>NC_069439.1:33404362-33452284 GCF_026875155.1 Cherax quadricarinatus
CTTCAAGTGACTACCAGAGAATATCGGGTAAGGGGTGGGTTATGTAAAGTTTTTTTCCCCTTGATGGATATATCCGGGTTTAACCCTACCCCCCCCCCTTCATTCAGTTAAACTAATATAATCTATTCAGTCCACAATTAATTAGTAGCGCCGTACTTGTGGGTGCTATCCAATTTATAATGGTCTCAGATAGATATGGATAAAATTGTGAGGGTCGAGGGGGCCACCTGCAGTGACCAGAGGTGGTTAAGTTTTCTCACATGTCTACCCGGGTTGACTACAGTAAACAATATAGTTGTTGTCTCCCAATGAGATTACTCGTATGCATGTAATGTTGAGGTACGTACAGGTAATCACCCTAGAAAATTTTCCATAATACCAATGTGATTTTAGTCCACAGATTGATCTCATTTGGGCATACCCAAAAATACTTTCCTGATTTAATACTGCCTGTAGATAGTTCTTGGATATCTGCACAGGGGGTGTGACACCAATTTTCACAAAAATGGCAATTTATCCTTGTGGAAGCCTGTTTGTTTGATGTACTGCAAACTACGCAGGAGCTTTAGCCACCAGGCCACTGGGCCACCTTCCAGGCCACTGGGTCGTCTGCATATGCATGGGATTCTGGGATGAGATGAAGAAGGTCACTGAAGTAGACATTCCATAACAATGGTCCCAGCACGCTTCCTTGTGGAACACTTGCCCCAGTAGGATGTCTTACTGATTCCGTTCCATTGAGACCTACCCTTAGAGATCTACCATGAAGATAATCACTGAGAAGACATAGCAGAGAGCCTGCAGTTCACAGTGCTAGAAGTTTTGGTAAGAGGCCCTGGCATCACACCCGGTCGAAAGCACCAGCAATGTCCAGTGCTGCCACACAGCTGACTTTGGATTCATCCAGTGACTGGTGCCACTTAGTGGACAGGTTTAACAACAGATCAGCAGCAGAGTAACATTTCCTGAAGCCATATTAACTGTCACAAAGTAGTGAGTGGTAGTCAAAAAACTCTGTCACTTGACGTGAGATTATTGTTCCAAGGATCTTACCAGTGACTGACAGGAGTGACACTGGTCTGTAGTTGCTGATTCCTGCTCTGCTCTTATTTTTGTGAACAGGGACTACATTTGTCTCTTTCCACACAGAGGGCCATTTACACTGTACTAGGCAGTGCTTAAAGATGCGAGTTAGAGGTGCTGCTAGCTGGTCTGCACATCTTCTCAACAATCTTGGGCTCAACTTCTCTGGGCCCACAGCCTTTTCTTGGTCAAGCGATTTAAGAAGGAAATGCACCTCCTCCTGTCTTATTGTCACCACTGTCAGTTTTGACACAGTTCTTGCAGCTAGCCATGGAGGGTCCCTTGCTGGATCAGGAACTTGCATTTTGGTAACAAAGTGTTCGGCAAAGAGGTTTGCCTTCTCTTGACTACTAGTAGAGGTGGTCCCATCTTGTTGATTTAGAGGTGGAATGAGTTCATCAGGCAGATAACCTTGTCTGTCCTTGACCAGGGACCACCAGGTTTTGGAGCCTGTAGTGATACTGCTTATATGGGGAGCAGCAGCAGGATAATACTGTACCACCTCCCGGGGCCCTAAACAACAACAACAACAGCTTGGTGTGTGTCATGGGCGCCAACACATTGTATGTGATTCTCTTCTCTTATATGCATATATTAGTGATGCAGATTACATTGTGAGTTTAAATATGTGGCCTGTAGTTATAACATATGCAAGACATCACCCTCACTGTAGAAACAGTTATTAGATGTACTAGTCATTATATTTTGTTGCAGAAGTACTATGAAGATTCTATGTTCAATAAAGTCTAGAGATAAGGGATGCTTTTATCAGTGGCCTGTAATCACCAATAATAAGGCAGCGTTTATTGGAGAATAAAACTCTCGACTTAGCCACTGCCTTTGACCAGGCAAGAGCTCTAGATTCAGCCCAGAAGAATTCTGAAGTATACAGTACCACTCAGCCTTCTCGAGTGGTAAGTGCTGCAATTCCTGACCAAGACTCTTGCAATGAAGTTACTGTGGAACCTGCCTCGGTGACAGCAGCAGCAGGTACTGTGTGTTTCTTTTGTGGTTTTTCAAGACATCCACGTCCAAAGTGTCCTGCTCGTGAAGCAATGTGTCATAAATGCCACAAGAAAGGTCACTTTGCTATAGTATGTCGTGCTAATGCATCAACAAGAGCTAGTGCCTCCACACATTCCAGTGATCATGCAACTCTAGCAACAGTGACTTCTGCGGCTACTCCAAATTCACTGTCAAAGGCAGTTGTGAAAGTATTCATCAAAGGAACAGAAGTAGATGGTCTTATTGTAGTGGCAGTCAGAGAGTTTCATAAACCCTGGACTTGGTTAAACGCCACCCCTTTGACTGTACATCACTCATCAGGTACTGTTTCCATGGCATCAACATCTCTCTCTATTCAGACCTTAGGGTTTTGTAAGGTAAATCTCACAGTTAATGGAAAGGACTGTCAAGATGTTCATTTAGCTATTCTGCCACAACTGTGCTCTGATGTTATCCTTGGTCAGGACTTTCAGAAGCTGCATGGTAGTGTTACCTTAACATATGAACTGCCTCCTCTTGTTGTCTGTGGACTTAGCACTTTAAGGGTAGACCCACCAAAGCTGTTTCAAATCTTACCGCGGATTGCCATCCTACATCAGCTAAGTCATGCCGCTATTCTTATGAGGATCGGATGTTCATTGAGAAAGAAACTCAGAGGCTGCTGAAGGAGGGTATTATAGAACCGAGTAATTCCCCTTGGTGTGCACAGGTTGTTGTTGTTAAGGATGATTATAGGAAACGGAGACTGGCTATCGATTACTCTGAGACAATCAACAAATTTACACTTCTTGATGGGTACCCTATACCTCGAATTGATGATACAGTGAACAAAATTGCTCAGTACTATGTGTTTAGCACAATTGATCGACAGAGTGCCTATCATCAAGCCCCTATACCTGGAGTTTACCTGGAGAGAGTTCCGGGGGTCAACGCCCCCGCGGCCCGGTCTGTGACCAGGCCTCCTGGTGGATCAGAGCCTGATCAACCAGGCTGTTGCTGCTGGCTGCACGCAAACCAACGTACGAGCCACAGCCTGGCTGGTCAGGAACCGACTTCAGGTGCTTGTCCAGTGCCAGCTTGAAGACTGCCAGGGGTCTGTTGGTAATCCCCCTTATGTATGCTGCGAGGCAGTTGAACAGTCTCGGGCCCCTGACACTTATTGTATGGTCTCTTAACGTGCTACTGACCCCCCTGCTTTTCATTGGGGGATGTTGCATCGTCTGCCAAGTTTTTTTGCTTTCGTAGTGAGTGATTTTCGTGTGCAAGTTCGGTACTAGTCCCTCTAGGATTTTCGAGGTGTATATAATCATGTATCTCTCCCGCCTGCAAAATTTTGAGTAACACAAGCCTATCCGATGTTATCCTGACGCCAAATGACTTCGAACAGGCGACAAATGACATGCCCATGCACTCTGCCCCAGGGCCAGCTCATGGAACTCTGTGTTCATCAAGAACTGCAAGAAGCCCCTATCACGAGCCTTTCCATCCTATGGAGAGGGAGCATGGACACGGGGTCGTCCCACAGTTACTAAAAACAACAGACATAGCCCCACTCCACAAAGGGGGCAGTAAAGCAACAGCAAAGAACTACAGACCAATAGCAAATAAACCATCCCATATATAAAATCTTTGAAAGGGTCCTAAGAAGCAAGATCACCACCCATCTAGAAACCCATCGTTACTCTACCCAGGGCAACATGGGTGCAGAAAAAGGTCGCTCCTGTCTGTCCAACTATTGGATCACTACGACAAGGTCCTAAATGCACTAGAAGACAAAAAGAATGCAGATATAATACATTACAAAACTTTGCAAAAGCCTTCGACAAGTGTGACCATGGCGTAATAGCGCACAAAATGCGTGCTAAAGGAATAACAGGAAAAGTCGGGCGAAGGATCTATAATTTTTCCCCACTAACAGAACACAGAGAGTAGTCGTCAACAGAGTAAAGTCCCAGGCAGCTACGGGGAAAAGCTCTGTTCCAAAGGCACAGTATCGCTCCCATCTCGTTCCTCATTTCATATCCGACATAGACAAGGATGTCAGCCACAGCACAGTGTCTTCCTTTGCAGATGACACCCGAAACTGTCATGACAGTGTCTTCCATTGCAGACACTGCAAAGCATCCAGGCGAACATCAACCAAATCTTTCAGTGGTCTGCAGAAAAAAATATGAAGTTTCAACGATGAGAAATTTCAATTACTCAGATATTGGTAAACATGAGGAAATAAATCTACATCAGAGTAACAAAACCAAAATCTGGCCTCACAATAGAAGCGAAACTCAAACCAACGTCAACGAAAAAAAAAACCCCCCCCCCTTTTTGGGGGAGGAAGTGATCATGTCGAGATGGATCTCACCTTCAAGGACCATAACATTGTATCAATCGCTGTCTGCTAGAAAAAGACAGGATGGATATTGATAACCTTCAAAACCAGGGAGGGTGCCAAGCCCATGATGACACTCTCTTCAGGTCACATATTGTTCTATCTGGCTGGAAAATTGCTGCACACTAACAGCACTTTCAAGGCAGGTGAAATTGCCGACCTAGAAAATTACAGAGAACTTTTGCACGGCGCGAATACCGGAGATAAACACCCAATTATTGGAGCACTTTGAGGTTCCTAAACCTGTATTTCCCTGGAACGCAGGAGGGAGAGATACATGATTATATACACCAGGAAAAATTCTAGAGGGACTAGTACCGAACTTGCACACGAAAATCACACACTCTACGAAAGCAAAAGACTTGGCAGACGATGCACTCATCCCCCCAATGAAAAGCAGGGGTGTCACTGGCTCTAGCATACGTTAAGAGACCATACAATAAGTGTCAGGGGCCCGAGACTGTTCAATCTGCCAACCCAGCCCCACATAAGGGGGATTACCAACAGGACCCTGGTCAGTCTTCAGCTGGCACTGGACAAGCACCTAAGTCAGTTTTCCGATCAGCCGTGGCTGTGCTCGTACGTATGGTTTTAGGCGAGTGCAGCCACAGCAATCAGCCCTGGTTAATCCGGCTCTGATCCACCAGAGAGGCCTGGTCACAGACAGGGCCGCGGGGCGTTGACCCCCGGAACTCTCTTCCAGGTTAAACTCCAGTAAGATGTTATATTGACTGAGAGAGTTCGGCAGGTTTTTTTGATGCAGATCTTTTGCCTAGTCCTTTGTGCAATAATTAATTACGAGTAACTGTGGGGCTGGAAGTGCTTCCTGGAGACAGTAATGGTGAGGCTGGGGTGCTGTCCAGTAGACAGTAAATGTACGCCAATGATAGAATGCCTATAAATGGCCTGAGAGAGAGAGGAGCTTGTAGTGGGGAAACCAAGTGTGGTCACGTGGGATAATGAAAAAACCAAATATTACACACTAGTAATACCAAAAGGAGAAGCAAACAGGTGACTCCACTATTAATAAGAGGATATATACCAAAAACAACTGGAGATAGCTCCATTGTAAAGACTAGTGAGGACATACATTGAACAGAAAACATGCACCAACAGTAATACAGTCCACAAAAGCCCAAGCATAACGGAAACCAAGCCTGTGTGTTATGCAGGGTTCTGCATAACAATCGTGAATGTACATATAGTGAGGATGAAGAGTGTGCCAGTAATAATAAGAATATTGTTAGTTTTGAAGGATTAAATTTAAAAATTGATTAATGTGCATTAGGGGTAACTGTAAAGCACTCTAACATGTAATTATAAAGAAATTGTGGTTATTGATTTAATTTATCACAAGGATGTTTGGGTATGCAGAGTAAGCGTGGGAGGGGGGTCACGTGACGTTAGCATGGTGTTGTAAGGAGGCGCGTCGGAGATGCTGTGTATTAAGTAGTTTGTAGTTGTACATCAAATTTTGTTTTATCCACTCAGCCATAGTCTTTCATATGCTTACCTGTAATGTTCACTCCAGCCTCGACATGGTCAGGGTGCTGTGGGATGAGGTGATGAGTAAAAAATGACAGGGTTTGTAGTGTTAATGACGGCCTGAAGCTGATCGGAAGCTCTGAGTGTAATGGTTGCTGACCCTCCCAGCCAGCAGCGGTGTGAACCCTCATTGGGGTTGGGCGTTTAGAATTAAGTTATTTTCTGTTTTCCTGGTTATGTTATGTTACGGTACTAAATAGATATATTTTTCCTAATTGGATTTTTGCCTAACCCTCTGTTGGAACGGGTGCACTCTTAGCCATGGAGTAACACAATACTGGTTGTAGCCTTTTCTGTTTTGACTGGGAAATAGCCCGGGGTGGCCCGGTTTGGGCTTGATATCCACTAGGAATTTCTTTATTGACCTAAGAAAATGCCTTTTGACCACAGTTAAAACACGAAAATCCTACCCACAAACATGACACACTACGGTATAGAGGCCCATGCTGCTTGCTTATTTCAAATCTACAATTACTAACTAGGTATCAGTACGACACCTTAAAGACACTGCATCAGCAACACGGCCACTTGATACTAGTAGTTCCGCGCATGTGAAGTGTCCTTGGCCCCTGCTCTTCACTCATATACAACATGAACCTTCCAAACGTATCCCAACACACTGAAACCCATTTCATCTTGCTGAATGACACGAACTTATTGTCAACTCTCACACCTAATCTTGCCACCCTCAACACCAATGTGAATGAGGAGCTGATTAAAATATCGACTTGGATACAGCCCAATAAACATTATGCCTTAACACTGACAAAACTTACTATCCTTCTTTTGGTAGGCAGAGCGCAGAAGATGCACAAATTTAACAATATAAATTGACAACACTCTCAATTACCAGAAATAATGGGGGAAAATTCCTAGGCTTAACCTTGACAACAACCAGAATTTCAGCACCCATATCCACATATAACCAAAAAAGTAATCCAAGAACATGTAGGGTGATCCTCTCCAAGGATACGATACTATGTTTGGGCCCGCAAAATGCCCTTGCTCACCTATAGCCACTCACTTCATTTTATCCATACCTCACCTAATTCTATTTTGTGCTTTGGGATCAACTGCAGACAACCCACCAAAAGCCAATTAATACACCCAACAAAAAAGCTGTCGTAATGAATAACTCACTAAATCCCAATCCCTGGCAGCACACCCCCCCCGACTCTTCAAAGAATCTAAACTATCACCCAGTTCATACATTCACACTTACTACTGAGTGGCAAATCTATATCTACAGGGCCATAAAACTCTAAATCACACCCTTGACCTAAACGCTTTCATGATAGTTGTGACAGAATCCCACAGGCATAACACCAGAAACAAACATCTCTAACGACATTCCCCGTGTCCGACTAAACCTTACAAAAATTCAATGTATGGTATCACAAGGTCCCTACGAAATCTGGAAAACCCAACTGAGAACTCTAGACCTGCAGACACATTGTCATCAACCTTCAAAACTACCATTAGAAAACATCTATCTCCCTGATACAACAACCTCCGTCAACTAACACTACACGAATACCACCTGGTGGTTCACACTACACTCGCTCACTCATATGACCATAAACCAAAATATTAATCTCGTTCTTAAAATAATGATCCTGTGATACTCCAATACTGTAACTATATACTGTGGCCATAACAAACGCATTCACATTGCTAAACTACAAACTAGTATTTAGTCATTAGCCATAATACCCAACTTACTCTCACTATAATTTGTAAAATTTTACAATCAATAATAAAACTGAAGTATGTCCCGAAATGCCTAGCCATGCTAAGGGGGGAATGGAGAGGCGTTTCAAGATTTACACCACTGAAAATCACAATTTAAACTACATTAAACCCAACAATAAACCAAAATTTCTGTAAACTCAGCATTGTAATCCTTTAGAGAATAAACTTTGAACATGAATTTGAATTGAATTGAATTAATTTACCTTAGACCAGGCTCAAGCCCCCAGCTATCCCCACAAGTTAGCATAACATGGGGACTGTATATGGGAGAATTATAACAAATTTTATGTGGTAATTCAAGTTTACAACCTGAAAGTCAATAATCATTCTTTACTGGGTTGGTCAGTAGGAAACATTCACTATAACAACCCACACTAAAAATAATAATTTACCTTTGGTTTTGTACAATATTGCTGGTTTTTAGGGTGTTTATTATTAACTAATACCCAGTGAATAATTTACTTTTGTGTGCAACAAAAGCTGGTTTTTTAGGGTGTTATATTATTAATTAATACCCTGTGAAAAATTTACTTTTGTGTGCAACATTGCTGTTTTTTAGGGTGTTATTAATTAATTACCCTGTGAATAATTTTACTTTACCTGTATAAATTGCTGGATTTAGGTTGTTAATTATTTAAATTTAATACTCTATAAATCATTTACCATTCTGTACCATATTGTTGATTTTTTAGGGTGTTATTAATACTTGATATTTTTGTGCAAATTTACCCTTGCAAGTACATATTCTTGCTGATTTAGAGGGGGTTATGCTCACCTAAATTTCTGGAAATAATTTACCTTTGAGCAATTGCAGTAGCTCTTATTTTTTTTTTTTTCTGCCAGGATTTTTTCTTTTTGTGTGCAATCCTGTTTAATTTGAAGGGAGTCCACATGACACTCCTTGTGAATATACTACTTCAGTTATATGTACCTTGCTGTGTGCTCTTATTATTTTATATCAGTAAGTTCTGTGCTGGTAGTAAATTTTGTGTGCTATTATTTCTCAAAATGGCTGACACTGGTGAAAATTCTGAGGATGACATGCATTTGGAAGGTGATACGATACCTGGATACGATACCTGGAGAGAGTTCCGGGGGTCAACGCCCCCGCGACCCGGGATTCTACATGAACCAGGCCAGTCCTGGTGATCAAGCCAGATCAACACAGGCTGTGCTGCTGGCTGCACGCCAAACCACCGTACGAAGCCACAGCCCGGCTGATCAGGAACTGACTTTAGGTGCTTGTCCAGTGCCAGCTTGAAGACTGCCAGGGGTCCGTTGGTAATTCCCTATTTTTGCTGGAGGCAGTTGAACACTCTCGGGCCCCTGACACACTATTGTTATGGTCTAGCCTTAACGTGCTAGTGACACTCCTGCTTTTTCCTTGGGGGGAAGGGTGCTACGTCTGCCAAGTCTTTTGCTATCGTAAGTGAGTGATTTTCGTGTGCAATTCCGGTACTAGTCCTATAGTGATTTTTCCAGGTGTTATAATCATGTATCTCTCCCTCCTCTCGTTCCAGGGAATACAACAGGTTTATAGGAACCTGTTTCCAAAAGCGCTCCCAATAATTGAGGTGTTTTTATCTCCGTTATGCGCGTCCAGGAAAGTTCTCTGTAATTTTCTAGCGGCAATTTTCACCTGCCTTGAAAGGTACAGGTTAGTGAGCAGTCAATTTCCCCAGCCTAGATAGAACAAGTGACCCTTGAAGATGTCATCGGTGCTTGGCCCTCCTAGTTTTGAACAGGTTCTCATATCCATCCTGTCATTTTTCTAGCAGATGCGATTTGATACAATGTTATTGTCCTTGAAGGTGAGATCCTCCGACATGATCACCTCCCAGGTCTTTTGAGTTGGTGTTTCGCTCTATTTTGTGGCCAGAATTTGTTTTGTACTCTGATGAAGATTTATATTTCCTCATGTTTACCATATCCTGAGTAATTGATGAATTTCTCATCGTTGAACTTCATATTGTTTTCTGCAGCCCCTGAAAGATTTGGTTGATGTCCGCCTGGAGCTTTTGCACTGTCGCAATGAAGACACTGTCATGCAGATTCGGGTGTCCATCTGCAAAGGAAGACCTGTGCTTGTGGGCTGACAATCCTGTCTAGTCCGGATATGAGGATGCGTAACAAGATGGTAGCGAGTAACTGGTGCCTTGTGGAACAGAGCTTTTCACCGTAGCTGCCTCGGAACTTTACTCTGTTGACGACTACTCCTCTGTGATTCTTGTTAGTGATGAAAATATAGATCCATCGACCGACTTTCCCTGTTTATTCCTTTAGCACGCATTTTGTGCGCTATTACGACCATGGTCACACTTGTTCGAAGCTTTTGCAAAGTCTGTATATATTACATCTGCATTCTTTTTGTCTTCTAGTGCATTTAGGACCTTGTCGTAGTGATCCAATAGTTGAGACAGACAGGAGGAACCTGTATCTAAACCCATGTTGCCCTGGGTTGTGTAACTGATGGGTTTCTAGATGGTGGTGATCATGCTTCATAGGACCCCTTCCAAAGATTTTTAATGATAAGTGGAATGTTAGTACTATAGTCAGTAGTTCTTATGCTGTTTGCTTTACCTGCCCCCTTTGTGGAGTGGTCTATGTCTGTTGTTTTTAGTAACTGTGGGACGACCCCCGTGTCGCATGCTCGCTCCCTCTCCATAGGATGGAAAAGGCACTGGATAGGGGCTTCTTGCAGTTCTTGATGAACACAGAGTTCATGAGTCTGTAGCCCTGTGGGCAGAGTATGCATGGGCATGTCATTTTATCGCCTGTTCGAATTCATTTGGCGGAGCAGGAATAACAATCGGATAGGCTTGTTAATCAAATTTTTTGTGCTCTCTCATAAAAAATTCATTTTGATCTTTCGACTCTCCAGTCTGGTTAGCGGCTTGCTAAAAACTGAGTCTTATTGGGACTTTGAGTAGCTTCACTCATTCCTGCTGTCATCTGTGTAGGACCATCTTGTTTAAGTAGGGGCCCAAATACTGGACGTTGTTCCCTCGATTTTGATTAGGCCATAAGAAAGAAAATTACTTTGGGTTTCTTTCGATTTCATTTATGGCTTTTAGTTCTTCCCGCGATTCCCTGACTCCTAAAGGATTCTTATTAGATTAATTCGATGGCAGCTATTCTCTGACCAGTGTCTCCCTAAAACGCATTTCAAGATAATATTGACCTCTTTTAGTTTAGCGGCTATGTTATCTTTTTTCCGTCGCCTGTAAAGTGGAGCGCCTCTCTCTTTCATTTTTACATCTACACCTCCTTTTTCTTAGAGGAATAAGCCCAAGTGCATACATCGAGTGCCCACCGATTAATCTGTTCTAGGCATAAGATTGGGGGTCTGTGTTGCTAGTATATCCCTCCGCCTCCAGCTTATATCGGATAGAGAAAACTGGTTTTACTTGACACCCCACTTTATGTTTTTGGTTATGAGAAAGTGAATTGGTGAATGCTCCCTCGTGGACTAATCTCATTATTTCGGTCTGGGGCTCCGCGCATACGGCATGACTAGAACCTCATTATGTTGTGATCTGGAGTATAATGTTTTTGATATGTTGACATTTCTTACAGATCATCATTGATTAGTGAAGATAGGTCTAGTGTATTCTCCCCATTCCTAGTAGGCTCTTTATTTGCTGGTTTAAAATTGAATTTGTGCAGAGATTTAAAACTCGCATTAGGTGTGAGTTTTTCATCAGAGTGCCTCTGGGGTTATTACGCAACAATATATTTGCTATATTCCTCCATTTTAGTGCCTAAGGTTTGAAATCCCCCGGAGCCAAGATGTTGGGTGAGCAGGGCTGGAAGATTTTCCAGACAGTGTTCAATTTTTAACAGCTGTTTCCGAATTTGGCTGGGAATGTATGCAATCCGGAGGCTTTGTAGACTACCCACAATGACTAGGTTTTGGTTCTCGACCTTTACTGCTAAAACTACTTTCCACTACTATCATTTGAGGCATTTAGCAGTTTCTGTGCAAAACAAGTGACTTCTGCAATGTACAGGCCACCCCCCCCCCCTTTGCCTGTTCACGTTCTGTCACATCTGTATAGGTTGTAACCTTGGGATCCATATTATCGTTGTCCAAGTGATCTTTAATGTGGGGCTCAGTGAAAGCCGCGAAACATTGACCTTTGCCTCGCAAGCATCCACACGGATGAAAAGGTATTTTTGTTGTTTGTTGCTGGCTTTTAAGACCCTGTAAATATTGTTCCAATAAGAAAGTTAACGGACTGGTGGTATTGTTGGTAACTGGGGGGGATTTTTTTTTCCGGCATTAGTACAGAATCTGTTAGTTTGGAGTGGAGGGCCATCGAACTGTAGATCCACTCCAGGAATGACCTGGATTTGGTGTTACATTTTCTGCCATTTCCAGCCAGTTTTTTTTTCCTTCCACACAAAAAAACACCTCTCCTCTTGAGTGGCTGTAGGCAAACCCAGGTTTTCCATGGCCTGGTGTTTTGTATCTTTTGTCCCCTTTAGATGGTATGGGGGCCTGGCCAATTTTAAGGTTATAGCACAGTCTTTCCTGTACTGAAGAGGTACACAGTTTAGGGGTGAAAAAGCTTACAGGAAGGAGTTCTTGCATTTTTCCTGTTGTCAAATGGGCAAGGCATTTCTAGGGTGGTCCATAGTTCCACGTCCCATCTGTTTTTTTCCAGATTTCCCATCCAGCAGATACCAAGTGCATAGTATGTGCACAGGCTTGTTTCCGTTGCCTTGGTTTCTGTGACTGTATTCCCTGTTGGTGCATGTTCCCTGTCTTACTTCTATCCTCCCTAGCACCAACAATGGAGCTCCCACCTGTTGTTTTTTGGTAATATATCCTCACTATTGCTAGTGGAGTCCCTCTGTTTGCTATTTATACCTGCGGTATTTCTAGTTTGCAATATTGGTTTTTATCTTATCTTGACTACACTTAGTTTCCCTACTATGTGCTCCTTGTCCCCTATGAGGTCATTTATTTGATTCCTTCCTGCGAATAATTCCCGACTACTTGACAAATTCTCCCAGCTTCACCATTACTGGTTCTCCCAGGGACAAGCAATCTCCAGCTTCACCATAACTGTCTCTCAGACAGCATCTCGGCTTCAACCATTACTGTCTTCCCAGGACAGCACCCCAGCTTCACCATTACTGTCTCTCCCAGGACAGCATATCAGCCCCACATTACTGACTACCAGGACATCATCCTCAGCCTTACAGTTTCTGACTACATTGGCCGGTATCGAGCAGTACCATTCTGCCCAGACTTTTTATGTTCCCATTGTTTGTAGAAAGCTTCCAGGTTTCCTATGAAAGCAGCTTTGATTTGACCTCATTTTTAATAAATACCCTTGTGATTTTATGTCCACAGATTTATCTCATGGGCATACCCAAAAACACTTCTCCCTCTATCCCCCCCTCCACACTTCCCCGTTTTAATACTGCTTGTTAAGCTAGTCTTGGATATCTGCACAAGGGGCGTGACACCAATTTTCCCACAAAAATGACAATTTATGCATGTGAAGCCCCAGTTTGTCTTTGACTGACCACACAGACTACACACACAGCTTCATATGATTTGAATGGTTGATTTACTGCAATTCCTACTAGCAAACCTCTTGAATATTCTATTAATGAACCTCCTTAAAATGAAAGCTCTAGCTATTTGTGTATTTCTGTTTTTCTCTAACTGTTTTTGGAGTATATTGGAGGACACCTTACGATGCACTTTTCCTGTATATATCTAATGTTTGTGTTTTATAAGGGTGCCTGACAACCCCATCCATTTACCAGTCGCTTTATTGTCAACTAAACCGTTTGAAAACCAGTCAGGGTTCGGACCATCAAGGTTCGGACCAGTCCAGGGTTCGGACCAGTCAATTGTTCCGGACCAGTCGATCTGATCTGATCCAGTGGGTCACTTATTTAAACCATACTGGTTCGGTGATTTGAGCTAAACACTGAAGGATCTAACTGGAATTTATCTACCCAAGTAATCTGTGATTTTGATTGATAACAAAAGTATAACTTGCTGTTTGAAGAGCCGGTGACTGCTGGCAACTCCTACAATGAACGAACAGTCGACCTCAACCCTTGTTTATCAATCGCTGTATCTAGACTTTTTCTATTTTTTCCGCTCTCCACCACAATAAATGCTGTATTATCACTACATTGACTGGTGCAAATTTTGGAGGAAGGACGCTTTTGTAGTAATCATTGCTTTCGTTGTGATATATTGCGACCGCTGGTAACTACAGGTTATATGAAATTCACAGTATAATGTCTGGGTATTTCAAGAAAATAAGAAACTAATGAAAGTACACTCCACTCCACTATCATTAATAATACTGTTAGTTGCTACTACAACACTGTATTCTGCTAATCACTGGTATCACTAGATTATATGCGAGTAACACAAGCAACCAGGAAGATTATTACAAACAGCTGACCACTGTGGTAGTTTCTGGCGACTTCTGGCACCTTTGCTGCCTCTAAGGCTTATCACTTCTTTTACAAATTCACCTGTTTTTTCAAATGACAAACTTAGCTCTTTATCATCAATATACTAGGGAGCCACTGTGAAGTATAACACTATACACTATGTATACTCAATGTTTATCAGGGAGACTTTCTTTCCTCTGAGTCACGAAAGTCAATTATTAGTAAAATTTTTTTCCACACGGGCCACAGGCCTATGAAATCCCCTCTGGCAGTAAACTCTGCTAGTAGTGCACACTAATACTACTTTTTGGACTCAGTATATAATGTTTTTTCCTCGCCGACAAATTGGAGTTTCAGGCGCTTAGAGGGATTGTATCGTAACTAGGATTGATGACACAAATTAAAGTTCTAGCACTAAGAACGGAGGCCACCGTGAAAACACACCTGATAAACCCGAGCCCAACGACAACCTAAACATGCACAAGGGTCAGTTGAATCAAATATCCCCATGATAGGGACCTGAAAGGAAGTAGTAATTTTACAAATGAATTAAACCTAGTTTGCAAAAGAAAAGTAACGGTTTAAGGATGAGCGCACAAAGATCCAGGAAAGAGAGCCTTAGAGGAGCTTAGGCTCAAGAAAGAGCTAAAGAGAGGCAGCTTGCTTCTCACCAGATACAGATCACAAGGGTAGATTTTTAACATTTGGATAAAGCCATAAAATTTGTGCCCAAATACCTAGAGAAAGACCCAGAGACAGTTTTTTCTGTTATTTGAAAGTAGGCCAAATCCGCAAGTTTTGGCTGGAAAAGGAATGGGCGAACATTAGCAAGAACCCAATAGTTGGTAAAGGTACAGGCTATTTAGTTCTTTAGAAGGGATCTGCCCTTTTCTTATTATATCATAAAGCAAAAAGAGGTAGTTTACTGGCTTATCAGAATGTTGCAAGAAAGGTACAGGCAGAATTCAGAGGACTAAAAGTTTCAAGTCAGGGTCAGTCTTTGGTGGAATATGGTAAGGAGAAGATGTCCCTAATAGTGGTGTCGCTCAAAGGGGTGGTAGGCAATTATGAAGGTGTAATAACCTTAATTTTGTTAGAGGATCTAATGGGAAATGTTCCTTCTGACCTTAAGGCATATCTTGAGGAGAAGGATCTGATGATTTTAATAATGCTTTAGAGCTGGGTTACAGATTTTTTAGCTAACCAAAAATTTGGTAGCAGTTACCACACCCACACATACTAAAAAATGGTAAGTTTTTCTCCACCCACCATAGGAATAAGAAATTTCATAATGTTTAAAAGCCACCCATTTATCAGCCTAATAACCACAAGGGTTTTAATAAACCCTAATTTGCCAGTACCCACTCGAGGAGGTTTTAAGTCAGCTGTCATCAGGTCTAGGAACTACAAGGAACAGGTGGGACGAGCCCAGTTCCTTCCCCAACCAAGGGATCCAAACCTAGGTCAGATGGGCAGGGTCCTTTAAAACCTTACACTGTACATATTGCAATAAAAAGGGCCACCTGCAGCCATATTTGTCGAAAGATGCTTAGGGACCAGGCTGCGGCAGATGCCTCTCCAGTAAATACATCGATTACACATGATGTGGCTAGCATTGCAGTCTTGCCCCAAGGTATCCAAAGAAGACCAGCTGTCTTTGACCCTCGTGATGAAGGTCTATCAAGTAAAGGTCTACTGTGGCCTACACCAAAATGAAAGGTAGGGTCACATGGTGTTATGTCTTTGAGGGACACTTGTAGCACATACACCTTGCTTCGCAGGGGTGTATTGCCAGTGTCCGGATGACACCTACCCCCGATTGGACATTTTCTTAAAGGGATAACAGGAGTCCCTGTCAGGACTCCAGTGCACAGGTTATGGATAGAGTCTGAGTACCCGTCTGGTACTCTACCTGTAGGTAATGCAGAAGATGTACCTTTTACAGGAGTTGACCTTCTCAGCAATCCATGTTTGGACCCTCAAAGCGAGGAATGTTTTTGGTTTTGTCAGGACCCAGCTTTACAAGGTGGTAATAGACCCAATTGGAGCAACGGTAACCTGAAAATTTTTTTCATGTGCTTTCGGACTATAGACAGGGGACAAGGTAGGAGCTGTGCCTCACTGTTATGAACCCTTCGCACCTCTGTGGGATGGTTTGGGCATGGGAGCCTGTCATTGAGTCTGACCTGCAGGAGACTCTGAGAGTGATAACCGGCTTCAACCAGAACTCGGTTGAGAGAAGTGGTCTTGGTGCTTATGGGGAAAAAATCCCCTGACTCTGCACAGTGAGAGGGCCCGGGGAAGGTTGTGACCTCCGAACGCTATTCTTTATGAGTTGTCTGCGGAGGATTGTTCCCAAATTTAACCAATGTTTTTATTTGCAGAGTGATCAAATGAAGCAAGACTCTTTTTAAGAGGAACTGTGCTTACGTGGACGCGGCAGAACATTATAAGTGTCTTTGTCAGTATTTTTTACAGAACTGAGGAATGGCATTTCAGTGTTAAGACGGAGAGCTAAATAATTCAGTGTTTATTAATAAATTCCTTTTCTAACAAGGTACCAAGTCTGTACCCTTTCTGAATAATTTTGGTGTGTGTGGGTTTTGAATTTCTGGTGAAACATTTTTGTCTCAGGGCTTTGCACAAATCACCCGACATCATATTTTTAATGAAATGTCATGTAGTTTTGAGAGGCCTATCTTGAGGTTAAATTTTACCAATGTATATCATCCAGAGTCAAAGGAAAGCCCATGGTTTTCCCATCTCTCAGGGCAATGCATATTTTGTTTTTTCCCCAGTACCAGAAGGACTGGGAGTAGGGAATTCCCCTCCCTTTCATTACCGTGTGGGAAAGCCACTCTGGAATCATCAAGTCATGTGCTACGTGAGGATGGTGATGTTTCCCCAGCGTGTGTTTTTTCTTCTCGGTTTCAGAAAATTCCTGGCTAAGATGAGTCCCGATGGCACTAGTGCAACCAGTCCTGAGCCAGTCCGCCCAGGATACCGCGGGAATATGATGTGGTGCTACACATTCTGGAAGCTGGATAGATGGGATTGGCATTGGAACCGGTCCTGGAAGGCTATGATGTAACTTTGTGTGAACTTCAGAATGAATGATGGATAAAGTCCCTGAGAAAGAAAATGTTAAGCAGGGAAAATTGTAAGAGATTGTGGAAGATTTGGATCTTCTGAAAGACTGGTTGAAGTGTTGACTGACTCAGCATGGTGCACCTTAGTAAAAGAGTTTTGGGATGCTGAATAATGGGGCCATGTTCAACCCCATGAGGTAGAGGTTTTCCGACTTTTTGAAATGTCAGCGGCCGCATGCTGTACGCTGGGGGTGAAATTAGGTTCCTTGAAGAATGAAGTGTTTATTTCTAGAGACTGTGTTTGTATCCATCGGAGGTCGGTGGACGTTGTTTCTTTTTATTAACTGGTCTCACACTCTAGGTGATACCTTGAAATCGTGGCACTGACTGCTCCAGGTACAGTTAAAATATAAGGTTTTGGTCTCCCTCTTTATGAACTACATGCATATTTGTGTGGAAATGACACGTGGTGACGTCATTCTGCTTCCACACTGATCATGTGTGCCAAGGACACACAAGTATGTGTAACGTTATTTTATCTGTACTGGTTACATTTTGGTTTGCACATTAACCCTCATAATATTTTATGTGTATCAATGAGTTACACAACACGGGTTTTTGCAAATGATACAGAGTTGGGTCAGTCTTGGTTGCAGGGTAAGCAGGAAAGTAATGCAACTTCACTGCTTTCTCAGCAAAAAGTACAGGCACCAAAGTAGAGTTAGAACCCCTCCAAGAAAAGGAGGGCTTTTGGCTTTAGTTTGGCAGTGCAACATTTAAGAGTCACGCATATATCTTCATCCGTTCACCCTATCACGGTGATATGACCATATTCCTTACGTCTCATTCCACTTAATGAGACAACCGAACAATCAGAGACCATACAAGGTGGGGCCTTGTAATACCTTGTCTGTGTTTAAAGTGCACGATGTAGTGCATAGATCACTATCTAATCTTATTTTGCAGTGATTTGCAGTAGCGAGTAGATGGAACTCTGGACCACCCAAAGGAAGAAGGCAGGTTGAGCTGGAGCTTGGAGGTATCAGGATTCCCTAGTGTGTGTGTTTTAGGGGGGTATCACATCAAAGCGAAATGCCCTAGGTAAGGATGCTACATTTTTTTAGGTGTTGGCTGGAATGCCTCGCCTCAGTTTTTATGTTGGTATAGGTGACTGGTTAGGGACCTAACGATTTAGTGAATGTATGGGGCCTGGCGGTGAATGCCCTCCACTGTTTAGGTCATGTCTTTTGATCCGATGTGTTTTGGTTCTCCAGGACTCTTTTTCAATTTTCCTTTTGGGATCACTCACCGCGGGGTTTGACTCCAGGTCCCTTTGGAATGACTGTAGGTGACGGCCTGGGGGTCCACCTTTTGGGGGTCCTTCAGGTTGATGACTCCAGAGTTTTACGGCCGCAGTCCCACCAACAAGATTTTATGTCCCTATCTACCCCGTTGTTTTTGCGGGCCTGATATTTTCTTCGACCCCGTCTCCTGTGCTCCCCTCCTGATTCTACGCAGAGGTGTGTCCATGGGGAACCATTTTGTTTACTAAAGGATTGCTGTGAAGATGGGAGTAGATAATGTGAATTTTGTTTTCCTACCATAGCAATTTAACATGTAACATATGTTTTTACTTTTCTTATGAACTCCTGGAAAATGTACTTACTGTTTAAAAAGTTTTTTTTTTTGGTGGCACCTACAGTTTTTGGTCAGCCTTGCACATACTGAACTTTGGTGTTACTGTCATAAAACGGCATTCCCTCAGGGGCACTTTTTACAAAGTTTACTTGCATGTTATAAGTTTGCTTGAATTGTAATTTAGTGAAAAATTTTTGGGGTGCCCCATCAACGCCAGGCGCCTGGCCAGCGCTGTGTTGTAATGTGGCCTTTTCCTAATAACAGCTGTCTAAGATGTGACTGTGACTCGTGGGCATAGAACTTGATCACCTTTTATATTTTACGAGTTCATATGTCTGCAATCTATACCTCAGGAATTGTAAATATGGCATATTTGTATACCAAAAAGACCGTGATTGTATGTTGGTCATTCCCTACATTATCATTTTGCCAGTTGCCCAGACCTTAATTGCGGCTTATTTTCTTTTTTTTTTTGGTTCTTGGGGGGGGGGTGGGGCTAGCGGTGTCCTTAGGACCTCCGCACAGAGTGAGAATCCTATGGTCTGGGGGGTGGGGTGTTATGCAGGGTTTCTGCAAAATAGCGTAAATGTACATATAGTGGTGAAGTGTGCCATAATAATAACTATGGAAATTGTAGTTGTAAAAAGAGGAATAATTATAATTGACATAAATGTGCATTTAGGGGTACTGTAAAGTAATCTAACTGTAATTAATAAAGAAATTGTGTGTACTGATTTATTTTCGAAGGATGTTTGGGTACTCATAGTAAGAGCGTGGGAGGGGGGACACGTGACGTAGCATGGATGTGCTAGAGGCTGGCGTCGAGATGCTGTGCATTATAAGTTAATTTGTAGTTTACACTCCATTTTGTTTACCAACTCAATCCATAATAGCTTTTCATAGGGCTTTACCTGTATGTTTCAACTCCAAGCTCTGACATGGTCAGGGAGGGTGCTGTTGGGATGAGTGATGAAGTAAGAAATAGGTTTGAGTAGTGTAAAACGGCCAGACGCTGACGGAAGCCTAGGTTATGTGGCTTGAACACTCCAGCCAGCTGCGAGTGTGTACCCTCATTTGGGATCATTTAGAATTAAGGATTTTTTTATTCTGTTTCTGTTATGTTATGTATGTGACTAAATAGGATATATTTTCCTAATTGGGATTTTTGCCTAACCCCTGTTAACCACCCATTGAAGTAACACATACTGGTTTAGGAGCACGCTTTCTTTTCGACTGGGGATATACCCGGGGTGGGCCAGTTTGGAGCTTGATATGTGTGTAACTTTTACCTTTACCCTTAGACCAGGCTCAAGCTCCCAGCTATCCCACATGTTTGCGTAACACTGTGCACATATTATGCACTTGGTACCTGCAGGCATGGGAAACCTGGAAAAACAGGTGGGACGTGCAACTTTGACCACCCTAGAAAATGCCATGTCCATATGACAACAGGAAAATGCAAACTCCCTTCCTGTAAGCTTTTTCATCCTGAAATGTGGCCCCTCTTCAGTGCAGGAAAGACTGCTATAAACTTAAATTGCCAGGCACACCATCTAAAGGGACAAAAAGATACAAAACATCCAGACCACATGGGAAAACCTGGGTAGCCACAGCCACTAAAGAGGAGAGGTTTTTTAGTGCCAAGAAGAAAAAAAAACTGGCAGGAAATGGCAGAAATCGTACATCAAAATCCAGTCATTCCTGGAGTGGAACCACATGTCGATGGCCTCCACTCCAAACCAACAGATACAGATATTAGTGCCGGAAAAAAAGTCCTCCCCAGTACCACTAATACCACCAATCCAAAGACATTATTCTATGCAAATATACAGGGTCTAAAGCAAGCAACGAACAACAAAATACCTTTCATCCGTGGACTGCTTGCAGAGGCAAGTGCAATGTTCGCGGCTTTCACAGAGACCCACATAAAGGATCACTTGGACAACGAAATATGGATCCCAGGTTACAACCTATACAGATGCGACAGAGTGAACAGGCAAAGGTGGGGGGCTGGCCTGTATATTGCAGAGTCACTTGTTTGCACAGAACTGCTTAATGCCTCAAATGATGTAGTGGAAGTTTTAGCAGTAAAGATCGAGAACCAAAACCTAGTCATTGTGGTAGTCTACAAGCCTCCAGATGCAACGTCCCAACAATTCCAGGAACAGCTGTTGAAAACTGACCACTGTCTGGAAAATCTTCAAGCTCCTGCCCCCAAGATGTTGCTCCTGGGGGATTTCAACTTAAGGCACCTAAATTGGAGGAATATAGCAAATAATATTGTTGCAGTGATAACACCAGGAGGTAGCTTAAACGAGTACTCACACACACACGAACTTTTAAATATCTGCACGAAATTCAACTTAAGCCAGCAAATAATAGAGCCTACTAGACTGGAGAATGCACTGGACCTCATCTTCAATAACAATGATGTTATGATAATAAATGTCACCAATCAAAAAAAATATACTCAGTATCAAAACATAATCGTGGTTCAGACATGTATGCGCGGAGCCCCAGACCGACAAAAATGAGATCAGTCACGAGGGAGCCTTCACCAAATTCAACTTCAATAACAAGAACATAAAATGGGACCAAGTAAACCAAGTCCTAACCGATATAAGCTGGGAAGATAGACTAAGCAACACAGACCCCAACTTATGCCTAGAACAGATTAACTCTGTGGCACTCGATGAATCCTCAAGGCTTATTCCTTTAAGAAAAAGGAGTAGATGTAAAACAGAAAGAGACAGGCGCTAACTTTACAGAGGATGGAAAAGAATAACAGAGTGGCTAAAAGAGGCAATATATCTGAAATGCGTAGAGAGACACTGGTAAGAGAAATAGCAAACATCAAACTAAAGCTAAAGGAATCTTAGAGAGTCAGGAATTGCGGGGAGAACTAAAAGCCATAAATGAAATCGAAAGAAACCCAAAGTATTTCTTTTCTTATGCCAAATCTAAGTCAAGAACAACATCCAGTATTGGGCCCCTACTTAAACAAGATGGGTCATACACAGATGACATCAAGGAATTGAGTAAGCTACTCAAGTCCCAATATGACTCAGTTTTTAGCAAGCCGCTAACCAGACTGAGAGTCGAAGATCTAAATGAATTTTTTATGAGAGAGGCACAGAATTTGGTAAACACAAGCCCAGCTGATGTTATCCTTACGCCAAATGACTTCGAACAGGCGATAAATGACATGCCCATGCACTCTGCTCCAGGGCCAGGCTCATGGAACTCTATGTTCATCAAGAACTGCAAGCCCCAATCACGTGCTTTTAACATCCTATGGAGAGGGAGCATGGAAACTGGGGTCGTCCCACAGTTACTAAAAACAGCAGATATAAGCCCCACTCCACAAAGGGGGCAGTAAAGCAATAGCAAAGAACTACAGATCATTAGCACTAACATCCCATATAAAAACCTTTGAAAGGGTCCTAAGAAGCAAGATCGCTACACATCAAGATACCCATCAGTTACACAACCCAGGGCAACAAGGGTTTAGAGCAGGTCGCTCCTGTCTGTCCCAACTACTGGATCACTACGACAAGGTCGTAGATGCAGTAGAAGACGAAAAGAATGCAGATGTAATATATACAGACTTTGCAAAAGCCTTCGACAAGTGTGACCATTGCATAATAGTGCGCAAAATGCGTGCTAAAGGAATAACAGGAAAAGTTGGTAGATGGATCTATAATTTCCTGACAAATAGAACACAAAGAGTAGTAGTCAACAGAGTAAAGTCTGAGGCAGCTATGGTGAAAAGCTCTGTTTCGGAAAGGGCACAGTACTCGCTCCCATCTTGGTCATAATCCTCGTATATGACATAGACAAGGATGTCAGCCACAGCACCATGTCTTCCAAGGCAGATGACACTCGAATCTGCATGACAGTGTCTTCCAATGCAGACACTGCAAGGCTCCAGGCGGACATCAACCAAATCTTTCAATGGGCTGCAGAAAACGATATGAAGTTCAACGATGGGGAATTTCAATTACTCCGATATGGCAAAACATGAGGAAATTAAAACTTCATCAGAGTATAAAACAAATTCTAGCCACAAAATAGAACGAAAAACTAACGTCAAAGGCCAGGGAGTGATCATGTCAGATAGATAATGAGAACCTTCAAAACTAGGATGCCAAGCCCATGATAACACTTGTGGAAAATACTGTATATATTTTCCAGAAATACAGTAGTTATACGTAAATAGCTGGCCATACTGTATTTAATAATATTTATGTCATAGAAAACGGAAAGCCTGCGTCTGCGCAGAAGACACTTGCCATTGTTATTTTGAATTGGATACAACGTTAGTGTAAGGGGAAGAATTTTTCGTGCTCTAGAGGTTAAATTTTGGGTTGACACCTCTCAAATAGGAGGCGAAATTGTTGGATGTACATTCCTGCATAACTTGAGATATCAGGCGACTGGACAAGACAGCTCCAGGAACCTCAGATAAATCTTATGTAGTAACCTGGCCAGTGCTGTTTTCATAGATAGACAGTGAGGTTTTCTGAGTATGATACACATTAATCTCCAGTCAAATTGGTGAGTGATTTTAAGATATTCTCCTTCTGTTATCTATATGTGTATATTTATAATCATTTATTATTTTTAATATACAGTCCACAAATTTATATATTTACCAGAATTCCTGGTGTATGTATATTTCATTTGTAATTAATAGGTCTAGAGGAACTTGTGGATATGACAGTGGTAGGTATCGAAGGGGGACATTTTTTGCGACCTAGGTGTCACAAATTCCTACTTGTCTAACTGATAAATAATAATTATTTTTGTTCATTTACTGTTATGTACATAATGATACATTCAGATAAATGTAATTTTCCATATATAATTTGCCCGTTGGTCCTTCTTGAACCAGAGGTAATTAGTGAAGTCATTAATTAGTTAATTACTTAATAATTGTATGAGAAATGACAGAAGGAGGTGGATGTTAAGTTCACAAATATATTTAATTGTGTAGTGGATTATAATTATTACAATATTAATTTGATAGACAATTCTGGCCAAGTTTTATATCAGTGTATTTGTAATTGATAAGACAAGTGTTGCTAATTATATTAATGTGTATAATATTAATTTTGCTATGCCAATGCTGGCAAGGATTTATATTAATTTGTATAATAATTTGATAAGCCAAGGCTGGCAAAAGGTTTGTATTAATGCATATTTAAAATTTATATAATTTTCTTACCTGGAGCTTACCTGGAGAGAGTTCCGGGGGTCAACGCCCCCGCAGCCCGATCTGTGACCAGGCCCCCTGGTGGATCAGAGCCTGATCAACCAGGCTGTTGCTGCTGGCTGCATGCAAAAAAAAAGGTACGAGCCACAGCCCGGCTGGTCAAAAACCGACTTTAGGTGCTTGTCCAGTGCCAGCTTGAAGACTGCCAGGGGTCTGTTGGTAATCCCCCTTATGTATGCTGGGAGGCAGTTGAACAGTCTCGGGCCCCTGACACTTATTGTATGGTCTCATAACGTGCTAGTGACAATCCTGCTTTTCATGGGGGGATGTTGCATCGTCTGCCAAGTCTTTTGCTTTCGTGGTGAGTGATTTTCACGTGCAAGTTCGGAACATGTAATTGCTAAGCTCAAGTAGCTAGGATTTATTCACAGGTAAGTTGTACTATTTACCTTCATAAAGTGCATAATTTAGTACATATTCAGTGTTATTAAGTTGAATTTAATACATTGCACCATGGCTGAAAATGAGGAAATTAATATAAAAGACAAACATATGGAATATAGAGCAAAGAAAGCATCACTGCAAGCTAGAAAAAGGTCATGTAACCAAGGCATATAATAAATGTTTGGAATTAATGAAGAAACTGTGAATACTGATTATTTAAAATTGTATTTAGATGCTTTATTGGTAATCCCCCTTATGTATGCTGGGAGGCAGTTGAACAGTCTCGGGCCTCTGACACTTATTGTATGACCATACAATAAGTGTCAGAGGCCCGAGCTAGTGACATCCCCCCAATGAAAAGCAAGGGTGTCACTAGCACGTTAAGAGACCATACAATAAGTGTCAGGGGCCCGAGACTGTTCAACTGTCTCCCAGCATACATACCTGGAGTTTACCTGGAGAGAGTTCTGGGGGTCAACGCCCCCGCGGCCCGGTCTGTGACCAGGCCTCCTGGTGGATCAGAGCCTGATCAACCAGCCTCTTGCTGCTGGCTGCATGCAAACCAACGTACGAGCCACAGCCCAGCTGGTCAGGAACTGCCTTTAGGTGCTTGTTCAGTGCCAGCTTGAAGACTGCCAGGGGTCTGTTGGTAATCCCCCTTATGTATGCTGGGAGGCAGTTGAACAGTCTTGGGCCCCTGACACTTACTGTATGGTCTCTTAACGTGCTAGTGACACCCCTGCTTTTCATTGAGGGGATGTTGCATCGTCTGCCAAGTCTTTTGCTTTCGTAGTGAGTGATTTTCGTGTGCAAGTTCGGTACTAGTCCCTCTAGGATTTTCCAGGTGTATATAATCATGTATCTCTCCCGCCTGCGTTGCAGGGAATACAGGTTTAGGAACCTCAAGCGCTCCCAGCAATTGAGGTGTTTTATCTCCGATATGTGCACCATGAAGGTTCTCTGTACATTTTCTAGGTCAGCAATTTCACCTGCCTTGAAAGGTGCTGTTAGTGTGAAACAATATTCCAGCCTAGATAGAACAAGTGACCTGAAGAGTGTCATCATGGGCTTGGCCTCCCTAGTTTTGAAGGTTCTCATTATCCATCCTATCATTTTTCTAGCAGATGCGATTGATACAATGTTATAGTCCTTGAAGGTGAGATAGTCCGACATGATCCCCTCCAGGTCAAAGACCTTGGTGTTTCGCTCTATTTTGTGGCCAGAATTTGTTTTGTAGGTGTAGGTTGATAGACAGCAACCACCCAGGAATTTACTACCGTCCTGCCAGATGACTGTGATTACAAAAAACCTGTAACTTTTTTGCATGATGGTAGGATTGCTGGTTTCTTTTCTGTCTCATAAACACGCTAGATAACAGGTATAACTTGCTACTCCTACTTACACTTTGGTCACACTTCACAGACACGCACATGCATATATATAATACAAAACATCTAGGTTTTTCCTCCTTTTTCTAAATACTCTTGTTCTTTTTTATTTCTTCTATTGTCCAGGGGGGAAGTGGAAAAGAATCTTTCCTCCGTAAGCCATGCGTGTCGTATGAGGCGACTAAAATGCCGGGAGCAATGGGCTAGTAACCCCTTCTCCTGTTACATTTACTAAAAAGAGAAGAAGAAAAACTTTATAAAACTGGGATGCTTAAATGTGCGTGGATGTAGTGCGGATGACAAGAAACAGATGTTTGCTGATGTTATGAATGAAAAGAAGTTGGATGTCCTGGCTCTAAGCAAAACAAAGGTTGAAGGGGGTAGGAGAGTTTCAGTGGGGGAAATAAATGGGTTTAAAATCTGGAGTATCTGAGAGAGTTAGAGCAAAGGAAGGGGTAGCAGTAAGTTAAATGATCAGTTATGGAAGGAGAAAAGAGAATATGAATGTGTAAAATTTAAGGAATTATGTGGATTAAAGCAAAGGTTTGGATGCGAGAAGTGGGTCATAATAAGCGTGTATGCACCTGGAGAAGAGGGGGAATGCAGAGGAGAGAGGAGATTTTGGGAGATGTTAAGTGAATGTATAGGAGCCTTTGAACCAAGTGGAGAGTAATTGTTTGGGAGGGGCCTGAATGCTAAAGTAGGAGAAACTTTTAGAGAGGGTGTGGTGGGAAGTTTGGGGTGCCAGGTGTAAATGATAATGGGAGCCCTTTGATTGAACTTTGTATAGAAAGGGGTTTAGTTTTAGGTAATACATATTTTAAGAAAAAGAGGATAATAAGTAAAACACATATGATGTAGGGCGAAATGACAGTAGTTTGTTGGATTATGTATTGGTAGATAAAAGACTGTTGAGTAGACTTCAGGATGTACATGTTTATAGAGGGGCCACAGATATATCAGATCACTTTCTAGTTGTAGCTACACTGAGAGTAAAAAGGTAGATGGGATACAAGGAGAATAGAAGCATCAGGGAAGAGAGAGGTGAAGGTTTATAAACTAAAGAGGAGGCAGTTAGGGTAAGATATAAACAGCTATTGGAGGATAGATGGGCTAATGAGAGCATAGGCAAGGGGGTCGAAGAGGTATGGGGTAGGTTTAAAAATGTAGTGTTTAGAGTGTTCAGCAGAAGTTGTGGTTACAGGAAAGTGGGTGCAGGAGGGAAGAGGAAGTGATTGGTGGAATGATGATGTAAAGAGATAGTAAGGGAGAAAAAGTTAGCATATGAGAAGTTTTTACAAAGTAGAAGTGATGCAAGGAGGGAAGAGTATATGGGAAAAAAAAGAGAGGTTAAGAGAGTGGTGAAGCAATTAAAAAGAGAGCAAATGAGAGAGTGGGTGAGATGTTATCAACAAATTTTATTGAAAATAAAGAAAAGTTTTGGGGTGAGATTAACAAGTTAAGAAAGCCTAGAGAACAACTGGATTTGTCAGTTAAAAATAGGAGAGGGGAAATTATTAAATGGGAGAGGGTTTGAGGTATTGGAAGATGGAGGGAATATTTTTGAGGAAATTTTTAAATGTTGATGAAGATAGGGAAAACTGTGATTTCGTGTATAGGGCAAGGAGGAATAACATCTTGTAGGAGTGAGGAAGAGCCAGTTGTGAGTGTGGGGGGAAATTCGTGAGGCGTAGGTAAAATGAAAGGGGGTAAGGCAGCCGGGATTGATGGATAAAGATAGAAATGTTTTTAAAAACGGTGGGGATATAGTTTTGGAGTGGGTTGGTGCAATTATTTTAAAAAATGTATGGAAGAGGGTAAGGTAACCTAGGGGTTGGCAGAGAGCATGCATAGTTCCTTTGTATAAAGGCAAAGGGGAAAAAAGAGAGTGCAAAAATTATAGGGGGATAAGTCTGTTGAGTGTACCTGGTAAGTGTATGGTAGAGTTATAATTGAAAGAATTAAGAGTAAGACGGAGAATAGGATAGCAGTGAACAAGGAGGCTTTAGGAAAGGTAGGGGGTGTGTGGACCAGGTGTTTACATTTGAAAAATATAAGTGAACAGTATTTAGATAAGGCTAAAGAGGTCTTTGTGGCATTTATGGATTTGGAAAAGGCGTATGACAGGGTGGATGGGGGGGCCCAATTTTGGCAGATGTTGCAAGTTATGGTGTAGGAGGTAGGTTACTGAAAGCAGTGAAGAGTTTTTACGAGGATAGTGGGGCTCAATTTTAGAGTATGTAGGAAAGAGGGAAATTTTTTCCCAGTAAAAGTAGGCCTTAGACAAGGATGTGTGATGTCCCCGTGGTTTGTTTAATATATTTATAGATGGGGTTGTAAGAGAAGTAAATGCGGGGGTCTTGGCAAAGGCGTGGATTTAAAAGATAAAGAATCACACACAAAGGGGGAGTTGTCACGCTGCTCTTTGCTGATGACACTGTGCTCTTGGGAGATTCTGAAGAGAAGCTGCAGAGATTGGTGGATGAATTTGGAAAGGGTGTGCAAAAGAAAAAAATTAAAGGTGAATAAAGGAAAGAGTAAGGTTATGAGGATAACAAAAAGATTAGGTGATGGAAGATTGAACATCAGATTGGAGGGAGAGAGTATGGAGAGGCGAACGTATTCAGATATTTGGGAGTGGACGTGTCAGTGGATGGGTCTATGAAAGATGAGTGAATCATAGAATTGATGAGGGAAAAAGAGTGAGTGGTGCACTTAGGAGTCTGTGGAGACAAAGAACTTTGTCCTTGGAGGCAAAGAGGGGAATGTATAAGAGTATAGTTTTACCAACGCTATTATATGGGTGTGAAGTGTGGGTGATGAATGTTGCAGCGAGGAGAAGGCTGGAGGCAGTGGAGATGTCATGTCTGAAGGCAATGTGTGGTGTGAATATAATGCAGAGAATTCGTAGTTGGAAGTTAGGAGGAGGTGCGGGATTACCAAAACTGTTGCCCAGAGGGCTGAGGAAGGGTTGTTGAGGTGGTTCGGACATGTAGAGAGAATGGAGCGAAACAGAATGACTTCAAGAGTGTATCAGTCTGTAGTGGAAGGTAGGCGGGGTAGGGTCGCCTAGGAAGGGTTGGAGGGAGGGGGTAAAGGAGGTTTTGTGTGCGAGGGGCTTGACTTCCAGCAGGCATGCGTGAGCGTGTTGATAGGAGTGAATGGAGACAAATGGTTTTTAATACTTGACGTGCTGTTGGAGTGTGAGCAAAGTAACATTTATGAAGGGATTCAGGGAAACCGGCAGGCCGGACTTGAGTCCTGGAGATGGGAAGTACAGTGCCTGCACTCTGAAGGAGGGGTGTTAATGTTGCAGTTTAAAAACTGTAGTGTAAAGCACCCTTCTGGCAAGACAGTGATGGAGTGAATGATGGTGAAAGTTTTTCTTTTTCGGGCCACCCTGCCTTGGTGGGAATCGGCCAGTGTG
Organism: Cherax quadricarinatus; assembly: GCF_026875155.1. Classification (NCBI taxonomy): domain Eukaryota; kingdom Metazoa; phylum Arthropoda; class Malacostraca; order Decapoda; family Parastacidae; genus Cherax; species Cherax quadricarinatus. The sequence continues at coordinate 33,433,767 of NC_069439.1, forward strand.
ATAATAAAAAAAAAAAAAAATTTGTTTTGTACTCTGATGAAGATTTAATTTCCTCGTGTTTACCATATCTGAGTAATTGAAATTTCTCATCGTTGAACTTCATATTGTTTTCTGCAGCCCACTGAAAGATTTGGTTGATGTCCGCCTGGAGCCTTGCAGTGTCTGCAATGGAAGACACTGTCATGCAGATTCAGGTGTCATCTGCAAAGTAAGACACGGTGCTGTGGCTGACATCCTTGTCTATGTCAGATATGAGGATGAGGAACAAGATGGGAGCGAGTACTGTGCCTTGTGGAACAGAGCTTTTCACCATAGCTGCCTCGGACTTCACTCTGTTGACTACTACTCTCTGTGTTCTGTTAGAGAGGAAATTATAGATCCATCGACCGACTTTTCCTGTTATTCCTTTAGCACGCATTTTGTTCGCTATTACGCCATGGTCACACTTGTCGAAGGCTTTTACAAAGTCTGTATATATTACATCTGCATTCTTTTTGTCTTCTAGTGCATCTAGGACCTTGTCGTAGTGATCCAATAGTTGAGACAGACAGGAGCGACCTGTTCTAAACCCATTTTTGCCCTGGGTTGTGTAACTGATGGGTTTCTAGATGGGTGGTGATCTTGCTTCTTAGGACCCTTTCAAAGATTTTTATGATATGGGATGTTAGTGCTATTTATTAATTTATTTATTTATAAATTTTAGCATACATACAGAGGTACAAAAAAATACAGATCAGAGCAGCATGCCAAAAGCCACTTATATATGCATAGCATTACGGCTGGCTTAAAATTAACTTAAGATTAACTAAGCAATATGAAAATCAGTGATAAGACATTATTTTAAACAGATAACTATAAAATACAAATGAGTATTACAAAGACAGGTCATATGGTTGCATGCATTGCTGTTCATTCAGGTAGTGTATTTGAAAAAAAAAAATAACAAAGTTAGGTTTAACATTTTTTGTGATATAATTGTGAGTAACATTTAGGATATACAATTTATATGGTTCAGTTATTCAGTATTTATTTGGTTTTGAGTAAGTGAACTTTGAGAAGAGACTTGAATTTATAAACGGGTAGTGTTTCTTTTATATTTACAGGTATAAATTTCCAGATTTTAGGGCTTTTATGTGCATTGAGTTTTTGCATAGCGTGAGATGGACACGAGGAACATCAAAGAGTGATCTGTGCCTTGTATTATGGTCATTGTTCTGTTGGGGTTTGGGCAAGGAGATGTCTGAGGGAGGGTTAATATCAGGTTAAGTGTTCTATGTATGTAATAAGTGCAATAATAAGTATGGATGTTTGTATGGTGAGTAGGTTGAGTGTTTTGAATATTGGTGGAGTGTGCTGCCTGTAGTGAAAATTTTTGTTATCATTCTAACTGCGGGCCCTTTTCTTGGGTAATTAGTGGTCTGAGATGGTTAGTTGTTGTTGAGCCCCATGCACAAATTCCATAGGTGAGATGGGGGTAAATAAGAGAGTGATAAAGGGCCAGGAGGGCTGGACTGTGGAACATAGTACCGTATCTTCGATAGTATGCCTACAGTCTTGGAAATTTTCTTAGAAATTTGTTGTATATGTGTATGAAATTTGAGTCTTTTATCGAGGTGGATTCCTAAAAATTTTTTCCCTCTGTTAGCTTTGTGTAGGTGATCCGTTTATCGTTATGTTAAGAGGTAATCTGTAGCTCTGTACCAAACTGAATGAAGTAGATTTTGTCAATGTTTAATGTAAGTTTGTTAGTCCTCATCCAGGTAGGTATTTCTGTAATTCGGTGTTTACAGTATTGACTAGCGTGACTGGGCTCGGGTGAGAGAAGACGTATGTGGTGTCATCTGCAAAAAGTGTGGGTTGAGTAATTGCGAAGCATTTCGTAGGTCATTTATGTATGGGAGAAAGAGAAGAGGGCCCAAAGGGACACTTCCCTGTGGGACACCAACTGTAATTGGTTGTGCGGAAGAGCTTGCCCCAATTGCGTACACATATTGGCTTCTGTTGCTGAGGTAAGACTTGAGGTAGTTGAGGGGGCCCTCTAATACCATAGTGTGACAATTTTACGTGGAGCAAGTCATGGTCAACTGTATCAAAAGCTTTACGTAAGTCAATGAAGATCCCCAGTGGGACTTCTTTTTTTCTCTATTGCAGTGTAAAATATGTTCTAGCATGTGTATAATAAAATCATTAGAAATTTTATTAGGCCTGAACCCAAATTGGCAAGGGTTGAGAATGTTATGGGAGATGAGGTAGGAGTAGATTCTTTTTATGAATTAATTTTTCGAAGTTTTTTGAGAGAGGGTGTAAATTGGATATTGGCCTATAATTATTCAACCTGTTTGGTCTCCTCCTTTATGAATCGGGGTGACCCTTGCTATTTTGAGAACTGTAGGGAAGGTGGAGGATTCAATGGATTTGTTAAAGAGTGTTGCAATGATTGGTGATAGTATTTTGGGGACGCTTTTTTGAATATAAAGGGTGGTAAGGTATTAAAATCTCCTGCCTTGTTTTTCAGTGCGTTGATAATAAGGGAGACTTCGTATGGGTTAGTCGGAGCTAGGAACAGTGTGTTCGGGTAGTTGCCGGTGGGGTAGTCATTTGGTGGGGTACTGAGCTTGGGATATTTTTGGAAAGGGTTTTTGGCCTATAGTGGAGAAGAAATCATTGAGTCTGTTTGCTGTTTCTGTTGGTGGGAGTTGGGGTTCATCTGAGTTTGCAAATTTTTAAATTTCGCTATGTCGTGATATCTTTTTTGTTCCCAAATTTTTGATAGGGTCTTCCAGGTCTTTTTTATATCACCTCGTAAATTGGATAATCTGTTCTCATAATATAATTTTTTTGCCCTTTTTATCAGGCTGGTTAGGATTGACGAGTAACGTTTTGTTTGGGGCTCTGGTTATGTGACCCATTCTGTACTGTTTTTCATATTTGTGTTTTGTATTTATGGATTTGAGAATGCTGGGGTGTTAAACCAGGGACTGTTCAGTCCCCCTTAGCTGTCATCTGTTTAGTTTTTTTAGGCAGTGCTTGTTATAAAGGTATTGGGTCTTTTTTTAGAAAATTATTAAAACAATCGTCAATATCTGTAAAAATTTCTAGCTCAGTGTGCCAGTCAATGTTTGTTACTGCTGTTGTGAAGTTATTAATGGCTGCCTCATTGTGAAATCTGAAGGTGACCTTTTGTAGTGTCTTGGGGGATTTTACCAAGTGTTTTTTATGAGGAAAATAGGGGAGTGGTCTGTGGTTTATCTGAATTATGCCTGATTTTAAAGGGGATATGGTGTTGGGCCAGATGTGGTCAAGAGGGAAACACTAGTCTCTGTAACTTTTGTAGTTTTGGGTTTCTGTTGGTAGCAACATGCAGTTAAATCATTGGTTAGTGAATTCAGTAACGTGTGGGTCCTGGTCTTGCAGGAGATTTATATTGAAGTCACCTGAGAGTAGTAAATGATCTTTGTTCATGCGTGCATCAGTTATTATACTTCCTAGGTTTGACTAAATTGGCTAATGTTTGATTGTGGAATTCTGTAGATTTTTTATCACTGTGAGAGGTTTTTGTAGGTATTTGGATTTGAGTTTAGCTATTTCATATTCCCCATGTTCATCCTTTTTGCAATATTAGTGATACATTCTAGTTGGTCTGGTAGTATATTGCTGTGCCACCCCCTTGTTGGTTTTGGCTACAGTTGTGTATGGCTGGGGTAACCAGGAATGGCATAGACATCTGTAGTATCAGGCTTTAGCCAGGTTTCAGTTAGTGTAATGATGGACATATTGGCATGCAAGGAATTTTAGTAATGCTAGGAGGTCTTTATAATGCTTGCTCAAAGATCTGATATTGTAGTTAAAGATAGTTATGTTGTTGTTGGCTTAGAAGTGCCCTTTTATTGTTCTGCTGTGTAGTAATTACAGTAACTGTTTGAATCATTTAAGTCATTAAAATAAGAGGTTGGTATCAGGGTCAATGCTTGTAATCATAAAATTTGTAGTGAATCTATAGTTAGAATTAAGTAAAAAATAAAGTAAATATTCTAAAGCTAAAAAAAATAGCACCTGAATTATTTAACAAATGTAAAAAATAATGAGCTAAGGTAGTTTTTTAAAAGGCTAAAATAAAGGAGACAATATAAAAGGGACTTAAATAATTTGTGGTGAACAAATAAAGTGATGATCAAATAATGGGGCTTGGGAATATGATAGTAGGTAGTACTTTAAAGGTAATTCTTTAAAGTTAGAATTATAATATAAAATTATAATATAAAAGGGACTAATATAAGTTGTGGTGAACAATAAAGTGGTAATCAAATAAAGAGCTTTGGGGTATAATGGCAAAATAGTGAACTTATTAACTTTAGCACCTGAGAATAGCACCTTGATTAGTTTAACAATTGCGAATATATGATCTAAGGTAGTAATATAAAGCTAAAATAAAGGACAAAAATATATATAAGGGACTACAATTAAGTAATGGTAAACAAGTTAAATGGACAGATAGTCATTATGAGATAATATTGGTTTAGGAGTAAGATCTGCTTTGTAATATTAAATAAGTTGAGCAGTTTATTGCACAATAAAAAGTAAAATAAAAAATGAGGTTGTTGTACTAGCTACAAAAGATAGTTTTGGTACTTGCAAAAAAGTAATTGGAATATACAGTAATTGCACACACAATAAAAAGGGGACTGTAGTTCTTTGGGCTGTTGCTTTACTGCCCCCTTTGTGGAGTGGGGTATGTCTGTTGTTTTTAGTAACTGTGGGACGACCCCCGCGTTCATGCCCCTCTCCATAGGATGGTAAAGGCTCGTGATAGGGGCTTCTGCGGGTTTTTGATGAACACGGAGTCCATGTGTCTGGCCCGGGGGCAAAGTTGCACGGGCATGTCATTTATCCCCTGTTGGAAGTCTTTTGGGTGTCAGGATAACATCGGATAGGCTTGTGTTAACCCAAATTCCCTGTGGCTCTCCCATAAAAAATTCATTTTGATCTTCGACTTTTCAGTCGGGTTAGCGGCTTGCAAAAAAAACTGAGTCTTATTGGGACTTGAGTAGCTCACTCATTTCCTTGCTGTCATCTGTGTAGGACCCATCTTGTTTAGGTGGGGGCCCAATACTGGATGTTGTTCTCGACTTTGATTTAGCATAGGAGAAGAAATACTTTGGGTTTCTTTCGATTTCATTTATGGCTTATAGTTCTTCGCGTGATTCCTGACTCCTATAAGATTCCTTTAGTTTAAGTTCGATGCTTGCTATTTCTCTGACCAAGTGTCTCCCTAAAACATTTCAGATATATTGACCTCTTTTATCCGCTCTGTTATTCTTTTCCGTCGCCTGTAAAGTGAGTGCCTGTCTCTTTCTATTTTACATCTACCCCTCCTTTTCTTAGAGGAATAACCCTTGTGCATACATCGAGTGCCACCAAGTTAATCTGTTCTAGGCATAAGTTGGGTCTGTGTTTCTTAGTATATCTTCCCAGCTTATATCGGTTAGACTTGGTTTACTTGGTCCCACTTTATGTTTTTGTTATTGAAGTTGAAAATTTTTAAAAAGCACCCTCGTGACTAATCTCATTATGTCGGTCTGTGGCTCCGCGCATACATGTCTGAACCTCAGTTATGTTGTGATCTGAGTATATTATTTTTGATATGGTGACATTTCCCTTTTCAGATCACCATTGTTAGTGAAGATGAGGTCTAGTGTAATTTTCCAGTCTAGTAGGCTCTATTATTTGCTGGTTAAATTGAATTTTGTGCAGAGATTTAAAAGCTCGTTTGAATGTGAGTTTTCATCAGAGCTGCCTCCTGGTGTTATCACTGCAACATATTATTTGCTATATTCCTCCATTTTGGTGCCTTTAAATTGAAATTCCCCAAAGGGGCAAGATGTTGGGGGGCAGGAGCTAGAAGATTTTCCAGACAGTGGTCAATTTTTAACAGCTGTTCCTGGAATTGCTGGGATGTTGCATCCGGAGGCTTGTAGACTACCACAATGACAGGTTTGGTTCTCGATCTTTACTGCTTTAAAAATTCCACTACATCATTTGAGGCATTAAGCAGTTTTTGTGCATACAAGTGACTCTGCAATGTACAGGCCAACCCCCCCCCCCTTTTGCCTGTTCACTCTGTCACATCTGTATAGGTTGTAACCTGGGATCCATATTTCGTTGTCCAAGTGATCCTTTATGTGGGTCTCAGTGAAAGCCGCGAGCATTGCCTTTGCCCCCGCAAGCAGTCCACGACGAAAAGGGATTTTCTTGTTTGTTGCTGGCTTTAGACCCTGTATATTTGCAATGAAGAATGTCATCGGACTGGTGATATTTTTGGTACTGGGGGGGGGGATTTTTTTTCCGGCATTAGTATCTGTATCTGTTGGTTTGGAGTGGAGGCCATCGACTGTGGTTCCCCTCCAGGAATGACTGGAAATTTTGGTGTACGATTCTGCCATTTCCTGCCAGTTTTTTTTCCTTCCTGGCACTAAAAAACCTCTCCCTCTTGAGTGGCTGTGGCTACCCAGGTTTTCCCATGGCCTGGATGTTTTGTTTCTTTTTGTCCCTTTAGATGGTGTGCCTGGAAATTTTTAAGTTATAGCACAGTTTTTCCCTGTACTGAAAGGTACACATTTCAGAGTGAAAAAGCTTACGGGAAGGGGAAGTTTGCATTTTCCTGTTGTCTTGGGCCCCGACTTTTTCTAGGGTGGTCATAGTTGCACACCCCGTCTGTTTTTTCCAGATTTCCATGTCTGCAGATACCAAGTGCATAGTATGTGCACAGGCTTGGTTTCCGTTTGCCTTGGGTTTCTGTGAATGTATTCCTTGTGGTGCATATTTACCTGTCTTATTCCTATCCTCCCTAGCACCAACAAGGAGCTCCCACCAGTTGTTTTTGGGAATATATCCTCACTATTGCTAATGGAGTCCTCTTGTTTTCTATTTCCTGTGGTTTTTTTTAGTTTGCAATATTGGTTTTATCTTATCTTTGACTACACTTGTTTCCCCATTACGGCTCCTGTCCCCCATGAGGTCATTTATATGTATTCCTTCCTGCGTATAATTCCCCACTACCCGGACAAAAACTCCAGCTTCTCCATTACGTCTCCCAGGACAGCACCTCCAGCTTCACCATTACTGTCTCCCAGGACAGCACCTCCAGCTTCACCATTACTGTCCCCAGGATAGGGACCTCCAGCTTCACCATTACTGTCTCCCCGGAAAGCACTATCAGCCCCACATTTACTGACAACCAGGATATTACCTCCAGCCTTACAGTTTCTGACTACTTGGCCAGTATCAAGGGCAGTACCATTCAGCCCAGACTTTTTATGTTCCCATCTGTTGTAGGAAACTTCCAGGTTTTCTATGAAAGCAGCTTTGATGTTATCCTCTTTTAATACCCTTGTGATTTTAGTCCACAAATTTATCTCATTTGGGCATACCCAAAAACACTTCCCTGTTTTAAAACTGCTTGTAGCTAGTTCTTGGATATCTGCACAAGGGGCGTTACACCAGTTTTCACAAAAAAGACAATATATCCATGTGGAAGCCCGTTTGTTTGATTGACTGCAGACTACACAGAGCTTCATAATGATTTGAATGGTTGATTTACTGTAATTCTACTAGCAACCTTTTGAATATTCTATTAATAACCTCCTTAAATGAAGCTCTAGCTATTTGTATTTCTATTTCTAACTGTACTTGTATACTGGACAGCTTACCATGAAACGTTCCTGATTTATATTTATTGTTTGGTTTGATAAGGGCGCCTACAACCCCATCCGTTTACAGTCTGCTTTATTGTCCAACGAATCTGTTTGAAACCAGTCAAGTGTTCGGACCAGTCAAGGGTTCGGACAAGTCAAGGGTTTGGACCAGTCGAGGTTCGGAAACCGTCTGATCTGATCAGGGGTCACTTATTTAAAACATACTGGTCGGTGATTTGGGCTAACACATGAAGGATCTACTGGAAATTATCTACCCGAGTAATATGTGATTTGATTGTTACAAAAGTATAACTTGCATGTTGAAGAACCGGTGATTGCTGGCAACTCCTACAATGACGAACGGTCGAGCCTCAACCCTTGTTTATCAATCGCTGTATCTAGCTTTACTAGGTTTTTTCGTCTCCACCACAATAAATGCTATATTATCACTATAGTTGGGTGGTGGAAAATTTTGGAGGAAGGACGCTTTTTCTGTAGTAATAATTGCTTCTCGTTTTGTATATTGCGACCGCTGGTAACTACAGGTTATATGAAATTCACAGTATACATCTGTTGTTTCAAGAAAAAAGAGACTAATGAAAGTCACTCCACTCCACTAAGTACCATTATAATACTGGTTAGTTGCTACTACAACACTGTATTCTGCTATTCACTTGTATCACTAGATTTTATGTGAGTACACTATCCGGCCAGGAAGATTATTAAAACAGCTGACCCCTGTGGTAAGTTTCTGGCGACTTCTGGCACCTGCCTCTATAGGCTTATCACTTCATTTACAAATTCACCTGCTTTCAATAGACACTTTAGCCTTTATCATCTATATACTAGGGAGCCACTGTATTATACACTATACACTGTGTATACACAAAGTTATCAGGGAGACTTTCTTTCCTCTGACAAAGAAAAGTTCTATTATTATTATTTTGCACACGACACTCAGGCCTATGATTCCCCTCTGGCAGTAAACTCTGCTAGGTGTGCACACTAATTCCCTTTTTTGACTCAGTATACAATGTTTTCCGCCCAAGATTGGTTCCAGGCGCTAGAGGGATGTATCGTGTAGAATTGATGGCAGAAATTAAAGTTCTAGCACGTAAGAGCGACTGTGAAAACACGAGACAACCCGGAGCACAACGAGGCAAGCAGAAACGCTGACACACTGTTTAGAAGTTCCACACAGGGGGATTACCAACAGACCCCTTGCAGTCTTCAAGCTGGCACTGGACAAGCAACTAAAGTCGGTTCCTGACCAGCCAGGCTGTGGCTTGTACGTTGGTTTGCGTGCAGCCAACAGTAACAGCCTGGTTGATCAGGCTCTGATCCACCAGGAGGCCTGGTCACAGACCGGGCCGCGGGTGCGTTGACCCCCGGAACTCTCTCTAGGTAAACTCCAGGTAATAGATATGATTCATACAAATTATATTACAACAAATATGAAGGAGATTTATTAGTAAACTGTGTAGATGAGACTGAAGAGATTCATGTTTAAAATCAGTATTATGAACTGGAGGAAAAGATTCTTTCTTGTAAAAGTCAGGCTTTGAATAAATTAAAATGTGTAAACCAGGCAGTTAATCAGTCTGCTCCAACAAATAATGTCTTTGCCAAAACTCCCAGAATTATGTTTACCTGTATTTAATCCTGGAGAAAACTGGGAGGAGTTTTAGTAAATTTTTAAAGCAGCTGTGCATGACAGGAGTGACCAAGCCTGTGTAACTAAATTATTTTACCTCAAAGGACAGGTAAGAGGAGATGCTCACATACTCATACAAGCCTTTCCTAATGTAGATGACTCTTACAAGGAAGCGGTTGACTTGTTGAAAGTCACTTATGGTAATATAAAACAAAGTAGGTTGGATCTAGTGAATATCATTGTTAATTTAATATCTCCAGATTACACTTACAAAGGTTTACAGCAGTTTAGAGTTAAACTGGAGAGCACTCTCAAAACTTTAAGTAATAAATATAATCTGAAGGAATCAGACTGGTTATTGAGTGCCATGGTACAGAATAAATTAAGCTATAAAACACTTGAATGACTCTCGAACAAATATCACAAAGGTTATTTTGGTCTGGAGGAAATAACACTAGGTCTACAAGAATTAATTGTTCAGTTGCAGACCAGCCAACTAACTCATTTTAAAGATGCAACACATAATAACTCTGAAGTATCTGTCAAGTTTCACAAAGGGAAAAATTATCCCAATGTTAATAATCAAATTTCATTTCCTAAAAAGAGTTGCATAGATGCATATCAATTAGCAGGAATCAGAAATAATGATTCTCCACAAGGTAAGAAAATAGTACCCGCCTAAGAGTAGCCCAGTTTAAAAAGAACAGTCAAAGAAAAGAGAGATTGTCTCTTTTGCAAGGGTACTCATTTTTCTAAGAATTGCATTGCTGCAATTCATGGAATGATAAAGTTGAAAGATTGGAGGAACCCTTTACAGATGTATCAGGTGTTTTGGGGAATCACAATGTAAAGGATTGTTATGCCAAATTAAACTTCTGTTATCAATGTCACAAAGGGAAAACACCATATAGTCAGTGTAAAGGTCTATATGATAATGTTGATAATAATGATAATGTTGACAATCCCGGCACAACAGTGGCTAATGTAAAAATTGCTGCTAATGTTAATAATGATGGTTTTGCTGAAGTAGCCTTACCTGTGTTACAGGTAAAAATTTATGATTTAAAAAGGGATAAATCAAAAAATGTAAATGCATTATTGGACCAGGGATCACAGCGTACTTTTATAAAAACGTAAATGTCTTGATGGTATGAAAGTACAGATGGGAGATCCCACAACTTTAAAATTATCTGGTTTTCTCTCAGATAAAAGGGCTCAATTGTATGACACTGTTTATGTAACTGTCAGGTTGGGCAATGAGAAAAAACGTGTTAATGCAGTAATTGAAGAAAGACTTCCAGAGAAAATATCTACAGTAGGGCTTAGTAAAGCTACAGAAAGACTTTCAGATAATGTAAATTTAGCACCTTCTGGGGTAAGTGATGAATCTGTAGGCCCAATAAATATTTCGATAGGTAGTAAACTATTATGCCTCCTTTGTAAAGGGTGTGAGGGAAAAGTTCAACAGATAGGAGTATCGAGCAAGTACATTGTAACAATAGTTTGATTGCTGGCTACTTGTTAAGGTAGGGGGAAGTCTAGCTCCCGCTATCCCCCCTTTTTTCTCCACTCCGAAAGTAATAGTTTGATTGCCGGCTACTTGTTAAGGTAGGGGAAGTCTAGCTCCCACTATCTCCCCCCTTTTTCCCCCACCCCGAAAATAATAGTTTGATTGTCGGCTGCTTGTTAAGGTAGTGTAAGTCTAGCTCCCACTATCCCCCCCTTCCTCCCCTCCCCCGAAAGGTGACGTGTGGGGCTCCGGTCAAACAATAATCACTCGACTCACAACTCCCAGCACTACTGTAAGTACATGCCTGCTCATATTTTAGTGGACTTATTGGTTGAAAGCTTCACTTTTGACCAATAATAAACTTAGTCCCTTCAGCCTTGATATCTCATAAATATTTTAATAATCACCACGTCTTTTAGGTATTGTACTTATCATGGAGAGTGATTTCTTAAGCAGTGGGTAACCTGTCTCTCTTTACAGCTTGGAATGACAGATTGGGTCACCTGCCAACCAACGAGAAGAATTGATGGAGACGGACTAAAGTCCTGAGACGTCCCATGTTGGATCTACTTACCTGTGTACATGTATGCCATCACAGGACATAACCCCTCATCATTGCAGCGGTAAAGAACCTGCTTTTTTGTCATCTGGACTGATTATTCACGGCTATAGACTGTGAAGAACGAGCCGGTGGGTTGTCACCAACACCTGCGAACCCCCCCCCCACATCAGCAACGGCTACGATTTCAACAACATGCAGTGTCACCAACACCAGACACCCCAGTATCAATATATATTAGCATTGAGTTCAAATGTTATTTTTTTCATTTTATTTTTCATTTTTCTTTTAAATAGGATATACCTTTCATGTTTCCTTGTTTTATGTTTGCTTTAATAAATAATAAAGTGTTTATCTTTGTGAATTATTATTTCTTTTTCTATTCATTAATTTCCTGAGGAGAAGCCAGCCATGGTAATACTGTCTGAAGTTGTTACAGGGCTGAGTAAGCCTTCACAAAGGGTATGGTAAAAAAAATGTGGTGTCACCCTTTTAAAGGGACTGCAGGAGGCCATGTAATGTATGGTAGGATTTCTCGTAATAATAATTCATGACTAGAGGAAACTACAAATTCCATAACTGTGTGTCTTACTCATGAAACCATACCCCAGTATAATTCTTCCATAGAGGATGGTGTTGAGGCAGTGCATAAATTGTGGGAATTAGACAGCATTGGAATAAATGTAAATGAAGAAAGTCCAGACGATTCTTTTACTCAGGAGCAATACCTGAGAGATGTAAAATTTGAATCGGGAAACAATACTGGGTACGACATCCGTGGAGACTGAACCATCCAGAATTGCCCACTAATTACAGAATGGCATATGGACAATTAAAGGATCAGCTCCGTGAATTGAGTAAGACACCAGAATTGTTAACTGCCTATAATGATATAATTGCTGAGCAGTTAATAAATTTATAGAAGAGGTACCTCCTGAGCAAGCCAAAATTTATGGTCACTATTTGCCACATCACGGAGTAAAGAAGGATTCTAAGACCATTCCTTTGAGGATTGTGTTTAATTGTAGTGCCAGGAGTAACAAAAATGTACCTAGTTTAAATGACTGTTTGATGACAGGTTCATCGTTGACGGAAAAATTAGGAGATATCTTGTTAAATTTCAGAGTGAAGCACTATGCCTTTACGGCTGACATAAGTAAAGCTTTCCTAAGAGTGGGTTTACAAGAGGCTGACCGGGATTATACCCACTTCCTATGGCCTGAAAATCCTAGTGACCCACTTAGCCCTCTGAAAACCTTTTTCTTTAAAAGGTATTATTTGGTGCTACATCCAGTCCGTTCCTACTTCAAGCGACGATAAATGCACACCTTAAACGTATGGAAAGTCCATTGAGTAAAGTAATGAGCAAACAATTTTATGTGGACAATTTCCTGGGTGTGACGTCAACTGAAGAGGAACTGTTAATGACTTATGTAGAGGCTAATAAAATAATGCAAAGTGCAAATATGCCTCTGAGGGAATGGAATAGTAATTCGTCCAAATTAAAGGACAAAATAAGTAAAGATTACCCTGGAGATGAAGTCCCAAAATGTAGTAATGTATTTGGAATAACTTGGGATACTGAGAGAGATTTGTTAATGTTAAAACCTAATAATTACAGTATGTCTAATAAATTAACTAAGAGAGTTTTGCTTGCTGAAGTTTCCAAATGTTTTGATCCACTAGGTTTAGTGTCACCCCTTACAATAAGAGGGAAATTATTAATTCAGGAACCATGGAAACTTAAATGTGCTTAAGATGAAATTCTACCTGAGGAATTCATTAACAGGTGGGATGAATTAATTGGTGATTATGAAAAAATTCCAATGTTGGAGTTCCCATGCCAGGTGGCCAATCCAAATGGGAAAAATGTACTTCATATTTTTTGTGATGCTTCAAAATTGGCATATGGAGCAGTTGCTTACCTTCAATGTAATAGTGTTATTTCTCTTGTTATGTCTAAGGCTAAAGTGTCTCCAATTAAATCACATATCTTACCTCAGTTGGAATTAACAGCCATTTATGTAGGTGTCAAATTAGCTAATTATATAAGAAATAAGTTGCAGGAGATAAATATTAGCGACACTGTAATTTGGTCTGATAATGAGGTATCCTTACAATGGATTCATAATGGAAACAGTAAAATTGTGTGTGTACAAAACAGAGTCGCTGAAATTAATCGGATGCAAGAGAACTATGATAGTTTGGGTCAGTATATGTTAACATTTAATCATATACCTGGTGAGGAGAATCCAGCTGATTTCTTGTCTCGAGGTTTAGGAGAATACAGCTGATTTCTTGTCTCGAGGTTTACCTTATAGTAAATTTGTAAATGCTGTATCATGGTTTAAAGGACCGAGCTGGTTGGTAAATAAAGCTAATTGGCCTGTACAAAAGGCGTATATTGCTCCTGTTGAAATTACTGTGACCACCGCTCAAATAGTTTGTCCTCCCTTAGCCATTGATATAAATAGGTATTCTTCTTTACCCAAACTAATCAATGTAACTAAGTTGGTGTTTAAATTTCTAAACAAGATGAACATATCATATAAGTTTTCACATCCTCTTGAATATTGGATAAAGAGGGTACAGGAGGAAATCTATGGAAATGAGATTAAATTGATGATGGAAAGAAAAATTATGAAAGGTTTCATAATAGAGAAATTGGGGCTGTATTTAGAGAACAATGTAATTAGGTGCAGAGGTAGGTTACAAAATGCTGAATTGGGTGATTATGCTAAACACCCTATCTTACTGCCCAAAACTCATCATCTAACAAATTTGATTGTTCTAAATGCCCATGAAAATGTAATGCATGGTGGGGTACAAGATACCTTAAATTGTATTAGGGAAACTTTCTGGATTCCACAAGGACGGCAAAGTGTAAAAAGGGTGATTAAATCTTGTGTAATATGTCGCCGTGTGGATGCCAGATCCTATATGCACCCAGGTCCTCCACCATTGCCAAAGGAACGTGTACAATTAGTGAAACCATTTGATGTAATGGGTGTAAACTATAGTGGTACAATAATTTTAACAGGTACGTCAAATGGTGTTCCACTGAAAGTGAATGTTTGTTTGTTCACCTGTACTGCTACTAGGGTAGTTCATTTAGAAGTGGCACAGGACTTGTCTTCAGAACAGTTTATACAGCTGTTTCGAAAATTTGCAGCTAGGAGATCCTGTCCGAGGTTGATGATTTCGGATAATGCCACAAATTTCGTAGCAGGTAAGATAAGATTTAGTTCGGATTTTTAACCCCGGAGGGTTAGCCACCCAGGATAACCCAAGAAAGTCAGTGCGTCATCGAGGACTGTCTAACTTATTTCCATTGGGGCCCTCAATCTTGTCCCCCAGGATGCGACCCACACTAGTCGACTAACACCCAGGTACCTATTTGCTGCTAGGTGAACAGGACAACAGGTGTAAGGAAACGTGTCGAAATGTTTTCCACCCGCCGGGAATCGAACCCGGGCCCTCCGTGTGTGAAGCAGGAGCTTTAGCCACCAGGCCACCGGGCCACCAGGTGCTCAACACTTGATAGAATTTTATAATAGTAATGATGTTCAATCTCTGTTAACCCAGCGAGGGTGTACCTGGAAATTTATTACTCCTAGAGCCCCTTGGCAGGGGGGGCTGTACGAAAGACTGATAGGCACAGTGAAGAGGTGTCTCCATAAAGTACTACACTGGAAAAAGAATTAATTTGGAAGAATTCCCTGCAGTGTTAGTGGAGGCAGAAAATCAGATAAATAATAGGCCTCTCTCGTACATGAGTGATACACCTGATGCAGATGTATTAACACCTTCTCACCTAATATGTGGAAGGAAATTGGAAGCTGCCCCTGTCTATAAAGATAATCCGGAAGAAAGTGATGAAGATTACAATGATGCGGAAGTGTTGTGTGATAAATTTAAAATGTTAAATAAAGTAATTGATCATTGGTCTAATGTGGCATAAGGAATATCTTCTTACACTACGTGAACACTTTTATGGTGCGACAGAGGCAGTAAATCGACAGAACATTCAACCAGGTGACATTGTGTTGATTGATACTGAACAACATCGAACATTGTGGCCTCTTGGCAAAGTATTGACATTTGTACCCAGATGCACAAGGTTTTGTCAGGAATGTCAAAGTGTTGTGTCGTGGCCAGGAAAGTTTACGCACAATTAATAAATTGATTCCCTTGGAATTAGGTGTTCAATCAAATGTAAATGAAAATCTGAGAGAAAGTGACACGAGTGATATGGAAGATAATGCTGACCAAGTGACGCCGGAAAATGAAATCGTAGTAAGACCTACTAGAAGAACAGCCACTCAAGCCAGAACTGGCTGGAATCATCTCCTAAAGGAAGGAGTAATTTGAGTCGTTTAGCAATGAACTCCGCCCGGTCGCAGTGTGGAAAATACTGCATATATTTTCCAGAAAAACAGGAGTTATATGTAAATAGATGGCCATACTGTATTTAATAATATTTATGTCATAGAAAACAGTAATCCTGCGTCTGCGCAGAAGATACTCGCCACTGTTATTTTGAATTGGATACAACGTTAGTGTAATGGGAAGAATTTTTCATGCTCTAGAGGTTAAAATTGGGTTGACACCTCTCAAATAGGAGGCGAAATTGTTGGATGTACATTCCTGCATAACTTGAGATATCAGGCGACTGGACAAGACAGCTCCAGGAACCTCAGATAAGTCTTATGTAGTAACCTGGCCAGTGTTATTTTCATAGATAGACAGTGCGGTTTTCTGAGTATGATACACATTAATCTCCAGTTAAATTGGTGAGTGATTTTAAGATATTCTCCTTC
This sequence comes from Cherax quadricarinatus, assembly GCF_026875155.1. NCBI lineage: Eukaryota > Metazoa > Arthropoda > Malacostraca > Decapoda > Parastacidae > Cherax > Cherax quadricarinatus. Next base: position 33,450,001 of record NC_069439.1, read on the forward strand.
TGTTATCTATATGTGTATATTTATAATCATTTATTAATTTTAATATACCTGGAGTTACCTGGAGAGAGTACCGGGGGTCAACGCCCCCCGGCCCGGTCTGTGACCAGGCCTCCTGGTGGATCAGAGCCTGATCAACCAGGCTGTTGCTGCTGGCTGCACGCAAACCAAGGTACGAGCCACAGCCCGGCTGATCAGGAACTGACTTTAGGTGCTTGTCCAGTGCCAGCTTGAAGACTGCCAGGGGTCTGTTGGTAAACCCCCTTATGTGTGCTGGGAGGCAGTTGAACAGTCTCGGGCCCCTGACACTTATTGTATGGTCTCTTAACGTGCTAGTGACACCCCTGCTTTTCATTGGGGGGATGCTGCATCGTCTGCGAAGTCTTTTGCTTTCGTAGTGAGTGATTTTCGTGAGCAAGTTCGGTACTAGTCCCTCTAGGATTTTCCAGGTGTATATAATCATGTATCTCTCCCTCCTGCGTTCCAGGGAATACAGGTTTAGGAACCTCAAGCACTCCCAGTAATTGAGGTGTTTTATCTCCGTTATGCACTCCGTGAAAGTTCTCTGTACATTTTCTAGGTCGGCAATTTCACCTGCCTTGAAAGGTGCTGTTAGTGTGCAGCAATATTCCAGCCTAGATAGAACAAGTGACCTGAAGAGTGTCATCATGGGCTTGGCCTCCCTAGTTTTGAAGGTTCACATTACCCATCCTGTCATTTTTCTAGCAGATGTGATTGATACAATGTTATGGTCCTTGAAGGTGAGATCCTCCGACATGATCACTCCCAGGTCTTTGACGTTGGTGTTTCGCTCTATTTTGTGGCCAGAATTTGTATTGTACTCTGATGAAGATTTAATTTCCTCATGTTTACCATATCTGAGTAATTGAAATTTCTCATCGTTTGAACTTCATATTGTTTTCTGCAGCCCACTGAAAGATTTGGTTGATGTCCGCCTGGAGCCTTGCAGTGTTTGCAATGGAAGACTCTGTCATGCAGATTCGGGTGTCATCTGCAAAGGAAGACACGGTGCTGTGGCTGACATCCTTGTCTATGTCGGATATGAGGATGAGGAACAAGATGGGAGCGAGTACTGTGCCTTGTGGAACAGAGCTTTTCACCGTAGCTGCCTCGGACTTTACTCTGTTGACGACTACTCTCTGTATTCTGTTAGTGAGGAAATTATAGATCCATGGACCGACTTTTCCTGTTATTCCTTTAGCACGCGTTTTGTGCACTATTACGCCATGGTCACACTTGTCGAAGGCTTTTGCAAAGTCTGTATATATTACATCTGCATTCTTTTTGTCTTCTAGTGCATTTAGGACCTTGTCATAGTGATCCAATAGTTGAGACAGACAGTAGCGACCTGTTCTAAACCCATGTTGCCCTGGGTTGTGTAACTGATGGGTTTCTAGATGGGTGGCGATCTTGCTTCTTAGGAACCTTTCAAAGATGTTTATGATATGGGATGTTAGTGCTATTGGTCTGTAGTTCTTTGCTGTTGCTTTACTGCCCCCTTTGTGGAGTGGGGCTATGTCTGTTGTTTTTAGTAACTGTGGGACGACCCCCGTGTCCATGCTCCCTCTCCATAGGATGGAAAACGCAGTTCTTGATGAACACAGAGTTCCATGAGTCTGGCCCTGGGGCAGAGTGCATGGGCATGTCATTTATCGCCTGTTCCAAGTCATTTGGCGTCAGGATAACCTCGGATAGGCTTGTGTTAATCAAATTTTCTGGCTCTCTCATAAAAAAATCATTTTGATCTTCGACTCTTAGTCTGGTTAGCGGCTTGCTAAAAACTGAGTCATACTGGGACTCGAGTAGCTCACTCATTTCCTTGCTGTCATCTGTGTAGGACCCATCTTGTTTAAGTAGGGGCCCAATACTGGACGTTGTTCTCGATTTTGATTTGGCATAGGAGAAGAAATACTTTGGGTTTCTTTCGATTTCATTTATGGCTTTTAGTTCTTCCCGCGATTCCTGACTCCTAAAGGATTCTTTAAGCTTAATTTCGATGCTTGCTATTTCTCTGACCAGTGTCTCCCTACGCATTTCAGATATATTGACCTCTTTTAGCCGCTCTGTTATTCTTTTCCGTCGCCTGTAAAGGGAGCGCCAGTCTCTTTCTATTTTATATCTACTCCTCCTTTTTCTTAGAGGAATAAGCCTTGTGCAAACATCGAGTGCCACCGAGTTAATCTGTTCTAGGCATAAGTTGGGGTCTGTGTTGCTTAGTATATCTTTTCCCAGCTTATATCGGTTAGGAATTGGTTTTCTTGGGCCC
>NC_069439.1:33452784-33512232 GCF_026875155.1 Cherax quadricarinatus
GACATTGGCATGAAAGGAATTTATAATGCTGGGAGGTATCATAATGCTTGCTAAAAGATCTGATATTGTAGTTAAAGATAGTTATGTTGTTGTTGGCTCTGAGAAGTGCCTTTGATTGTTCTGCTGTGTAGTAATTACAGTAACTGTTTGAATCATTTAAGTCATTAAATAAGAGGTTGGTATCAGGATCAATGCTTGTAATCATAAGATTTGTAGTGAATCTATAGTTAGAATTAAGTAAAAAATAAAGTAAATATTCTAAAGCTAAAAAAAATAGCACCTGAATTATTTAACAAATGTAAAAAATAATGAGCTAAGGTAGTTTTTTAAAGGCTAAAATAAAGGAGACAATATAAAAGGGACTTAAATAATTTGTGGTGAACAAATAAAGTGATGATCAAATAATGGAGCTTGGGAATATGATAGTAGGTAGTACTTTAAAGGTAATTCTTTAAAGTTAGAATTATAATATAAAATTATAAATAAAAGGGACTAATATAAGTTGTGGTGAACAATAAAGTGGTAATCAATAAATGAGCTTTGGAGTATAATGGCAAAATAGTGAACTTATTAACTTTAGCACCTGAGAATAGCACCTTGATTAGTTTAACAATTGCGAATATATGATCTAAGGTAGTAATATAAAGCTAAAATAAAGGACAAAAATAATATATAAGGGACTACAATTAAGTAATGGTAAACAAGTTAAATGGACAGATAGTCATTATGAGATTAATATTGGTTTAGGAGTAAGATCTGCTTTGTAATATTAAATAAGTTGAGCAGTTTATTGCACAATAAAAAGTAAAATAAAAAATGAGGTTGTTGGTACTAGCTAGCAAAGATAGTTTTGGTACTTGCAAAAAAGTAATTGGAATATACAGTAATTGCACACACAATAAAAAGTGACTGTAGTTCTTTGCTGTTGCTTTACTGCCCCCTTTGTGGAGTGGGGCTATGTCTGTTGTTTTTAGTAACTGTGGGACGACCCCCGCGTTCATGCTCCCTCTCCATAGGATGGTAAAGGCTCGTGATAGGGGCTTCTTGCAGTTCTTGATGAACACGGAGTTCCATGAGTCTGGCCCTGGGGCAAAGTGCACGGGCATGTCATTTATCGCCTGTTGGAAGTCATTTGGTGTCAGGATAACATCGGATAGGCTTGTGTTAACCAAATTCTGTGGCTCTCCCATAAAAAATTCATTTTGATCTTCGACTCTCAGTCTGGTTAGGCGGCTTGCTAAAAACTGAGTCTTATTGGGACTTGAGTAGCTCACTCATTTCCTTGCTGTCATCTGTGTAGGACCCATCTTGTTTAGGTAGGGGCCCAATACTGGATGTTGTTCTCGACTTTGATTTAGCATAGGAGAAGAAATACTTTGGGTTTCTTTCGATTTCATTTATGGCTTATAGTTCTTCGCGTGATTCCTGACTCCTATAAGATTCCTTTAGTTTAAGTTCGATGCTTGCTATTTCTCTGACCAGTGTTCCCTACACATTTCAGATATATTGACCTCTTTTATCCGCTCTGTTTTCTTTTCCGTCGCCTGTAAAGTGAGTGCCTGTCTCTTTCTATTTTACATCTACTCCTCCTTTTTCTTAGAGGAATAACCCTTGTGCATACATCGAGTGCCACCAAGTTATCTGTTCTAGCATAAGTTGGGGTCTGTGTTGCTTAGTATATCTTCCCAGCTTATCGTTAGGACTTGGTTTACTTGGTCCCACTTTATGTTTTGTTATTGAAGTTGAATTGGAAATGCACCCTCGTGACTAATCTCATTATGTCGGTCTGTGGCTCCGCGCATACATGTCTGAACCTCAGTTATGTTGTGATCTGAGTATATTATTTTTGATATGGTGACATTTCTTATCAGATCACCATTGTTAGTGAAGATGAGGTCTAGTGTATTCTCCATCTAGTAGGCTCTATTATTTGCTGGTTTAAATTGAATTTTGTGCAGAGATTTAAAAGCTCGTTTGAATGTGAGTTTTCATCAGAGCTGCCTCCTGGTGTTATCACTGCAACAATATTATTTGCTATATTCCTCCATTTTTGGTGCCTTAAGTTGAAATTCCCCAGGAGCAAGATGTTGGGTGCAGGAGCTAGAAGATTTTCCAGACAGTGGTCAATTTTTAACAGCTGTTCCTGGAATTGCTGGGATGTTGCATCCGGAGGCTTGTAGACTACCACAATGACTAGGTTTTGGTTCTCGATCTTTACTGCTAAAACTTCCACTACATCATTTGAGGCATTAAGCAGTTCTGTGCATACAAGTGACTCTGCAATGTACAGGCCAACCCCCCCCCCCTTTTTGCCTGTTCACTCTGTCACATCTGTATAGGTTGTAACCTGGGATCCATATTTCGTTGTCCAAGTGATCCTTTATGTGGGTCTCAGTGAAAGCCGCGAGCATTGCCTTTGCCTCCGCAAGCAGTCCACTGACGAAAGGTATTTTCTTGTTTGTTGCTGGCTTTAGACCCTGTATATTTGCAATGAAGAATGTCATCGGACTGGTGATATTGTTGGTACTGGGGGGGGGGGATTTTTTTTCCGGCATTAGTATCTGTATCTGTTGGTTTGGAGTGGAGGCCATCGACTGTGGTTCCACTCCAGGAATGACTGGATTTGGTGTACGATTTCTGCCATTTCCTGCCAGTTTTTTTTCCTTCCTGGCACTAAAAAACCTCTCCCTCTTGAGTGGCTGTGGCTACCCAGGTTTTCCTATGGCCTGGATGTTTTGTATCTTTTTGTCCCCTTTAGATGGTATGCCTGGCAATTTAAGTTATAGCACAGTCTTTCCTGTACTGAAGAGGTACACATTTCAGAGTGAAAAAGCTTACAGGAAGGGAGTTTGCATTTTCCTGTTGTCATTGGGCAGATTTTTTCTAGGGTGGTATAGTTGCACATCCCCCTCTTTTTTCCAGATTTCCATGTCTGCAGATACCAAGGCTGTTGTGCCAGGTTTGGGTTTTTCCGTTTGCCTTTGGGGTTTTCTGTGAAATGTATTCCTTTGTTGGGATATTTACCTGTCTTATTCCTATCCTCCCTAGCACCAAAAATGGAGCTCCCCCAGTTTTTTTGGTTTATATATCCTCACTTTTGCTTGGAGTCCCTTTTGCTATTTCTGTGGTATTTTTAGTTTGCAATATTGGTTTTATTTTATTTTGACTACATTTTTTTTCCCCCTTTACGGCCCCTGCCCCCTATGAGGTCATTTTATGTTTTCCCTTCCTGCGTTTTTTCCCGACTACCGGGCAAAATCTCCAGCTTCTCCATTCTGTTCCAGGACGCACCTCCAGCTTCCCCTTACTGTCTCCCAGGACCACCTCCAGCTTCCCCATTACTGTTCCCGGATACACCTCCGCTTCCCTTTACTGTCCCCCGGGGAAAAGCACTATCACCCCCAAATTTTTACTACAACCAGGATATTCCTCCAGCCTTACAGTTTCTGATACTTGGCCAGTATAAGGGCATTTTCCATTCAGCCCAGACTTTTTTGTTCCCACTTTGTGGGAAATTTCCCAGGTTTTCATGAAAGCAGTTTTGATGTTATCCTCTTTTAATCCCTTGTGATTTTAGTCCACAAAATTTATCTCATTTGGGGTACCCAAAAAACTTCCCTGTTTTAAAACTGTTTTAGCTAGTTCTTTGGGTATCGCACAAGGGGGGTTACACAGTTTTCACAAAAAAGACAATATTCCTTGGAAGCCCCTTTTTTTGATTGACTGCAGACTACACAAGCTTCATAATGATTTGAATGGTTAAAATTTCTGTAATTCACTGCAACCTTTTGAATATTCTATTAATAAAACCCCCTTAAAAGAAGCTTAGTATTTGTATTTTATTTCTAACTGACTTGTATACTGGCGCTTACCCCGTAGTTCCATTTATATTTATTGTTTGTGTTTTTAAAGGGGGCCACAACCCCATCCGTTTACAGTCTGCTTTATTGTCCAACGAATTGTTTTAAAAAAGTCAAGTGTTCGGGCCAGTCAAGGGTTGGACAAGTCAGGGGGTTTACCATTTTGGGGTTCGGAACCAGTCTGATCTGATCAGTGGGCACTTATTTAAAACATACGGTCGGTGATTTGGGTAACACATGAAGGATCTACGGAAAATTTTTACCCCTAATATGTGATTTGATTGTTACAAAAATATAACTTGCATGTTGAGAACGGTGATTTCTGGCAACTCCTACAAAGACGAACGGTCGAGCCTCAACCCCTTTTTTACAAACGCTGTATCTAGTTTTTACTAGGTTTTTTCGTCTCCACCACAATAAATGCTATATTATCACTTAGTTGGCTGGTGGAAATTTTGGAGGAAGGACGCTTTTTCTGTAGTAATAATTGCTTCTCGTTGTGTATATTGCGACCGCTGGTAACTACAGGTTATATGAAATTCACAGTATACATCTGTTGTTTCAAGAAAAAAGAGACTAATGAAAGTCATCCACTCCCACTAAGTACCATTATAATACTGGTTAGTTGGCACTACAACACTGTATTCTGCTATTCACTTGTATCACTAGATTTTATGTGAGTACACTATCCGGCCAGGAAGATTATTAAAACAGCTGACCCCTGTGGTAAGTTTCTGGCGACTTCTGGCACCTGCCTCTATAGGCTTATCACTCATTTACAAATTCACCTGCTTTCAATAGACACTTTAGCCTTTATCATCATATACTAGGGAGCCACTGTATTAACACTATACACTGTGTATTTCACAAAGTTATCAGGGAGACTTTCTTTCCTCTGACAAAGAAAAGTTTTTATTATTATTTTTTTGCACACGACACTCAGGCCTATGATTCCCCTCTGGCAGTAAACTCTGCTAGGTAGTGCACACTAATTCTCCTTTTTTGACTCAGTATACAATGTTTTCCGCCCAAGATTGGTTCCAGGCGCTAGAGGGATGTATCGTGTAGAATTGATGGGAGAAAATTAAAGTTCTAGCACGTAAGAGCGACTGTGAAAACACGAGACAACCGGGGCACAACGAGGCAAGCAGAAACGCTGACACACGTTTAGAAGTTCCACACAGGGGGATTACCAACAGACCCCTTGCAGTCTTCAAGCTGGCACTGGACAAGCAACTAAAGTCGGTTCCTGACCAGCCAGGCTGTGGCTTGTACGTTGGTTTGCGTGCAGCCAACAGTAACAGCCTGGTTGATCAGGCTCTGATCCACCAGGAGGCCTGGTCACAGACCGGGCCGCGGGTGCGTTGACCCCCGGAAATCTCTCAGGTAAACTCCAGGTAATAGATATGATTCATACAAATTATATTACAACAAATATGAAGGAGATTTATTAGTAAACTGTGTAGATGAGACTGAAGTAGATCTCATGATTAATCAGTATTATGAACTGGAGGAAAAGATTCTTTCTTGTAAAAGTCAGGCTTTGAATAAATTAAAATGTGTAAACCAGGCAGTTAATTTAGTCGCTCCAACAAATAATGTCTTTGCCAAAACTCCCAAAATTTTATGTTTCCTGTTTTTAAAATCCTGGAGAAAACGGGGAGGAGTTTTAGTAAATTTTTAAAGCAGCCTGTGCATGCAGGAGTGACCAAGCCTGGTAACTAAATTATTTTACCTAAAAAGGACAGGTAAGAGGAGATGCTCACAACTCATACAAGCCTTTCCTAATGTAGATGACCTTACAAGGAAGGCGGTTGATTTGTTGAAAGTCACTTATGGTAATATAAAACAAAGTAGGTTGGATCAGTGAATTCATTTTTTAATTTAATATCTCCAGATTACACTTAAAAAGGGTTTACAGCGTTTAGAGTTAAACTGGAGACACTCTCAAAACTTTAAGTAATAAATATAATCTGAAGGAATCAGAGGGTTATTGAGTGCCATGGTACAGAATAAATTAAGCTATAAAAACACTTGAATGACTCTCGAACAAATATCACAAAGGTTTTTTTTGGTCTGGAGGAAATAACACTAGGTCTACAAGAATTAATTTTCAGTTGCAGACACAGCCAACTAACTCTTTTAAAAAAGATGCAACACATAATAACTCTGAAGTATCTGTCAAGTTTCACAAAGGGAAAAATTATCCCAATGTTAATAATCAAATTTCATTTCCTAAAAAAGAGTTGCATAGATGCATATCAATTAGCAGGAATCAGAAATAATGATTCTCCACAAGGTAAGAAGAATAAGTACCCGCCTAAGAGTACCAGTAATAAGAAACCAGTCAAAAAAAAGAGAGATTGTCTCTTCTGCAAGGTACTCATTTTTCTAAGAATTGCATTGCATGCAATTCATGGAATGATAAAGTTGAAAAATTGGAGGAACTTGACAGATGTATCAGGTGTTTTTGGGGAATCACAATGTAAAGGATTGTTATGCCAAATTAAACTTCTGTTTCAATGTCACAAAGGAAGACACCATATAGTCATGTGTAAAGGTCTATATGATAATGTTGAATAATGATAATGTTGACAATCCTGGCACAACAGTGGCTAATGTAAAAATTGCTGCTAATGTAATAATAGGTTTTGCTGAAGTAGCCTTACCTGTGTTACAGGTAAAAAATTTTATATAAAAGGCATAAATCAAAAAATGTAAATGCATTATTGGACCAGGGATCACAGCGTACTTTCATAAAACGTAAATGTCTTGATGGTTTTGAAAATACAGATGGGAGATCCCACAACTTTAAAATTATCGGTTTTTCCTCAGATAAAAGGGCTCAATTGTATGACACGGGTTTTTGTAACTGTCAGGTGGGCAATGAGAAAAAACGTGTTAATGCAGTAATTGAAGAAAGACTTCCAGAGAAAATATCTACAGTAGGGCTTAGTAAAGCTACAGAAAGACTTTTAGATAATGTAAATTTAGCACCTTCTGGGGGAAGTGATTGATCTGTAGGCCCAATTAAAAATTTCGATAGGTAGTAAACTATTTATGCCTCCTTTGTAAAGGGTGTGAGGGAAAAGTTCAACAGATAGATATCGAGCAAGTACATTGTAACAATAGTTTGTTTGCGGGCTATTTTTTTGTTAAGGGGGGGGGGAAGCCCTAGCTCCCCTATCCCCCCTTTTTTTCTCCATCCCCGAAAGAAAAAGGGTTTGTTTTGCCGGCTACTTTTAAGGTGGGGGGAAGTCAAAGCCCCACTATCTCCCCCCCCCCCCCTTTTTTCCCCCCCCCCGAAAAAAAATATTTGATTGTCGGCTGCTTTTTTAAGGTAGGAAAGTCAAAGTTTCCCCACAAATCCCCCCCTTCCCCCCCTCCCCCGAAAAGGTGACTTTTGGGGCTCCGGTCAAACAATAATCACCCCGACTAAAACAACTCCCAGCACAAACTGTAAGTACAAGCCTGCTCATATTTTTTGTGGACCTTTTGGTTGAAAAACTTCACACTTTTGACCAAAAATAAACTTAGTCCCTTTACCTTTTAATATCTCATAAATATTTAATAATCCCACGTCCCCTTTTTGGTATTGTACTTATCAAAGGGGAGTGGGTTTCCCTTTAAACAGTGGGTAACCTTCTCCCCTTTACACTTTTGGGAAAGACAGAAATTTGGGGCCCCTGCCCCAACCAAAGGAAGAATTGATGGAGAAAGGACTAAAGTCCTAGACTCCCCCTGTTTTGGGTCACTTAAACCTGTTACATTATGCCATCAAAAGGGCCAAAAACCCCCCCCCTCATTGCCCGCGGTAAAGAACCTGGGTTTTTGTCCCCTGGCCGATTATTTACGCTATAGACTGTTAAGAACGAGCCGGGGGGTTGTCACCAACACCTGCGAACCCCCCCCCCACATCAGCAACGGCTACGATTTCAACAACATGCAGTGTCACCAACACCAGACACCCCAGTATCAATATATATTAGCATTGAGTTCAAATGTTATTTTTTTCATTTTATTTTTCATTTTTCTTTTAAATAGGATATACCTTTCATGTTTCCTTGTTTTATGTTTGCTTTAATAAATAATAAAGTGTTTATCTTTGTGAATTATTATTTCTTTTTCTATTCATTAATTTTCCTGAGGAGAAGCCAGCCATGGTAATACTGTCTGAAGTTGTTACAGGGCTGAGTAAGCCTTCACAAAGGGTATGGTAAAAAAAATGTGGTGTCACCCTTTTGAAGACTGCAGGAGGCCATGTAATGTATGGTAGGATTTCTCGTAATAATAATTCATGACTAGAGGAAACTACAAATTCCATAACTGTGTGTCTTACTCATGAAACCATACCCCAGTATAATTCTTCCATAGAGGATGGTGTTGAGGCAGTGCATAAATTGTGGGAATTAGACAGCATTGGAATAAATGTAAATGAAGAAAGTCCAGACGATTCTTTTACTCAGGAGCAATACCTGAGAGATGTAAAATTTGAATCTGGACAATACTGGGTACGACATCCGTGGAGACTGAACCATCCAGAATTGCCCACTAATTACAGAATGGCATATGGACAATTAAAGGATCAGCTCCGTGAATTGAGTAGACACCAGAATTGTTAACTGCCTATAATGATATAATTGCTGAGCAGTTAATAAATTTATAGAAGAGGTACCTCCTGAGCAAGCCAAAATTTATGGTCACTATTTGCCACATCACGGAGTAAAGAAGGATTCTAAGACCATTCCTTTGAGGATTGTGTTTAATTGTAGTGCCAGGAGTAACAAAAATGTACCTAGTTTAAATGACTGTTTGATGACAGGTTCATCGTTGACGGAAAAATTAGGAGATATCTTGTTAAATTTCAGAGTGAAGCACTATGCCTTTACGGCTGACATAAGTAAAGCTTTCCTAAGAGTGGGTTTACAAGAGGCTGACCGGGATTATACCCACTTCCTATGGCCTGAAAATCCTAGTGACCCACTTAGCCCTCTGAAAACCTTTTTCTTTAAAAGCGTATTATTTGGTGCTACATCCAGTCCGTTCCTACTTCAAGCGACGATAAATGCACACCTTAAACGTATGGAAAGTCCATTGAGTAAAGTAATGAGCAAACAATTTTATGTGGACAATTTCCTGGGTGTGACGTCAACTGAAGAGGAACTGTTAATGACTTATGTAGAGGCTAATAAAATAATGCAAAGTGCAAATATGCCTCTGAGGGAATGGAATAGTAATTCGTCCAAATTAAAGGACAAATAAGTAAAGATTACCCTGGAGATGAAGTCCCAAAATGTAGTAATGTATTTGGAATAACTTGGGATACTGAGAGAGATTTGTTAATGTTAAAACCTAATAATTACAGTATGTCTAATAAATTAACTAAGAGAGTTTTGCTTGCTGAAGTTTCCAAATGTTTTGATCCACTAGGTTTAGTGTCACCCCTTACAATAAGAGGGAAATTATTAATTCAGGAACCATGGAAACTTAAATGTGCTAAGATGAAATTCTACCTGAGGAATTCATTAACAGGTGGGATGAATTAATTGGTGATTATGAAAAAATTCCAATGTTGGAGTTCCCATGCCAGGTGGCCAATCCAAATGGGAAAAATGTACTCCACATTTTTTGTGATGCTTCAAAATTGGCATATGGAGCAGTTGCTTACCTTCAATTAATAGTGTTATTTCTCTTGTTATGTCTAAGGCTAAAGTGTCTCCAATTAAATCACATACCTTACCTCAGTTGGAATTAACAGCCATTTATGTAGGTGTCAAATTAGCTAATTATAATAGAAATAAGTTGCAGGAGATAAATATTAGCGACACTGTAATTTGGTCTGATAATGAGGTATCCTTACAATGGATTCATAATGGAAACAGTAAAATTGTGTGTGTACAAAACAGAGTCGCTGAAAATTAATCGGATGCAAGAGAACTATGATAGTTTGGGTCAGTATATGTTAACATTTAATCATATACCTGGTGAGGAGAATCCAGCTGATTTCTTGTCTCGAGGTTTAGAGAATACAGCTGATTTCTTGTCTCGAGGTTTTACCTTATAGTAAATTTGTAAATGCTGTATCATGGTTTAAAAGGACCGAGCTGGTTGGTAAATAAAGCTAATTGGCCTGTACAAAAGGCGTATATTGCTCCTGTTGAAATTACTGTGACCACCGCTCAAATAGTTTGTCCTCCCTTAGCCATTGATATAAATAGGTATTCTTCTTTACCCAAACTAATCAATGTAACTAAGTTGGTGTTTAAATTTCTAAACAAGATGAACATATCATATAAGTTTTCACATCCTCTTGAATATTGGATAAAGAGGGTACAGGAGGAAATCTATGGAAATGAGATTAAATTGATGATGAAAGAAAAATTATGAAAGGTTTTCATAATAGAGAAATTGGGGCTGTATTTAGAGAACAATGTAATTAGGTGCAGAGTAGGTTACAAAATGCTGAATTGGGTGATTATGCTAAACTCCCTATCTTACTGCCCAAAACCATCATCTAACAAATTTGATTGTTCTAAATGCCCATGAAAATGTAATGCATGGTGGGGTACAAGATACCTTAAATTGTATTAGGGAAACTTTCTGGATTCCACAAGGACGGCAAAGTGTAAAAAGGGTGATTAAATCTTGTGTAATATGTCGCCGTGTGGATGCCAGATCCTATATGCACCCAGGTCCTCCACCATTGCCAAAGGAGAGTGTACAATTAGTGAAACCATTGATGTAATGGGTGTAAACTATAGTGGTACAATAATTTTAACAGGTACGTCAAATGGTGTTCCACTGAAAGTGAATGTTTGTTTGTTCACCTGTACTGCTACTAGGGTAGTTCATTTAGAAGTGGCACAGGACTTGTCTTCAGAACAGTTTATACAGCTGTTTCGAAAATTTGCAGCTAGGAGATCCTGTCCGAGGTTGATGATTTCGGATAATGCCACAAATTTCGTAGCAGGTAAGATAAGATTTAGTTCGGATTTTTAACCCCGGAGGGTTAGCCACCCAGGATAACCCAAGAAAGTCAGTGCGTCATCGAGGACTGTCTAACTTATTTCCATTGGGCCCTCAATCTTGTCCCCCAGGATGCGACCCACACTAGTCGACTAACACCCAGGTACCTATTTGCTGCTAGGTGAACAGGACAACAGGTGTAAGGAAACGTGTCGAAATGTTTTCCACCCGCCGGGAATCGAACCCGGGCCCTCCGTGTGTGAAGCAGGAGCTTTAGCCACCAGGCCACCGGGCCACCAGGTGCTCAACACTTGATAGAATTTTATAATAGTAATGATGTTCAATCTCTGTTAACCCAGCGAGGGTGTACCTGGAAATTTATTACTCCTAGAGCCCCTTGGCAGGGGGGCTGTACGAAAGACTGATAGGCACAGTGAAGAGGTGTCTCCATAAAGTACTACACTGGAAGAGAATTAATTTGGAAGAATTCCGTGCAGTGTTAGTGGAGGCAGAAAATCAGATAAATAATAGGCCTCTCTCGTACATGAGTGATACACCTGATGCAGATGTATTAACACCTTCTCACCTAATATGTGGAAGGAAATTGGAAGCTGCCCCTGTCTATAAAGATAATCCGGAAGAAAGTGATGAAGATTACAATGATGCGGAAGTGTTGTGTGATAAATTTAAAATGTTAAATAAAGTAATTGATCATTGGTCTAATGTGGCATAAGGAATATCTTCTTACACTACGTGAACACTTTTATGGTGCGACAGAGGCAGTAAATCGACAGAACATTCAACCAGGTGACATTGTGTTGATTGATACTGAACAACATCGAACATTGTGGCCTCTTGGCAAAGTATTGACATTTGTACCCAGATGCACAAGGTTTTGTCAGGAATGTCAAAGTGTTGTGTCGTGGCCAGGAAAGTTTACGCACAATTAATAAATTGATTCCCTTGGAATTAGTGTTCAATCAAATGTAAATGAAAATCTGAGAGAAAGTGACACGAGTGATATGGAAGATAATGCTGACCAAGTGACGCCGGAAAATGAAATCGTAGTAAGACCTACTAGAAGAACAGCCACTCAAGCCAGAACTGGCTGGAATCATCTCCTAAAGGAAGGAGTAATTTGAGTCGTTTAGCAATGAACTCCGCCGGTCGCAGTGTGGAAAATACTGCATATATTTTCCAAAAAACAGGAGTTATATGTAAATAGATGGCCATACTGTATTTAATAATATTTATGTCATAGAAAACAGTAATCCTGCGTCTGCGCAGAAGATACTCGCCACTGTTATTTTGAATTGGATACAACGTTAGTGTAATGGGAAGAATTTTTCATGCTCTAGAGGTTAAAATTGGGTTGAACCTCTCAAATAGGAGGCGAAATTTTTTGGTTTGTACTTTCCCTGCAAAAATTTGGGAGATATCGGGGAAACGGAAAAGGGACAGCTCCGGGAAACCTCAGAAAAGTTTTGTAGTAAACCTGGCCAGTGTTATTTTCATAGATGGGAACAGTGGGGTTTTTTCTGATTTATGTTTAACATTAATCTCCATTTTAAATTGGTGAGTGTTTTTAAGTTTTTTCCCCCTTTCTGTTATCTAAAATGGTATATTTAAAATTCATTTTTTAAATTTTTTTAATATACCTGGATTTTCTGGAAAAGGTCCCGGGGGCCCAACGCCCCCCGGCCCGGTTTTTTGGACCGGGCCCTTTCCTGGTGGGCAGAGCCTAAATCAACCGGGGTGTTGCTGCTGGCTGCACCCCAAACCCAAAAGGTACGGGGCCCCCAGCCCGGGATCAGGAACTGATTTTAAGGTGCTTGCCCGTGCCAGTTTAAAGACTGCCGGGGTTTGTTGGTAAACCCCCCTTATTTTGTGCTGGGAGGCATTTAAACAGCTGGGGCCCCCTGACACTTTTGTAGGGGTCTTTTAAACGTGCTGTGACACCCCTGTTTTTTAAATTGGGGGGGATGCTGAATGCCCGGGCGAAGTTTTTTGGGCTTTCTTTAGTAAAGTGATTTTCGGGGAGCAAGTTCGGTATAGCCCCTTTTGGATTTTCCAGGTTTTATATAATAAGGGTTCTCTCCCTCCTGCGTTCCGGGGGAAACAGGTTTAGGAACCTAAGGCACCCCCAGAAATTGGGGGGTTTTTATCTCCGTTAGGGATTTCGTGAAGTTCTCTGTACATTTTTAGGTCGGCAATTTCACCTGCCTTGAAAGGTGCTTTTTAGTGTGCAGAAATATTCCAGCCTAGATAAAACAAGTAAACCTAAAGGGTTTGGTCATCAGGGGCCTTGGCCCCTAGGTTTTTAAGGTTCACATTACCCCTCCTGTTTATTTTTCTAGCAGATGTGATTGGTACCCAAAGTTATGGTCCTTTTAAAGGGGAATCTCCGACATGAAACCCCTCCCAGGTTTTTTGACGTTGGTGTTTCGCTCTTTTTGTGGCCAGACTTTGTTTTTGTACTCTGATGAAGATTTTAAATTTTCCCCATGTTTACCCTATCCCGGGGTTTGAAAAAATTTTTCAAACGTTGAAATTCATATTGTTTTCTGCAGCCCACTGAAAGATTTTTGGGTTTAAAGTCCCCCTGGGGCCTTGCAGTGTTTGCAATGGAAGACTCTGGGCTGCAGATTCGGGTGTATCTGCCCAAAAGGGGACAAAGGTGTGTGGCTGGGCCTCCTTGTTTTGGGCGGGGTATGAGGATGAGGAAAAAAGATGGGAGCGGGGTTTTCTGTGCCTTTGGAACAGAGCTTTTCCCGTAGTGCCTCGGCCCTTTTCTCTTGTTGACGACTTTCTCCCCTTTTTTCTGTTAGTGAGGAAAAAAATAGATTAAAGGACCGCTTTTCCCGTTATTCCCTTTTGCACGCGTTTTTTTTGGGACTATTACGCCATGGTCACACTTGGCGAAAAACTTTTGCGGGCTTTTATTATTTTCCCTCTGCATTCTTTTTTTCTTCTAGTGCATTTAGGACCTTGTCATAGTGATCCAATAGTTGAGACAGACAGTAGCGACCTGTTCAAAAACCCATGTTGCCCTGGGTTGTGTAACTGATGGGTTTCTAGATGGGTGGCGATCTGCTTCTTAGGAACCTTTCAAAGATGTTTATGATATGGGATGTTAGTGCTATTGGTCTGTAGTTCTTTGCTGTTGCTTTACTGCCCCTTTGTGGAGTGGGGCTATGTCTGTTGTTTTTAGTAACTGTGGGACGACCCCCGTGTCCATGCTCCCTCTCCATAGGATGGAAAACGCAGTTCTTGATGAACACAGAGTTCCATGAGTCTGGCCCTGGGGCAGAGTGCATGGGCATGTCATTTATCGCCTGTTCCAAGTCATTTTTGGGGTCAGGGGTAACCTCGGATAGGCTTGTGTTAATCAAATTTTCTGGCTCTCTCATAAAAAAAATCATTTTGATCTTCGACTCTTAGTCTGGTTTAGCGGCTTGCTAAAAACTGAGTCATACTGGGACTCGAGTAGCTCACTCATTTCCTTGCTGTCATCTGTGTAGGACCCATCTTGTTTAAGTGAGGGGCCCAATACTGGACGTTGTTCTCGATTTTGATTTGGCATAGGAGAAGAAATACTTTGGGTTTCTTTCGATTTCATTTATGGCTTTTAGTTCTTCCCGCGATTCCTGACTCCTAAAGGATTCTTTAAGCTTAATTTCGATGCTTGCTATTTCTCTGACCAGTGTCTCCCTACGCATTTCAGATATATTGACCTCTTTTAGCCGCTCTGTTATTCTTTTCCGTCGCCTGTAAAGGGAGCGCCAGTCTCTTTCTATTTTATATCTACTCCTCCTTTTTCTTAGAGGAATAAGCCTTGTGCAAACATCGAGTGCCACCGAGTTAATCTGTTCTAGGCATAAGTTGGGGTCTGTGTTGCTTAGTATATCTTCCCAGCTTATATCGGTTAGGGAATTGGTTTACTTGGTCCCACTTTATGTTTTTGTTATTGAAGTTGAATTTGGTGAATGCTCCCTCGTGACTAGTCTCATTATGTCGGTCTGGGGCTCCACGCATACATGTCTGAATCTCAATTATGTTGTGATCTGAGTATATTGTTTTTGATATGGTGACATTTCTTATCAGATCATCATTGTTAGTGAAGATGAGGTCTAGTGTATTCTCCAGTCTAGTAGGCTCTATTATTTGCTGGTTAAAATTGAATTTTGTGCAGAGATTTAAAAGCTCGTGTGAGTGTGAGTTTTCATCAGAGCTGCCTCCTGGTGTTAATACTGCAACAATATTATTTGCTATATTCCTCCATTTTAGGTGCCTTAAGTTGAAATCCCCCAGGAGGAAGATGCTGGGTGCAGGAGCTGGAAGATTTTCCAGACAGTGGTCAATTTTTAACAGCTGTTCCTGGAATTGCTGGGATGTTGCATCCGGAGGCTTGTAGACTACCACAATGACTAGGTTTTGGTTCTCGACCTTTACTGCTAAAACTTCCACTACATCATTTGAGGCATTAAGCAGTTCTGTGCAAACAAGTGACTCTGGAATGTACAGGCCACCCCCCCCCTATTGAATGTTCGCTCTGTCACATCTGTATAGGTTGTAACCTGGGATCCATATTTCGTTGTCCAAGTGATCCTTTATGTGGGTCTCAGTGATAGCCGCGAACATTGCCTTTGCCTCTGCAAGCAGTCCACGGATGAAAGGTATTTTGTTGTTTGTTGCTGACTTTAGACCCTGTATATTTGCAAAGAAGAATGTTATCGGACTGGTGGTATTGTTGGTACTGGGGGGGGATTTTTTTCCGGCATTAGTATCTGTATCTGTTGGTTTGGAGTGGAGGCCATCGACTGTGGTTCCACTCCAGGAATGACTGGATTTGGTGTACGATTTCTGCCATTTCCAGCCAGTTTTTTTTCCTTCCTGGCACTAAAACACCTCTTGAGTGGCTGTGGCTACCCAGGTTTTCCCATGGCCTGGATGTTTTGTATCTTTTTGTCCCCTTTAGATGGTATGCCTGGCAATTTAAGTTATAGCAGTCTTTCGTGTACTGAAGAGGTACACAGTTCAGGGTGAAAAAGCATGCAGGAAGGGAGTTTGCATTTTCCTGTTGTCATATGGGCATGGCATTTTCTAGGGTGGTCATTGTTGCACGTCCCATCTGTTTTTCCAGATTTCCCATGCCAGCAGATACCAAGTGCATAGTATGTGCACAGGCTTGGTTTCCGCTTGCCTTGGGTTTCTGTGACTGTATTCCCTGTTGGTGCATGTTTCCCTGTCTTACTTCTATCCTCCCTAGCACCAACAATGGAGCTCCCACCAGTTGTTTTTGGTAATATATCCTCACTATTGCTAGTGGAGTTCTCTTGTTTGATATTTCCTGCGGTATTTCTAGTTTGCAATATTGGTGTTATCTTATCTTTGACTGCACTTGTTTCCCTACTATGGCTCCTGTCCCGTATGAGGTCATTTATATGTATTACTTCCTGCGTATAGTTCCCGACTTCCTGGACAAAATCTCCAGCTTCACCATTTCTGTCTCCCAGGACAGCATCTCCAGCTTCACCATTACTGTCTCCCAGGACAGCACCTCCAGCTTCACCATTACTGTCTCCCAGCACAGCACCTCCAGCTTCACCATTACTGTCTCCCAGGACAGCACCTCCAGCTTCACCTTTACTGTCTCCCAGGACAGCACTATCAGCCCCACATTTACTGACTACCAGGACTTCATCTCCAGCCTTACAGTTTCTGACTACATGGCCAGTATCAAGGGCAGTACCATTCAACACAGAGTTTTTATGTTCCCATCTGTTGTAGAAAGCTTCCAGGTTGTCTATGAAAGCAGCTTTGATGTTGTCCTCTTTTAATACCCTTGTGATTTTAGTCCACAGATTTATCTCATTTGGGCATACCCAAAAACATTTCCCTGTTTTAACACTGCTTCTAGCTAGTTCTTGGATATCTGCACAAGGGGTGTGACACCAATTTCCACACAAATGACAATCTATCCATGTGGAAGCCCGTTTGTTTGACTGACCACAGACTACACACAGCTTCATAATGATTTAAATGGTTGATTTACTGCAATTCTACTAGCAACCTCTTGAATATTCTATTAATAACCTCCTTAAATGAACCTCTAGCTATTTGTATTTCTGTTTCTAACTGTTTTTGTATATTGGACAGCTTACCGTGCACGTTCCTGATATATATTTAATGTTCGTGTTTATAAGGGCGCCTACAACCCCATCCGTTTACAGTCTGCTTTATTGTTCAACAAAACCGTTTGAAACCAGTCAAGGGTTCGGACCAGTCAAGGGTTCGGACCAGTCAAGGGTTCGGACCAGTCCATCTGATTTGATCAGCGGGTCGCTTATTTAAAACATACTGGTCGGTGATTTGGGCTAACACATGTAGGATCTACTGGAAATTATCTACCCGAGTAATATGTGATTTGATTGATACAAAAGTATAACTTGCATGTTGAAGAAACCGGTGATTTCTGGCAGCTCCTACAATGACGAACGGTCGACCTCAACCCTTGTTTATCAATCGCTGTATCTAGCTTTTCTATTTTTTTTTTCTGTCTCCACCACAATAAATGCTATATTATCACTATAGTTGACTGGTGGAAATTTTGGAGGAAGGACGCTTTTTGTGTAGTAATAATTGCATCTCGTTGTGTATATTGCGACCGCTGGTAACTACAGGTTATATGAAATTCACAGTATACGTCTGGTATTTCAAGAAAAAAGAAACTAATGAAAGTCACTCCACTCTACTAATTTACCTTTTAAATACGGGGTTTGTTGTATAAAAACACTGTATTTGCATTCACTGGTATCAAGTTTATATGCGAGTACACTAGCGAGCCGGGAAAGATTTTTTAAAAAAAGTGACCTGTGGTAAGTTTCGGGCGACTTCTGGCACCGGGCCTTTAAATGGGGCTTATCACTTCATTTAAAAATTTAAACCTGTTTTAAAAGTGACACTTTACCTTTTTAAAACAATTTTATTTGGGGTTTGCCATGTTTATACACTAACACATGTTTTACTCAAGGGTTTTTAAAGGGAGACTTTCTTTCCTTGACACAAAAAGTTAAATTTAAATTTAATATTTTTTTTCACACGGGACAAAAGGCCAAATGATTCCCCTCGGCAGTAAATCTGCTGGGTAGTGACCTAATTCTCCTATTTTTACTCAGTATATAATTTTTTCCCCAAACCAAGATTAGTTCCAGGCGCTGAGGGATGTATTTTATAGGATTAATGGCACAAATTTAAAGTTTAGCACGTAAGAGCGACCTTTTAAAAAACCCCCAAAAAAAACCCGGAGCAAAAACGAGGCACCTGAACTCTTTTCACGTTTTATATATATATATTTGGGAAAGTTTTAGCAGAAAAGGTGGGAAAACCCAAAAACCTAGTCATTGTGGAAGTTTACAAGCCTCTGGATGCAAAAATCCCAGAAATTTCCCAGGAACAGTGTTAAAAAGGGACGACGGGCTGGAAAATCTTCCAGCCCCTGAACCCAACATCTTGCCCGGGGGGGTTTTCCTTTAAGGCACCTAAATGGAGGAATATAGAAAAATAATTTTGGGTTTGCCTGGAGTTTACGGGGTTTTTACCTGGAGGAGTTTGGGGGGGGTCAACGCCCCCCCCGGGCCCGGTTTGGGTGACCGGGGCCCCCCTGGTGGATCAGCCCCTGATAAAACCGGGGTGTTCCCGGCTGGCGGCAGCAAAAAAAGTAGAGCCACAGGGCTAAATCAGGAACGACTTTAGGGGGCTTGCCCAGTCCCGGGTTGAAGACTGCCAGGGGTTGTTGGTAATCCCCCTTTGGGTGCTGGGAGGCAGTTGAAAATTTTCCGGGCCCCTGAACTTTTTTTTTTGGTCTCAAACGGGGCTATTTGACCCCCCTGCTTTCTTTGGGGGGGAGGGTTTGCATCGTTCCCAAATTTCTTTTGCTTTCTTTAGTGGATTTGATTTTCGTAGGGGAAAGTTGGGTTTACTAGCCCCTCTGGGTTTTTTTCCAGGTGTATATAATCAGGTATTTCCCCCTCCTTTTTTCCCGGGGGAATACAGGTTTGGGAAACCTCAAGCGCCCCCAGTAATTGGGGTTGTTTTTCTCCTTTATGCGCCCCGTGAAAGTTCTCTGTACATTTTCTAGGTCGGCAATTTCCCCGCCTTAAAAGGGTGCTGTTAGATTTGCAGCAATTTTCCACCCTAGATAGAAAAAAGTGACCTAAAAAGGAGTGTCTTTCTTTGGGCTTGGCCCCCCTATTTTTGAAGGTTCTCATTACCCACCCGTAATTTTTTCTAGCAGTGCGATTGTTTACAATGTTAGGGCCCTTAAAGGGTGAGATCCTCCGCCCAAATCACCCCCAGGTCTTTGACGTTGGTGTTTCGCTCTTTTTTTGGGGCCCGGGGGGGGGGGCAAAATTTGTTTTGTACTCTGATGAAGATTTAATTTCCTCATTTTTCCCCCATATCGGAGTAATTAAAATTTCTCATCGTTGAAACTTCTTTATTTTTTTTCTGCACCCACTAAAAAGTTTTGGGTTTTGAGGGTCCCCTGGAGCCTTGCAGTGTCTGCAATGGAAGACCTGTAGGGCGATTCGGGTGTCATCTGAAAAGGGAAAGACCCGGTTTGCTTTTTGGTTTGGAAAATCCTTGTCTATGTCGGATATGAGGTGAGGAACAAGAGGGGGCTATTTTACTTTTCCTTGTGGAACGAGTTTTTTTCCCCGTAGCTGCTCGGACTTTACCTTTTGGGACGATACTCTCTGTGTTCTTTTTGTGAAAAAAATTTTTTAGTTTCCCATGGGACGATTTTTTGGGTTTTTTCCTTAGCGGCTTTTTGTGCGCTATTACCCCATGCAGTAATAACCCAGGAGGCAGTTTGTAAAAGTCCATTACACGAGCATTTAAACCCTCTGCACAAAATTTTTTTAAAACCAGCAAAATAAAAAAGGCCTCCCTAGACTTTAAAATACCCCTGGGCCCTCATTTCACTAACAATGATGTCTGATAAAGAAATGTCACCATATCAAAAAAAATAAAATCAGATCAAACAAAATTGGGGTTTTCAGACTTGTTTTGCGTGGACCCCCCGGGCCCGAAAAAGGGAGATTGGGTCAAGAGGGAGCTTCCCAAATTCAACTTAAATAACAAAACATAAAGTGCGACCAAGAAAAACCAAGTCCAAACCCGTTTAAGCGGGGAAGATAAAACTAAGCAATTTTTGCTAGAACAGTTTAAATTGGTGGATCGATGTAGGGCACAAGGTTTATCCTCTACGAAAAAGGAGGGGGTGGGATGTAAAAAAAAAAGGGGGGACGGGTTTGCTCCCTTTCCCAGGCGACGGAAAAGAAAAAAAGAGCGGAAAAAAGGGGCAATTTTCCCCTAAAAATGCGTAGGGAGATACGGGGCAGAGAAATGGGAAAGCTTTTCAAAACTTAAGCAAAAGGGAAAACTTTTTGGAGTCGGGAAATGGGGGGAAAAAAAACTAAAAGCATAAATAAAAATCGAAAAGAAACCCAAAGTATTTTTTCCTATCCCAAATAAAAGTCGAGAAAAAAGTCCAGTTTTGGGGCCCCTTTACTTAAAAAAGATGGGCCTCCCACAGAGACGCAAGGAAAAATGAGTGGCTACTCAAGCCCCACTATGATTTCAGTTTTTAGCAAGCCCCCAAACCCAGATGAGAGTCGAAGATAAAAATGAATTTTTTATAGAAGCCACGGAATTTTTTTTAAACCCACGGGCCCTACCCGTGTTACCCTGACGCCAAAGATTTCAAAAAAACCAGGGGGGGGATAAAGGAATGCCCTTTGCACTCTCCCCCAGGGCCGACTAAAGGAAAATCCGGGGTTCATAAAGAACTGCAAGAAGCCTCTATCCGGGGCCTTTTTTCCACCCTTTTGGGAGGGGAGCATGGACAGGGGGGTTTCGCCCCACATTTATTTAAAAAACAACAGACATAGCCCCACCCAAAAAAGGGGGCAGAAAAGAACAGAAAAAAAACTCCCGCCCCAATAGCACTAAAATTTCCCATATCAAAAAAATCTTTGAAAGGGGTTTAAAAAGCAAGGTCACCCCCCATCTAAAAACCCCTCAGTTACAAAACCCAGGGAAACAGGGGTTCAGAAAGGTCGCTCCTGCTTTTCTAAATCAATTTGATCACTCCCGACAAGGTCCTAGATGCACTGAAGAAAAAAAGGGAATGCAGATGTAATATATACAGACTTTGCAAAAGCCTTTCGACAAGTGTGACCATGGGAATAGGCAACAAAAGCGTGCTAAAGGAATAACGGGAAAAATTTCGGTCGATGGATCTATAATTTCCCACAAACAGAACATGAGAGAGTCGTAAACGAGTTAAAGTCCGGGGAGAAAGGGTAAAAAACCTTTTTCCCCACAAGGCACAGACTCGCTCCCATTTTGTTCCCACCCTAAGTCCAAATAGAAAAAGGATGTCTATGTTTCCCTTTTTGCAGTTGACCCTGAATCTACATGCAGTGTCTCCTTTTGCAGACATGAAAAAAGGCTCCAGGCGGACATAAACCCAAAAATCTTTCAGGGGGCTGCAGAAAACAATAGGAAGTTAAAAAAGAGGGAAAAATTTTTCAAAAAATCAGAAGGGGAAACAGGGGAAAATTTAAATTTTTCATCAGGTACAAAAAAAAATTCGGGGCCAAAAACTGGGAAGTGAAACAAACTTTCAAAGACCGGGGGAATTGATCATGTCGGAGGATCTCCCTTAAAAGGGTATAACTTTGTATAAATCGTTTCTGCTAAAAAAAGGGGACAGGAGGGAAAATTTTGAAAACCCTTAAAAACCCTTGGGGGCCCAAAACCCCCATGAGACACTCTTCGGGTTTCATTTTTGTTCTATCTAGGGGGAATATTGATCCCACACAAAACAGCACCTTTCAAGGCGGTGAAATTGCTGACCTAGAAAATGTCCCAGAAAAATTTCCCAGGCGGGGCAAAACGGAGATAAAACCCCCTTTTCCCCAATTATGGGAGCGTTTTGAGGTTCCTAAACCTGTATTCCTGGAATGCAGGCGGGAGGGGGAATACATGATTAAAACCCCTTTGGAAAAAATCCTAGAGGGATAGAAACCGAACTTGCACAGGGAAAAACCCATTTGGCTACGAAAAAAGGGCATGGCAGGGCGGGTGCAACATCCCCCCAATGAAAAGCAAGGGTGTCACTAGCACGTTTTTAAAAGGGCCTTTCAATAAATGTCAGGGGCCCCAGACGTTTAACTGTCCCAGCATACATAAGGGGGGTTTTTCCCAAAAGGGGCCCCTGGCAGTTTTTAAGCTGGCGCTGGGACAAGCAACTAAAGTCGGTTCTTTACCACCCGGGCCCGTGGGGTGTCGTTGTTTTGGGGTGCAGCCAGCATCAAAAAGCCTGGTTTATCAGGCTTGATCCACCAAAGGGGGCCTGGTCACAGACCCGGGGCCCCGGGGGGGGGTTTGGGCCCCCCGGGAAATCTCTCCCGGGAATCCCGGTAAATTTCAGTTCTTAGAGAAAAGAGTATCGTTGCAGAAGTCAAACTCTCCCTTTTTTTGCCCGACCTCTTATTTAAGGAAATCCCTTATTTTTTGGTACTTCCTCCTCTTTTCTTGGGTGTGGAAACCCCTTTTACTGGCCCCCCCCTTTTATAAAGTGCCACGTAAAAAACCCTTTAGTAGGTGACTTTTGGGTTAATTTATTTTTGGGATAAAGTTTCCTTTTGTGGAAAAAATTTACAGGTGCACTGGGGTCCCGTAGACGTGGTATTCCTAGAGGTAATGGGTTGGCTGGTCTGCGTTGGACAATTTTTTGCAGGCCCACTTTTATTTTTTCCAACCCCAAGTAACCCTTGTGATATCTGTTAGATAGCCAATTACGGGCTTTTGGTTCAATTTTTTCTGAATTTAAGGACCCCAAAAAACCACTCTGCTCACTCCAGATAAAATTTATTATTTAAGTTTTTTTAAAAGTGCTTTTTAGTGTGATCCTTAAAATTTCTTTTAAAACCCTTGCGGTTGTGATTTGGAGTCTTTTAAAACTTGCCAAATTAGCTGCTAGATCCCCGCCTACTTTGCTAAAATTATATAAGTGACCTCCCCAAAAAGGTAAAAATGGGCCCCATTATAGGAAATCATCTACATTTGGGGAAAGCTTGTATGAGAACATGCGCCCTCTCCCCCTTTCTTTTTCCCCTTTTAAAAGCATTTAATTTTTGGGAAAAATTGCAAGATCACTCCTATCAAGTAAAGGGCTGCTTTAAAGAAAAGACCAAAACTCCCCCCAAATTTTCTCCTGGAATTTAAACACAGGGATGATAATTCTGGGGAGTTTTGGGAGACACCCCTGAATTTTTCCTTTTCTAAAGGGTTTACCGCAAACATGTTTACAAAAAAATTTTCCTTTTCTAAAACCTTGTTTTTTCAGGACACAATGTTGTCCCCCACTTCATAATATTGATCCAGCAAACCGCCCCCCTTTCAGCCTATCCCGCACAAATTAACCCGAAGGGTCGCTCTCACAGTCCTTATACCAAAATTTTTTATGACTCAATCTATTTTCTAAAAGGGTAAAAGGTGTAAATTTAATTTATCAGGGTTTACCGTTTCTTGTCCCATTTTTAAAACCCTTCACTTGTTGTAAGATTTTGTAACATGGGCCCCTTTCCCCAGCTTTTTAGTGACGTTTTTTTTGCTTCGGGATCCATGGACTTGCCCGCCCCCCCCACTAACTTCCTCAAAACCCGCCCCGGTTTTCGGAAATTTAAAAATACCAAAATTTTAAACCTTTGGTAGGGCCCTTGTGGGGGAAATTTTTGCACTTTACTTTGAAAAAAATCCTAGCCACCCCTGTGCTTTTTAATTTAAAAGGGGGAATTATCATCCAAAACCGACCAAAATTAAAATTGGGGTAAACCCCCTTTCCCCCTTTCCAACAGTCACTTAATTTTAAATTTTAATTTTAATTAATTTTTTACTGATTGCATCCGGGTTTTTGGGAAAGGGCCCGTGGGGGGGATATGGAAAAATTTTTAGGGTGAACCTTTATGTATCTCAACTTTTTATAAATACAAGAAAACTCCTTGGGGGAGACAACACTATATTGTTTAACCCTAGTCCAAAACCCCGGGGTGGACATGTGGGGAAAAATTCACCACCCCTGGTCACTGCAGGTGAGCCTTCGACCTCCAAACTTATTTCCCAAACTATCCGAGGGCGGTATAGATTGGATAGCCCCAAAAAAACGGCGTTACAATTAAATTTTTTACTTGTGAAAATTAAGTAGGTTTTAATTGGGGAAAAGTGGGGGGGAGGTTAAAGTGGACATATCCATCAAGGGAAAAAAAAATTAACCCTTTAATCCCCACCAATTACCGGGTATTTTTTGGTCACTTGATGTAGCTGGTTTACTCAAAACCGGAGTTTACCCGGAGAGAGTTCCGGGGGTTTAACGCCCCCCGGACGGTTGTGACCAGGCCTTTCCCGGTGGTCAGAGCCCGATCAAACCCGGCTTTGCGCTGGTGCACGCAAACCCCAAAATTCAAGTCACACCCCCCGGGTGGGGCTGGACCGACTTTAGGTGGGTTGTCCGTGCCAGCTTTAAAACTGCCAAAGGGGGCTGTTGGTTTTCCCTTATGTATGCTGGGGGCGTTTAAAAAGTCCGGGCCCCGGCACTTTTTGTATGGTTTCTTAACGTGCTGAGTGGGCACCCCTGCTTTTCATTGGAAAGATGTTGCATCGTTTCCAAGTCTTTTGCTTTCGGGAAATGAGTGATTTTCGTGTGCAAGTTCCCGGGATAGTCCCTCTAGGATTTTCCAGGTGTTTATAATTTTGTATCTTCCCGCCTGCGTTCCAGGGAAAACAGGTTTTAGGAAAACCCCAAGCGCCCCCCCAGTAATTGAGGTGTTTTTATCTCCGTTTTGCGCGCCCTGAAAGGGGGTCTGTAATTTTTTTGGTCAGCAAATTTCCCCCTGCCTTGGGAAAAGGGGCTGTTAGTGTGCAAACAAAATTCCCGCCCAGATAGAAAAAAGTGACCCGAAAAGTGTCATCATGGGCTTTGGGCCCCCCTAGTTTTGAAGGTTCTCATTATCCTCCCGTCATTTTTCAAACCCGATTCGATTGATAAAAATGTTATGGTCCTTGAAAAGGGGAGATCCTCCGACATGATCACCCAGGTCCTTTGATTTTTGGTGTTTCGCTCTTTTTTTGGCCAGAATTTGTTTTGTACTCTGATGAAGTTTAATTTCTCGTGTTTCCCTAGTGGGGGTTTACTGGGGGGAGGGGAAGTTTTTGGGGGTCAAAGCCCCCGGGGGCCCGGTTGTGAAACCCGGCCTCCGGGGGGAAACAGCGCTGAATCAACCAAAGGGTGTTGCTTTTGGCCCGCACGCAAAAACCCAAAGTACGGGGCAACAGCCCCCGCTGATCAGGAAAATGGAATTTAGGGCTTGGGCCAGTTTCCGCTTAAAAAATGCCAGGGGGTGGTTGGTAATCCCCCCTTTTGTGTGCGGGGGGGCAGTTGAACTGTCTCGGGCCCCCGCACTTATTGTATGGGTTTTTAAGTGCTAGTGACACCCCCGCTTTTTTATTGGGGGGATGGTGATGTTGCCGTTTTTGTTTTTGTAGGAGTGATTTTCGGTGAAGTTCGGTAAATATTTCCCCCTAGGGGTTTTCCAGGGGGTATATAAACATGTATCCTTTCCCCCCTGCGTTTCCCGGAAATTCAAAGGGTTTAAAAAACCCCAGCGCTTTCCCGGTTTAAATGAGGTGTTTATCTCCCATATGCGGGGCCGTGAAAGTTCTTGTACATTTTTAGGTCGGGCCCAAATTTACCTGCCTTGAAAGGTGCTGTTAGAGTGCAAACAATAAATTTCCCGCTAGATAGAACAAAAAGACCGGGAAAAGTGTCTTTATGGGCTTGGCCTCCCTTGTTTTTAAAAGGTTTTTAAATTTTCCCTCCCGTTATTTTTTTAAAAGGAAAGCGATTGATACAATTTTTAAAGCCTTGAAGGTGAGATCCTCCGAAAATAATCACTCCCAGGGCTTTGACGGGTTTGGTTTTTTCGCTCTAATTTTTTGGCCCGAATTTGTTTTGTACTCTGATGAAGATTTAATTTCCTCATGTTTACCATATCTGAGTAATTGAAATTTCTCATCGTTGAACTTCATATTGTTTTCTGCAGCCCACTGAAAGATTTGGTTGATGTCCGCCTGGAGCCTTGCAGTGTCTGCAATGGAAGACACTGTCATGCAGATTCGGGTGTTATCTGCAAAGGAAGACACGGTGCTGTGGCTGACATCCTTGTCTATGTCGGATATGAGGATGAGGAACAAGATGGGAGCGAGTACTGTGCCTTGTGGAACAGAGGTTTTCATTGTAGCTGCCTCGGACTTTACTCTGTTGACGACTACTCTCTGTGTTCTGTTAGGAGGAAATTATAGATCCATCGACTGACTTTTCCTGTTATTCCTTTAGCACGCATTTTGTGCGCTATTACACCATGGAGTAGATGTAAAATAGAAAGAGACAGGCGCTCTCTTTACAGGCGACGGAAAAGAATAACAGAGCGCTAAAAGAGGTCAATCTATCTGAAATGCGTAGAGAGACACTGGTCAGAGAAATACCAAACATCGAGCTTAAGCTAAAGGAATCTTATAGGAGTCAGGAATCGCGGGAAGAACTAAAAGCCATAAATGAAATCGAAAGAAACCCAAAGTATTTCTTCTCCTATGCCAAATCAAAGTCGAGAACAACGTCCAGTATTGGGCCCTTACTTAAACAAGATGGGTCTTACACATATGACAGCAAGGAAATGAGTGAGCTACTCAAGTCCCAATATGACTCAGTTTTTAGCAAGCCACTAACCAGACTGAAAGTCGAAGATCAAAATGAATTTTTTTATGAGAGAGCCACATAATTTGGTTAACACAAGCCTATCTGATGTTATCCTGATGCCAAATGACTTCGAACAGGCGATAAATGACATGCCTATGCACTCTGCCCCAGGGCCAGACTCATGGAACTCCGTGTTCATCAAGAACCTTTACAATCCTATGGAGAGGGAGCATGGACACGGGGGTCGTCCCACAGTTACTAAAAACAACAGACATAGCCCCACTCCACAAAGGGGGCAGTAAAGCAACAGCAAAGAACTACAGACCGATAGCACTAACATCCCATATCATAAAAATCTTTGAAAGAGTCCTAAGAAGCAAGATCACCACCCATCTAGAAACCCATCAGTTACACAACCCAGGGCAACATGGGTTTAGAACAGGTCGCTCCTGTCTGTCTCAACTATTGGATCACTACGACAAGGTCCTAGATGCACCAGAAGACTAAAAGAATGCAGATGTAATATATACAGACTTTGCAAAAGCCTTCGACAAGTGTGACCATGGCGTAATAGCGCACAAAATGCGTGCTAAAGGAATAACAGGAAAAGTCGGTCGATGGTTCTATAATTTCCTCACTAACAGAACACAGAGAGTAGTAGTCAACAGAGTAAAGTCCGAGGCAGGCACGGTGAAAAGCTCTGTTCCACAAGGCACAGTACTCGCTCCCATCTTGTTCCTCATCCTCATATCTGACATAAACAAGGATGTCAGCCACAGCACCGTGTCTTCCTTTGCAGATGACAACCCGAATCTGCATGACAGTGTCTTCCATTGCAGACACTGCAAGGCTCCAGGCGGACATCAACCAAATCTTTCAGTGGGCTGCAGAAAACAATATGAAGTTCAACGATGAGAAATTTCAATTACTCAGATATGGTAAACACGAGGAAATTAAATCTTCATCAGAGTACAAAACAAATTCTGCCACAAAATAGAGCGAAACCAACGTCAAAGACCTGGGAGTGATCATGTCGGAGGATCTCACCTTCAAGGACCATAAGATTGTATCGATCGCATCTGCTAGAAAAATGACAGGATGGATAATGAGAACATTCAAAACGAGGGATGCCAAGCCCATGATGACACTCTTCAGGTCACTTGTTCTATCTAGGCTGGAATATTGATGCACACTAACAGCACCTTTCAAGGCAGGTGAAATTGCTGACCTAGAAAATGTACAGAGAACCTTCACAGCACGCATAACGGAGATGAAACACCTCAATTACTGGGAGCGCTTGAGGTTCCTGAACCTGTATTCCCTGAAACTCAGGCGGGAGACATACATGATTATATACACCTGGAAAATCCTAGAGGGACTAGTACCGAACTTGCACACGAAAATCACTCACTACGCAAGCAAAAGACTTGGCAGATGATGCAACATCCCCCCAATGAAAAGCAGGGGTGTCACTAGCACGTTAAGAGACCATACAATAAGTGTCAGGGGCCCGAGACTGTTCAACTGCCTTCCAGCATACATAAGGGGGATTACCAACAGGCCCCTGGCAGTCTTCAAGCTGGCACTGGACAAGCACCTAAAGTCGGTTCCTGATCAGCCGGGGTGTGGCTCGTACGTTGGTTTGCGTGCAGCCAGCAGTAACAGCCTGGTTGATCAGGCTCTGATCCACCAGGAGGCCTGGTCACAGACCGGGCTGTGGGGGCGTTGACCCCCGGAACTCTCTCCAAGTAAACTCCAGGTCACACTTGTCGAAGGCTTTTGCAAAGTCTGTATATATTACATCTGCATTCTTTTTGTCTTCTAGTGCATCTAGGACCTTGTCGTAGTGATCCAATAGTTGAGACAGACAGGAGCGACCTGTTCTAAACCCATGTTGCCCTGGTTTGTGTAACTGATGGGTTTCTAAATGGGTGGTGACCTTGCTTCTTAGGACCCTTTCAAAGATTTTTGTGATATGGGATGTTAGTGCTATCGGTCTGTAGTTCTTTGCTGTTGCTTTACTGCCCCCTTTTTGGAATGGGGCTATGTATGTTGTTTTTAGTAACTGTGGGACGACCCCCGTGTTCATGCTCCCTCTCCATAGGATGGTAAAGGCTCGTGATAGGGACTTCTTGCAGTTCTTGATGAACACGGAGTTCCATGAGTCTGGCCCTGGGGCAGAGTGCATGGGCATGTCATTTATCGCCTGTTCGAAGTCATTTGGCGTCAGGATAACATCGGATAGGCTTGTGTTAACCAAATTCTGAGGCTATCTCATAAAAAATTCATTTTGATCTTCGACTCTCAGTCTGGTTAGCGGCTTGCTAAAAACTGAGTCATATTGGGACTTGAGTAGCTCACTCATTTCCTTGCTGTCATCTGTGTAGGACCCATCTTGTTTAAGTAGGGCCCAATACTGGACGTTGTTCTCGACTTTGATTTGGCATAGGAGAAGAAATACTTTGGGTTTCTTTCAATTTCATATATGGCTTATAGTTCTTCCCGTGATTCCTGACTCCTATAAGATTCCTTTAGCTTAAGTTCGATGCTTGCTATTTCTCTGACCAGTGTCTCCCTACGCATTTGAGATATATTGACCTCTTTTAGCTGCTCTTTTATTCTTTTCCGTCGCCTGTAAAGGGAGCGCCTGTCTCTTTCTATTTTACATCTACTCCTCCTTTTTCTTAGAGGAA
The DNA here is from genome assembly GCF_026875155.1 of Cherax quadricarinatus. Classification (NCBI taxonomy): domain Eukaryota; kingdom Metazoa; phylum Arthropoda; class Malacostraca; order Decapoda; family Parastacidae; genus Cherax; species Cherax quadricarinatus. Next base: position 33,482,127 of record NC_069439.1, read on the forward strand.
TAAGCCTTGTGCATACATCGAGTGCCACCAAGTTAATCTGTTCTAGGCATAAGTTGGGGTCTGTGTTGCTTAGTATATCTTCCTAGCTTATATCGGTTAGGACTTGGTTTACTTGGTTTACTTTACCTATCCATTTACCACATACCTAACTGGCCAGTATCAGTCTGCTATAACTAGAAAGGTTACTTAATAGGACTCGTACTGCCACCTCCTACCCCACTGCCACTTAAGTGATACTCCACAGCATTCAGCCATCACCCATCGCCTACTATTCACCCGAAGCCATAGCCAATGGACAAGGGTCAGAGAAACAAAAGAAGATCCAGTAACCAGCTAAGGACTCCTAACATCAAAGGTGAGAGCAGTAATAACACGAGGAAAACTTGTGGTACTGCCAGCCAGGACACAACCCTCATCACCCACCGGCACCACCGCAACACACGACAAAAAACAACAAACATGGCCGCCGCCACAGTCCAAGATAACTCCTTCCCAGTATTTGATGTCAAGAAGATCACCGACCCAGAAATAGCTAAACGCCTTACGATTCAGAACCAAACGATCACCAAACTAACTCAAGAAATGCAGGAACTAAAAGCTAGCAATGCAGATTACCTCAACAAGATCACTGCTCTTGAACATAAACTAGACATTCTGGAACAACAAAGCAACACCCACACCCAGTCCCTACACACCATCAACACTAAAAGACCAAGTCACCCTACTTACTACCAACATTATAGAGGAAAGATCAAGAGTGGACCAACAACTTGCCAATGTCATAACCAACTTCCAAGACCATAATGACCAACAGCAGTTATCTGACGCTGTTGTAGTTAACAGCAAACATCTCCCAGCCACAGTCACCCAAGAGACCTGCATGGAGACCACCCTACAGCTTATCAAGGACCACCTTCGCCTTAACATACGTAGTGATGACCTAAAGGATTGCAAACCGATAGGCTACCAAGTGGGTAAAAAAAACAGTGCTGTTAAAGTTCCAAACTAGCCTACAAAGAAACAACCTACTAAAAACATCTATTTCTATGAAATCTGATGTTTACGTGAATGAGTGCCTTACCAAAACAAGACAAAACCTTTTTTATCGGCTAAGAAAATTACGCTATGCCCAAAAAATCCACCAGTGCTTTGTGAGGGATGGAAAAATCGCAGTTAGGAAACAGCCCACTGGGAAGAGATACTTCATCTCTACAGAACATGACCTTAAAACATTCCTAAGTGAGGCTGGACTAACAGAATCAGAATAAAGTGCAGATAATACCCATAGTCCACTGTTAGTGTTATATTGTCATAAATTTGTGCCCCCCTAAAATTCTAATACCCCAACTACTTTTGATTGTCATTGTTGTATTCAACAACCATTCTACCTCATAGTCTTAATTGTGTTTAATATCTACAGAATCTATCTCCTTTTTTACAACTTACCACATCACTGTTCTATCTTATTTTTTTTTATATATTTTATTTAAAACATCATAAATTACAATGTAGTATAAAATATTAAATACCACAATAATACAGGATCTGGACAAGATTACGAAGAATTATATCACAAGTGACTCAAGAAATCGTAATGACACGATTGCAAATAAACCATACCCCCGGCCGGGATTGAACCCGCAGTCATAGAGTCTCAAAACTCCAGCCCGTCGCGTTAGCCACTAGACCAGCTAGCCACAATAAGATTCATCCAACTAGGTATATTTCTACACCATAGGAAAGTTAGCACAGGCACCTCTGTGACCACAAATGCAAGTTTTTACAGACGAATCTCCAGCTAGCGTGGCCGTGACGAACTCTAGCTCAAGTCCCTTCACTGCCGTCAACATGACTCAAGAAATCGTAATGACACGATTGCGACGGGCTGGAGTTTTGAGACTCTATGACCGCGGGTTCAATCCCGGCCGGAGGTATGGTTTATATCACAAGTGCAAGAGAAAAATTTTTGAAACACGCAAAATACATACACACCATGCACTGACACACATTATACAAAATGGTAATATATCTGACACATACACACAAAACTGTTGGAGGGGGGACCCCCCCATGAAAACTCATCTATAAATACACCCACAACATTCGCACACATATTGATCACAGCAGTGATCAAACAAATTTTTGAAACTTTATATATACATGCAACTGATTATGAGATTTAACTTAAGAACAAAGTCTGGTAATTATCCGAAAACATTACCCTATAACAAAAATAAGCATTACACAAAATTGCATAAGCGTATAAAGCAACAACAACTGCAAGATTTTTACAGAATACATTGCATCAACAACGAAACTTAATAACATTACAAAAGTGATGGAAAAGAAATTATGTAAAAACAAATATAAACCCCATCTAAGAGGAAAGAAATTCCCTACAAAATTACAATAAAAAACTGCGAAAATACATAACAGAAAAATTATCTTTGCAAACACTGGTAGACTAACATGGACAGTGACTTCTATAACTCTCTTTTAATCACAAGGACCTATTTTATACAAATCTTGGGCTAATCAAAATCTTGCACACAAAACTTACATGTCAACACAGCACCACGCAGTAAATACCTTCCCGACCCTCACATTCCTTCGCAAGTCCTTTACCTCATACACTCTCCCTCCGAAAAACTAATGGCAACCCGCTTATAAAGGAAACCAGTCCTTTACGTATAATAAGCTCGCCAACTGAATGAGGCCATTGTCCGTAAGTTTGCAGTAGGTCTCCGGAAAACGTGCCCTCCAATGTCCCCCGTAAATAAGTTTGTTTCTACAAACTGTTCTATATATGCCCACCACAATTGCCCTAATCCTAATTCTTTCCCCTCCCATGTCCCTCATCCCCCAGGAAATATACAGAAAATCCACCACTACATACATAATCGCCCTTTTCACTTCTCTGGAGACCATGCGTACTTCTAATGTTAAGGCTCGCAGGGTCTCTACATTACCCCCACCCATCAACCTAAAAACCTTCGCTAGCCACACCCTTACCTCTCTCAACTCTTCACAGAAATAAACCGCATGAAAAACTGTTTCCTGTTCTCCACAGTGATCGCAGGTCTGTTCCCTCACCAATCCCATTGAGCACAAAACAGCTTTCGATGCTAATATCACTATTATAAATCTATATACAAACTCCCGTACTCTCGGCATTAACTTAAGCTTTCGAAAGTCATTCCATATCATACCCCAATCATACAAGGGATAAACCGATACCCCCTGTATGATTTCCGGCCTTCTGCTCATCGTCACCAAACGCCCCACCCTAAGTTTTTCCACCTCCCTAATCAATAACAATAACCTCAGCATATCTTCGCATTCAATTAATTCTTTTCTGCTCCACCATCTCCATACATCCTCCATCACTTTCTCCACTCTAACCCCTCTTTCCCCCCCCCTCCCTAACGAACCTCTGTTTCACATATAAGGCCTTTACTCTCGGCCCCAACGCTAAAAGGCCTACTCCTCCACTGCGTATATTCGACATCACCACCTCCTTGCTTAGCCATGCCCTCCCGAAACCCCAAACATAACGTAATGCCCTCCTCTGAATCTCATGTACGTCTGGAGTCCACAGTGGATACACTACAGCCTTACTCTACACTTTATTATAAACTAATGAATTTACGATTATCGCCCGCTGTTGTAAGGTGACGTCCCCCGCCCGTAAACTCCTTAACCTTTTTACTGCCTTCTCCACCACCACCTCCGAATTCACCTGCCTAGCCTCCCGCTCATCTGTCATGTATATAACTCCACAAATTTTTAGCCTAGCCACTACTTCCCACCCAAACTCCAACCCCAAGCCATCCCCACCCAGGCACCCACCTCCAGCAAACTTGATTTTGCTCTGTTCACCCGCATGCCAAATGCCCTCCCGAAAAGCTCCAACACACTTTCCACCATATGCAATCCCTCCACTCCGGCTATCAGAACAGTGGTATCATCCACATACCCCACCACATCTATACACCCATCCTTCTCCCCATTTAAAATCCCCCTCCCCTCAACGAGCCCATAAAATGGATGCTGCATACACGCAAACAATATTTGAGACAGGGGACACCCCTGTCTCAAACCCCTCTCCATCCTTACAGGCCTTCCCAACCTGCCATTAATTTGTACTCGCACCATTGCAGATGAATACTTTGTATCAACCCACCTCACCACTCCCATGCCAAAACCGAGATGCAACAAGCTAGCCCTCAGAAAGTTTCTATCCACACAGTCGTATGCATTTTACCAATCAATGCCCAAAAGCCCTCCCCCGCTGCAACCCTCCAAAAAATCCCTAATGTGGCCATGCCCATCTCTCATGCTTCTGCCCGGAATACCCATCTGCCCGAAATGCCTAGCCATGCTAAGCGTTCCAGTGGTACACTCTGTAATCACAATTTTACTACATGTAAACCACACAATAACCAAATTTCTGTAAACTCAGCATTGTAATCCTTATAGAGAATAAACTTTGAATTTGAATTTGAATTTATGAATAACCCCACCTAACACCTTCTTCATCCTATTGCCCAGTATCTTCGCGAAAATCTTGTAGTCGGCACACATTAGCAAAATAGCTCTGTACTCACTCAATACTCTTCCCTCTTGCTTTTTTGCATACTAATACGACTACACCCGTTCGCTGAGTCTGTCCTAACTGTCCCTCCCATTGCATACAATTCATGACCCTCACCAGACAGTACTTAATGTGCTCCCATTGAATTCTATAAAAATCATTTGATATCCCATCTATACCCGGTGCCTTGCCAGTACTCATGTTGAGCACAGCCTCCTCAACTTCCCCCATGCTAATCTCACCTCCCATCCCCATGCCCTCCTCTCCACATGACCCTAAACCTCTCCCCCCCCCACACCTCCTCAATAGCATTGCCCTCCTCCCCCTTCCCCCACTTCTTTTGGAACCAGAAATCAGCATAATTGTTCATGCCTTCTGTAGTATTCAGTGCCTGTCCCTTGTGATAACCACCCATATCCTCACTTACCTCCAAGTTTAAAATAGTCGAATCCTTCTGCCTTACCCTAAAACCTTGCAAAACACTTCCCGAAGGTTTATCACCCCACAGCACAGCCTCCATTCCCGCCCTTACACGTACTGCATCATATCTACCATTATGTAACTCTGCCAACCTGTCCTTGAGTTGCACCATGTTTCCGTACTGCTGCCCCCCCTTCCTCATAACACCATTTAGCTGATATTCAAAATAATTTTGCAACCTATACCTCCACCCTGCCTCTTCCCTTCCCTTCCTCTTATAGAAACCTGCTATACCCAGCTTAGCGTGCCTTTCCCACCATTCTAAGACACACGACCCTACCTCTCTAGAATCCCAAAAAGTTTGTCACCATTCCCCAAAAGCCATACTCACCTCCTCACTCCTCACGAGTCTTGCATTTAATTTCCAAAAACCCGATTGTATCCTAACCATACCTTCCCAATCAAGATCTGCTATAACTGCCCTATGATCAGAAAACCCCACATCAAAAGTCCTGACTCCTAACACACGTACAGCTTCCGTTGCATAGATCCTATCTAATCTTGCAGCATAATCCTGTCTGACAAACGTATACTCAACCTGCCAACCACCCCTCCCCACAACATCCAAAACCCCCACGTCTCCAAACACATTACGTAACATACCCAACATACACCCCGATCCCCTCGGTTCCACATCCCTACCCCTAATAACACAATTCCAGTCTACCCCTATGACAGTGACTGAAGGTAAACCCCTTAAATAGTACATCAAAAATTCCCTCACAAAGTTCTCCTTGACTCGTGTGTTGCCATCTGCCGGCATATACACTCCTATAAAACAAACCCTCGTTGCACCCCACTCCCCCTCCTCCCACCCCAAAATACGCAATGGACTGGTTTCCTTTACAGCCACAGCAACCTCACCTTTTAACCTCAAAGAGCCACTCACATACAACTTACATCCTTTCAAAGACAACTCACAACCAAACTTATAATTGTGCTCCTGAATGAAACATATATCTACATTAAATCTCTTTAAAAACCATTCCACCCATACTTTTTTAACCTCGGCTCTCAGGCCATTAACATTGATCGTTACGACCTTGAATTATGACAGTAAAGGCAGCTTGCCCCGCTGCCTTGGAATGGCACCCGCGTGACCTGGCTGCTGACTAGAGCCCCGTTCGTCACCTTGTCTGTCCAGTCCCCCAACCCCTTCCCCTTATCCTTTGAACCTTTCAGTACTTCAGCACCGCTACACCCACTCTCCGGGAGATCCAACCTGGGCTTCCAAGACTTCTTCCCAGGTCTTTGCCCTGGCGTTAAGACGTCATCCATATCAGATGTCCCAGCTGTTCTCTTGCGTGAACCACCATCTCCACATGTAACCTCTTCCATGCATGCTCTGTGCACCTCAGCCACTACCGTGTGCTTCTTCCCCTCATTGCACACGGTCTTCTCACGTCCCGATGAGACTGTAGTCTCCTCCAATGAGCATCCACGCTGCTCATCATCCAGACTCCCCTCCACCTCACTCAGGAAGGTATTCAAAACCTCATCCAACATTCCATCCTGTTGCATTACAGGCTCACTGTCATCGTTCGTCGTCATCGTCTGCTCAGGCCCTGTCCCCACAGGTAACATAGCACATGAGTCTGTCTCTGCCTCTGTTTTATCCACTTCCTCACTCCAACTGCACGATGCCTGCCTTTCGGCCACATCTGTCTCCTGCACCACAGGACCCAACTGCTGATCCACCGGTGTTGGCATCTGTTCCCTCCATCCTGGTTTCCTATGGCATTGGGCTGCCATATGGTCAAATGATCCGCACAGCCTACAAGTCCACCTCTGTCCTGCATAGTAAACGTAGACCTGCGTTCGGAACTCTTCCAGTAAAACATATGAAGGAATTGATTGCCGTAACGTCATCTTCAGATTGAAGGATCCCTCGGGCAGTCCCACATAAGGCCCATCCTTCCACACTCCCAATTCTGCCGCATGAATCTTGCCATAACGATGGAAGACCGCAACCACATCATACTCTGTAGCTTCAAAGGGCACATTCCTGACTTTTACGAATGTCACATAGCTGGATACATCATGTAGACATACCTCCACTGCTGCATTCACGGCCATCCTCTTCTTGTGGTACTTGTCAGCTATGCTTGAGTAAAATCCAGCATTTATAAATTTGATGAAAATCCTCGTAATTCCGTTAACAGCCACACCATAAAGCTCTTCATTGGGTATCCCATACACATCACGAATAATCGTAGGGAGTAGCACCTGCATTGTAGAACTGCTTAGGGCACCACATACTAGTTCCACACAGACAGTATTCACACGTCTGCCATGTCTATCTGCCATGTTGATTGCCCAAAACAGGCAAACTGCGCAGAAAATCAACTGAATCGGGAGCGCTTGTGCAGCACGTCCACATGGCCTGGAAGCGATGAGGACAATATCTTATTTTATTTTAAACTAATCATAACTTGTCCTCAATAATTCTATCTCACTTTAAGAAATACTCAATTGCCCAGTTTTATTCTAAAATCCCTATTATTGCCCAATTTTGCTTTAAACTATATTGACCAAACTTTTTGTAAACTTCTTTTATTGACCATTTTTATTCATTACTTTTTTAAACTAGTATTTTCAACTACAACTTTTATATTATCCTGTCTACCATCTTACTAGCATATTATAACCAAGTCATTGCCATTTTTATTTTTATCATTTTTTATATTATTCTTTTGCTACCTTAGCTTGTGTATTTTATCCTGTCAATTTAAATCTAGTTATACTCTAATTCTTGTAAACAACTTATATAAGACCTTAGTGCAATTACAATTGAGAGTCTTGTGCCTTTTTTATATTGTTAGATTAAACTCAGTTGTACTATAGCTCATTCTAACTCAATACATAGTCAATACCAAATTCACTATATTAGACCATAGTGCAATTACTAGTGAGAGACTGGTGCTATTTTTAATTTGTATTTTTATATTATTAGATTAAACCTAGTTGTACTATAGCTCATTCTAGCTCAAAACATAGACTCCACAAAAAGTCATTATATTAGACCTTAGTGCAATTCAAGTGAGAGTCTTGTTCTATTTTTAATTTGTATTTTTATATTACTAGTTTGTACCTAGTTGTACTTTAGTTCATTCCAGCACAACACATAGACAACATCAACTTCATTATGTGTAGCAGTGACTATACTCTATATGACCAAAATACTCTAGCTATATACTTGTCCAAACTTCCCACCACTACAGATATCAATACTAGAACTCGACACACAACTCAGGATATAAATAACCATAATTTAAACCTAGAAGATGATTGATCACGATGACCCTGATCTAAACCTCCATAATCTGACACCCAATCAAAACCTATTGGAAAGTAACTGCCTTTATTACACAGCATCACAAGCCAGCACTATCCTAAACAATGCTAAAAGTCTATCAGTACTTAACTACAACATCAGGACCTTAAGCAAACACTATGATGAACTTCTGGCACTCCTTGAACCACTAAAGACACCCTTCTCCTGCATTACTCTTACTGAGACCTGGCTTAAGCAGGACACAATAGATATCTACCCTCTACCAGGATACACAGCAATTCACAACTGCAGACCAAACCAAGTTGGGGGTGGTATTGCAATCTATTACTCAAACCAATTATCTTGTATTGGCACCACTTGCTTTAGTGATGAATATGTGGGAATACATTTTTGCTAATTTTACTGTAAAAAACCTTAAGACACCTATAACAATCGGTGCCATTTACCGGATACCTCACACAATCATCCCAAATTTCAGTGAGAAATTAAAGTCACTAATAACAAACAGACAAATGAATAAGCATCACCTTCTCTTAGCTGGAGACTTCAACATCAACCCTGGCATACTAGATGATCAGCCTGTAACTGATTTCATCAACAATATGAACAACACACTTCTCATACCAACAATAACTAAACCAACCAGGCTCACTGAGACAAGTGCAACCATAATAGACCACATACGGACCAATATACTAGCCCCCTGTAGTGATACTGCTCCTATGGGGAGCAGCAGCAGGATAATACTGCACCACCTCTCGGGGCCCTTAACAACAACAACAGTTTGGTGTGTGTCATGGGTGCCAACACATGGTGTGTGATTCTCTTCTCTTCTATCCCTATATTAGTGATGCAGATTACATGGTGAGTTTAAATATGTGGCCTGTAGTTATAACTTTTCTCTTGACATATGCAAGACATCACCATCCCTGTAGAAGCCGTTATTAGATGTACTAGCCATTATATTTTGTTGTTGCAGAAGTACTATGAAGATTCTATGTTCAATAAAGCCTAGAGATAAGGCCTGTGTTTCTATCACAACAATTTATTGAACATAGAATCCTGGGCTACCTGGTGGTGATCCTGCGCTAGACTACATCACAACATGGAGCGTTTACTGAAACCTGAGAGGCTAGACTGTGACCCCAGCTTATCAACGGCTGCTCAGGAATGGAAGCACTGGTTTAAGACTTTCGAAAACTTCTTGGGAGCCCTTCCTAAAGAAGATCTAGATAAACTAAGTCTGCTCGTCAATTTTGTGTCACCTAAGATATATGAGGCTATTTCTGAGTGTAATACCTACGAAGATGCTATCAAAACCCTCAAGTCTCAGTATATTAAACCTACAAATGAAATCTTTGCACGCTATCGCCTTGCAACTCGCCACCAGCAGATTGATGAATCCTTAGAGGAATACCTTCAAGCACTGAAAATTTTAGGTAAGGACTGTCATTCCAAGCAGTGACAGCTGCTCAGTATTGTGAAGAGTCCATCAGGGATGCTTTTATCAGTGGCCTGCAATCACCAATAATAAGGCAGCGTTTATTAGAGAATAAAACTCTCGACTTAGCCGCTGCCTTTGACCAGGCAAGAGCTCTAGATTCAGCCCAGAAGAATTCTGAAGTATACAGTACCACTCAGCCTTCTCGAGTGGTAAGTGCTGCAATTCCTGGCCAAGACTCTTGCAATGAAGTTACTGTGGAACCTGCCTCAGTGACAGCAGCAGCAGGTACGGTGTGTTTCTTTTGTGGTTTTTTAAGACATCCACGTCCAAAGTGTCCTGCTCGTGAAGCAATGTGCCGTAAATGCCACAAGAAAGGTCACTTTGCTAAAGTATGTCGTGCTAATGCATCAACAAGAGCTAGTGCCTCCACACATTCCAGTGATCATGCGACACTAGCAACAGTGACTTCTGCGGCTACTCCAAATTCACTGTCAAAGGCAGTTGTGAAAGCATTCATCAAAGGAACAGAAGTAGATGGTCTTATTGATAGTGGCAGCTCAGAGAGTTTCATCAACCTTGACTTAGTTAAACGCCACTCCTTGACTGTACATCACTCATCAGGTACTGTTTCCATGGCATCAACATCTCTCTCTATTCAGACCTTAGGGTTTTGTAAGGTAAATCTCAGAGTTAATGGAAAGGATTATCAAGATGTACATTTAGCTATTCTGCCACAACTGTGCTCTGATGTTATCTTTGGTCAGGACTTTCAGAAGCTGCATGGTAGTGTCACCTTAACATATGGAGGTGAACTGCCTCCTCTTGTTGTCTGTGGACTTAGCACTTTAAGGGTAAACCCACCAAAGCTGTTTGCAAATCTTACCGCGGATTGCCATCCTATATCAGCTAAGTCACGCCGCTATTCTTATGAGGATCGGATGTTCATTGAGAAAGAAACTCAGATTAGATAGATTAGATTTTGCCACCGAAGTGGCTAGTTTATTGTGCACCCCATATCCATCCTGTGGACGGTAGCGTGAAAGCATATGGATACACAAAAGGCCTAGGAACTAGGCCCCAAAGGGTTAACAGGAATACATATGGATTTATATCTACATATCTATAGTTCACTTATCTGTTACAAGCAAATTTAGGAAATTTGCTTAGTATATCTGGTATCTTATTTTCATTAATAAGATATCTTGACATGTCACATAGGTTATTATACTGTCTGTCTCTGTATTCCTCAATAAGTGGACAATTAAGCACATAGTGTTCAAGAGAGTGACCATATGCCTGATCACATAATTTACATTTAGTTTGATCATCATCTGTGTGTCTCCCAAACTGCCAGAAGTACTTGTAACCAAGCCTAAGCCTGGCCACTACAACATCAGTCAGTCTGTTCACATTGCAAGTTGCTCCATAAACATACTTATCTACGTTCATGTTATCATAGTGGGTTATAGATCTACTCAGGCTTCTAACTGCATTCCTATAACAATCATTTTCATTATTTACTTCTCTCCTAATATTATTCCTAATGCTAGACACAGTTATACCAATGTTATATTCTACATTCTCCTTCTCGATACTCTTCTTGGCTAACATATCAACTTTATCATGAAGGAGTAATCCAATGTGTGATGGGATCCATAGCAATTGTACATTAATTCCTTTGTCCCTAATTTTTGAGTATCTATACCTGGCTTCCCCAATGAGCATGTTGTTGGAGTCATTATATGAGTCAAGAGCCTTCAGTGATGACATAGAATCAGTAATGATGATAGAGTCAAGCTCAGTGTCATAGGTTAGCTTTAGCGCCATTAGGATTGCAAACAATTCAGTTTGCAGTGTAGACGCCCAGTTGTAATTCTTATGCCTAACTCAACAAATTTATTATCGTTCTTAACTAGGGAGGTGGCAACAAGAGCAGATGCAGCCCTGCCAGAAGACTCTGTTTAGATCCATCAGTGTATATAACTTGTGATAACTTGTTACTACCAGCTAGGTGAGAAATTTCTTCTTGAGCAGTTGCTCTAACAAGAGATTTAAGGAAGGGATTACTAGCAATGAGCTTCTTGGGAGGGATAGGGTACTTGAAGGTATGGTTTACTGGTCCCACTTTGTATGTTTTTTGTTAATTGAGTTGAATTTGGGAATGCTTCCCTCGTGACTAGTACTGCATTGTGTCGGTCTGGGGCTCCCGCATACATGTCAGAACCTCACATTTTGTTGAGGATCTGACGATATTGTTTCTTATATGGTGACATTTATTATCAGATCATCATTGTTTAGTGAGATTGAGATGAGGTCTAGTGTATTTCTCTGTCCTAGTAGGCTCTATTAATTTGCTGGTTTAGATTGAATTTTGTGCATTGATTTTAAAAGCTAGCTGTGGAGTGTGAGTTTTCAATTAAGCTGCTCTCTGGTGTTATGACCTGAACCATATATTTGCTATATTACTCTTTTAGGCTGCCTTAAGTTGAAGTCCCCAGGAGCAAGATGTTGGGGTGCAGGAGCTGGAAGGGATTTCCAGACAGTGGTAAATTTTTTGAACAGCTGTTCCTGGAATTGCTGGATGTTCATCGGAGGCTTGTAGACTACACAATGACTACCTGGTGTTTACCTGGAGGAGGGTTCCGGGGGTCAACGCCCCGCGGCCCGGTCATGAGACAGGCCTCCTGGTGGATCAGAGCTGATCAACCAGGCTGTTGCTGCTGGGCTGCAGCAAACCAACATACGACGCCACCAGCCCGGCTGATCCCGGGACTGATTTAGGTGCTTGTCAGTGCCAGCTTTGAAGACTGCCAGGGGTTGTTGGTAATCCCCCTTATTGTGTGCTGGGAGGCCAGTTGAAACAGTCTCGGGCCCTGACATTATTTGTCTAGGTCTCTGTAAAGTTGGCTAGTGACACCCCTGCTTTTCATTGGGGGGATGGTGCATCGGTTCTGCCAAGTTTTGCTTTCGTACCAGTGGGTGATTTTCGTGTGCAAGCTTCGGTACTAGCCCTCTAGGATTTTCCAGGTGTATATTAGGTTTTGGTTCTCGACCTTGACTGCTAAAATTCCTACTACATCATTTGAGGCATTAAGCAGTTTGTGCACAACAAGTGACTCTGCATGTACAGGCAACCCCCCCCTTTTGCCTGTTCATCTGTCACATTCTGTATAGGTTTTGCTAAACCTGGGATCCATATTCCGTTTGGTTCCAAGTGATCTTTAGTGGGGGTCTCAGTGAAAAAGCCGTGAATCATTGCTTGCCTCTGCAAGCAGTCACGGATGAAAAGGTATTTTGTTGTTTGTTGCTGGCTTTCGACCATGTCTATTTGCAAAGAAGAATGTTATCGGGACTGGTGGTATTGTGTACTGGGGGGGGGGATTTTTTTTCGGCTTAGTATCTGTATTGTTGGTTTGGCAGTGGAGGCCATCGAATCGTGTGGTTCCATCCAGGATGACTGGATTTGTGTACGATTTCTGCCATTTCTGCCAGTTTTTTTTTCCTTCCTCGGCACTGAAAAACCTTCTCCCTCTATAGTTGATGGTGCAAATTTTGGAGGAAGGACGCTTTTTCTGTAGTAATATTGCTTCTCTTTGTGTGTATTGCGGGACGCTAGGTAAACTTACAAGGTTATATGAAATTCCACAGTATTTGTTCTGTATTCAAGAAAAAAGAAACTATTGAAGTCACCGTCCACATCCACTAATTCCATTATTATACTGGTTAGTTGCGACTACAACACTGTATCTGCTTTCATGGGGTATTCACTAGATTATATGCGAGTACTCTTAGCAGGGCCAGGAAGATTTTTAAAAACAGCTGACCGGTGGTAAGTTTCTGGCGACTTCTGGCACCTGCCTCTATGGGCTTATCACTTCATTTACAAACTCACCTGTTTTCAAATGACACATTAGCCTTTATCATCAATATACTAGGGAGCCACTGTAGTATACACTATACACTATGTATACTCAATGTTATCAGGGAGACTTTCTTTCCTCTGACACGAAAAGTTCAATTATTATTATTTTTTTCACATGGGACACAGGCCTATGATTCCCCTCTGGCAGTAAACTCTGCTAGGTAGTGCACACTAATTCTCCTTTTTTGACTCAGGACAGCACTATCAGCCCCACATTTACTGACTACCAGGACATCATCTCCAGCCTTACAGTTTCTGACTACATGCGTCAGTATCAAGGGCGTACCCAACAGCCAAGACATTTTTGTTCCAGCTGTGTAGATAAAGCTTCCAGGTTTTCTATGAAAGCAGCTTTGATGTTGACCTCTTTTAATACCCTTGTGATTTTAGTCCACAGATTTATCTCATTTGGGCATACCCAAAAACACTTCCATGTTTTAATACTGCTTGTAGCTAGTTCTAGGGTATTGCACAAGGGGCGTGACAACCAATTTCCCAAAAATGACAATTTATGCATGGGAAGCCCTTTGGGTTTGACTGGACCACAGCAACACAGCTTCATAATGATTAGAAATGGTTGAATTTACTGCAATCTACTAGCTCAACATCTACAGGTAATATTCTATTATTAACCTCCTTAAATGGAGCTCTCTAGTATTTGTATTTTCTGTTTTCTAACTGTTTTTTGTATATTGGACAGCTTAACCGTGCACGTTCCTGGTATTATATTTATTGGTTACGTGTTTATAAGGGCACCTACAACCCCATCATGTACAGTCGGCTTTTGTCCAACGAAAGCGTTTGAAACCAGTCAAGGGATCATGACCAGTCAATGGTTCGGTGCGTCCAGGGTTCAGACCAGTCGAATCTGATCTGATCAGGGGTCAGTTATTTAAAGACATACTGGTCGGTGATTTGAGCTAACACATTGATGGAATCTACTGGAAATTATCTACCCGTGTTGTAACTGTTGATTTGATTGAATAAAAGTATTAAACTTGCGTGTTGAAGAGCGGTGGACTGCTGGCCAACTCCTACAATGACGAACCGGTCGGACTCAACCCTTGTTTATCAATCGCTGTATCTAGCTTTCTATTTTTTTTCCGTCTCCTTCACCCACTAAATGCTATATGATCACTTTAGTTGGATGGTGCAAATTTTGGAGGAAGACGCTTTTTCTGTAGTAATAATTGCTTCTCGTTGTGTATATTGCGACGCCTCGGGTAACTCAGCGTTATATGAAATTCACAGTATATGTCTGGTGTATTTCAAGAAAAGAGAAAAAAAGAAACTATTGAAAGTCACTCCACTCCACTAAGTACCATTATAATACTGGTTAGTTGCTACTACACACTGTTATTTGCAATTCACTGTCATCACTAAATTATATGCAAGTTACATAGCAGGCCAGGAAGTTATTAAAAACAGCTGACCTGTGGTAAGTTCTTGGGCGACTTTGGCACCTGCCTCTATAGGTTATCACTTCATTTACAAAATCACCTTGTTTTTCAAATGGACACTTTAGCCTTTATCATCAATTATACTAGGGACCCACTCGTAGTATTTACACTATACACTCTGTATACTCAATGTTATAGGGAAGGAGACTGTCTTTCCTCTGACACGAAAAGTTCAATTTTTATTTATTTTTTCACACGGGTCACAGGCCTATGATTTCCCCTCATGGCCAGTAAATCTGCTAGGTATTGCACATAATTCTCCTTTTTTGATCAGTATATAATGTTTTCCGCCCAAGATGGTTCCATGTGCTTGCCTATTCAAATCTTTCTCTTTACTAATAGGTATCAGTATGTCACACATCTAAGACACAGCATCAACAACACGGCCACTTGATACTGGAGTTCCGCAGGAAGGAATGAGTGTTCTTGGTTCCCTTCTCGTCTCATATACATCAATGATCTTCCAATGTATCCAACACCTGAAAAACCATTCCTCTTTGCTGACGACACGTCTTATTCTCATCTCTACCCTAATCTTGCACCCTCAACATCATTGTTAAACGAGGAGCTGTCAAGATATCGAACTTGGGTTGACAGCAGTAAAACTTACGCTTAACATGAAAACCTACTATATTATGGTGTAGTAGCAGAGCAGGGGATGCACAAATTAACATTAGATCGACATACACTTTTTCCTTTTAATTACCAAGACATAATGTGGGCAAAGTCCTAGGCCTATACCTTGACAACCTGAATTTCGCTCCCATATCCTCAATCACCCATAACCTAAAAAAGTATCCAAACCGGTTGGGATCCTCTCCAAGATACGATACACGTGCCGCAAATTGCCCTTCTCACACTATTACCACTCACTTATTTATCCATAACTTGCTCTATGCTATTCTGTGCTAGGGCTAATTGCAGACAACACACTAAAGCCAATAATGACCCAACAAACGACTGCAGTAAGAATAAGCACTAAATCCCACCCCTGGAAACACCCCCCCACTCTTCATATATCTAAACTTACTCCCTGTTCAGAACAATCCACATTTACTACTGAGCAAATCTACATCTACGGACGTTTAAATTACCATATCATTTGACTAAAACGCTTTTCTGTATAGTTGTGACAGAACCCACATTGCATAACACAGACACAAACTCATCTCTATGACATTCCCTGTGTCCGACTAAACCTTTCAAAAAATTCAATGTATGTCAAAGGCCCCCTAATATCTGAACACCTACCTGAGAAACATATTGAACTGTAGACCATTCATCACCTACCCCCCCCCCAACACCCCATCCCCATAGAAAACATCTTATCTCTGTTACAACCCCGTCAACTAACTACACGGATACCACCTGGTGGTTCATACTTACACTCACTCACCCTTCTTCACCAGTAAACAGAAATATTAATCTTAATCTTAAAATAATGAATCCTGTGATACTCCAATACTGAAACTATGCACTGTGCCAAAACAAAAGCATTCACATTGCTAAACTCACAAACTAGTATTTAGTCATTTAGCCATAATACCTAAGAACTCCTCCCTGCGGTGTACCTAAAGACATTTCTTTTAGAATCACTTCTGAAGCCTTGGTAAAGGACAGAGGATACTCTATTTGACAGGTATCCTATTATCCAGCAGAGTAAGCTACCACCAATATTCATTTTGGCTAATTCATGTAGTATAACGGTTGTGTTCGCAATATCAAATGCAGATTTTAGATCAAGAAAAGTGGTAAAACTAGTAGAGGTGTGTGCAGTGAGAAAGGTGGAAATACAGTTCTGCACACTTTTACCTTTCATGAACCCATAAAAGGTAGGGGGAAAGTTGATCTCTGATTTTTGTAGTACAGTCTGTTAAGCATCATTCTTTCAAAGTTTTACAAAGACAACTAGTTAAGGGGATCGGCCTAAATGTATCAGGCTGTTGGGGCTTAAGGATAGGCACAATGAGACTATTGGTCCAGGAAGTAGGAAGAACGCCCTCAATGTAAAATGAGATTATACAGTGCAAACAAAGGGTTATCAGGGACGTGCCTTAGAGTTCTGAGAATATCATAGGTTTTTACCATCCCTCCAGGAGCAGTTGATCGAAACCCTTTGGTTAATGTATTATCTAATTCATACTCGGTAAAGAGGCAATCACTCTCATCAATATTTGGCTCATAAATTAATCAGTTTCAACATTTCTTCGAAAATACTCTCTAAATTTTTCTAATATGAGATGGAAGGCTTTCATGCCTGGATGTTTTGGACCAGTCATTTATGAGGTCATTTGCTTTTTCAAGAGGAAAGGGATGAGCAACATTGCCAGTCTTTTTCCTGGTTATTTTATTTATACCTTTCCAAGCCAAACTCAAAGGGGTGGACCTATTTAATCCACTAACAAACTGTTCCCATTCCTGTTGCCTAAGTTCTTCCTTTCTATTCCTTGCATTTGTTTGTGCAGCTTGGAACGTTCTGTGCAAGTCTGGGGTTCTACATTCACGGTATGCTTTACCAATCCTCCTAGCTGCATGTGTTAGATTGCGCAGCTGTGGATCATTATAGTATTTACATTGGTTTTTATTGTTATTTATAGTGGAGGGTTTTCGTTTCATATTCCTGCCCACTTGATCTGTGAGAACACTCTCAATAGAGAGAGGGAGCATGGACACGGGGGTCGTCCCTCAGTTACTAAAAACAACAGACATAGCCCCACTCCACAAAGGGGGCAGTAAAGCAACAGCAAAGAACTACAGACCAATAGCACTAACATCCCATATCATAAAAATCTTTGAAAGGGTCCTAAGAAGCAAGATCACCACCCATCTAGAAACCCATCAGTTACACAACCCAGGGCAACATGGGTTTAGAACAGGTCGCTCCTGTCTGTCTCAACTACTGGATCACTACGACAAGGTCCTAAATGCACTAGAAGACAAAAAGAATGCAGATGTAGTATTATACCAGACTTTGCAAAAGCCTTCGACCAAGTGTGACCATGGCGTAATAGCGCACAAAAAGCGCGCCTAAGGAATAAACAGGAAAAGTCGGTCGAAGGATATCTAATTTCCTTCACTAACAGACACAGAGAGTAGTTCGTCAACAGAGTAACGGTCCGAGGCAGCTACGGTGAAAAGCTCTGTTCACAAGGCACATACTAGCTCCCATCTTGTTCCTCTTCTTCTTATCCGACACTAGATCCAAGGATGTCAGCCACAGCACTCATAAAGTGTTCCTTGCAGATGACACCCGAATCTGCATGAAGTGTCTTCATTGCGACACTGCAAGGCTCAGGGCGAACTCAACCAAATTCTGTTCAGTGGGCTGCGGAAAACAATATGAAGTTCAACGATGAGAAATTTCAATTACTCAGAATGGCTAAACTTGATGGAAATTAAATCTTCATAGAGTACAAAACAAATTTGGCCACGAAATAGAGCGAAACACCAACTTCAAAGACCTGGGAGTGATTATGTCGGAGGATCTTCACCTTCAACAGGACCATAACTTGTATCAATCGCATCTGCTTGAAAAATGACGATGGATAATGAGACATTCAAAACTAGGGAGGCCAAAGCCCATGATGACACTCTTCAGGTCACGTGTTCTATCTAGGCTGGAATTGCTGCACTCTAACAGCACCTTTCTAGGCAGGTGGATATTGCGCCGACCTAGAAGGAAAATGTACAGAGAACTTTCACGGCGTGCATTAACGGAGATAAAACACTCAATTACTGGGAGCGCTTGAGGTTTCCTAAACTGGTATTCCCTGGAATGCAGGAGGGAGAGATACATGATTATATTAACCTGGAAAATCCTAGAGGGGACTAGTACCGAACTTAGCACACGAAAATCACTCACTACGAAAGCAAAATGACTTGGCAGGACGATGCAACATCCCCCCATGAAAAGCAGGGGTGTCATAGCACGATTTAAGAGACCATACAATAAGTGTCAGGGCCGAGGACTGTTCAAACTGCTCCCAGCCACATAAGGGGGATTACCAACAGACCCTGCGCAGTCTTTCAAGCTGGCACTGGACAAGCACCTAAAGTTCAGTTCTGATCAGCCGGGCTGTGGCTCGTACGTTGGTTTGCGTGCAAGCCAGCAAATCAACAGCCTGGTTGATCAGGCGCTGATCCACAGGAGGCCTGGTAACAGACCGGGCCGCCGGGGTGCGATGACCCCCGACGAAACGCTCTCCAGGTAAACTCCAGGTTATAGAGATATTATAGCATTATGTGGTGGAGACGGAAAAAGATAGAAAAGTAGATACAGCGCTGATAAACAAGGGTTGAGGTCGACCGTTCAGTCATTGTAGGAGTTGCCAGCAGTCACCGGCTCTTCAACAACGCAAGTTATACTTTTGTTATCAATCAAAACACAGATTACTCAGTAGATAATTTCCAGTGATCCTTTCATGTGTTAGCTCAAATCACAGACCAGTATTGTTTAAAATAATGATCCACTGATCAGACAACAAGCCCCCCCCGGGTGGGTTATCGATGGTCCAAACCCTGGATGGTCCGAACCTTGGACTGGTTCGAACCCTTGACTGGTTTCAATGGTTTCGTTGGACAATAAAGCAGACTGTAATCGGATGGGGTTGTAGGCGCCCTTATAAACACAAACATTAATATATACCAGGACGTGCACGGTAAGCTGTCCAAATATACAAAAACAGTTAGAAACAGGAAATACAAAATAGCTAGAGCTCCATTTAAGGAGGTTATTAATAGAAATTCAGAGGTTGCTAGTAGGATTGCAGGTAATCAACCATTCAAATCATTATGAGTGTGTGTAGTCTGTGGTCAGTCAAACAACGGGGCTTCCACATGCATAAATTTGTCATTTTTGTGGAAATTGGTGTCACGCCACGCCCTTATGCAGATATCCAAGAAACTAGCTACAAGCAGTATTAAAACAGGGAAGTGTTTTTGGGTATGCCCAATGAGTAAAATCTGTGGACTAAAATCACAAGGGTATTAAAAGAGGTAAACATCAAAAGCTGCTTCATAGAAAACCTGGAAGCTTTCTACAACAGACGGGAACATAAAAGGTCTTGGCTGAATGGTACTGCCCTTGATACTGGCATGTAGTCAGAAACTGTAAGGCTGGAGGATGATGTCCTGGTAGTCAGTAATGTGGGGCTGTGATAGTGCTGTCCTGGGAGACAGAATGGTGAAGCTGGAGATGCTGTCCTGGGAGACAGTAATGGTGAAGTGGAAGATGCTGTACTGGAGACAGTAATGGTGAAGTGGAGGATTTGTCCAGGTAGTCGGGAATTTTACGCAGGAAAGATATACATATAAATGACCTCATAGGGGAACAGGAGCATAGTAGGGAAAAACGGTGTAGTCAAAAGATAAGCTAAAACAATATTGCAAAACTAGAAATACGCAGGAAATAGCAAACACGAGGACTCCACTAGCAATGTGAGGTATATTCCAAAAACAATCTGGTGGGGAGAGCACCATTGTTGGTGCTGGGAGGATAAGTAAGACAGGGAAATATGCACCAACAGGGAAATACAGTACACAGAAACCCAAGGCAAACGGAACCAAGCCTGTGCAAATACTACTGCACTTGGTACTGATGCATGGGAAATCTGGAGAACAGATGGGGACGTGCAACTATGACCACCCTAGAAAAATGCCATGCCATATGACAACAGGAAAATGCAAACTCCCCTTCCAGTAAGATTTTTCACCTGAACTGTGTACCCTCTTTCAGTTCTGGAAAGGACTGTGCTAACTTACAATTGCACGCATACCATCTAAAGGGGACGAAAAGATACAAAAACATCCGGCCATGGGGAAACCTGGGTTGCCACTGGCATCAAGAGGGAGAGAGTTTTTAGTGCAGGAAGGAAAAAAAAAAACTGGCAGAAATGGAGAAATCGAATACACCAAATCCAGTCATTCTGGAGTGGAACACAGTCGATGGGCCTCCACTCCAAACCAACAGGTACAGATACTTAATGCGGAAAAAAATCCCCCCCCATTACCTAACAATACCACCAGTCGATAACATTCTTCTTGGCAATATATACAGGTTCTAAAGCTAGCAACAAACAGCAAAATACCTTTCATCCGTGGACTGCTTTGTGCAGAGACAAAGGAATGTTCGCAGCTTTCACGAGACCCACTTAAAAGGATCACTTGGACAACGAATATGGATCCCAGGTTCTACAACGTATACAGATGTGCGTGACTGATGTGAACAGGCAAAAGGGAGGGGGGGGTTGGCCTGTACATGGCAGAGTCACTTGTTTGCACAGGAACTGCTAAATGCCTCAAATGATTTAGTGGATAGTTTTAGCAGTAAAGGTCGAGAACCAAACCTAGTCATTGTGGTTGTCTACAAGCCTCAGGATGTAAATCATTCCCTGCATTCCAGAACAGCTGTTAAAAATTGACCACTGTCTGGAAAATTTCCAGCGCCTGCACCCAACATCTTGACTCCTGGGGGATTTCAGCTTAGGCACCTAAAATGGAGAATATAGCAAATAATATTGTGCAGTAAGTTAAAACAGGAGGCAGGCAGCTCTGGTGAAAAACTCACACTCACGCAAGTTTTAAATCTCTGCACAAAATTAATTTTAAACCAGCAAATTAATAGAGCCTCCTAGATGGTGAATACTTTGACTCATCTTCACTAACAATGATGATCTGATAAGAAATGTCCCTCCATATCAAAAACCATTACTCAGATCAAACATGATTGAGGTTCAGCATGTATGCACGGAGTCCAGGGACCGACGTAAGGAGATTAGTCACGAGGGAGCATTCACCAAATTCAAATTCAATACAAAAACATAAAGTGGGACCAAGTAACCAAGTCCTAACGATATAAGCTGGGAAGATATATTTACAACACAGACCCAACTTATGCCTAGAACAGATTACTCGGTTGCACTCTATGTATGCACAAGGTTTTTCTCTAAAGAATAAGGAGGAGTAGATGTAAATAGAAAGAGGACAGGCGCTCCCTTTACAGGACGACGGAAAAGAATAAAGAGCGGCTAAAAGAGGTCAATATATCTGAAATGGTAGGAGGACACTGGTCAGAGAATACCAAGCATCCGAACCTTAAGCTAAAGAATCCTTTAGGAGTCAGGAATGCGGGAAGAACTAAAAGCAATAAAATGAATCGAAAGAAACCAAAGTATTTCTTTCCTATGCAAATCAAAATCGGCACAACGTCCAGTATTGGAGCCCCTACTTAAACCAAGATGGGTCCTACAACAGATGTCAGCAAGGAATGAGTGAGCTACTTCCAATTCCCAATATGACTCTGTTTTTAGAAGCGCTAAACCAGACTGATGAGTCGATGAATCAAATGTTTTTTTTATGAGAGAGCCACAAAATTTGATTATACAAAGCCTATCCGATGTTATCTGAATCGCCAATGACTTCGAACAGGCGAATAAATGAACTTGCCCATGCACTCGGCCCAAGGGCCAGATCTTGGAACTCTGTGTTCATCAAGAACAGCATGAAGCCCCTATCACGCTGCCTTTTTCTCTATGGAGAGGGAGCATGAACGGGGGTCGTCCCACAGTACTTAAAACAACGACATAGCCCCACTCCACAAAGGGGGGCAGAAAAGCAACAGCAAAGTAACTGACCAATAGACTAAACTTCCGTATCATAAAAATCTTTGAATGGGTCCTAAGAAGGAAAAGATCACCACCATCTTTAGAAAAAACCATCAGTTACACAACCCAGGGCAACAGGGTTTAGAAACTGGTCGCTCCTGTCTGTCTCAACTATTGGATCACTACGACAAGGTTAAATGCACTTGAAGACAAATAGAATGCAGATGTATATTTACAGACTTTGCAAAGCCTTCGACAAAGTGTGACCATGGCGTATTAGCGCACAAAAATGGTGCTAAAGGAATTAACAGGAAAAGTCGGTAGATGGATCTGTAATTCCTCACTAACAGTACCGGAGGAGTAGTCGTCAACAGAGTTAAGTCCGAGGCGCTTACTCGGGTGAAAAGCGCTGTTCCACAAGGCACAGTACTCGCTCCCATCTTGTTCCTCATCCTCATATCCGACATAGACAAGGATGTCAGACACAGCAACGTGTCTTCTTTGCGATGACACCCGAATTGCATGACAGTGTCTTCCATTGCAGACCACTGCAAAGCTCCAGCGGACATCAACAAATCTTTCAGTGGCTGAGAAAACAATATGAAGTTCAACGATGGAAATTTCAATTACTCAGATATGGTAAACATGAGGAAAATTTAAATCATTCATCTAGAGTGCAAAACAAATTCTGGCCACAAAAATAGCGCGAAACACTAACTTCAAAGACCTGGAGTGATCATGTCGGAGGATCTACTTCAAGGACCATAAAATTGTATCAATCGCATCTGCTAGAAAAAAGACAGGATGGATAATGGAGAACCATCAAAAACTAGGGAAGCCACGCCATGTTGAACACTCTTCAGGTCACTTGTTCTATCTAGGCTGATATTGCTGCACACTTAACAGCACCTTTCAGGCAGGTTGAACATTGCCGTCTATGAAAATGTACAGAGAACTTTATGGGATGGCATAAGGAGAAAAACACCTCAATTATTGGGAGCGCTTGAGGTCCTAAACTGTATTACCTGGAACGCAGGAGGGAGAGATACATTTTATATACAACTGGATATTCCTAGAGGGACTAGTACCGAACTTGCCACACGAAACTCACTCACTACGAAAGCAAAAGACTTGGCAGACGATGCACCATCCTCCCAATGAAAAGCAGGGGTGTCACTAGCACGTTAAGAGACCATACAATAAGTGTCAGGGGCCCGAGACTGTTCAACTGCCTCCCAGCACACATAAGGGGAATTACCAACAGACCCCTGGCAGTCTTCAAGCTGGCACTGGACAAGTACCTAAAGTCAGTTCCTGATCAGCCGGGCTGTGGCTCGTACGTTGGTTTGCGTGCAGCCAGCAGCAACAGCCTGGTTGATCAGGCTCTGATCCACCAGGAGGCCTGGTCACAGACCGGGCCGCGGGGGCGTTGACCCCCGGAACTCTCTCCAGGTAAACTCCAGGTAAACATGGCCTCTTATACCGTAATGGTCAAGTTTGTGGAGTAGGATGTCGTGGTCTACTGTGTCCAAAGGTTTTCTTAGGTCAATAAAAATTCCTAGTAGATATTCCTTATTTTCCAATGCTGTGTAAAGCAGATCTACCATTTTTATGATTGCATCATTAGTGCTTTTATTTTTCCTGAATCCAAATTGGCAGGGGTTGAGTATGTTTCGTGCTGTTATAAATTAATATAGTCTCCTGTGCACGAGTTTCTCAAAGATTTTGGATAGCAATGGTAAGTTTGATATTGGGCACTATAGCTGTTTGAATTCTGTATGGTCACCACCTTTATGTATTGTGTACCCTTGCCATCTTGAGTAGTTTCGGGAAGGTGCTAGTTTCTATGACCTTGTTAAAAGTAATGAAATAGCATGCGAAAGGACATGGGGCTGGCTCGCTTGTACAGTAATGGTGGGACATGAGACAGATTCCCTGAGTTATTTTTAAGTGACCTTATAATCTCGGTGACTTCTGTGGGCTCAGTTGGTGCAAGATAGAAGGAATTTGGGAAATTCCCATCTAGGTAGTCCCTGGCATGGGCATTGGCATGTGGGATTTTGGCAAGATTAGATCCTATGGTTGAGAAGAAGTCGTTATTTATTAGCTGTTGTCATGGTTGTAGTGTTTTTTTTTTTTTTTTTTTTTTTTTTTTTTGTTTTTTTTTTTTTTTTTTTTTTTTTTACTTCATTAGGTTTAGTTAGGACAATATTCTTGTTTTTTTTTCAGTTTGTGGGTCCCTAGAATCTGAGAGTGTTTTCCAGGTCTTTTTTATATCTCCTCTAGTGTCTGTGAATCTACTTCTGTGAATCTTAGTGGTGACGTGTACTTAGTTTGAGTGGTTACGTGTACTTAGCTCTGTGAAGACCTGTTTGTGTGCTCTCTGTGAATCTGAACCAGGATGCCCTCTCTTGAGCAACTTTACCAGCAGCTAAGAGAAGAGCTCAGAGTTGCTAAGATGGAGATACGGCGATTAACGGAGGAGAACAAGAGGATTCGTAATAATCCTCCTGTTGTGAGTCCCCAGGTTAAGATGGGAGCTTGGTCAGTGGCCGGGCAACATGGAACCAAGCTGCATATCAAGAAAAACGGTTGGAGAGGCAGAAACAAGAGGAAACCAGGAAGACTACCGGTGGAAATTCCAACCATCTCGGTGCTACCTGGACGAATGTGGAGTGTTCTACTGGGGGAATGCCACAACGAGCACCAAAGAAGCATTGGAAGACGTGAGTGAGAATCCCTAGAAAAACCCCATCGAAGACCATCGAGATGTCTTGACGAATTTTACAAGAAACTGGTGTTAAATGCTACCTGTGAATGTGAGTCGGCTAATCAGTGGCATCACGCGGGGACGACGCCAAAGAAGGTAAAAACATTGTTTGTTGTTGGGGATAGGACAGATTGGTACATGGATAGGGCATTTTCTGCTTGAAGAGATAGGAGTAGGAGGCAGAGAGTGTGTTTTCCTAGGGGCTGGGATGAAGGATATTGTTAGTCGTGGATGACATATGAGAGGTAATGGGAGCAATCTATTATCTGTCTCTGTGCTGGAGGCAACGAGTTGCAGACGTTCTAGGAGTGAGGATCTGATTTAGCAGGTATAGGTCAGCAATTGAGATAATAGGTGGAAGGGTGGGAAAACCTGTTCTATGTTGGCATTTTGCCAAGGAGAGGGTTGGAAATGAATGATTGTTCAGAGCATTGGTGTCCATTGCTTGGCTGGACAAATACTGTAAGGAAAATGCAGTAGCTTTCATTGACACCTGGACCTTTTTATGCACGAAAGACATGTATGCCAGGGATGGGGTTCCACTTATCTAGGTGGTGGGTGGAGCACTGGCCAACACAGTGGAGGGGAGCTGTAGGTCTTTAAAAACTAGGAATGGTTAGTGGTATGGGGTTTTTGCAGGAAAAAACTGTGAAGTCGCAGGGTAGTAATATGAGTACTAGGAGAACTAGTAATAGGCAAAATGAGTGGAATTGGAAAGCCAGTGGCAATAATTGACAAGGACAGTAATAGGTTTTAGTGGAATAACAGAAAGAGGGAAGGGAAAAGAGAGGGAGAGTCTTTAAATATTTATTACGAAAATAGGCAGTGTAGGAATAAGATGGACGGTTCGACTAGTTGCTAGTGCGGTAAATGATGTATTTCCCTTAGAGACGGGGTTTTAATTTCAAAAATTTCGGGCATCCCTCCCCAGAATGTACTTTCGGGGTTTTAAATGTTCCAAGTAGATAGAAGTGTCGGAAAGGGGGGTGGGGTTGGCTTGTTGCCCGAGATCGCTTGAACTGTTGCATAAAAACGGGTACAAAGCTGAAGTAACAATACAGGTCGTTTGGAAAAATTTTTTCAGGGGGAAGAAAATTAAATTTTTAGGTGTGATATACGTCCCCCAAATTTAGATGGGGGACCAGGGGAGATATATAGGGGAAATTGTTGGGCCCAAAAGGGCACGAAAAGTAGTATTATAGGAGATTTAAAAACTTTAGTATATTGATTTGGAAAATTTTTTGACTGGGAATTTTGAATATTCGACTTTTAGAAGAGTTCAGGATTGTTTTTGAAGCAGTTTGTGGGCAGAAAACCCACAAGGGGAAATAACTGCTTTATTAGTTTGGCAAAAATGAAACCCTTTTTAATAAATTTGAAGTTTCAGAGGCTGGGTGCTGCGACCACAATCAATTCATTTTCATTGAAAGGAAATATGAAGTAGGGAAATCGTAAAAAGTCCAAGATTTTTGCTTAGCAGATTACGAGGGCTTGGAAATTATCATTGTTTACTGGGGTAAAGAAGTGGGCTATCAATATGACAGTTTTTTTAACAAAACATGCTGCTCAAAGAAGTTTTTTCCCTTTTTAAAAAAAATTGATCAAATAGAAATGACCCCAAAAAGGTGAATAATGGTGAAATATCTACTAGGGCATAAAAAAGGAATTTATAGGCGTATCAAAAGAGGCGAGGGTCATCTTAGAATCAGTTATTGACATTAAGAGGGACATTAAAAGGGGATAAGAAAAGCTAAAAGGGACTATGAATTAAAGGTTGCTAGGGTTTCTAAAACTAACCCAAAAAGTTTTTCCAGGTATATAGAACAAAAGTCAGAGATAAGATAGGTCCCCTAAAATAACTATGGGCAATCTTACTGACAAAGAGAATGGAAATGGGCTCGTTTTAAATATTTATTTTCTCTCGGATTTTACAAGGAAGGACACTAATAATATTTCAGTAATTAATTTTTCTTTCTATAGTGGGCCAGAAGAAGAAATTATGTAACATCACAGTCACTAGTGAAATGGTTGTGAAGCAGATAGACCGACTGAAGCAAAATAAGTCACCCGTGTCCTGATGAGGTTTTTTCAAGGGTTCTAAAGAATGCAAAATGGAAGTCCTGTGAACCATTAACTATATTTTTAATTTATCTCTTTTAAAACAGGTGTAGTGTCTGATATGTGGAAGATGGCTAAGTAATTCCATTTTTAAAACAGGGGACAAGTCGTTACCGTCAAATTACCGCCCCTAATAAGCCTGACCTCAATTGTAGGAAATACTAGAGTCAATTATAGCCCAGTTTATTAGAAGCCTTCTCGATATGCATAGCTTGATAAATGATACTCAGCATGGATTCACAGAGGCCGGTCTTGTCTAACAATTTATTATTTTTCTTCAGTAAAGTTTTTGAGGTGTTGACCGATAAAAGTATTTGATAATTTTTTTATTTTTTTAAACTTTTAGATTTTAGTAAGGCATTTGATAGAGTTCCCACCAAAGACTGTTGAAGAAAAGTAGCAGTTCTTGGCATTGGGGAAAGGGTTGCTTCTTCGTGGATCGAAATCTTGGCTCACAGACAGGGAAGCGAGGTTATCAAGATGTGTCCATAAATGGGGTTAAATCCGAGGGGGATCAGTAACAGTGGAGTTCCACAGGGATCAGGTCTTGGGCCCGTTGTTGTTTATATATATTCAATGAGTCTTGCTGAAAGAATTACTAGTGATATGTGGCAAATTCGCCGATGACACGAAGATAGGTAGGGATAATTGATTACAAACGTGATGTTAGGGAACTTCAGGGGATTTAGACAAACTGCTACATCTGGTCAGAAAAGTGGCTGATGCAGTTCATTGTAGATAACGCAAGGTTCTGAAGCTCGGGAGGTGTCCATACACCCTAGCACTTATAGTTAAATAATGTAGAACTTACCATTACAGATTGCGAAAAAAAAGGGGACTTGGGGGTTATGGTAAGCAGCAACCTTAAACCAAGACAGCAATGCCTAAGCTGTCTTTGGTGTGGAACTCTATCAAATGCCTTACTAAAATCTAAGTAAATAATATCAAATTCTTTAATCGTGGTACAGCTCAAAAGCTTACTGAAGAATGTTATTAAAATTAGTTAGACAAGACGGCCCTCTTGTGAATCCATGCTGAGTACATTAATCAAGCTATGCTTATCGAGATGGCTTCTTATAATCTGGGCTATAATTGACTTGTAATTTGCCTAAATTGAGGATCAGGTTATTGGGCGGTAATTTGACGTAACGATTGTCCCTGTTTTAAAAATAGGAATTACATTAGCCATCTTCCAACATATCAGACACTACACCTGTTTGAAGAGATAAATTAAAAATATTAGTTAATGGTTCACAGACTTCCATTTGGCATTTTCCTATAGAAACCTTGGAAAACACCCTCATCAGGACACGGTGACTTATTTGCTTTCAGTCGGTTATCTGCTTCACAATAAACCATTTCACTAGTGACGGTGATGTTACATTAATTTCTTCTTCTGGCCACTATGAAAAATTAATTACTGGAAATATTATTAGTGTCTTCCTGTGTAAAATCCGAGAGAAAATAATTATTTAAAATGAGCACATTTCATTCTCTTTGTAGTAAAATGCCCCCTAGTTTTTTTAAGGGGGACCTATTTTCTCTGACTTTTGTTCTATATACCGGAAAAAAAATTTTTGGGTTAGTTTTAGAATCCCCAGAACTTTAATTTCATAGTCCCTTTTTGCTTTTTTTTTCCCCCTTTTTTAAAGTCCTCTTAAGTCAATATACAGATATAAGATGACCTCGCCTTTTTGATACGCCCAAAATTCCTTTCTTATGCCCTAGTAGATATTTCAGCCTATTATTTATCCTTTTGGGTCATTTCTATTTGATTAATTTCTTTATAAGGATAACGTTCTTTGAGCGATGTATTGTTTCAGAAAAAACTGTCAAATTTTATAGCTCACTTCGTTACCCCCGTCAAAAAGAAAAAAGGTTTCAAGCCCCTCGTAAACTGCTAAGCGAAAAACTTGGACTGTTACTGGTTATCCCTATACATACTTCCTTCAAAAGTAATGTAATTTATTTGTGGTCCTTTTCACCCGTTCCCCTGAAACTTTTAAATTTTTAAAAAGGTTCTTTTGCCAGAATAAATCAAGCGGTTATTTCCCCCTTTTAGGTTCTGTACAAACTGCTTCAAAAAAAAAAATCCTGAAATACTTCTAAAAAGTGTATGATTCTAAAATTCCCAGTCAAGAAATTTCCCAAACAATTGACTAAATTAAAGTCCCTATAATTAACATTATCGTGCCTTGTGGCCCTAAAAAATTTCCCTATAGTAGTTCCCCTGGTCCCTATCTAAATTTTGGGGGACGGTATATCACACCTAAAATTAATTTTTCTTCCCCTCTGAAAAATTTTATCCCAAAAGACTCTGATGTGTTACTTTAGACTTTTGTACCCCTTTTTATGCAACAGTTCAAGCGTCTCGGAATACAATGCCACCCCACCCCCTTTCCACCTTCTATTTTTTAAAAAT
>NC_069439.1:33512732-33546085 GCF_026875155.1 Cherax quadricarinatus
ATAACCTTTTTATCTACTAAAAACTATCACTACACGAGGGTCATTAAGACTACTACAATACGGGTCATTACTAGGAATAAGGTAAAATTTACACGTATTTACTAAAAAAATAGAAAATCATTCCCCTCCCTTTCTGTAGCTTAAATTCATCAGACACTTTTTGGCAGTCTTCTTGAACTGGTTCAAGCTATGACGGGGCTTTGACATGTGCGGGTATCTGTTCCATTCCTTTATTGCTGTACAAAAAAGGTGTTTGACGCCTGGCCAATGACTGTGGGTACTACAAAGTTGTGCTCTCCCCCCTAGTACTAGGATTGCTTGGTTCCCAACCTTGACAAAATTGACAGCAAGATATTCTGGACACTGTTCGTGAGCAATTTTATAAACAGATTTAGCTTCAGTTGTTTTACTCTGTCTTCAACATTCAGCATATCCAACGCTGTAATTCATCCGGGCCTACATGTTCTCTTGGTCCCCAGCCCCAGGATGAATCTTACGTTTTGTTCTGGGTGTTTTTGCAGTCTATCTTTCATTTTTTTTTTGTCAAGGCAGAGTACCATGAAGAGCAAGCGTAACCCCCCCAAAAGCATTGTAAAGGGCTAGACATAGGGTCCTGCGAGCCTCAGTAGGTAGACACTGTGCTTGTCTAACAGGAACTTCATCTGGCATTCGTTTTCTTTACTACACTGTTCCCTATCAATTCTCCTGACATCCATGGGTCAAAGGGGATTCCCAGATATTTTACTGATGAAACCAAAGTGATGGGCTCCCCATTACACTGAACATTAAAATTAATTTCCCTTCTCAGTTTTTTTCGTTCCAAAGAGAATGGCTTCAGTTTCCCTAGGTGTAATGATAGTTTGTTGTCTACTAACCATTTGCTGCGGGACTCCATTTTCCAGTGTTAAAACATTAGCAATATCTTGTGGGTCTTTACCTGACACTAACAAGCACTGTCATCTGCATACAGTAGGAGTTTGCACTTGACACTGATAGGCATATCATTGACATAACATAAGAATAGTAAGGGACCCAGAATACTACCTTGGGGAACTCCACATGTTATCGGCAGGGGTTCTGATTCCGTTTTGTTGATTTTGACTATTTGTCTCCTGTTGCTAAGGTAGGACTTAAACCAGTCTACAGAACCTATACCGATAGCTTGAAGTTTCTTACATAATATATTGTGGTTGACAGTATCGAAGGCCTTTTGCAGGTCTAAGGTTACCATACCTATGAGGTTCCCTACGACGTTTCTACAAGAAATTATAGTCATTTATATCAGGTATGGTGACGGCGATGTTGGTACCGAGTCTGCTCACGGCCCATATATTTTTTGGAGTTATTTCCTTGTTTTTTATCGCCTTTTCTTGCATTATTCTTTCTAATATAATAACTGACTATTTGGCATCATAAAACATTAAAACATAAAAACTGACGGTGACGACAACGAAATGGACTAAATATGACAAAAGAGGGACCGGCATTCAAGTACCAGACCTGCTGCCAGACGTGAACCAGATATGAGACGTTTTCCACTACAGTGAAATAACTGACCTACAAATCAACTGCACCAGTGTTTAACGGGAAGACAACATGGCAGAAAACCTGATCAACTAAATCTCCAAGGAAATGACAGGTCTGTAGGACTTTTTTCTTCAGTGCCAAACGAGGGAAAGAATTGAGCATTTAAACATGGCTGACCGGCATCCAAACAGCCGCAACTGCCAGACGTACAACTAGCGAAGTGAAATTCTCACTTTACTGACGTTCATCTGTTGACAGTAGCATCATATCTGTACCACCATCACATCACCTGTACCAGTGCAACGAGAGGAAACACAGGAGACATCGTCAAATCAACAGTACAAAACCCCAAAGGTTATGGGACGGTTTATCCCTCAGTGCCAGTCGTGGGAAAGAAGTGAATATTTTAAACAGTCAAGGTAATGTTATAGTAGCTGACCTATATTCACGGGACCAGTGTACAGTGAGAGAATCATAGCAGAAAAAGCCAAATAATCTATAAACCAAGGAAAGGTCAGTTGAGGGGCGTTACTCCCCTCATGTTTTAAAAATGCTGAGTCAGCAGAACAGGTCAGGCAGTAACAACACCAACAACCCCCGATAAATGAAATGAGGGGGATTTGGAAGGATAAAACTAATGGATTAAAACTTTCTATCTCCAGAATGGAAAGGATTAGAAGTTAATTGGGGAAGCAGACTGTAATTGAGAATGGGAAGGGAGTGTGTATTAGGGGTTTTGTAAGGGTTTTGTGAAGTTAAGGGAAAAGTGGCAGGAAGGGGTTTTGGAGAGGAATTTACTGTAATGCAGGGTGGATGCTAAAGCAGATACTAAGTGAACTAGAGGACTGGAAAAGGAAATAAATATATTGTATGAGTAAAGGGAGCGAAAGTGAAAAGGCAGGCATTAGGGGGGTACAGGCTGCCATAAAAAATATTTATATTTCTTCTTCAATTCCATGAAGAAAAAAAATCAGTCATGGGGGTTGGAAAAGGTGAATGGAGTAACAGCGCCCTGGACAGTAAAAGCCCAACAGTTGCCATCCTCCCCAGAAAAGTAAATGTCACATCGCCGCAAGGTATGGCAAACACCGCATACCTAAACAGAAACAGTGGCACACAGCTCTTATTGTAGCGCTCTTAAGGGGGTGATACCCAAAATTTAAATCCAGGACCTCAAACTATTGTGCAGAGGCAAAACAACAGATAAATGACGGCAATAATGACGGTCTAGCAGCTAGGAAGATAACCTTAACTCCATATGTAATGCATACATGGGTCAATGTGAGGCAATAAGCCATATTATTCAAACACTACCAACAGTGCATACACTGTACTAAAGTACGCATGAAAAACAGAAAGAAGGCACCTTATGAAAAATGTGAAAGGGGGTGGGTGCATGAGGGAAATGTATGTACAATTATAGCAACGGTGCCAGAATTCATTTTGTGTGTAACAAATGCACTTTGGCCACAGTTACCCTTTAGCAGTGATGACATTGATTTACCTAATTTTAATAAAAATGACCCATTGCCATATATTGATGATTATGATTGTTTTATGAAAACAGGCCTTCACTTTATTCATGTCAATGCAAGATCACTTCTTCCAAAATTTGGCAGAGATTAGGATTCTAGCTAACAAAATTAGGGGGGCCCCAGTTATAACCATCTCTGAATTTTGGTTGGATGATACGGTGACTGACGACGAGGTCAAAATAGATGGTTACAATTAAAACGCTTAGATAGAACAGAAAGGGTGGGGATGTGCCTACATTAGAAATGACTTAGCTTACAACCCAAGACCTGATTTAAATAACAATAAACTGGAGATTCTATGTTTGAAGTGCTGCTTCCTAAGACCAAACTCATCTTAGTGGGAACTAGTTACCGCCCTCCTACCCAGACCAGTTCTTAGAAGACTTTTCCAGAGTCTTGTCCGGAGTTAAAAAACAATTGCGAGACAATAATACTGGGCGCCCTTCAATATCTGTTTTCAGCAGAAAAATAACGGGCTATGCAAAAGGTATAAGCAAAATTTTAGGATTAAATAGTACACTCAACTAATTAATACTCCAACCCGGATCACACAGTTCCACCACCCTAATTGACCACATACTTTGTAACCGCTCTGAGAACATTGTCAGTCAGGCTCATTACCACAGTCTTAGTGATCATTTTTATCATTTACTGCACCAGGAAAATAACTAGGATAGGATAGGCCTACAACAGGACAATAAAAATAGGTCAACTAGAAACTACAGTAAAGAAACACTGGTAAATAGGGTACACAATTGTGACTGGACAGAGATAACAAGTTGCACGGACGTAAACGATGCCTGGAAAAATTCAAAACAATTGTTCACTACCATCCTTGATAATATTGCACCAGTTAAAGAGTTAGGATTAAACGAAAACTGAACCCTGGGTGAATACTGAGATATTAGATAATAGAAATTCAAGACCAGCTGCTAAAAAGATTTAAAGCAAACGACAGGATATTGGCAGCACTAAATGAATTCCAAAGGGTGAGGAACAGAGTACAGAGGGCTTATAAAAGGAGCAAAGGCAAAGCACTACTGCTCAAAAATTGAAGATTTTAAGCATAACCCCAGAAAGCTCGCAACAACTAAAACAGTTGGGGTATAGCCATAAGCCAGTAGATAGGTTTAACATAGTACTCACTATCGATAATGAGGTATGCCACAAACATCTAAGGTGGCAAATTGCTTTAATTCATACTACACATCTGTTGCATCAACACTAGTAAGTAAACTACCAGCTGCATCAAATACCTTTAACACAGATCTGATAAGTTCAAACATACAAAACCAATAAAGGGTAACCCCAAACAGTTTTTCAACAGTAAATGTATCTCATGACTTTATTCAAAATGAACTAAGGCAGGGTTAAAACCCAACTAAGAGCATAGGCCCTGATAACATCCCCTCTAAGTTCCTAAAAGATGGTGCTTCGAACTGTCAATCCCTATTGCTCACATAATAAATCTATCAATCACCACTAATACAGTACCGGGGGGGTTCAAAGGGCCAGATTAAATCCTATCTTCAAGAAAAATAGTAGGTCTGATGTAAGCAACTATAGGCCTGTTAGTATACTCAGTATAATATCTAAAAATTCTAGAGAGGGCGGTGTATTCTCAAGTATTAAGTACCTTAATGACAACAACATTCTCCATAGCTATCAATCGGCTTTAAGAAATCCACCAACCGACACCTCCCTTATTAATCTGATGGATTACCTGAGAACTGAAATGCAAAGAGGAACCTCATAGGCATGGTAACCTTTGACCTGCAAAAGGCCTTCGATACTGTCAACCACAATAATTATGTAATAAACTTCAAACTATCGGTATAGGTTCTGTAGACTGGTTTAAGTCCTACCTTAGCAACAGGAGACAAAAAAGTCAAAATCAACAAAACAGAATCAGAACCCCTGCCGATAACATGTGGATTCCCCAAGGTAGTATTCTGGGTCCCTTATTATTCTTATGTTATGTCAATGATATGCCTATCAGTGTCAAGTGCAAACTCCACTACTGTATGCAGATGACAGTGCTCTGTTTGTGACAGGTAAAGACCCACAAAATTGCTAATGTTTTAACACGGAACTGGGGTCCTGCAGCAAATGGTTAGTAGACAACAAACTATCATTACACCTAGGAAAACTGAAGCCATTCTCTTTGGACGAAACATAAACTGAGAAGGGTAAATAATTTTAATGTTCAATGTAATGGGGAGCCCATCACTTTGGTTTCATCAGTAAAATATTTGGGAATCCCCTTTGACCCAGCATGTCAGGAGAATTGATAGGGGAAAAGTTTTAGTAAAAAAAAGCGAATGCCAGACTGAAGTTCCTGTATAGACAAGCACAGTGTCTACCTACTGAGGGTCGCAGGACTCTATGTCTAGCCCTTATACAATGCCATATGGATTACGCTTGCTCTTCTTGGTAACTCTGCCTTGACAAAAAAAACTGAAAGAAAGACTGCAAATCACCCAGAACAAAATCGTAAGATTCATCCTGGGGCTGGGACCAAGAGAACATGTAGCCAGGATAATTACAGCAGTTGGATATGCTGAATGTTGAAGACAAGTAAAACAACTGAAGCAAATCATGTTTTTAAAATTGCTCACAAGCAATGTCCAGAATATCTTGCTGTCAATTTGTCAGGCTGGGAACCAAAGCAATCATAGAACTAGGGGAGAGAGCACAACTTTGTAAATACCCACAGTCAGTGGCCAGGCTTCAAACACCTTTTATTTTACAGCAATAAAGGAATGGAACAGACTACCCGCACATGTCAAAGCCAGTCATTAGCGTGAACCAGTTCAAGAAGACTGCCAAAAAGGGTCTGATGAAGTAGCTACAGAAAGGGAGGGGAATGATTTTTTATTTTTTAGCTAACATACGTGTAAATTTTACCTTATTCCTTGTAATACCCTCGTATTGTAGATAGTCCTTTAATGACCTTGGTGTCGCAGATAGTCTTTTTAGTATGATAATAAGATGTTATCTTCATTGTAGAACAATAAGAAAATATTATAACCTTTATACTATAATAATAAGGTAAAAGGACCCCAATGGAAATAAGTCACTCTGTCTGACTTTTTTGGGTTATCCCAGGTTCTCTACACATATGCTGCTATATATGATAATTCTATGTAACTGTATTTGTGTATACCTGAATAAACTTACTTACTTACTTACTTACTTACAGACTGAGCGACAGCTTGGAACCAGATGGGAACGCTCGGCAGTGTTCCAGCGCCTGAGGTGCCAGCCAGGAATCGCCCATTATTACGCTTATATATCAACTCTACGGCTTATTTGTCTATCAGAATTGATCTAATATGGTATAATAAACACTATAAATAGCATACAAACATGTTATATACTCTAGGCTGAATAAAATAGGCCATAATATGACGAAAGATTATCGGGAATATTTCGATAAATATTGGTTACTTCTCCATGTCCCATTCTTAGGGCTCTGAGTAAGAAAAACGGTTTTGAAGAGGATAACTGCACTAGAAAAACAGTTTACTAAGAAATACACCCAAACAAAAACGCGATTTTCGCGATTTTTTTTTTTTTTTTTTTTGATGACGGGCTGGAACCGGGACGGCGTTCCCGGCCGATTCTCGCAGGAACTTATTACCTTAATTCAACTCTGGTTTCTTGTCTAATCTAAATTGAAATGGTATAATATCAACACATATAGAAAAAATGTTATATCTCCTATATTTGCCCGTAAAGATTTCGGAAATTTCCAAAATATTGGAGTTACTGTGGAGTCAAGGCAGATTTTTTTGAGTATTAGAAAACAAATTTTTTTTTGTGAAATAACGGACTAAACTAGTTTTAAGAAATAACGGCAAAAGAAGTATTAGCATTTTCGCGAAATTTTTTCTTTACACCTTAGACACCCTAGATGACATCACCCGGCCATTTCAAGTAAATCAGTCTTATTCGAATTTGTTCTTTATTATTAATTAATGATAATAATATTCAAGAATAGTGAAAAATATTTTCTTGTGACCGTAAATTTGGAAAAATTCCGAATATGGATTAATGGAGTTACAACAATTTTGCTATTCAGAACTCCTTTATTCTTTTGGGGTGAAATAAGTGTTAGGTAATTAGAGTTAAAGTATTGGGGTTTCAAAAGAAGTTATTAACCATTGTTCCTCGGCACCATGTGTCAAAATTAGGTAACCATGTTAAGATGACACCCCACTGGGCATTTCATAAATAGTTTTTAGGTCCATGTTATTTTAGGTATCTTTTGATAATATTTAGGTAACAGTAAAACCTTCCTCTGGTGATAGATAAGTATTAGGTAACCCTAGTTTAAGGTACCTCCTCCGGGTGATACATAAGTGTTAGGTAACCATGTTAAGGTACCTCCTCCGGGTGATACATAAGTGTTAGGTAACCATGTTTAAGGTACCTCCTCCGGGTGATACATAAGTGTTAGGTAACCATGTTAAGGTACCTCCTCGGGTGATACATAAGTGTTAGGTAACCATGTTAAGGTACCTCCCCCGGGTGATACATAAGTGTTAGGTAACCATGTTATAAAGGTACCTCCTCTGGGTGATACATAAGTGTTAGGTAACCATGTTAAGGTACCTCCTCCGGGTGATACATAAGTGTTAGGTAACCATTTTTAAGGTACCTCCTCCGGTGATACATAAGTGTTAGGTAACCATGTTAAGGTACCTCCTCTGGGTGATACATAAGTGTTAGGTAACCATGTTAAGGTACCTCCTCCGGGTGATACAAAAGTGTTAGGTAACCATGTAATTAAGGTACCTCCTCTGGGTGATACATAAGTGTTAGGTAACCATTTTAAAAGGTACCTCCCCCGGGGTGATACATAAGTGTTAGGTAACCATTTTTAAGGTACCTCCTCGGGTGATACATAAGTTTAGGTAACCATGTTAAGGTACCTCCTCCGGGTGATACATAAGTGTTAGGTAACCATGTTAAGGTACCTCCTCCGGTGATACAAAAAGTGTTAGGTAACCATGTATAAGGTACCTCCTCCGGGTGATACATAAGTGTTAGGTAACCATGTTAAGGTACCTCCTCCGGGTGATACATAAGTGTTAGGTAACCATGTTAAGGTACCTCCTCTGGGTGATACATAAGTGTTAGGTAACCATGTTAATTAAGGTACCTCCTCTGGGTGATACATAAGTGTTAGGTAACCATGTTAATTAAGGTACCTCCTCCGGGTGATACATAAGTGTTAGGTAACCATGTTAAGGTACCTCCTCTGGGTGATACATAAGTATTAGGTAACCATGTTAAGGTACCTCCTCCGGGTGATACATAAGTGTTAGGTAACCATGTTAAGGTACCTCCTCCGGGTGATACATAAGTGTTAGGTAACCATGTTAATTAAGGTACCTCCTCCGGGTGATACATAAGTGTTAGGTAACCATGTTAAGGTACCTCCTCCGGGTGATACATAAGTGTTAGGTAACCATGTTAAGGTACCTCCCTCGGGTGATACATAAGTGTTAGGTAACCATGTTAAGGTACCTCCTCCGGGTGATACATAAGTGTTAGGTAACCATGTTAAGGTACCTCCTCCGGGTGATACATAAGTGTTAGGTAACCATGTTAAGGTACCTCCTCTGGGTGATACATAAGTATTAGGTAACCATGTTAAGGTACCTCCTCTGGGTGATACATAAGTGTTAGGTAACCATGTTAAGGTACCTCCTCTGGGTGATACATAAGTGTTAGGTAACCATGTTAAGGTACCTCCTCCGGGTGATACATAAGTGTTAGGTAACCATGTTAAGGTACCTCCTCCGGGTGATACATAAATATATTAATTGCAACTTGTCTACAAAATTGACATAAAACTACACAAGTTTCTCTCTACCTTAGACCTACATAAATAAAACCTTAGACCTACATAGTCTTGAACTCTACATAGTCTTGGACCTACATAGTCTTGAACCTACATAGTCTTGGACCTACGTGGTCTTGGACCTACATAGTCTTGAACCTACATAGTCTTGGACCTACGTGGTCTTGGACCTACATAGTCTTGAACCTACATAGTCTTGGACCTACGTGGTCTTGGACCTACACAATGTCTTGGAGCTTTAAAATACGATGCATATTTTCCTAATGATTTAAGATTGACTAACACGTCTTCTGATTTCAACTACCTGTTGGTCGTGAAATTTTCCGGTTCCAGTATTACGACTTATTCTTGACTATATACTGTGTTGATTTATATAAATAAAAAAAGGCAGCAGACTCGCAGATTTTAGTTCTGAGTGTCGCTGGAACCTTGACATGAGTGTCTGTGCTTGTGCTCTCTGTCGTTCCTGTGTTGTATTGTATTGATATTTATTATCTTAGGGATTATCTTGCTGTTTTACGATCCTCTTAGAAGGTTACGCGATGAACGCTGGTGACCGCATAAATGTTTACATGGGAATGTGTGTATGTATATTCTCCAAAATAAATATGCCAGAGTTATACCCTGCGTCTTATAATACCCCCCAAAATACGTAAAAATAAAAAAAAAACGGAAAGCACATAATGAATGAGCTCCTCAGTAAAGTTAGTAACCAATGCAAGTCTGGTCACTTTTGATCCTCCTTTACTTACTGGTATGTTTGTCTTACCAACGATCTGATGTGTTTCTTCTGGGGGTCACAACAACTTTGTGGCCTCAAGACCACCATCAAAAATATTTGTAAGGTATGTATACAAACCTAAAGAAACAAGAGAGAGAGAGAAGTGGGGGGGGGCGGTGAGAGAGACACAGTGGGAGAGAGACAAGGGCGGTGGTGGATGGGAGGGATTATGGGAGGGGACAGAACTGTGGCAGGGAGTGAGGGATGATATAATGGATGGAGTGTAGATGTGAGGTTACCCAAGCTAAGCTTCCAGTGTCTGTTTATCACCATCAACTTGTTTAACAACCAAACTGATGCAACAGATACTTACAATATTTACATGGAAGTGGACGGTAGCGCAAGAACATATGGAACTAGGCCCCAAAAGGGTTAACAGGAATACATATGGATTTATATCTACTAATCTATAGTTCACTTATCTGTTACAAGCAAATTTAGGAAATTTGCTTAGTATATCTGGTATCTTATTTCCATTAATAAGATATCTTGACATGTCACATATGTTATTATACTGTATATCTCTGTATTAATCAATAAGTGGACAATTAAGCACATAGTGTTCAAGACAGTGACCATATGTCTGATCACATAATTAACATTTAGTTTGATCATCATCTGTGTGTCTCATAAACTGCCAGAAGTACTTGTAATTATGAAAATGAACAGAAGTAGAGGTTACATAAACACTGGTGCTCGTCCTCACTTCTCTCTCCTCAGACAGCATCACAACGTGTGCAGCTGGTGCTCGTCCTCACTTCTCTCTCCTCAGACAGCATCACAAAGTGTGCAGCTGGTGCTCGTCCTCACTTCTCTCTCCTCAGACAGCATCACAAAGTGTGCAGCTGGTGCTCGTCCTCACTTCTCTCTCCTCAGACAGCATCACAACGTGTGCAGCTGGTGCTCGTCCTCACCTCTCTCCCTCAGACAGCACACAAAGTGTGCAGCTGGTGCTCGTCCTCACTTCTTTCTCCTCAGGACAGCATCACAACGTGTGCAGCTGGTGCTCGTCCTCACTTCTCTCTCCTCAGACCCGCATCACAAACGTGCGCAGCTGGTGCTCGTCCTCACTTCTCTCTCCTCAGACAGCATCACAACGTGTGCAGCTGGTGCTCGTCCTCACCTCTCTCTCCTCAGACAGCATCACAACGTGTGCAACTGGTGCTCGTCCTCACTTCTCTCTCCTCAGACAGCATCACAACGTGTGCAGCTGGTGCTCGTCCTCACTTCTCTCTCCTCAGACAGCATCACAACGTGCGCAGCTGGTGCTCGTCCTCACTTCTCTCTCCTCAGACAGCATCACAACGTGTTTCAACTGGTGCTCGCCTCACTTCTCTCTCCTCAGACAGCAATCACAAAGTGTGCAGCTGGGGCTCGGGCCTCACTTCTCTCTCCTCAGACAGCATCAAAAACGTGTGCAGCTGGTGCTCGTCCTCACCTTCCTCTCTCCTCAGACAGCATCACAAACGTGTGCAACTGTGCTCGTCCTCACTTCTCTCTCCTCAGACAGCATCACAACGTGTGCAGCTGGTGCTCGTCCTCACTTCTTTTCCTCCTCAGACAGCATCACAACGTGCGCAGCTGGTGCTCGTCCTCACTTCTCTCTCCTCAGACAGCATCACAACGTGTGCAACTGGTGCTCGTCCTCACTTCTCTCCTCTCCTCAGACAGCATCACAACGTGCGCAGCTGGTGCTCGTCCTCACTTCTCTCTCCTCAAACAGCGTCACAACGTGTGCAGCTGGTGCTCGTCCTCACTTCTCTCTCCTCAGACAGCATCACAAAAGTGTGCAGCTGGTGCTCGTCCTCACTTCT
Organism: Cherax quadricarinatus; assembly: GCF_026875155.1. Classification (NCBI taxonomy): domain Eukaryota; kingdom Metazoa; phylum Arthropoda; class Malacostraca; order Decapoda; family Parastacidae; genus Cherax; species Cherax quadricarinatus. The sequence continues at coordinate 33,524,262 of NC_069439.1, forward strand.
CTCTCCTCAGACAGCATCACAACGTGTGCAGCTGGTGCTCGCCTCACTTCTCTCTCCTCAGACAGCATCACAACGTGTGGGAAGCTGGTGCTCGTCCTCACTTCTCTCTCCCCAGACAGCGTCACAACGTGGTTTCAGCTGGTGCTCGTCCTCACTTCTCTCTCCTCAGACAAACATCACAACGGTGTAGCTGGTGCTCGTCCTCACTTCTCTCTCCTCAACAGCATCAAAAACGTGCGCAGCTGGTGCTCGTCCTCACTTCTCTCTCCTCAGACAGCATCACAACGTGTGCAGCTGGTGCCGTCCTCACTTCCTCTCTCCTAAGACAGCATCACAACGTGCGCAGCTGGTGCTCGTCCTCACTTCTCTCTCATCAAACAGCGTCACAACGTGTGCAGCTGGTGCTCGTCCCCACTTCTCTCTCCTCAGACAGCATCACAACGTGTGCAGCTGGTGCTCGTCCTCACTTCTCTCTCCCCAGACAGCATCACAACGTGTGCAGCTGGTGCTCGTCCTCACTTCTCTCTCCTCAACAAACGTCACAACGTGTGCAGCTGGTGCTCGTTTCCCCCACTTCTCTCTCCTCAGACAGCATCACAACGTGTGCAGCTGGTGCTTTGTCCTCACTTCTCTCTCCTCAGACAGCATCACAACGTGCGCAGCTGGTGCTGTCCTCATTCTCTCTCCTCAGACAGCATCACAACGTGCGCAGCTGGTGCTCGTCCTCACTTCTCTCTCCTCAGACATCGTCACAACGTGTGCAGCTGGTGCTCGTCCTCACTTCTCTCTCCTCAGACAGCATCACAACGTGCGCAGCTGGTGCTCGTCCTCACTTCTCTCTCCTCAGACGGCATCACAACGTGTGCAGTTGGTACTCGTCCTCACTTCTCTCTCGTCAGACAGCATCACAACGTGTGCAGCTGGTGCTCGTCCTCACTTCTCTCTCCTCAGACAGCATCACAACGTGTGCAGCTGGTGCTCGTCCTCACTTTTCTCTCCTCAGACAGCATCACAACGTGTGCAGCTGGTGCTCGTCCTCACTTCTCTATCCTCAGACAGCATCACAACGTGTGCAGCTGGTGCTCGTCCTCACTTTCTCCTCATCAGACAGCATCACAACGTGCGCAGCTTGTGCTCGTCCTCACTTCTCTCTCCTCAGACAGCATCACAACGTGCGCAGCTGGTGCTCGTCCTCAAATTCACCCCTCCTCAACAGCATCACAACGTGTGCAGCTGGTGCTCGTCCTCACTTCTCTCTCCTCAGAGAGCATCACAACGTGTGCAGCTGGTGCTCGTCCTCACTTCCCTTCCCCCAACAGCATCACAACGTGTGCAGCTGGTGCTCGTCCTCACTTCTCTCTCCTCAGACAGCATCACAACGTGCGCAGCTGGTGCTCGTCCTCACTTCTCTCTCCTCAGACAGCATCACAACGTGCGCAGCTGGTGCTCGTCCTCACTTCTCTCTCCTCAGACGGCATCACAACGTGTGCAGTTGGTACTCGTCCTCACTTCTCTCTCGTCAGACAGCATCACAACGTGTGCAGCTGGTTTCTCGTCCTCACTTTTCTCTCCTCAGACAGCATCACAACGTGTGCAGCTGGTGCTCGTCCTCACTTCTCTCCCTCAGACAGCATCACAAACGTGTGCAGCTGGTGCTCGTCCCACTCTCTCTCATCAGACAGCATCAGAACCGTGCGCAGCTTGTGCTCGTCCTCACTTCTCTCTCCTCAGACAGCATCACAACGTGCGCAGCTGGTGCTCGTCCTCACTTCTCTCTCCTCAGACAGCATCACAACGTGTGCAGCTGGTGCTCGTCCTCACTTCTCCCCTCCTCAGACAGCATCACAAACGTGTGCAGCTGGTGCTCGTCCTCACTTCTCTCTCCTCAGACAGCATCACAAAAGTGTGCAGCTGGTGCTCGTCCTCACTTCTCTCTCCCCAGACAGCAACACAAAAGTGTGCAGCTGATGCTCGTCCTCACTTCTCTCTCCTCAGACGCATCACAACGTGTGCAGCTGGTGCTCGTCCTCACTTCTCTCTCCTCAAGCAGCATCACAACGTGCGCAGCTGGTGCTCGTCCTCACTTCTCTCTCCTCAGACTGCATCACAACGTGCGCAGCTGGTGCTCGTCCTCACTTCTCTCTCCTCAGACGGGATCACAACGTGCGCAGGCTGGTGCTCGTCCTCAACTTCTCTCTCCTCAGACAGCATCACAACGTGTGCAGCTGGGCTCGTCCTCACTTTCTCTCTCCTCAAGCAGCATCACAACGTGCGCAGCGGTGCTCGTCCTCAATTCTCTCTCCTTTAGACAGCATCACAACGTGCGCAGATGGTACTCGTCCTCACTTCTCGCTCCTCAGACGGCATCACAACGTGCGCAGTTGGTGCTCGTCCTCACTTCTCTCTCCTCAAGCAGCATCACAACGTGCGCAGCTGGTGCTCGTCCTCAATTCTCTCTCCTCAGACAGCATCACAACGTGCGCAGATGGTACTCGTCCTCACTTCTCTCTCTTCAGACAGCATCACAACGTGCACAGCTGGTGCTCGTCCTCACTTCTCTCTCCTCAGACAGCATCACAACGTGTGCAGCTGGTGCTCCTCCTCAATTTTCTCTCCTCAGACAGAATCACAACGTGCGCAGCTGGTGCTCGTCCTCACTTCTCTCTCCTCAGACAGCATCACAACGTGCGCAGTGGTGCTCGTCCTCACTTCTCTCTCCTCAAACAGCAAACACAACGTGCGCAGCTGGGGCTCGTCCTCATTCTCTCTCCTCAGACAGCATCACAACGTGCGCAGCTGGTGCTCGTCCTCACTTCTCTCTCCTCAGACAGCATCACAACGTGCGCAGCTGGTGCTCGTCCTCACTTCTCTCTCCTCAGACAGCATCACAACGTGCGCAGCTGGTACTCCCTCACTTCTCCCTCGCAGACAGCATCACAACGTGTGAGCTGGTCTCGTCCTCACTTCTCTCTCCTCAGACAGCATCACAACCGTGTGCAGCTGGTGCTCGTCCTCACTTCTCTCTCCTCAGACAGCATCCAAAAAACGTGCGCAGCTGGGGCTCGTCCTCACTTCTCTTCTCCTCAAAACAGCATTACAACGTGCGCAGCTGGTGCTCGTCCTCACTTCTCTCTCCTCAGACAGCATCACAACGTGCGCAGCTGGTGGGTCCGTCCTCATTCTCTCTCCTCAGACGGGAACACAACGTGCGCAGCTGGTGCTCGTCCTCACTTCTCTCTCCTTAGACAGCATCAAAAAACGTGTCAGCTGGTGCTCGTCCTCACTTTCTCTCTCCTCAAACAGCATCACAACGGGGCAGCTGGTGCTCGTCCTCACTTTTCTCTCCTCAACAGCATCACAACGTGTGCAGCTGGTGCTCGTCCTCACTTTCTCTCCTCAGACAGCACACAACGTGTGCAGCTGGTGCTCGTCCTCACTTTTCTCTCCTCAGACAGCATCACAACGTGTGCAGCTGGGGCTCGTCCTCACTTTTCTCTCCTCAGACGCATCACAACGTGTGCAGCTGGTGCTCGTCCTTACTTTCTCTCATCAGACAGCATCACAACATGCACTGGTGCTCGTCCCTACTTCTCTCTCCTCAGGCAGCATCACAACGTGCGCAGCTGGTGCTCGTCCTCACTTCTCTCTCCTCAGACAGCATCACAACGTGTGCAGCTGGTGCTCGTCCTCACTTCTCTCTCCTCAGACAGCATCACAAACCCTGTGCAGCTGGTGCTCGTCCTCACTTCTCTCTCCTCAGACAGCATCACAACGTGCGCAAGCTGGTGGGTCGTCCTCACTTCTCTCTCCTCAGACAGCATCACAACGTGTGCAGCTGGTGCTCGTCCTCACTTCTCTCTCCTCAGACAGCATCACACCGTGTGCAGCTGGTGCTCGTCCTCACTTCTCTCTCCTCAGACAGCATCACAACGTGCGCAGCTGGTGCTCGTCCTCACTTCTCTTCTCCTCAAGCAGCATAACAACGTGCGCAGCTGGTGCTCGTCCTCACTTCTCTCTCCTCAGACAGCATCACAACGTGCGCAGCTGGTGCTCGTCCTCACTTCTCTCTTCTCAGACGGCATCACAACGTGCGCAGCTGGTGCTCGTCCTCACTTCTCTCTCCTTAGACAGCATCACAACGTGTGCAGCTGGTGCTCGTCCTCACTTCTCTCTCCTCAGACAGCATCACAACGTGTGCAGCTGGTGCTCGTCCTCACTTTTCTCTCCTCAGACAGCATCACAACGTGTGCAGCTGGTGCTCGTCCTCACTTCTCTCTCCTCAGACAGCATCACAACGTGTGCAGCTGGTGCTCTCCTCACTTTTCTCCCCCTCAGACAGCATCACAACGTGTGCAGCTGGGGCTCGTCCTCACTTTTCTCTCCTCAGACAGCATCACAACGTGTGCAGCTGGTGCTCGTCCTTACTTCTCTCTCATCAGACAGCATCACAACATGCGCAGCTGGTGCTCGTCCTCACTTCTCTCTCCTCAGGCAGCATCACAACGTGCGCAGCTGGTGCTCGTCCTCACTTCTCTCTCCTCAGACAGCATACAAACGTGTGCAGCTGGTGCTCGTCCTCACTTCTCTCTCCTCAGACAGCATCACAACGTGTGCAGCTGGTGCTCGTCCTCACTTCTCTCTCCTCAGACAGCATCACAACGTGCGCAGCTGGTGCTCGTCCTCACTTCTCTCTCCTCAGACAGCATCACAACGTGTGAGCTGGTGCTCGTCCTCACTTCTCTCTCCTCAACAGCATCACAACGTGCGCAGCTGGTGCTCGTCCTCACTTCTCTCTCCTCAATCAGCATCACAACGTGCGCAGGGTGGTGCTCGTCCTCACTTCTCCCCTCCTCAGACAGCATCACAACGTGCGCAGCTGGTGCTCGTCCTCACTTCTCTCCCTCAGACGGCATCACAACGTGCGCAGCTGGTGCTCGTCCTCACCCTTCTCCTCTCCTCAGACAGCATCACAACGTGTGCAGCGGTGCTCGTCCTCACTTCTCTCTCCTCAAGCAGCATCACAACGTGCGCAGCTGGGGGCTCGTCCTCAATTTTTTTTCTCCTCCTCAACAAACATCACAACGTGCGCAGCTGGTACTCGTCCTCACTTCCTCCTCCTCAGACAGCATCACAACGTGGGGCAGCTGGTGCTCGTCCTCACTTCTCTCTCCTCAGACAGCATCACAACGTGTGCAGCTGGTGCTCGTCCTCACTTCTCTCTCCTCAGACAGCATCACAACGTGCGCAGCTGGTGCTCGTCCTCACTTCTCTCTCCTCAGACAGCATCACAACGTGCGCAGCTGGTGCTCGTCCTCACTTCTTTCTCCTCAGACAGCATCACAACAAGAGCAGCTGGTGCTCGTCCTCACTTCTCTCTCCTCAGACAGCATCACAACGTCTGCAGCTGGTGCTCGTCCTCACTTCTCTCTCCTCAGACAGCATCACAACGTGTGCAGCTGGTGCTCGTCCTCACTTCTCTCTCCTCAGACAGCACCTCAACGTGCGCAGCAATAACCTAACTTGTTTATTTACCCAAACATGTGTATTTAACCTCAACTGTAGCACGAACTGTTGCTCTAACTGCTGACCATCACTGCTACTACTGCTGCTGCTGTGACTGCTGACCATCACTGCTATTACTGCCGCTGCACTGACTGTTGACCATCACTGCTACTACTGCTGCTGCTGTGACTGCTGACCATCACTGCTATTACTACTGCTGCTGTGACTGCTGACTATCACTGCTATTACTGCTGCTGCTGTGACTGCTGACCATCACTGCTATTATTGCTCCTGCTGTGACTGCTGACAATCACTGCTACTACTGCTGCTACTGTGACTGCTGACCATCACTGCTACTACTGATGCTGCTGTGACTGCTGACCATCACTGCTATTACTACTGCTGCTGTGACTGCTGACCATCACTGCTATTACTGCTGCTGCACTGACTGCTGAGCATCACAGCTATTACTGCTGCTGCACTGACTGCTGACCATCACTGCTATACGGGTGCTGTCGACCGCTGACCATCACTGCTATTATGCTGCTGCACTGACTGCTGACCATCACTGCAATTAAATGCTGCGCTTGACTGCTGACCATCACTCCTATTAACTGCTGCTGCACAGACTGCTGACCCTCACTGCATTATGCTGCTGGGACAAACTGCTGACCATCACGCTATTACTGCTGCTGCACAAACTCTGACCATCACTGCTATTACTGCTGCTGATGACTGCTGACCATCACTGCCATTGCTGCTACTGCACTGCTGCGACATCACTGTTATTTCTGCTTCTGCTGTGACTGCTGACCATCACGCTATTACTGCTGCTGCTGCTGTGACTGCTCACCATCACTGCTATTACTGTGCTGGGTGCGTGACTGCTGTCATCAAATGCTATTACGCTGCTGCTGTGGCTGCTGACCGTCACTGCTATTACGCTGCTGCTCTGACTGCTGACGAAACACTGCTATTTTCTGCTGCTGCACCCGACCGCTGACATCACTGCTATTACTGCTGCTGCTTGACTGCTGACTATCACTGCTATTACTGCTGCTTTCTCTGAAGGCTGACCATCAATGCTATTACTTTTCTGCTGCACAGACTGCTGAATATCACTGCTATTACTGCTGCTGCTCTGACTGCTGACCATCACTGCAATTACTGCTGCTGCTGTGACTGCTGACCATCACTGCTATTACTGCTGCTGCTGTCACTGCTGACCATCACTGCTATTACTGCTGCTGCTGTGACTGCTGATCATCGCTGCTATTACTGCTGCTGCTGTGACTGGTGACCATCACTGCTATTACTGCTGCTGCTCTGACTGCTGACCATTACTGCTATTACTTCTGCTGCTCTGACTGCTGGTCATCACTACTATTACTGCTGCTGCACAGACTGCTGACCATCGCTGCTATTACTGCTGCTGCACTGACTGCTGACCATCACTGCTATTACTGCTGCTGCTCTGACTGCTGACCGTCACTGCTATTACTGCTGCTGCACTGACTGCTAACCATCACTGCTACTACTGCTGCTGCACTGACTTTTGACCATCACGGCAACTACTGCTGCTGCTCTGGCTGCTGGGTATCACTGCTACTACTGCTACTGCTGTGACTGCTGGCCATCACTGCTACTACTGCTGCTGCTGTGAGTGCTGACCATCACTGCTACTACTGCTGCTGCACTGACTGTTGACCATCACGGCAACTACTGCTGCTGCTCTGCTGCTGGGTATCACTGCTACTACTGCTACTGCTGTGACTGCTGGCCATCACTGCTATTACTGCTGCTGCTGTGAGTGCTGACCATCACTGCAACTACTGCTGCTGCTGTGACTGCTGACCATAACTGCTACTACTGCTGCTGCTGTGACTGCTGACCATCACTGCTATTACTACTGGTGCTACTGTGACTGCTGACCGTCACTGCTACTACTACTGCCGCTGTGACTGCTGACCATCACTGCTACTACTACTGCTGCTGTGACTGCTGACCATTACTGCTTTTACTGCTGCTACTGTGACTGCTGACCATCACTGCTACTACTACTGCTGCTGTGACTGCTGACCATCACTGCTACTACTGCTGCTGCTGTTGCTGCTGACCATCACTGCTACTTCTGCTGCTGCTCTGACTGCTGACCATCACTGCAACTACTGCTGCTGCTGCTCTGACTCTTGACCATCACTGCTACTACTGCTGCTGCTGTGACTGCTGACCATTACTGCTTTTACTGCTGCTACTGTGACTGCTGACCATCACTGTAACTACTGCTGCTGCTGCTCTGACTGCTGACCATCACTGCTACTTCTGCTGCTGCGTGACTGCTGGACCATCACTGCAAACTACTGCGCTGCTGCTCTGACTGCTGACTATAAACTGCTACTACTGCTGTGACTGCTGACCATCACTGCTCAAACTGCGGTTGCTGCTCTGACTGCTGACCGTCACTGCTACTACTACTGCTGCTTTGACTGCTGACCATCACTGCTACTACTGCTGCTGCTGTGACTGCTGACCATCACTGCTACTTCTGCTGCTGCTCTGACTGCTGACCATCACTTCAACTACTGCTGCTGCTTCTCTGACTGTTGGCCATCACTGCTACTACTGCTGCTGCTGTGACTGCTGACCATTACTGCTATTACTGCTGTTGCTGTGACTGCTGACCATCACTGCAACTACTGCTGCTACTGCTCTGACTGCTGACCATCACTGCTACTACTGCTGCTGCTGTGACTGCTGACCATCACTGCAACTACTGCTGCTGCTGCTCTGACTGCTGACCATCACTGCTACTACTGCTGCTGCTCTGACTGCTGACCATCACTGCTACTACTACTGCTGCTGTGACTGCTGACCATCACTGCTATTACTGCTGCTGATGTGACTGCTGACCATCACTGCTACTACTACTGCTGCTGTGACTGCTGACCATCACTGCTACTACTGCTGCTGCTGTTGCTGCTGACCATCACTGCTACTTCTGCTGCTGCTCTGACTGCTGACCATCACTGCAACTACTGCTGCTGCTGCTCTGACTCTTGACCATCACTGCTACTACTGCTGCTGCTGTGACTGCTGACCATTACTGCTTTTACTGCTGCTACTGTGACTGCTGACCATCACTGTAACTACTGCTGCTGCTGCTCTGACTGCTGACCATCACTGCTACTTCTGCTGCTGCTGTGACTGCTGACCATCACTGCAAACTACTGCTGCTGCTGCTCTGACTGCTGACTATCACTGCTACTACTGCTGTGACTGCTGACCATCACTGCTACTACTGCTGTTGCTGCTCTGACTGCTGACCGTCACTGCTACTACTACTGCTGCTTTGACTGCTGACCATCACTGCTACTACTGCTGCTGCTGTGACTGCTGACCATCACTGCTACTTCTGCTGCTGCTCTGACTGCTGACCATCACTTCAACTACTGCTGCTGCTTCTCTGACTGTTGGCCATCACTGCTACTACTGCTGCTGCTGTGACTGCTGACCATTACTGCTATTACTGCTGTTGCTGTGACTGCTGACCATCACTGCAACTACTGCTGCTACTGCTCTGACTGCTGACCATCACTGCTACTACTGCTGCTGCTGTGACTGCTGACCATCACTGCAACTACTGCTGCTGCTGCTCTGACTGCTGACCATCACTGCTACTACTGCTGCTGCTCTGACTGCTGACCATCACTTCAACTACTGCTGCTGCTGCTCTGACTGTTGGCCATCACTGCTACTACTGCTCCTGCTGCTGTAACTGCTGACTATTACTGCTATTACTGCTGTTGCTGTGACTGCTGACCATCACTGCAACTACTGCTGCTTCTGCTCTGACTGCTGACCATCACTTCTACTACTGCTGCTGCTGTGACTGCTGGCCATCACTGCAACTACTGCTGCTGCTGCTCTGACTGCTGACCATCACTGCTACTACTGCTGTGAGTGCTGACCATCACTTCTACTGCTGCTGCTCTGACTGCTGACCATCACTGCTACTGCTGCTGCTGCTCTGACTGCTGACCATCACTGCTACTACTGCTGTGACTGCTGACCATTACTGCAACTACTGCTGCTGCTGCTCTGAATGCTGACCATCACTGCTACTACTGCTGCTGCTGTGACTGATGCTACTGCTACTGCTGTGATTGCTGACTGTAGAGAGCCTGTACTCTCTGCATAGACATTCTATACTGTCAGCTGAGTTCATATTACAAGCCTTGCTCGTGCTGCCACCTATAGGCCTATGCCACTTCAGTATGCCCAGACCTGCCTCTCACTCTGGCAGCTGACTTCATTCAATGAGCAAGGCCTACTCCTTTCTCCCTCGCTGGGCATGGCCCTTCCTGGCCATGGGTTCAAACACACTGCCTGTGTACCCACTATTTCGCAAATAAAATAAGAAGCCTCCGAAGCCTTATCATTGCTCCTCGCCTTGCAGCGTCGTGACACACACCCATTTTACAACTGGTGGCATGGACCTACAGGTGGCAGCACGAGCAAGGAGTGTAATATGAACTCAGCTGCAGACAGCATAGGCTGTCTATGCAGTCAATACAGGCTGTCTACATTCGCTCAGCCACGCACCACCATGGTCATCTTTGACCATGACTGGCTGTAAAAAAAAAAAAACTCGGTCTCTCTCTCGCCGGAACAGGGCACAGAACGCAAAATAAAAACATATATATATATGTACATGAACTTAGAAAAAAAAACTCCTACATGAAGGTTAGAAAAAAACAGGTGGGGTGTGCTAAACATCGTGGTCTAAGGCAGTGAGCTTCGAGGGGCATCACTGCACGTCCTGCGTCTGGACAGATACTACAACACAGGAGACATCGCTGCAGCTGAGCTGTGATGTAACAGGGTACGGTCTCCTCTGGAACGGTGAAACACTCATCACAGTAGTCGTTGCAGAGTTCACTTATCCTGGGGTACAACCTACTGGTGCCCTCGAGCGAGGCGTCATCAATACTTGGCAACTGGGCAGGACTTCTTCTGGCATGCTACTCAGGAGGACATTTCTTGACTGGTACTGTCGCTGGGGCTGTCACTGCCGGCGAGTGTGGAATAAGTCGTGGCAGAGACAACTCGGTGAAATAGCTGGGAGTCGTAACATCATACACCAGACTGCAGTGAGCGAGTTAGCAGTCAAAGCGACATCATCTTTGTGCAGGAGCTCACTGAAGCTTGTGACACGAGGCTGACACAGCGCCTGCCGACAGGGTCTAACTGTGGCTTGACGAATGACATTCTCTCGGCAGTTGGAGTTACAGCAGAGGTTAGGCTAAGCGTCCCCAGACTGGTCTCTACATATAACTGCTCTGAAGGTCAGGAGGTGAAGTGAAACAAATCTCGATGGGAATCGTAGCGGGTACAATTCTGCAGGGCATCACGAGCGGCAAACATAAAAAGCTTTCTGTACAAGGGGCTCAGGCACTCGGAGCTGACTAATAGCAGCTGTCAAATGCACGGGCCACACCGTATAACAAGTAATACGAGGTGCTACACAGTCGTCCGGGAGCAGACCTGTGGTCCACACACAGCTGGGCTCAAGACCACACAGGACACATGGAAAACTGCATACACCCACACTGCACATGCGGTACAACATGACTTAGTAGCAAATGATGTTTTTCTGTGCAAAAATCGACACTAAGCTATGCACGAACATGTGAGAACACTGAATGTGAGGAATTAATTAACACATGACATATCTTCTCTCACAGACCGGGCCGCGGGGGCGTTGACCCCCGGAACTCTCTCCAGGTAAACTCCAGGTAATCTTCTCGACAACACAACATATTGCTCACTGTAAAACTAACACTGTCGATCAGGCGGGACGTCGTGAGGTGATATCATGGGGTGACATCGCTAGGTGGCGTCAGCAGCATGGTGACATCGCTAGGTGACGTCAGCAGCATGGTGACATCAGACGTCGTGAGGTGATGCCAGCAGACGTCTCGAGGTGACGTCCTGGAGTGACGTCATGAGGGATTTGGAGAAATTTTCTCCATTACAAGGGTATCAGCCCCCTTCAGCCCCTTTCAGCCCTGAGGGGCCCAGTCCTCTCAGAAGGGGCAAACATCTTGTTTACTGCTACAGCAAGTAATTGATCCCAGATGCAGTATGTGACGTGGTCAAGTGACCGCCGCTCCTTGCAAGAGTCCAGTGTTGCCAAGTGTAGTTTAATAGGAGACAGTCCATCTCTTACCTTAGCAGGACAATTAAGGAAAATCCTGCTCCCACTATATTACCATGGTAATGATTAAGACAGCAAGATTCAAGCATTCTGCTTTGCTTCATGGAGGAAGTTTGGCAAGGAAGCAAAAAGTACTAGGTCAGCTTTTCCTTTATGTTCTAGGGGTATTTCAGCGGCGTAGGATGCTGTGAGGTCAGATTACTTTTCACCTTACTGGAAGTCACACTGACGCCAGGATAACCAACAAAGAACACTGATCCGTGTGTTAGTGTGAACACCGTGTCTCACAAAACACAATAAACACTTACAGAGAAGTGTGATCAGCTTCTTTAGTGATAAGATTGTGAACAATAAAGACAAACCTTGTGCAACATAGTGTACAAGTGTGTGTATTCCTAGACTATGGAAGACGTGGACATCCAAGGACACTTCAGCTTCTATCAAGTCACCGATACCTGTCGAGGGTGTAAAGAACACCATAGCTCACGCTGCAAGAGCAAGGTGGGTTGCAGATTTCTTGTAGTATGGGCGACTGCGCAGTTCTTGTGTCGCAAGGAGTTTGTAATCAACCTATAGTCAGCAGTGAGGTGCGGACTTTTGAGTCCACACACGTAAGTTCGTCAGCAATCAGTGAATGAAATATGCTGACATAACACCCCTTAGGGGTAAATTATTATTAACATAATATACTTTATTACAGCCCATTGTGAAGTGGATAAGACAGCTTCTCAAGACCTCACATGCAGGGGTGGCAGTGTGGGCGATAGCTATCTTATCAGATAAGTTTTCTCTATATTTAATCTTTCACCTTAGCTGGTAAACCATTTCTCAACAAGGGATGTTATTGGGCGACATCGTGAGGTGACGTCAGGCAGCATCTTGACGTCGTGAAGTCGGGCAGTATCGTGGGTGACATTGTGAGGTGACGTCAGTGGAGTGATGTGGCAGCAGACCACACCCCAAGTAGCTTGTTCCACGTGACTTCATCCACACGTGGCTTAGTGATCTACGTGGTTTGCTGGTCCACGTGGCTTGGTGATCCACGTGGCTTAGTGATCCACGTAGCTTCGAGTGGCCTCTGGCACTTGGATACACAGCTCTGGCAATGAATTCGCAGTGAATTCACAGAAACAGCAGAGGGAGTGAGAGCAATGGTGAGTTGTGTATGGTAGGGTGGTCACGAGGAGCGTGGGTGAATGTATGGCGAAGAAATATCTGACCACTTCCTCATCTCCCACCCACAACATGGCGAGACACTCACACTGGACGTAGAAATCACCACAAACTCTCCTTTGACTTTCTGAAATAGCCGTGCTGAGCTGGACAACAACAGTAGAGCCATATGCAGAACATGTGACTTGAACACATAGGATGCTCTGGCGTGGGGTCACAGGGACGCCACTTACAATTCTCGGAGAAATTCGGTAAATTTCGGCCAAATCCTGCTTGTACCTGCGTCTGGATGGAGAAACGTGCAGACACGACATCAGGCTAACTCATGGAGAGACGAATGCTTCTTATGTAGGGTAATAAAGTGAAGACAACTTCATTCCCCTTCACTCTCACCAGGCAAACACACTTGCTGTGACAACCGCTGTCACCAATTGTAATTGTAAAATGGATGTGTGTCACGACGTTGCAAGGCGAGGAGCAATGATAAAGCTTCGGAGGCTTCTTACTTTATTTGCGAGATAGTGGGTACACAGGCAGTGTGCTTGTGCCAATGGCCCGGGAGGGCCATGCCCAGCGAGGGAGACGGGGGTAGACCTTGTTGACTGAGTGAAGTGAGCTGCCAGAGTGAGAGAGAGGCAGGTCTGGGCATACTGAAGTGGCATAGGCCTATAGGTGGCAGCACGAGCAAGGCATGTAATATGAACTCAGCTGACACACAGCATAGGCTGTCTATGCAGACAGTACAGGCTGTCTACATGACAACCACTCCAGCTCCTGATGCTTCTGTGACTGCTGACCATCACTGCTACTATTGTTCCTGCTGTGACTGCTAACCACTGCCGCTACTGCTGCTGCTGTGAGTGCTGATCAACACTGCTGCTGCTGTGATTGCTAACCACTACTGCTGTTACTGCTGTGACTGTTTCCCACTACTGCAGCTACTACTGTTGCTGAGAGTGCTGACAACCACTGCCGCTACTGATGCTTCTGTGACTGCTGACCATTACAGCTATTACTGCTGCTGCTGCTGTGACTGCTGACCACCACTGCCGCTACTGTTGCTGTGATTGACTGTCCACCATTGCCGCTACTGCTGTTTCTGTGACTGCTGACCATCACTGCTACTACTGCTGCTGCTGTGACTGCTTACCACCACTGCCTTTACTGCTGCTGCTCTGACTGCTGATCACTACTGCTGCTACTGTTGCCCACCACTGCTACTTTTGCTGCTGCTGTGACTGCTGATCACCATTGCCGTACTACTGTTGTTGTGACTGCTGACCACCATTGCCACTATTTCAGCTCTGTTGACTTTGACTGCCACTACTGCGGCTCTGACTGCTGACCTCGACTGCCGCTACTGTTCTATTGACAGCTGACCCTCACTGCTACTAATACTGCTGAGAATGCTGACCACTACTGGGAATACTTCTGCTGTGACTGCTGACCACTACTGCCGCTACTGTTGCTGCTGTGACTGCTGACCACTACTGCCGGTACTGTTGATCCTCTAATAGCCGCTAATTGGCTGCAGCATTATCACTTCGGTAGACAAAAAATTTAGACTCACATTCAAGACTCCTATGATACCTCTATGTTGTGTTTATAATTCCACCTCGAGACAGAAAATTACGGTGAATTAGAGATACTTTTGTAAATCCCGAAAAATACAGAGTTTTTTTTATGAAGTACTGCCAACTTACCTGTGCCACCAAGTGTGCAACAAGCAGACAGGTAGTTTGCAACATTGGTGGCACTAAAACTCTCCTTCACGAGCACAATGAGAGGTTTAGTTCTGACATCCTACTCCCCTCAAGGAAGGTTCCTTGATGCTGGTGAGGGGCTCTTGATCTAGGGACTTGGATCTGTTCTCCAGTTCCCTGAATTAAACCTGAATACCTTCCACATCCCCCCTCAGGCGTTGTGTAACCCTACGGGTTTAGTGCTTCTCTTTGATTATAAAAATAATTACATCCTACTTATGTACATAAGCTGATAATATAAATCATATAATATAAAACATAAAATTTTCTTTTTAGCTGTTAATGAAAAACATCAGAAATATAATACCAGACGAAAAAACAATATATATAATAATTATTATAGACAGTCATTTATCTGCGCCTTTGAAACGCTTCTCCCAACATTCTTAAAATGAATTCCCAAGACATTATAACTAACTACTCTCCACCACCAAACTTCTCTCCCTCTCTCCCTCATGTATTTCCTCATGAAATATTTCACCATTTATTCTTACATGATGTGCACTTTCACCCTCAGGTTTGATGCTTCAGGAGAGTGGAGGAAGCTACATTTACTTGCGAGAGGCGTTTGGTCCCATCCCTGCATTCCTCTACCTGTGGCAGACAATTATTATCAGTGAGCCAACCAACAAAGCAATCGTGGGGCTAATCTTTGCTAACTACATCCTAAAGCCCTTCCTTCCGGACTGTCAGGAGCCTCCGCAGTCCACTCTCAGGATCGTGGGAATTCTTCTCATTGGTGAGTGTAGGATGCATAAGAAGTGTGTAGTGTTGTACTCCAGGACTCAAGTCTGGCCTGCCGGTTTCCCTGAATCCCTTCATAAATGTTACTTTGCTCACACTCCAACAGCACATCAAGTATTAAAAACCATTTGTCTCCATTCACTCCTATCAACTATGCTCATGCACGCTTGCTGGAAATCCAAGCCCCTCGCACAAAAAAACCTCCTTTACCCCCTCCCTTCAACCCTTTTAGGCCTACCCCTACCCTGCCTTCCCTCCACTACAGATTTATACACTCTCAAAGTCAATCTGTTTTGTTCAATTCTCTCTACATGTCCAAACCACCTCAACAACCCTTCCTCAGCCCTCTGGATAATTGTTTTGGTAATCCCAAACCTTCTCCTAATTTCGGAACTACGAATTTCTGCATTATATTCACACCACACATTGCCCTCAAACATGACATCTCCACTGCCTCCAGCCTTCTCCTCGTCGCAACATTCATCACCCATGCTTCACACCCATACAAGAGTGTTGGTACAATATAACTGGATGAACAATAGATTAAAACATCTCATTGGTCAAAAGAGAGGCATATATAGGCGTATCAAAAGAGGGGATGAGCAGTTATGAAATCAATATATTCAATTAAAGAGAGAAATAAAGAAAGGAATAAGAAAAGCAAAAAGGGATTATGAAGCTAAAGTCGCAAGGGATTCAAAGACTAACCCAAAAGGGTTCTTTCAGGTATACAGAAGTAAGATTAGGGACAAGATTGGCCCACTTAAGAGTAACTCTGGTCAGATCGCTGACAGTGATAAGGATATGTGTGAAATTCTAAATACCTACTTCCTCTCAGTTTCACCCAGAAAAATACTAGCGATATTCCTGAAATAATAGATTATGTAGAACAGGATGATAATAAACTATGTACGATTGTGGTAACTAGTGGCATGGTCCTAAGACAAATAGAGAAACTAAAACCTAACAAATTCCCAGGTCCTGATGAACTGTTTCAAGGATGTTAAAGGAATGTAAAGAGAAACTTAGCATACCTTTGGCTAATCTTTTCAACATATCACTACAAACTGGCATAGTGCCTGATAAGTGGAAAATACCAAATGTAATACCTATTTACAAGATAGGTGACAGGTCCTTGGCATCGAACTATAGACCAATAAGTCTTACCTCCATAGTGGGAAAATTTATGGAATCAATAATTGCCGAAGCAATTCGTAGTCATCTTGATAGGCACAGATTGATTAATGAATCTCAACACGGTTTTACAAAGGGGCGTTCCTGTCTTACGAATTTACTAACTTTTTTCACTAAGGTGTTTGAGGAGGTAGATCATGGTAATGAATATGATATTGTGTGTATGGACTTCAGTAAGGCTTTCGATAGAGTTCCACACCAGAGGCTATTGAGGAAACTTAAGGCACACGGAATAGGAGGAGAATTTTTTTCCTGGATAGAGGCATGGCTAACAAATAGACAGCAGAGAGTTTGCATAAATGGGGAGAAATCAGAATGGGGGCACGTCACAAGCGGTGTTCCTCAGGGGTCAGTGTTAGGCCCGCTGTTGTTCACAATTTACATAAACGACATAGATGAGGGAATAAATAGCGACATAAACAAATTTGCTGATGACACCAAAATAGTCCGTCCAATTCATTCTAATGAGGACACTAGAGCAATCCAGGATGATTTGAATAAAACTGATGCAATGGTCGGAGAAGTGGCAGATGCAGTTTATATGACAAAATGCAAAGTTCTAAATGTTGGACATTAAATAACCAACCACATTATAAACTAAATAATGTAGATCTTAATACTACTATTGCGAAAAGGATTTAGGAGTTCTGGTTAGCAGAAATCTAAAGCCAAGACAACAGTTGCCATTTGTGTTCGCAATAATGCTAACAAAATTCTTGGCTTCATATCTAGAAGTGTAAAATTAATAGAAGTGCCTCAGGTTGTTCTTCAAGTTATAATCCTTGGTTAGGCCCTCATTTAGACTATGCTGTCAGTTCTGGTCAACGTGATTACAGAATTGAATATAAATGCTCTAGAAATCCCACAGAGGAGGATGGCAAAGATGTTCCATGTATCAGAATTCTTCCCTATGAGTGATAGAATAGGACCCGAATTGCTTCAACTCGTATAACCTAGAGGCGTACAATTAGGGAGGATATTATCGAGGTGTATAAATGGAAAAACAGGAATAAATAAGGGGATAGTAAAATAGGCTGGCTGAAATTTCCACCAAACAGGACTCGCAGCAATGGTTTCAGTTAGAAATTTTCAGATTCAGAAAGGATAATAGGAAAGCACTTGGTTTTTGGCAATAGAGTGTGTGAATGAGTGGAACAAACTCCCGAGTACAGTTATTCAGGCTAAAAACGTTGTGTAGTTTAAAAATAGTTAGATAAATACATGAGTGGGTGTGGGAGGGTGTGAGTTGGACCTGACTGGCTTGCGCTGCTGGGTCTGGTGCAGTGCTCCATCCTTGAGTGGAGGTGACCAGACTGGATGAGTCATTGGGATAATCCGGGGGGGTGGGTCATTGGTCTAATCCGGGTGGGGGGACATGGACCTGCTCCACATGGGTCAGTAGGCCTGTTGCAGTGTTCCTTCTTTCTTATGCTCTTATTCCCCTTTTTGCTTCCAGAGACAAAGTTCTTTGTCTCCACAGACTCCTAGGTGCACCACTCACCCTTTTCCCCTCATCAATTCTGTGATTCACCTCCGCCTCCATAAACCCATCTGCTGACACGTCCACTCCTAAATATATGAATACATTCACCTCCTCCATACTCTCTCCCTCCAATCTGATATCCAGTCTTTCGTCACCTAATCTTTTTGTTATACTCATAACCTTACTCTTTCCTGTATTCACTGTTAATTTTCTTTTTTTACATACCCTACTAAGTTCATCCACCAACCTCTGCACCTTTTCTTCAGAATCTCCCAAAAGCACTGTGTCATCAGCAAATAGCAACTGTGACAAATCCCAATTTGTGTTTGATTCTTTTTCTTTTAACTCCACACCTCTTGCCAAGACCATAGCATTCACTTCTCTTACAATCCCATCCATAAATATATTGAACAACCATGGTGACATCACACATCCTTGTCTAAGGTCTACTTTTACTGGGGAATAATCTCCATCTCTCCTTCATACACTAACCTGAGCCTCACTATCCTAGTAAAAACTCTTCACTGCTTTCAGTAACCTACCTCCTATACCATACACCTGCAACATCTGCCATATTGCCCCCTATCCACCCTGTCATATGCCTTTTCTAAATCCATAAATGCCACAAAAACCTATTTACCCTCAACTAAATACTGTTCACCTATATGTTTCACTGTAAACACTTTGTCTACACACCCCCTACGTTTCCTGAAGCCTCCTTGTTCATCTGCTCTCCTGCTTTCTGTCTTACTTTTAATTATTTCAATAATAACTCTACCATACACTTTACCAGGTATACTCAACAGACTTATTCCCGTATTATTTCTGCACTCTCCTTTATCCCCTTTGCCTTCATACAAAGAAACTATGCCTGCTCTCTGCCAATCCCTAGGTACCTTACTCTCTTCCATACATTTATTAAATAATAGCACCAACCACTCCAAAACTACATCCCCTCCTGCTTTTAACAATCAATCCCAGCTGCCTTACCCCCTTTCATTCTACCCACTGCCTCACGAACTTCCCTCACACTCACAACTGGCTCTTCCTCACTCCTACAAGATGTTATTCCTCCTTGCCCTATACACGAAATCACAGCTTCCCTATCTTCATCAACATTTAACAATTCCTCAAAATATTCCCTCCATTTCCCGATACCTCTAACTCTTCATTTAATAACTCTCCTCTCCTATTTTTAACCTTCAAACACATTTCCCTTGGTTTCCTCAACTTATTTATCTCACTCCAGAACTTTTTCTTATTTTCAACAAAATTTGTTGATAACATCTCACCCACTCTCTCATTTGCTCTCTTTTTACATTTCTTCACCACTCTCTTAACCTTCTCTTTCTCCATATACTCTTCCCTCCTTGTATGACTTCTACTTTGTAAAAACTTCTCATATGCTAACTTTTTCTCCCTTACTACTCTCTTTACATCATTATTCCTCCAATCGCTCCTCTTCCCTCCCGCACCCACTTTCCTGTAACAACAAACTTCTGCTGAACACTCCAACACTACATTTTTAAACCTACCCCATACATCTTCGACCCCATTGCCTATATTCTCACTAGCCCATCTATCCTCCAATAGTTGTTTATATCTTACCCTAACTGTCTCCTCTTTTAGTTTATACACTTTGACATCTCTCTTACTTGCTGCTTTTATTTTCCTTGTATCCCATCTACCTTTTATTCTCACTGTAGCTACAACTAGAAAGTGATCTGATATATCTGTGGCCCCTCTATAAACATGTACATCCTGAAGTCTACTCAACAGTCTTTTATCTACCAATACATAATCCAACAAACTACTGTCATTTCGCCCTACATCATATCTTGTATACTTATTTATCCTCTTTTTTCTTAAAATATGTATTACTTATAACTAAACCCCTTTCTATACAAAGTTCAATCAAAGGGCTCCCATTATCATTTACACCTGGCACCCCAAACTTACCTACCACACTCTCTCTAAAAGTTTCTCCTACTTTAGCATTCAGGTCCCCTACCACAATTACTCTCTCACTTGGTTCAAAGGTTCCTATACATTCACTTAACATCTCCCAAAATCTCTCTCTCTCTCTCTCTCTCCTCTACACTCCTCTCTTCTCCAGGTGCATACACGCTTATTATGACCCACATTTCACATTCGACCCTTATTTTAATCCACATAATCCTTGAATTTACACATTTATATTCCTTCTCCTCCTTCCATAACTGGTCCTTCAACATTATTGCTACTCATTCCTTAGCTCTAACTCTCTCAGCTACTCCTGACTTAATCCTATTTATTTTTCCCCACTGAAACTCGCCTTCCCCTTTCAGCTTTGTTTCACTTAGGGCCAGGACATCCAACTTCTTTTCATTCATATCATCAGCAATCATCTCTTTCTTATCATCCGCACTACATCCACGCACATTCAAGCATCCCAGTTTTATAAAGTTTTTTTTTCTTCTGATTTTTAGTAAATGTCTACAGGAGAAGGGGTTACTAGCCCATTGCTCCCGGCATTTTAGTCGCCTCATACGACACGCATGGCTTACGGAGGAAAGATTCTTTTCCACTTTCCCATGGACAATAGAGAGAGAAAAAAAACAAGAACAAGAGCTATTAAGAAAAAGGAGAAAAACCCTAGATGTGTGTATGTATATATATATGCATGTGCATGTCTGTGCAGTGTGACCTAAGTGTAAGTTGGAGTAGCAAGATATCCCTGTTATCTAGCGTGTTTATGAGACAGAAAAGAGACACCAGCAATCCTACCATCATCTTAAACAGTTACAGGATTCTGTTTCACAGTCATCTGGCAGGGCGGTAGTACTTCCCTGGGTGGTTGCTGTCTACCAACCTATATTATATATATATATATATGTTTATATATATATATATATATATATATATATATATATATATAATATATATATATATATATATATATTATATATATATATATATATATATATATATATGTGTGTGTGTGTGTGTGTGTGGTGCCGAATAGGCAGAACTTGCGATCTTGGCTTAAATAGCAACGCTCATCTTGCCATATAGGACAAGCGAAAATTTGTGTATGCAATAATTTCGCCAAAAGCATTCTGAACCTAACGAAAAAAATATATTTCGCTGTGTTTGTTTAGTATTAAATTACTGTAAACAAATCTAAAATATATTTAGTTGGGTTAGGCTAAAATAAATTGTTCTTGTTACAATAAGGTTAGGTAAGTTTTCTAAGATTCTTTTGGAGCAAAATTAAAAATCTTTACACTAACATTAATGATAAAAATATATCTTTAAACGTATAAGAGAAATTTTTAGAAAGGACTTAATTTTAAATGAGTTCTTGCTAATTGATCAGTTTTACATATTCGGCACGACATATATATATATATATATATATATATATATTGAAGGTAGTAGGTTGGTAGACAGCAACCGCCCAGGGAGGTACTACCGTCCTGCCAAGTGAGTGTAAAACGTAAGCCTGTAATTGTTTTACACGATGGTAGGATTGCTGGTGTTTTTTCTGTCTCATAAACATGCAAGGTTTCAGGTACGTCTTGCTACTTCTGCTTACACTTAGGTCACACTACACATACATGTACAAGCATATGTATACACACCCCTCTGGGTTTTCTTCTATTTTCTTACTAGCTCTTGTTCTTGTTATTTTCCTCTTATCTCCATGGGGAAGTGGAACAGAATCTTCCTCCGTAAGCTATGGCGTGTTGTAAGAGGCGACTAAAAT
>NC_069439.1:33546585-33588606 GCF_026875155.1 Cherax quadricarinatus
GTTTGCAGAAATAAAAAACAACCCTATCCCAAAATACAGTTTAGATATAGCTGTTTTTTTTCCACAATTCTGTAAACAGACATATGACCTAGCCAGAATCACTGTTGGTCTAGGAAACAGGAAAAAGACAGTAGAAGCTGTGGTAGTAATGATTTGCTAAGTCTGTGCAGATCCAGGGAAATTAAAAGAAACAGTTGGCAGCACTGAAAGCAGCTAAGGTCAAGTTAGCCTGTCCTGACATACAGCCAGACACTATTTGTCCAATTGATTTAATCATTGGAAGTTATTATTATCACTGTTTGTGCAAAATATAGTAAGTAAACAATGATGTTCACTTGCTGAAAACAGCAGGAGGCCACATGATATGTGGTCCCATTCCCTCTCAAAGTGGGAAAGAAGCTGATATTGATTCAGTGGAAAATGTACTAGTTACGAGAATAACCACTGATCATGTACCACAGCAAAAATTATCATTACTGGAAGAAATGAATGAACCATTGATAAGTTGGGGTATTTAAAATGCGACAGGTAATGATGTAAATAAACCAACCCCAAAAGAGTCTCAGACTTATAACCAATATTTGGACACTGTCAAATATAAAGATGGACAGTATTGGGTTAGGTTACCATGGAAATTAAATCCACTACATCTGCCTTTCAATTATCGCATGGCTATCGGACAAATGTAAGCACAAATACATGAGCTCAGGAAGAATCCAGAGCTACTGACTGTCTATGATAATATCATACAAGAACAGTTGGACAATAAATTCTTTGAGGAAGTAGTCGAAGATAAGTTGAAGACAGAAGCTCATTATCTCCCGCACCATGGAGTCAGAAAAGATCCTGAAACCACTCCACTACGTGTTGTATACAACTGCAGTGCACGTGCAAATAAAAATGTAGCAAGTCTTAATGATTGTCTGATGACCGGACCCACACCAACTGAGAAGCTTGGAGAAGTGCTTATGAAATTTCCAAAGCTTTCTTAAGAGTAGGACTACAAGAAATAGATAGAGATTAAACTCGATTTTTGTGGCCTGAAAATCCACATGATCTTCAAAGTCCTGTGAAAACTTATCGTTTCAAATCAGTATTATTTGGTGCAACATCCTCTTCATTCTTACTAGAAGCTACTCTAAATACACATTTGAAGAAATCTGAAAGTTCCTTCAAAAAATCTTAAAGAAAAGTTTCTATGTGGACAATCTTCAAGGTACTGTGAATAAAGAGGAGGATTTGAAATCCTTATACAGAGAAGCTAACAAGGAGATGAAAGAAGCAAATATGCCTCTAGGGATGTGGAATACTAATTCAAAGCAATTAAAACCCTTTATCGGGCAAATGGCCATAAAATTAGAAATTCGAACTGAACTCCCTATAGTGGATAGAGTAATTCAATATAAGGTCAATGAGCCCATATAAATGGAATTCTGATGGATAGTTTTCAAGCAACAGCAAATCTCCGAAGCACGAAAATTTACGACCTTGCCCGACATAGGGAGTATAAATCTGAATGTTGCAAACTTGCAATTGTTAATAAAACACCCAATAACTATTTTTTAAATTTATTATACAAACAGACAATATCAAAAACATAAATGGAACTTGTATCAAACCAGTTTATATGTATTAGAAAAATATAAAAATGAAACAAATAGCAACAAGTACACATTGCAAAGAGATAAAACTTTCAAGTCCCATATTCCTGAGATTCATGAGGAAGACCAAATATTCTATATTGCTAAATAACTTTTGGACTTCTGTTACTTGTACTTCTTGATATGAATCCAAGTAATCTGTTGGCCTTGTTGCAATGAAGCTAAACTAGTGATTAAAGAAGACGGCTTAAGACGGAGAAAATGCATTGAAGCTGCACTAATTTCTGTCAGTAACACTATAAAGCAAAAATCCGGTAGTGTAGTGTCTGATATGTGGAAGATGGCTAATGTAATTCCTATTTTTAAAACAGGGGACAAGTCGTTACCGTCAAATTACCGCCCAATAAGCCTGACCTCAATTGTAGGCAAATTACTAGAGTCAATTATAGCTGAGATTATAAGAAGCCATCTCGATAAGCATAGCTTGATTAATGATACTCAGCATGGATTCACAAGAGGCCGGTCTTGTCTAACTAATTTATTAACTTTCTTCAGTAAAGCTTTTGAGGCTGTTGATCACGATAAAGAATTTGATATTATTTACTTAGATTTTAGTAAGGCTTTTGATAGAGTTCCACACCATAGACTGTTAAAGAAAGTGGCAGCTCATGGCATTGGGGGAAAAGTGCTCTCGTGGATCGAGTCAAGGCTCACAGACAGGAAGCAGAGAGTGTCCAATGGGGTTAAATCCGAGTGGGGATCTGCAACAAGTGGCGATCCACAGGGCTCAGTCTTGGGGCCGTTGTTGTTTATAATATACATAAATGATCTTGATGAGGGAATTACTAGTGATATGAGCAAATTCGCCGATGACACAAAGATAGGTAGGATAATTGATTCAAACGTAGATGTTATGGAACTTCAGGAGGATTTAAACAAACTATTCTTGGTCAGAAAAGTGGCAGATGCAGTTCAATGTAGATAAATGAAAGGTTCTGAAGCTCGGGAGTGTCCATAACCCTAGCACTTATAATTTAAATGATGTAGAACTTAGCCATACAGATTGCGAAAAGGACTTGGGGGTTATGGTGAGCAGCAACCTTAAACCAAGACAGCAATGCCTAAGCGTACGTAAAGTAAAAGGACACAAGTGCAACTAATGTGACATTTATTGTAGCAACGTTTCGCTCTCCAGGAGCTTTATCAAGGTAATGGCTTGATAAAGCTCCTGGAGAGCGAAACGTTGCTACAATAAATGTCACATTAGTTGCACTTGTGTCCTTTTACTTTACATATTGTCGGTAATTCTACCAACTTTATTATAAGCGTACGTAATAAGGCAAATCGATTACTGGGATTTATGTCAAGATGTGTAAGCAACAGAAGTCCAGAGGTCATAATGCAGCTTTATGCATCATTAGTAAGGCCTCACCTAGATTATGCAGCTCAATTCTGGTCTCCATATTACAGAATGGACATAAATTCGTTAGAAAACATTCAGCGTAGGATGACTAAATTAATACATAGCATTAGAAATCTTCCTTATGAAGAAAGATTGAAGACTCTTAAGTTACATTCACTTGTTAGACGAAGAATGAGGGGAGACCTGATCGAAGTGTATAAGTGGAAGATAGGTATTAATAAAGGGGATATTAATAAGGTCTTGAGGATGTCTCTCCAAGAGAGAACCCGCAGTAATGGATTTAAATTAGATAAGTTTAGATTTAGAAAGGACACAGGAAAGTATTGGTTTTGGAAATAGGGTAGTTGATGAGTGGAACAGTCTACCTAGTTGGGTTATTGAGGCTAGGACTTTGGGTAGTTTCAAATTTAGGTTGGATAAGTACATGAATGGGAGGGGTTGGATTTGAGTGGGACTTGCACATCAGAACTTATTTCTTGGGTAGCATTGAATATTGGGTTGGTCAAATGTTTTGTTAGTGGGATGAATTGTAAAGGACCTGCCTAGTATGGGCCAACAGGCCTGCTGCAGTGTTCCTCCTTTCTTATGTTCTTATGTTCTTAACTGATAGTATGGTAGTCCCTGAAACAATTTCTATTACTCTTTATACACAGATTTACTTTACATACAGGACACTGAAATGAGAATGTGACATATTTCTTCGAGTTGCTGCAATACTTGCAACTAAACGATTTTTTTCCTGGCGGTGGCAAGTGGTTTAGAGTTCTGTCAAGCCTAACACTGTCTTCAGGCCTTTGTGCACGTTGGCCCTGCACAGCTTTCACTATGCTGACATCATTGGAAGTACATGGTGAATTACTTGGTGTAGGTCTTGTAGATATTCTTAGGATGCTGCCTCTAAACTTTTGTCCTTTAGACCTTGCAGTGACAGATATATCATTCCTGAAATACTTCAGTGCCTTACACTTTGTATTTAGTGCTCGAGAATCACGGCAGTAAAGAAGCCATGCATTCACAACAGCAAGATCAAGAACATAGGCAAACAGCCGCATGTACCAACGTTTAGATTTCATTGGTATTCTGTACAGATGCACCAACATGTTACTTTTGTCAATACCTCCCATGTTTGCATTATAGTTCTTGATTACTGCAGGGCACTGTAAGTGGTCTTTGTTCTTTGTAGCCTTGTTATATCTTTCAACAAGACTCACAGGATTGACCCCAACATCACTTGTCACTAAAGTCCAAATTTTTGTCCTTCCATCTTACAACAAGGACACCATCATTGTTTTTGAAGCTAAAAGTGCCCCTGTCCACAGTGTTCCTTTCCATTTGTTTGACAGGCATCAGATCTGGCTTACCACATCTATTTTCACGTACTGTTCCAGTGTATCTGCAGTTATACTTATCTCTTAGTAGCTTGACCAAAGGTAGACTTGAAAAGAAATTGTCAGCATAGATTGCTGATGTGTTGGTCTTGTTCACAGTTGCTGCAAGTACCAGAACAATCTTTGTATTTATTGGAAGTTTAGTTTCTTCCTGTGGAAGCTTTATGGGATGGCTGTCAAAAGTTGGTGTGCCTTGATATATGAGTATATCATGTATGATTCCATTTTCACTTGCACGACAAAAAAGTTTGAAACCCCACTTATCTGGTTTGGTTTTGATGTACTGCCTTAGGTTTCCAGCAACCATGAAAGCAACCATGACTTCATCAATAGATTGCTTGGGTGTAGCTGGAACTTTCAAGCAAGCATTAGTTAGTGCAATGTAAAGAGGCCTTACTTTGTGGAATCTGTCATTATCTTTTTCTGTGTTGTCATTGAAATGAATAGTACGTCTAAGTAACCTAAACCTCTTAGACCCCATAGCTTCTGCAACCTGGGTGATCCTAAATGCACTTTTCCAATAGTCTTCGAGTGATGGTAATGGAACAATACCCATGAACAACACAATACCCATGAACAACACAATACCCATGAACAACACAATACCCGTGAACAATAAAATACCTATGAACCTCATGATCTCTTCAGAATTTGTTGCAAAATTATTATTTTTGTTTTTTTGCTTGGCATACAAATTTGTTTGATATGCTATGTTATCTACCATGTCTGGAGTACAGAAAATATGAAAATACTCATATGGAGACCTAATTACAAGAGGCTTTTCATGTTTATACGCCGGCAAAGGATCATTTTTGAGATCAACCTGAGACCACTGAGATGGACCTTGAAGAACAATATCTTCATAAATATCTTCCTCATCAGGGAACTCCTCGATCGTAATACCTTTCTTTTTCTTCACTAATTTCTGCTTTTTGGCTGGCCTTTCTTCCTCCTCATCATCATTTGACACCTCTGCATCCAGTGGCAAGTATTCATCACCACTATCCAGCAATTCTGGGTCATCTACTTCTGGTTCTGAGTCACTGTCCTCCAAAACGCAGACATATTTTGACCTGGTGCTGGAGGGCTCCCCATAAAACAACTTCTCTTTGATCTGGAAGGACAATAAAAACCTTCTGTATAGATCCAGACCACTACAGAATTCATATATGGAATAGAATTTTTTTTATAAATATTTATTTTACTGAAATTGTACTATGTCACTTCTCTGGCAGCCATGAAAATTTGTGAGCTTCCTTTGTTGCACTTTTTTCAACTGCATTCTACACTCACATTATGCTTCACAGGGACTTTATGTATATATCAAAATATTCCTAAACTATTCATGTACGCACTAAACACAACAATAAGTACTTACAGACATTGTAGAGGGTAAAATCCAAGAGTACATTAGTGACACTGGATGGAAAAAATCCACTCTGGGCGACGCCAAGCCACAAGTGTTTATGTTTTGTTCTCTCAACCAATGGGAAGGCGGCAAACGCCATCACCACTTAGCTGAAGAGACTCAGGGAAGGCTTGTGATTGGTTAGAATTAAAGAACAGGAATCCAGATGCGCAGCGTGTGTAGGATGACACGCGCAAACTTACACGTGTTTAAGCTTGAAAATTTTAGAGCCTGCGCGACAAAGGGTTTATAATTAAAGGAACTTATCAAAGAAGATTTCCCTGAAACTGAAATTCCTGATTGCAGCAATATGCTGGGACTTAATTGGAACACGCAGGAAGATACTTTGAGTCTCAAAAGGATAAACAATAAATCATGCAGTACACTCACTAAACGTAGTTTAATGTCAGAGGTATCACAATGTTTTGATCCTCTAGGACTCGTCTCACCAATTACCATAAAAGGTAAAATACTTATGCAAGATGCATGGAAGCTTAAAATTGGATGGGATGAGAACTTGCCTCTAGAAATGAGTCAAGCATGGGATGAAATATCCGGGGAGTTTAAATTTCCCGGACAAATAGATAAAGTGGGAAACAAGTACACATTACATGTGTTCTGTGATGTGTCAACCAGAGGTTATGGCGCTGTAGCTTACATAAGTAATGCTAAAGGAAGTACACTAATTACTTCAAAGACCAGGGTAGCACCCTTGAAGGTCAGAACAGTACCACAACTGGAACTGACAGCACTCTATGTAGGTACAAAAATAGCTATCTCAACAAAGTACTTGATCATCTCACTATTGAAAAAACCGTGATCTGGAGTGATAATGAAGCAGTTCTCCAGTGGTTAAGAAATAATAAGAGTAAGTTGGTTTATGTACAGAACAGAGTAGCAGAAATAAGAGAGATGCAGAGAGATTATCTCTTTCTCCACGTCTCTACCCAAGAGAATCCAGCTGACTTGTTGTCACGTGGTGTCCCACTCAAGAAATTTTATTATTTATTATTATTATCACACTGGCCGATTCCCACCAAGGCAGGGTGGCCCGAAAAAGAAAAACTTTCACCATCATTCACTCCATCACTGTCTTGCCAGAAGGGTGCTTTACACTACAGTTTTTAAACTGCAACATTAACACCCCTCCTTCAGAGTGCAGGCACTGTACTTCCCATCTCCAGGACTCAAGTCCGGCCTGCCGGTTTCCCTGAATCCCTTCATAAATGTTACTTTGCTCACACTCCAACAGCACGTCAAGTATTAAAAACCATTTGTCTCCATTCACTCCTATCAAACACGCTCACGCATGCCTGCTGGAAGTCCAAGCCCCTCGCACACAAAACCTCCTTTACCCCTTCCCTCCAACCCTTCCTAGGCCGACCCCTACCCCGCCTTCCTTCCACTACAGACTGATACACTCTTGAAGTCATTCTTTTTTCGCTCCATTCTCTCTACATGTCTGAACCACCTCAACAACCCTTCCTCAGCCCTCTGGACAACAGTTTTGGTAATCCCGCACCTCCTCCTAACTTCCAAACTACGAATTCTCTGCATTATATTCACACCACACATTGCCCTCAGACATGACATCCCCACTGCCTCCAGCCTTCTCCTCGCTGCAACATTCATCCCCCCACGCTTCACACCCATATAAGAGCGTTGGTAAAACTATACTCTCATACATTCCCCTTCTTGCCTCCAAGGACAAAGTTCTTTGTCTCCACAAAACTCCTAAGTGCACCACTCACTCTTTTTCCCTCATCAATTCTATGATTCACCTCATCTTTCATAGACCCATCCGCTGACACGTCCACTCCCAAATATCTGAATACATTCACCTCCTCCATACTCTCTCCCTCCAATCTGATATCAATCTTTCATCACCTAATCTTTTTGTTATCCTCATAACCTTACTCTTTCCTGTATTCACCTTTAATTTTCTTCTTTTGCACACCCTACCAAATTCATCCACCAATCTCTGCAGCTTCTCTTCAGAATCTCCCAAGAGCACAGTGTCATCAGCAAAGAGCAGCTGTGACAACTCCCACTTTGTGTGTGATTCTTTATCTTTTAACTCCACGCCTCTTGCCAAGACCCTCGCATTTACTTCTCTTACAACCCCATCTATAAATATATTAAACAACCACGGTGACATCACACATCCTTGTCTAAGGCCTACTTTTACTGGGAAAAAATTTCCCTCTTTCCCTACATACTCTAACATGAGCCTCACTATCCTAGTAAAAACTCTTCACTGCTTTCAGTAACCTACCTCCTACACCATACACTTGCAACATCTGCCACATTGCCCCCCTATCCACCCTGTCATACGCCTTTTTCCAAATCCATAAATGCCACAAAGACCTCTTTAGCCTTATCTAAATACTGTTCACTTATATGTTTCACTGTAAACACCTGGTCCACACACCCCCTACCTTTCCTAAAGCCTCCTTGTTCACCTGCTATCCTATTCTCCGTCTTACTCTTAATTCTTTCAATTATAACTCTACCATACACTTTACCAGGTACACTCAACAGACTTATCCCCCTATAATTTTTGCACTCTCTTTTTTCCCCTTTGCCTTTATACAAAGGAACTATGCATGCTCTCTGCCAACCCTAGGTACCTTTCCCTCTTCCATACATTTATTAAATAATTGCACCAACCACTCCAAAACTATATCCCCACCTGCTTTTAACATTTCTATCTTTATCCCATCAATCCCGGCTGCCTTACCCCCTTTCATTTACCTACTGCCTCACGAACTTCCCCCACACTCACAACTGGCTCTTCCTCACTCCTACAAGATGTTATTCCTCCTTGCCTATACACGAAATCACAGCTTCCCTACTTTATCAACATTTAACAATTCCTCGAAATATTCCCTCCATCTTCCCAATACCTCTAACTCTCCATTTAATAACTCTCCTCTCCTATTTTAACTGACAAATCCATTTGTTCTCTAGGCTTTCTTAACTTGTTAATCTCCCCTCCAAAACTTTTTCTTATTTTCAACAAAATTTGTTGATAACATCTCACCCACTCTCTCATTTGCTCTCTTTTTACATTGCTTCACCACTCTCTTAACCTCTCTCTTTTCTCCATATACTCTTCCCTCCTTGCATCACTTCTACTTTGTAAAAACTTCTCCATATGCTAACTTTTTCTCCCTTACTACTCTCTTTACATCATCATTCCACCAATCGCTCCTCTTCCCTCCTGCACCCACTTTCCTGTAAACCACAAACTTCTGCTGAACACTCTAACACTACAATTTTTTTTAAAACCCACCCCATACCTCTTCGACCCCATTGCCTATGCTCTCATTAGCCCATCTATCCTCCAATAGCTGTTTATATCTTTCCCTAACTGCCTCCTCTTTAGTTTATAAACCTTCACCTCTCTCTTCCCTGATGCTTCTATTCTCCTTGTATCCCATCTACCTTTTACTCTCAGTGTAGCTACAACTAGAAAGTGATCTTATATATCTGTGGCCCCTCTATAAACATGTACATCCTGAAGTCTACTCAACATCTTTTATCTACCATTACATAATCCAACAAACTACTGTCATTTCGCCCTACATCATATCGTGTATACTTATTTATCCTCTTTTTCTTAAAATATGTATTACCTATAACTAAACCCCTTTCTATACAAAGTTCAATCAAAGGGCTCCCATTATCATTTACACCTGGCACCCCAAAACTTACCTACCACACCCTCTCTAAAAGTTTCTCCTACTTTAGCATTCAGGTCCCCTACCACAATTACTCTCTCACTTGGTTTCAAAGGCTCCTATACATTCACTTAACATCTCCCAAAATCTCTCTCTCTCCTCTGCATTCCTCTCTTCTCCAGGTGCATACACGCTTATTATGACCCACTTCTCGCATCCAACCTTTACTTTAATCCACATAATTCTTGAATTTACACATTCATATTCTCTTTTCTCGTTCCAAACTGATCATTTAACATTACTGCTACCCCTTTCCTTGCTCTAACTCTCTCAGATACTCCAGATTTAATCCCATTTATTTCCCCCCACTGAAACTCTCCTACCCCCTTCAGCTTTGTTTCGCTTAGAGCCAGGACATCCAACTTCTTTCCATTCATAACATCAGCAATCATCTGTTTCTTGTCATCCGCACTACATCCACGCACATTTAACATCCCAGTTTTATAATGTTTTTCTTCTCTCTTTTTTAGTAAATGTATACAGGAGAAGGGGTTACTAGCCCATTGCTCCCGGCATTTTAGTCGCCTCATACGACACGCATGGCTTACGGAGGAAAGATTCTTTTCCACTTCCCCATGGACAATAGAAGAAATAAAAAGAACAAGAGCTATTTAGAAAAAGGAGAAAAACCTAGATGTATGTATATATATATATATGCATGTGCGTGTCTGTGAAGTGTGACCAAAGTGTAAGTAGGAGTAGCAAGATATCCCTGTTATCTACCGTGTTTATGAGACAGAAAAAGAAACCAGCAATCCTACCATCATGCAAAACAGTTACAGGTTTTTGTTTCACAGTCATCTGGCAGGACGGTAGTACTTCCCTGGGTGGTTGCTGTCTACCAACCTACTAGATAATAAATAATAAATTATGGCTCCACGGACCGAACTGGCTCTCTAATGAAAATAATTGGCCTCAGCAAAAAGCTCACATTATGCCAGAAGAAACAGTCTGCTTCAACACAGCAGAAATAAGTTGTGTACATACTGCAGACACAACAGAAATAGTCATTGATGGATCTAAATACTCATCTTTGGGTAAACTCTTAAGAGTTACAGCTCTTGTCTTTAAATTCTTTAAAAGGGAATAAATTCCTAATTATGAATATCTTGAACCCATTAAATACTGAGTGAAACTAATACATTAAGATGTTTTCTCTACAGAATATAAATTTCTGGAAACACAAGATAAATCCCCAAAGAAACCTGTTATGATTAATTCTTTAAGGACTTTACTCGACTCAGAAAAGATTATAAGATGTCGGGAAGAATTCATAATTCTTCACTACCTAAAGAAGCCATACATCCAATATAAATCCCCAAGAATCATTGGCTAACGAAACTGATTGTGCAAAACGCCCACAGTAACGTGTTACATGGGGGTAGCTGACACACTTTGTCATATACGACAAATCCTACTGGATACCTCAAGGTCGACAAAGTGTGAAAAAACAAATAAAGGACTGTTACTTGTCGTCACTACGATATGAGATATGTCAGTATCCAGGTCCACCTCCATACCCCTCTGAAAAAATTTGTCATATCACTCCATTTGAGGTAACAGGTGTAGATTATACTGGACCAATAATTTTTTAACCAAAACATTTTGACAAATTTTCCCATCAAGGTGTACATCTGTTTGTTCACTTGTGCACAACTAGAGCAGTACATCTAGAAGTAGCCACTGACATGTCTGCTGAAACCTTTATCAAATTATTCAGAAGGTTTGCAGCCAGAAGGGCATGACCCAGACTGATGATTTCAGATAATGCAACGAACTTTGTTGCTGGTGCTGCTTATATAAGCAAGATCTTTGATCAACCAGAAGTACAACAGATGCTGAATCAACGCAGTTGTCGTTGGAGATACATTCCTCCTAAATCTCCATGGCACGGCGGATTTTATGAAAGAATGATCGGCATTAAGAAACGTTGTTCAAAATAATATTTAGAGAGGGTACCACTAGGACACCTAGCATTGCTAGGCATTTCGGGCAGACTTAGATTAAATCTTAAATTTAGAATATTACAAATTATGAGGTAAGTTGGTATTATGGCTAGTGACTAAATACTATTTGTGAGTTTAGCAATGTGAATGCTTTTGTTTTGGCACAATACATAGTTTCAGTATTGGAGTATCACAGGCCAACTTATGACTAGTTAGGATTCATTATTTTAAGATTGAGATTGAATTTCTGTTTTATGGTCAAATGGGTGAGTGAGTGTAATTTTGAACCACCAGGTGGAAATTCGTGTAATTAGTTGACGGGGTGTATCAGGGAATAATGTTTTCTAATGGTATTTTGAAGGTATGAATGTTCTGCAGTTCTAGAGTTCTCAGGTAGGGTGTTCCAGATTTTAGAGCCTTTAACGTACATTGAATTTTTGTAAAGGTTTAGTCGGACACGGGGATGTCATAGAGATTTTTTGTGTCTGGTGTTATGCCTGTGGGTTATGCACAGCTATCAAGAAAGCGTTTTTAGGTCAAGGTTAATATTGAAATTTAAGGTCCTGTAGATGTAGATTGCACAGTAGTACGTGTGGATGTGCTGAACAGGGAGTGGGGGGGTGTATTGCCAGTTATGGGATTTAGTGATTATTCTTACTGCGGCTTTTTGTTGGGTTATTATTGGCTTTAGGTGTTGTTGCTGCAGTTGATCCCCAAGCACAGATAGCGTAGGTGAGGTATGGATAAATAATGAGTGGTATAGTGTGAGAAGGGCATTTGGGGCCCACTAGTATCGTATTGGAGAGGATCCCAACCGTATTGGATACTTTTTTTGGTTATGTGTTTATATGGGTGCTGAAATTCAGGTTGTTGTTGAGGTATAGCCTAGGAATTTGCCCTCATTATGTCTGGCAATTAGAGTGTTGTCAATCTTAATGTTAATTGCGCATCTCCTGCTCTGCTACCAAACATAATGTAGTAGGTTTTGTCAGTGTTAACATAAGTTTATTTGCTGTCATCCTAGTCGATATTTTGACCCAGCTCCTCTTTAAACCCAATGGTGTTGAGGGGGCAAATTAGGATGAGAGATGACATAAGTCGTGTCGTCAGCAAAGAGAATGGGGTTCAGGTGTTGGGATAAGTTTGGAAGGTCATTGATGTATATGAGGAAGAGCAGGGACCATGGACACTTCCCTGCAGAACCCCCAATCAAGTGGCCGTGTTTTTTGATGCTGTGTCTTTAATGGTGACATACTGATACCTATTAGTAAGGTAAGATTTGAAATATGCAAGCGCATGGCCTCTTATACCGTAATGGTCAAGTTTGTGGAGTAGGATGTCGTGATCTACTGTGTCAAAAGCTTTTCTTATGTCAATAAAAATTCCTAGTGGATATTCCTTATTTTCCAATGCTGTGTAAAGCAGATCTAGCATTTTTATGATTGCATCATTAGTGCTTTTATTTTTCCTGAATCCAAATTGGCAGGGGTTGAGTATGTTTTGTGTTGTTATAAATTAATATAATCTCTTGTGCACGAGTTTCTCGAAGATTTTGGATAGCAGAGTCAGAGAATCGACTTACAAGAATTCCATACAGTAGTGACTGAAATAGAAAACAGAGTCAACAACAGACCTCTAACTTATGTTACCGATGATCTGGACATTTATTTCATGGCAGAAGGCTCAAACCTATTCCTCCCATGAATGATAAAGAAATCATAGAGGATCCTACTTATTTCGAACCTGAGCAACTCAGACGTAATTTCAAACACCTTAATAAAGTGATTGAACGTTGGGAGAAAATTTGGAGAGAAGACTATCTCACCTAATTGAGAGAACACTTCTATGGAGCTGGTGTTCCTGAAAATCATAAGTCCTTAAGACCTGGTGACATTGTGATTATTGACAATGATGGTCCAAGATCCCAATGGCCGCTTGGAAAAATTGTGACCATATATCCTGATGCAAATGGAATCATCAGACAGTTGATGTTTTGAAAAAGGGTGTAGTGAATAAGCGACAATAAATAAACTAGTGCCGTTAGAATTACACAGTGTTGAAAACAAAATTAGTGATTCTCCAGAAACCACACAGACTAAAGCTGTTCAGAAAAGACAAACAGCAGTGATGGCGAGTGAGAAAATTAAATTAATGTTAAGTGATGAATAGTTCACCTGCAGCGACCCTCCGCCATCCCCCAGTGTGAAGAAATTTTTTCCAGGAGGGGGATATCAGCCCCCTTCAGCCCCTTTCAGCCCCTTTCAGCCTCTTTCAGCCCTTAGGGGCCCAGCCCTCTCAGAAGGGGCAAACATCTTGTTTACTGCTACAGCAAGTAATTGATCCCAGATGCAGTACAAGTATGTGACGTGGTCAAGCGACTGCCACTCCTTGCAAGAGTCCAGTGTTGCCAAGTGTAGTTTAATAAGAGACAGTACATCTCTCTTACTTAGCAGGACAATTAAGGAAAATCCTGCTCCCACTTTATTACCATAGTAAAGATAGTGTACATTGTTGTCTATGAATAAGACAGCAAGAATCAAACATTCTGCTTTGCTTCATGGAGGAAGTTTGGCAAGGAAGAAAAAAGTACTAGGTCAGCTTTTCCTTTATGTTTTAGGGGCACTGCAGTGGTGTAGGATGCTGTGAAGTCTGATTACTTTTCACGCTACTGGGAGTCACATTGATCCCAGGATAACCAACAAAGAACATTGATCCGTGTGTTAGTGTGAACACAGTGTCTCACAAAACACGATAAACACTTACAGAGAAGTGTAATCAGCTTCTTTAGTGATAAGATTGTGAACAATAAAGACAAACCTTGTGCAACATAGTGTACAAGTGTGTGTATTCCTAGGCTATGGAAGACGTGGACATCCAAGGACACTTCAGCTTCTATCAAGTCACCGATACCTGTCGAGGGTGTAAAGAACACATAGCTCACGCTACAAGAGCAAGGTGGGGTTTCAGATTTCTTGTAGTACAGGGAAATGCGCAGTTCTTGTGTCGCAAGGAGTTTGTAATCAACCTATAGTCAGCAGGAGGTGCAGACTTTTGAGTCCACACACGTAAGTTCGTCAGCAATCAGTGAATGAAATATGCTGACATAACACCCCTTAGGGGTAAATTATTATTAACATAATATACTTTATTACAGCCCATTGTGAAGTGGATAAGACAGCTTCTCAAAACCTCACATGCAGGGGTGACAGTGTGGGTGATAGCTATCTTATCAGATAAGTTTTCTCTATATTTAAAACTTTTACCTTAGCTGGTAAACCATTTCTCAACAAGGATGTTATTGGGGCCCACATCGTGAGGTGACGTCAGGGAGCATCTTGACGTCGTGAAGTCGGGCAGTATCGTGGGTGACATTGTGAGGTGACGTCAGTGGAGTGATGTGGCAGCAGACCACAGCATGTGGCTTGGGATGTCTGACTTGTAGATCCACGTGGCATCGTCCACACCCCAAGTAGCTTGCTCCACGTGACTTCATCCACACGTGGCTTAGTGATCTACGTGGTTTGCTGATCCACGTGGCGTGGTGATCCACGTGGCTTAGTGATCCACGTAGCTTCGAGTGGCCTCTGGCACTTGGATACACAGCTCTGGCAATGAATTCGCAGTGAATTCACAGAAACAGCAGAGGGAGTGAGAGCAATGGTGAGTTGTGTATGGTAGTGTGGTCACGAGGAGCGTGGGTGAATGTATGGCGAA
The DNA here is from genome assembly GCF_026875155.1 of Cherax quadricarinatus. Classification (NCBI taxonomy): domain Eukaryota; kingdom Metazoa; phylum Arthropoda; class Malacostraca; order Decapoda; family Parastacidae; genus Cherax; species Cherax quadricarinatus. The sequence goes on from NC_069439.1 coordinate 33,561,809, forward strand.
GAAATATCTGGCCACTTCCCTCATCTTTCCCCCCCACAACACGGCGAGACACTCACACTGGAAAGTAGAAATCACCACAAACTCACCTTTGACTTGCGAAATAGCCGTGCTGAGCTGAAACAAACAACAGTAGAGCCATATGCAGAACATGTGACTTGAACACATAGGATGCTCTGGCGTGGGGTCACAGGGACGCCACTTACAATTCTCGAAGAAATTCGGTAAATTTCGGGCCCAAAACCTGCTTGTACCTGTGTCTGGGTGGAGAAACGTGCAGACACGACATCAGGCTAACTCATGGAGAGACGGATGCTTCTTATGTAGGGTAATAAAGTGAAGACAACTCATTCCTCTTCCCTCTCACCAGGCAAACACACTTGCTGTGACAACCGCTGCACCAATTGTAATTGTAAAATGGATGTGTGTCACGACGTTGCAAGGCGAGGAGCAATGATAAAGCTTCGGGGGCTTCTTACTTTATTTGCGAGATAGTGGGGACACAGGCAGTGTGCTTGTTGCCAATGGCCCGGGAGGGCCATGCCCAGCGAGGGGGACGGGGTAGACCTTTGTTGACTGAGTGAATGAGCTGCCAGAGTGAGAGAGAGGCAGGTCTGGGCATACTGAAGTGGCATAGGCCTATAGGTGGCAGCACGAGCAAGGCATGTAATATGAACTCAGCTGAACACAAAAGCAAAAGGCTGTCTATGCAACAGTACAGGCTGTCCCACATGACAACCACTCCAGCTCCTGATGCTTCTGTGGGCTGCTGACCATCACTGCTACTATTGTTCCCCGCTGTGACTGCTAACCACTGCCGCTACGCTGCTGCTGTGAGTGCGATCAACACTGCTGCTGCTGTGATTGCTAACCACTACTGCTGTTACTGCTGTGACTGTTTCCCACTACGCAGCTACTACTTTGCTGAGAGTGCTGACAACCACTGCCGCTACTGATGCTTCTGTGACTGCTGACCATTACAGCTTTTTTACTGCTGCTGCTGCTGTGACTGCTGAAACCCCCACTGCCGCTACTGTTGCTGTGATTGATGTCCACCATTGCCGCTACTGCTGTTTCTGTGACTGCTGACCATCACTGCTACTACTGCTGCTGCTGTGACTGCTTACCACCACTGCCTTTACTGCTGCTGCTCTGACTGCTGATCACTACTGCTGCTACTGTTGCCCACCACTGCTACTTTTGCTGCTGCTGTGACTGCTGATCACCATTGCCGGTACTACTGTTGTTGTGACTGCTGACCACCATTGCCACTATTTCAACTCTGTTGACTTTGACTGACACTACTGCGGCTCTGACTGCTGACCTCGACTGCCCCTACTGTTCTATTGACAGCTGACCCTCACTGCTACTAATACTGCTGAGAATGCTGACCACTACTGGGAATACTTCTGCTGTGACTGCTGACCACTACTGCCGCTATTGTTGCTGCTGTGACTGCTGACTACTACTGCCGGTACTGTTGATGTTCTAATAGCTGCAAATTGGCCAGCACAAAACATCCGTAGACAAAAAATTTAGACTCATCATTAAAGAACTCCATGATACCTCATGTGGTGTTATAATTCACCTGGAGAGAAAATACGGTGAATGAGAGTTTACTGTCACTCCCCAAAACAGAGTTTTATGAAGTACTGCCAACTTACCTGTGCCACCAAGTGTGCAACAAGCAGACAGGTAGTTTGCAACATTGGTGGCACTTAAAACTCTCCTTCAACGAGCACAATGAGAGGTTTAGTTCTGACATCCTACTCCCCTCAAGGAAGGTTCCTTGATGCTGGTGAGGGGCTCTTGATCTTGAGACTTGGATCTGTTCTCCAGTTCCCTGAATTAAACCTGAATACCTTCCACATCCCCCCTCAGGCGTTGTGTAACCCTACGGGTTTAGTGCTTCTCTTTGATTATAAAAATAATTACATCCTACTTATGTACATAAGCTGATAATATAAATCAAATAATATAAAACATAAAATTTTCTTTTAGCTGTTAATGAAAAACATCAGAAATATAATACCAGATGAAAAAACAATAATTATTATAGACAGTCATGTATCTGCGCCTTTGAAACGCTTCTCCCAACATTCTTAAAATGAATTCCCAAGACATTATAACTAACTACTCTCCACCACCAAACTTCTCTCCATCTCTCCCTCTCTCCCTCATGTATTTCCTCATGAAATATTTCACCATTTATTCTTATATGATGTTGTGCACTTTCACCCTCAGGTTTGATGCTTCAGGAGAGTGGAGGAAGCTACATTTACTTGCGAGAGGCGTTTGGTCCCATCCCTGCATTCCTCTACCTGTGGCAGACAATTATTATCAGTGAGCCAACCAACAAAGCAATCGTGGGGCTAATCTTTGCTAACTACATCCTAAAGCCCTTCCTTCCGGACTGTCAGGAGCCTCCGCAGTCCACTCTCAGGATCGTGGGAATTCTTCTCATTGGTGAGTGTAGGATGCATAAGAAGTGTGAAGTGTTGTACTCCAGGACTCAAGTCCGGCCTGCCGGTTTCCCTGAATCCCTTCATAAATGTTACTTTGCTCACACTCCAACAGCACATCAAGTATTAAAAACCATTTGTCTCCATTCACTCCTATCAACTATGCTCATGCACGCTTGCTGGAAGTCCAAGCCCCTCGCACAAAAAAACTCCTTTACCCCCTCCCTCCAACCCTTTTAGGCCTACCCCTACCCTGCCTTCCCTCCACTACAGATTTATACACTCTCAAAGTCAATCTGTTTTGTTCAATTCTCTCTACATGTCCAAACCACCTCAACAACCCTTCCTCAGCCCTCTGGATAATTGTTTTGGTAATCCCAAACCTTCTCCTAATTTCCGAACTACGAATTTCTACATTATATTCACACCACACATTGCCCTCAGACATGACATCTCCACTGCCTCCAGCCTTCTCCTCGTCGCAACATTCATCACCCATGCTTCACACCCATATAAGAGCGTTGGTACAATATAACTGGATGAACAATAGATTAAAACATCTCATTGGTCAAAAGAGAGGCATATATAGGCGTATCAAAAGAGGGGATGGGTAGTTAAGAAATCAATATATTCAATTAAAGAGAGAAATAAAGAAAGGAATAAGAAAAGCAAAAAGGGATTATGAAGCTAAAGTCGCAAGGGATTCAAAGACTAACCCAAAAGGGTTCTTTCAGGTATACAGAAGTAAGATTAGGGACAAGATTGGCCCACTTAAGAGTAACTCTGGTCAGATCGCTGACAGTGATAAGGATATGTGTGAAATTCTAAATACCTACTTCCTCTCAGTTTCACCCAGGAAAATACTAGCGATATTCCTGAAATAATAGATTATGTAGAACAGGATAATAAACTATGTACGATTGCAGTAACTAGTGACATGGTCCTCAGACAAATAGAGAAACTAAAACCTAACAAATTCCCAGGTCCTGATGAACTGTTTGCAAGGGTGTTAAAGGAATGCAAAGAGGAACTTAGCATACCTTTGGCTAATCTTTTTAACATATCACTACAAACTGGCATAGTGCCTGATAAGTGGAAAATGGCAAATGTAATACCTATTTACAAGACAGGTGACAGGTCCTTGGCTTCGAACTATAGACCAATAAGCCTTACCTTCATAGTGGGAAAATTTATGGAATCAATAATTGCCGAAGCAATTCGTAGTCATCTTGACAGGCACAGATTGATTAATGAATCTCAACACGGTTTTACAAAGGGGCGTTCCTGTCTTACGAATTTACTAACTTTTTTCACTAAGGTGTTTGAGGAGGTACATCATGGTAATGAATATGATATTGTGTATATGGACTTCAGTAAGGCTTTCGATAGAGTTCCACACCAGAGGCTATTGAGGAAACTTAAGGCACACGGAATAGGAGAAGAATTTTTTTTCCTGGATAGAGGCATGGTTGACAAATAGACAGCAGAGAGTTTGCATAAATGGGGAGAAATTAGAATGGGAGCACGTCACAAGCGGTGTTCCTCAGGGGTCAGTGTTAGGCCCGCTGTTGTTCACAATTTACATAAACGACATAGATGAGGGAATAAATAGCGACATAAGCAAATTTGCTGATGACACCAAAATAGTCCGTCCAATTCATTCTAATGAGGACACTAGAGCATTCCAGGATGATTTGAATAGTTGAAGATTGAGACACTTATGCAGCATATGGAAATCTTTATTCAGGAAACGTTTCGCCACACAGTGGCTTCATCAGTCCGATACAAAGAGGAAGGCGTAAGGAGAGGAGGAGAATGAGGTAATCAGTCCCTCAACCTGGAGTCGATGTGTTCAGTCCATCAATCTTGTAGATTGATGGACTGAACACATCGACTCCAGGTTGAGGGACTGATTACCTCATTCTCCTCCTCTCCTTACCCCTTTCCCTCTTTGTATCGGACTGATGAAGCCACTGTGTGGCGAAACGTTTCCTGAATAAAGATTTCCATATGCTGCATAAGTGTCTCAATCTTCAACTTGTCGGTTTTTCAAACCATTCATCACACATGATTTGAATAGACTGATGCAATGGTCGGAGAAGTGGCAGATGCAGTTTAATATTGACAAATGCAAAGTTCTAAATGTTGGACAGTTAAATAACCATGCCACATATAAACTAAATAATGTAGATCTTAATACTACTGATTGCGAAAAGGATTTAGGAGTTCTGGTTAGCAGTAATCTAAAGCCAAGACAGCAGTACATTAGTGTTCGCAATAAAGCTAACAGAATTCTTGGCTTCATATCTAGAAGTATAAATAATAGAAGTCCTCAGGTTGTTCTTCAACTCTATATATCCTTGGTTAGGCCTCATTTAGACTATGCTGCTCAATTCAGAATGAATATAAATGCTCTGGAAAACCTACAGAGGAGGATGGCAAAGATGATCCCATGTATCAGAAATCTTCCCTATGAGGATAGACTGAGGGCCCTGAATCTGCACTCTCTCGAAAGGCGTAGAATTAGGGAGGATATTATCTAGGTGTATAAATGGAAAACAGGAATAAATAAAGGGGATGTAAATAGCGTGCTGAAAATTTCCAGCCAAGACAGGACTCGCAGCAATGGTTTCAAGTTGGAAAAATTCAGATTCAGAAAGGAAATAGGAAAGCACTGGTTTGGCAATAGAGTTGTGAATGAGTGGAACAAACTCCCGAGTACAGTTATTAAGGCTAAAACGTTGTGTAGTTTTAAAAATAGTGTAGATAAATACATGAGTGGGTGTGGGAGGGTGTGAGTTGGACCCGACTGGCTAGCGCTGCTGGGTCTGGTGCAGTGCTCCATCCTTGAGTGGAGGTGACCAGACTGGATGAGTCATTGGGATAATCCGGGGGGTGGGTCATTGGTCTAATCCGGGTGGGGGGACATGGACCTGCTCCACATGGGTCAGTAGGCCTGTTGCAGTGTTCCTTCTTTCTTATGTTCTTATTCCCCTTTTTGCTTCCAGAGACAAAGTTCTTTGTCTCCACAGACTCCTAGGTGCACCACTCACCCTTTTCCCCTCATCAGTTCTGTGATTCACCTCAGCCTCCATAAACCCATCTGCTGACACGTCCACTCCTAAATATATGAATACATTCACCTCCTCCATACTCTCTCCCTCCAATCTGATATCCAGTCTTTCGTCACCTAATCTTTTTGTTATACTCATAACCTTACTCTTTCCTGTATTCACTTTTAATTTTTTTTTTACATACCCTACTAAATTCATCCACCAACCTCTGCAACTTTTCTTCAGAATCTCCCAAAAGCACTGTGTCATCAGCAAAGAGCAACTGTGACAACTACCAATTTGTGTTTGATTCTTTATCTTTTAACTCCACACCTCTTGCCTAGACCATAGCATTCACTTCTCTTACAATCCCATCCATAAATATATTGAACAACCATGGTGACATCACACATCCTTGTCTAAGGTCTACTTTTACTGGGGAATAATCTCCCTCTCTCCTTCATACACTAACCTGAGCCTCACTATCCTAGTAAAAACTCTTCACTGCTTTCAGTAACCTACCTCCTATACCATACACCTGCAACATCTGCCATATTGCCCCCTATCCACCCTGTCATATGCCTTTTCTAAATCCATAAATGCCACAAAAACCTATTTACCCTCATCTAAATACTGTTCACCTATATGTTTCACTGTAAACACTTGGTCTACACACCCCCTACGTTTCCTGAAGCCTCCTTGTTCATCTGCTCTCCTGCTTTCTGTCTTACTTTTAATTCTTTCAATAATAACTCTACCATACACGTTACCAGGTATACTCAACAGACTTATTCCCCTATTATTTCTGTACTCTCATTTATCCCCTTTGCCTTCATACAAAGAAACTATGCCTGCTCTCTGCCAATCCCTAGGTACCTTACCCTCTTCCATACATTTATTAAATAATAGCACCAACCACTCCAAAACTATATCCCCTACTGCTTTTAACAATCAATCCCAGCTGCCTTACCCCCTTTCATTCTACCCACTGCCTCACGAACTTCCCCCACACTAACAACTTGCTCTTCCTCACTCCTACAAGATGTTATTCCTCCTTGTCCTATACACGAAATCACAGCTTCCCTATCTTCATCAACATTTAACAATTCCTCAAAATATTCCCTCCATTTCCCGATACCTCTAACTCTTCATTTAATAACTCTCCTCTCCTATTTTTAACCTTCAAACACATTTCCCTTGGTTTCCTCAACTTTTTTATTTCACTCCAGAACTTTTTCTTATTTTCAACAAAATTTGTTGATAACATCTCACCCACTCTCTCATTTGCTCTCTTTTTACATTTCTTCACCACTCTCTTAACCTCTCTCTTTCTCTCTCCATATACTCTTCCCTCCTTGTATGACTTCTACTTTGTAAAAACTTCTCATATGCTAACTTTTTCTCCCTTACTACTCTCTTTACATCATTATTCCACCAATCGCTCCTCTTCCCTCCCGCACCCACTTTCCTGTAACCACAAACTTCTGCTGAACACTCTAACACTAACTTCTTAAACCTACCCCATACATCTTCGACCCCATTGCCTATATTCTCACTAGCCCATCTATCCTCCAATAGTTGTTTATATCTTACCATAACTGTCTCCTCTTTTAGTTTATACACTTTGACATCTCTCTTACTTGCTGCTTTTATTTTCCTTGTATCCCATCTACCTTTTATTCTCACTGTAGCTACAACTAGAAAGTGATCTGATATATCTGTGGCCCCTCTATAAACATGTACATCCTGAAGTCTACTCAACAGTCTTTTATCTACCAATACATAATCCAACAAACTACTGTCATTTCGCCCTACATCATATCTTGTATACTTATTTATCCTCTTTTTTCTTAGAATATGTATTACTTAAAACTAAACCCCTTTCTATACAAAGTTCAATCAAAGGGCTCCCATTATTATTTACACCTGGCACCCCAAACTTACCTACCACATCCTCTCTAAATGTTTCTCCTACTTTAGCATTCAGGTCCCCTACCACAATGACTCTCTCACTTGGTTCAAAGGTTCCTATACATTCACTTAACATCTCCCAAAATCTCTCTCTCTCTCTCCTCTACACTCCTCTCTTCTCCAGGTGCGTACACGCTTATTATGACCCACTTTTCACATTCGACCCTTATTTTAATCCACATAATCCTTGAATTTACACATTTATATTCCTTCTTCTCCTTCCATAGCTGGTCCTTCAACATTATTGCTACTCATTCCTTAGCTCTAACTCTCTCAGCTACTCCTGACTTAATCCTATTTATTTTTCCCCACTGAAACTCGCCTTCCCCTTTCAGCTTTGTTTCACTTAGGGCAAGGACATCCAACTTCTTTTCATTCATACATCCACGCACATTCAAGCATCCCAGTTTTATAAAGTTTTTCTTCTTCTGATTTTTAGTAAATGTGTACAGGAGAAGGGGTTACTAGCCCATTGCTCCCGGCATTTTAGTCGCCTCACACGACACGCATGGCTTACGGAGGAAAGATTCTTTTCCACTATCCCATGGACAATAGAGAGAAAAAAAAAACAAGAACAAGAGCTATTAAGAAAAAGAAGAAAAACCCTAGATGTGTGTATGTATATATATATATGCATGTGCATGCCTGTGCAGTGTGACCTAAGTGTAAGTAGGAGAAGCAAGATATACCTGTTATCCAGCGTGTTTATGAGAATGAAAAGAGACACCAGCAATCCTACCATCATCTTAAACGTTACAGGATTCTGTTTCACATTCACCGGGCAGGACGGTAGTACCTCCCTGGGTGGTTGCTGTCTACCAACCTACATTATACATATATATATATATATAATATATATATATATATATATATATATATATTATATATAATATATATATAATAAAATTTTATATATTATATATATATATATATTATATATATATTATATATATATATATATATATATATATATATATATATATATAATATAATTATATATTATATATTAATATATAATATATTATATATATATATATATATATATATTATATATATATATATATATATAAATATATATATATATATATATATATATATATATAGGTAGTAGGTTGTGTAGGTAGTGGTTGGTAGACAGCAACCACCCAGGGAAGTACTACCGCCCTGCCAGATGACTGGAAACGGGAAACCTGTAACTGTTTTGCATGATGGTAGATTGCTGGTTTCTTTTTCTGTCTCATAAACACGCTAGATAACAGGGATATCTTGCTACTCAACTTACACTTTGGTCACACTTGACAGACACGCACATGCATATATAATACATACATCTAGGTTTTTCTCCTTTTTCTAAATAGCTCTTGTTCCTCTTTATTTCTTCTATTGTCCATGGGAAGTGGAAAAGAATCTTTCCTCCGTAAACCATGCGTGTCGTATGAGGCGACTAAAAAGCCGGAGCAATGGGCTAGTAACTCCTTCTCCTGTAGACATTTACTAAAAAAAAGAAGAAGAAAAAATTTTTAAAACTGGGATCTTAAATGTGCGTGGATGTAGTGCGGATGACAAGAAACAGATGATTGCTGATGTTATTGAATGAAAAGAAGTTGGATGTCCTGGGCCCCAAGCGAAACAAAGCTGAAGGGGGTAGGGGAGTTTCAGTGGGGGGGAAAAAAATGGGGTTAAATCTGGAGTATCTGAGAGAGTTAGAGCAAAGGAAGGGGTAGCAGAAAATGTGAATGATCAGTTATGGAAGGAGAAAAGATGAATATGAATGTGAAAATTCAAGAATTATGTGGATTAAAGTAAAGGTTGGATGCGAGAAGTGGTCATAATAAGCGTGTATGCACCTGGAGAAGAGAGGAATGCAGAGGAGAGAGAGAGATTTTGGAGATGTTAAGTGAATGTAAAAGGACCTTTGAATCAAGTGAAGAGTAATTGTGGTAGGGACCTGAATGCTAAGTAGGAGAAACTTTTAGAGAGGGTGTGGTAGGTAAGTTTGGGGTGCCAGGTGTAAATGATAATGGGAGCCCTTTGATTGAACTTTGTATAAAAAGGGGATTTAGTTATGGGTAATACTTTATTTTAAGAAAAAGAGGATAATAAGTAAACAAGATATGATGTAGGGCGAAATGACAGTAGTTTGTTGGATTATGTATTGGTAGATAAAAGACTGTTGAGTAGACTTCAGGATGTACATGTTTTTTAGGGGGGCCACAGATATAATCAATCACTTTCTAGTTGTAGCTACACTGAGAGTAAAAGGTAGATGGGGATACAAGGAGAATAGAAGCATCAGGGAAGAGAGAGGTGAAGGTTATAAACTAAAAGAGGATGCAGCTAGGGTAAGATAAAAAACAGCTATTGGAGGATAGATGGGCTAATGAGAGCATAGGCAATGGGGTCGAAGAGGTAGGGGGTAGGTTTAAAAATGTAGTGTTAGAGTGTCCAGCAGAAGTTTGTGGTTACAGGAAAGTGGGTGCGGGAGGGAAGAGGAGCGATTGGTGAATGATGATGTGAAGAGATAGTAAGGAGAAAAATTTTAGCATATGAGAAGTTTTTACAAAGTAGAAGTGATGCAAGGAGGGAAGAGTATATGGAGAAAAAGAGAGAGGTTAAGAGAGTGGTGAAGCAATGTAAAAAGAGAGCAAATGAAGAGTGGGTGAGGTTTTTTATCAACAAATTTTGTTGAAATAAGAAAAAGTTTTGGAGTGAGATTAACAAGTTAAGAAAGCCTAGAGAACAATTGGATTTGTCAGTTAAAAATAGGAGGGGAGAGTTATTAAATGGAGAGTTAGAGGTATTGGGAAGATGGAGGGAATATTTTGAGGGAAATTGTTAAATGTTGATGAAGATAGGGGAAACTGTGATTTCGTGTATAAGGGGAAGGAGGAACAACATCTTGTAGAGTGAGGAAGAGCCAGTTGTGAGTGTGGGGAAGTTCGTGAGGCAGTAGGTAAAATGAAAGGGGGTAAGGGGAGCCGGGATTGATGGATAAAGATAGAAATGTTAAAAGCAGGTGGGGGTATAGTTTTGGGGTGGGGTTGGTGCAATTATTTAATAAAAAGTATGGAAGAGGGTAAGGTACCTAGGGATTGGCAGAGAGCATGCATAGTTCCTTTGTATAAAGGGAAAGGGGATAAAAAGAGGGAGAAATTATAGGGGGGTAAGTCGTTGAGTATACCTGGCAAAATGTTGGAGAGTTTAATGAAAGAATTAAGATAAAACGGGGAAAAAGGGTAGCAGAAAAAAGGAGGCTTTTGGAAAAGTAGGGGGTGTGGACCAAGGGGTTTTTCAGTGAAACATATAAGGAAATATTTTAGATAAGGGTAAAAGGTCTTTTGGCATTTTTGGTTTGGAAAAGGCGTATGACGGGTGATAGGGGGGAATGTTTGGGGGGGAGAAATGTTGCAGGTGTATGGGAGGGGGTAGGTTACTGAAAGCATGAAGAGTTTTTACGAGGATAGTGAGGGTCAAGTTTAAATATGTAGGAAAAAGGGGAAATTTTTTCCCATAAAAGTTGGCCTTTGACAAGGTGGTATGTCACCGTGGTTTTTTAAAATATTTATAGATGGGTTTTAAAAATAAATGCGAGGGTTTGGAAAAGGCGTGGAGTTAAAAAATAAAAATCCCATAAAGTGGGATTTCACAGTTGCTCTTTGTATGACACTGTCTCTTGGAGATTCTGAAGAGAAATTGCAGAGAAATTTGGGGGATAATTTGGTGGGGTGTCAAAAAAAAGAAAATTGAAAGGAATACAGGAAAAAATAAGGTTAGAGGGTAACAAAAAAAATTGGGGATGAAAGATTGGATATCAATTGGGGGAGAGAGTAGGGGGAGTGAAGTATTCAGAATTTGGGATGGGCGTGGCACGGGGTGGGTTTTAAATAGGTGAATCATAGAATTGATGAGGGGAAAAGGGTGAGTGGTTGCACTTAGGAGTCTGTGGAGACAAAGAACTTTGTCCTTGGAGGCAAAGGGGGGAATGTATGAGAGTTATAGTTTTACCAACGCCTTATATGGGTGCGAAGCATGGGTGATAAATGTTGCAGCAAGGAGAAGGCTGGAGGCAGTGGAGATGTCATGTCTGAGGGCCCATGTGTGGTGTGAATATAATGCAGATAATTCGTAGTTTGGAAGTTAGGAGGAGGTGCGTGGATTACCAAAACTGTTGTCCAGAGGGCTGAGGAAGGGTTGTTGAGGTGGTTCGGACATGTGGAGAGAATGGAGCAAAAAACAGAATAACTTCAAGAGTGTATCAGTCGTAGTGGAAGGAAGGCGGGGTAGGGGTCGGCCTAGGAAAGGTTGGAGGGAGGGGGTAAAGGAGGTTTTGTGTGCGAGGGGCTTGAACTTCCAGCAGGCATGCGTGAGCGTGTTTTATAGGATGAATGGAGACAAATGGTTTTTAATACTTGACGTGCTGTTGGAGTGTGAGCAAAGTAAATTTATGAGGGGTTCAGGGAAACCGGCAGGTTGGACTTGAGTCCTGGGATGGAAAAAAACAGTGCCGCACTCTGAAGGAGGGTTTTTAATGTTGCAGTTTAAAAACTGTAGTGTAAAGCACCCTTCTGGCAAGACAGTGATGGAATGAATGATGGTGAAAGTTTTTCTTTTTCGGGCCACCCTGCCTTGGTGGGAATCGGCCAGTGTGATAATAAATATATATATATATATATATATATATATATATATATATATATATATATATATATATATATATATATATAATATATATATATATATATATATATACATATATATATATATATATATATGTATATATATATATATATATATATATATATATATATATATATATATATATATATATATATATATATATATATATATATATATATATATATTTATTTATTATCACACTGGCCGATTCCCACCAAGGCAGGGTGGCCCGAAAAAGAAAAACTTTCACCATCATTCATTCCATCACTGTCTTGCCAGAAGGGTGCTTTACACTACAGTTTTTTAAACTGCAACATTAACACCCCTCCTTCAGAGTGCAGGCACTGTACTTCCCATCTCCAGGACTCAAGTCCAACCTGCCGGTTTCCCTGAACCCCTTCATAAATGTTACTTTGCTCACACTCCAACAGCACGTCAAGTATTAAAAACCATTGTCTCCATTCACTCCTATCAAACACGCTCACGCATGCCTGCTGGAAGTTCAAGCCCCTCGCACACAAAACCTCCTTTACCCCCTCCCTCCAACCTTTCCTAGGCCGACCCCTACCCCGCCTTCCTTCCACTACAGACTGATACACTCTTGAAGTTATTCTGTTTCGCTCCATTCTCTCCACATGTCCGAACCACCTCAACAACCCTTCCTCGGCCCTCTGGACAACAGTTTTGGTAATCCCGCACCTCCTCCTAACTTCCAAACTACGAAATCTCTGCATTATATTCACACCACACATTGCCCTCAGACATGACATCTCCACTGCCTCCAGCCTTCTCCTCGCTGCAACATTCATCACCCACGCTTCACACCCATATAAGAGCGTTTGTAAAACTATACTCTCATACATTCCCCTCTTTGCCTCCAAGGACAAAGTTCTTTGTCTCCACAGACTCCTAAGTGCACCACTCACTCTTTTTCCCTCATCAATTCTATGATTCACCTCATCTTTCATAGACCCATCCGCTGACACGTCCACTCTCAAATATCTGAATACGTTCACCTCCTTCATACTCTCTCCCTCCAATCTGATATCCAATCTTTCATCACCTAATCTTTTTGTTTTCCTCATAACCTTACTCTTTCCTGAATTCACCTTTAATTTCTTCTTTTGCACACCCTACCAAATTCATCCACCAATCTCTGCAACTTCTCTTCAGAATCTCCCAAGAGCACAGTGTCATCAGCAAAGAGCAGCTGTGACAACTCCCACTTTGTGTGTAATTCTTTATCTTTCAACTCCACGCCTCTTGCCAAGACCCTCGCATTTACTTCTCTTACAACCCATCTATAAATATATTAAACAACCACGGTGACATCACACATCCTTGTCTAAGGCCTACTTTTAGGGGAAAAAATTCCCTCTTTCCTACATACTCTAACTTGAGCCTCACTATCCTCGTAAAAACTCTTCACTGCTTTCAGTAACCTACCTCCTACACCATACACTTGCAACATCTGCCACATTGCCCCCCTATCCACCCTGTCATACGCCTTTTCCAAATCCATAAATGCCACAAAGACCTCTTAGCCTTATCTAAATACTGTTCACTTATATGTTTCACTGTAAACACCTGGTCCACACACCCCCTACCTTTCCTAAAGCCTCCTTGTTCATCTGCTATCCTATTCTCCGTCTTACTCTTAATTCTTTCAATTATAACTCTACCATACACTTTACCAGGTATACTCAACAGACTTATCCCCCTATAATTTTTGCACTCTCTTTTATCCCCTTTGCCTTTATACAAAGGAACTATGCATGCTCTCTGCCAATCCCTAGTACCTTACCCTCTTCCATTCATTTATTAAATAATTGCACCAACCACTCCAAAACTATATCCCCACCTGCTTTATAACATTTCTATCTTTATCCCATCAATCCCGGCTGCCGTACCCCCTTTCATTTTACCTACTGCCTCACGAACTTCCCCTCACTCACAACTGGCTCTTCCTCACTCCTACAAGATGTTATTCCTCCTTGCCCTATACACGAAATCACAGCTTCCCTATCTTCATCAACATTTAACAATTCCTCAAAATATTCCCTCCATCTTCCCAATACCTCTAACTCTCCATTTAATACTCTCTCTCCTATTTTTAACTGACAAATCCATTTGTTCTCTAGGCTTTCTTAACTTGTTAATCTCCACTCCAAAACTTTTTCTTATTTTCACAAAAATATGTTGATAACATCTCACCCACTCTCTCATTTGCTCTCTTTTACATTGCTTCACCACTCTCTTAACCTCTCTCTTTTTCTCCATATACTCTTCCCTCCTTGCATCACTTCTACTTTGTAAAAACTCTCATATGCTAACTTTTTCTCCGTTACTACTCTCTTTCCATCATCATTCCACCAATCGCTTCTCTTCCCTCCTGCACCCACTTTCCTGTAACCACAAACTTCTGCTGAACACTCTAACACTACATTTTTAAACCTACCCCATACCTCTTCGACCCCCATTGCCTATGCTCTCATTAGCCCATCTATCCTCCAATAGCTGTTTATATCTTACCCTAACATGCCTCCTCTTTTAGTTTATAAACCTTCACCTCTCTCTTCCCTGATGCTTCTATTCTCCTTGTATCGCATCTACCTTTTGCTCTCAGTGTACTACAACTAGAAAGTGATCTGATATATCTGTGGCCCCTCTATAAACATGTACATCCTGAAGTCTACTCAACAGTCTTTTATCTACCAATACATAATCCAACAAACTACTGTCATTTCGCCCTACATCATATCTTGTTTACTTATTTATCCTCTTTTTCTTAAAATATGTATTACCTATAACTAAACCCCTTTCTATACAAAGTTCAATCAAAGGGCTCCCATTATCATTTACACCTGGCACCCCAAACTTACCTACCACACCCTCTCTAAAAGTTTCTCCTACTTTAGCATTCAGGTCCCCTACCACAATTACTCTCTCACTTGGTTCAAGGGCTCCTATACATTCACTTAACATCTCCCAAAATCTCTCTCTCTCCTCTGCATTCCTCTCTTCTCCAGGTGCATACACGCTTATTATGACCCACTTCTCGCGTCCAACCTTTACTTTAATCCACATAATTCTTGAATTTACACATTCATATTCTCTTTTCTCCTTCCATAACTGATCATTCAACATTACTGCTACCCCTTCCTTTGCCTAACTCTCTCAGATACTCCAGATTTAATCCCATTTATTTCCCCCCACTGAAACTCTCCTACCCCCTTCACTTTGTTTCGCTTAGAGCCAGGACATCCAACTTCTTTTCATTCATAACATCAGCAATCATCTGTTTATATATATATATATATATATATATATATATATATATATATATATATATATATATATATAATATATATATATATATATATATATATATATATTTATTTATTTTATTTTTATTATCACACTGGCCGATTCCCACCAAAGCAGGGTGGCCCGAAAAAGAAAAACTTTCACCATCATTCACTCCATCACTGTCTTGCCAGAAGGGTGCTTTACACTACAGTTTTTAAACTGCAACATTAACACCCCTCCTTCAGAGTGCAGGCACTGTACTTCCCATCTCCAGGACTCAAGTCCGGCCTGCCGGTTTCCCTGAACCCCTTCAAAAATGTTACTTTGCTCACACTCCAACAGCACGTCAAGTATTAAAAACCATTTGTCTCCATTCACTCCTATCAAACACGCTCACGCATGCCTGCTGGAAGTCCAAGCACACTAAACCTCCTTTACCCCCTCCCTCCAATATATATATATACACACACATATCAAATGGGATTCTCATGAGACATGTGGAAGATAGTCAAAAGCATATCCATTTACTGTACTGCTGATTAATCCTTAGCATCTGATCTCAAAATAGGGCAGATACCGGATTCAGCAGCAGTAGATACAGTTGTAAGCCATATTTATGAACATAAAGTTGGTGACAGTACAAGGTTTGGAAAGTCGTTTGGAACGTAATATCAAGAATGTACAAGGAATATATATTTTTTACTGAGCTAAGAGAATGGGCAGCGGGGATACTTACTGACTTAACGAACTCTACCGAGCAGGGTCAGTCTCGCCAGCAGAATGCCTGCTTCAACACTTATTATACACATTTCGAATGGGGGAAGGTGGGCTGGTGGTTGTACAGCACAAACATCACCAGTTACTAATATATCTGGGGATTTGTTTGTCTTTGTCTCGTGTGGACATCCGAACAGAATGCCAATAAACTTGTCCTACTTACTAACCGAACTGTCCGAATATCGTATCATTACCACCGATACTCGACACATTAAATGCGCTTGACCATTCTAAGAGTGTGGATTCTTGATTAGTGCCATAAAGTGCAGTATTTAATAAGTTTATATTATTTAACTCACGTTTAGAGTACACATTTAATTGATGTTCTGGCCCTGTTTCTTGTTAATGTGCTCATAGAGACAACATTAATTCGACTTCCGATCTGAGAGTAGTACATGTGTCTTAACTTGAATCATATTGTAGTCATCTGGCCCAGTGGCATTACTATTTCGTGAGTCATGAAGGAAGATATATCGTCTTTTGATGATAGTTATTACATTGGCATTCATCCACATGTAATAAATGTTACTCATTTGCAGTCATATATTAAGAGACTTGCTAATAGCATTCAAAATTCTAATTTTCTTTATATTTTATCCTTGATTAATTTTTTTAATCAGTCTAGTAGGAAAGTTTTTGAGACAGTAGACCACGGCATCCTAGACTCCAACTTGACCATTATGGTACAAGAGGCCATGCACTTGCATATTTCAAATCCTTCCTTACTAATAGGTACCAGTATATCACCATTAAAGACACAACCTCATCAACACGACCACTTGATACTGGAGTGCTACAGGGAAGTGTCCTTGGTCCCCTTATCTTCCTCTTATATATCAATGATCTTCCTAACGTATCACAACACCTGAAACTAATTCTCTTTGCTGACGACAAGACTTACGTCATCTCCCACCCAAATCTTGTCACACTCAACACCATTGTTAACGAGGAACTACTAAAAATATCTACTTGGTTAACTTACAGTTAACACTGATAAAACCTTCAATATTATGTTTTGTAAGAGAGCAGGTGATGCCCAACTAAACATTAAGATCGACAACACTCTTATTGCTAAACATAATGAGGGCAAATTACTGTGCCTGCACCTCAACAGCAACCTGAAATTCAGCACCCATATCCAACACATAACAAAAAAAGTATCCAAAACTGTTGCGATCCTCTCTAAGATACGTTACTACATGCCACAGTCAGCTCTTCTCACATTATACTACTCATTCATCTATCTCTACCTCACCTATGCTATTTGTGCCTGGGGATCAACAGCAGCAACACACCTAAAGCCAATAATAACCCAGCAAAAAGCCGCAGTAAAAATTATCACGCAATCCAATACTAGGCAACACCCCCTCCCCCACAATTCAAAGATCTCAACTTACTCACTATACCGAGCATCCACACTTACTACTGTGCAACATATATTTACAGAACCATAAATTCCAATATTAATCCTGAACTGAAACAGTTTCTTGATAGTTGTGACAGGACCCACAGGCACAACACCAGGCACAAAATTTTCTACGACATTTCCCGTGTCCAGCTAAACCTATACAAAAATTCAATGTACATAATAGGGCCGAAAATCTGGAACTCCCTGCCTGAAAACTCTAGAACTGCATTCACAACCATCACTTTCAAAACTACTATTAAAAACATCTAATCTCCGTGACACACCCCACCGTCAGCAAACTATATGAAAATCACTTGTATCATGCACTCATAAAAAACAAACTAAACCTACTCTCGATATCTGTGATTCTCCCCAAATTACACTCACCCAAGTGACTTTAAACATAAACGTTGATTAAAGCCATTGTCTAATAAATCTTCAACTAGTCATAAGTTCACCTGAGATACTCCAGTATAGAAGCTTTAATAGAAACTGTGTATCATGACAAGACAGAACCATTCTTACTGTATTGCAGTTACCTAATTTTAATATCAATAAGCTCCTAACCTGTATCAGTATAGAGTTAGAACTCTTATTAGTCTGCCTGAATTGCCTAGTCATGCTAAACATAATAGTGATCCTCTTTGTAAGTAGTACTTTATAATATGAGACCATACATTGTAACCTATACATTGTAACCTATACATTGTAACCTATACTCTATAAAACCCCACGTTGTAATTTTTATAGAGAAATAAATATTTATATTTGTATGTTGCTTAAGACTGTGATCGAGTATAATTTGTCTACCTTCAATGTGTACTTGTGTTTCCTCAGTAACGATATCATGGGTCAACTCGAGGAAGGTAAAATGGGCTACCAGAGTGCAGAATATACTGTCATTCACTAAGGTATTGTCTCTCATCATGATCATTGTGATTGGTATCTACTATCTGGCGTGGGGACGCACACACAACTATGATGACGTCATGGCCGGCACAAACTGGCATCCGGCCTTAATAGCCACAGCGTTTTATCATACGCTATTTACCTACAGTGGCTGGTAAGGACAGTGTTATTACCTCTGTATCTATGAAGAGTAAACATTTACATTCTCAGACTTGTATTAAAAAGTTTAAGTTTCCTAATTTCTCTACTCAACATGACTTGTTTAAATCTTCAGTATGTGTTGTCAGGTCTTATATCGTGGAGGCTCGATCCTCCGTCTGCTGAGTACCAGACAGATGCGCTTCCTATTTGTACTCCCCTAACAATAATCTTGTGTTTTTGTAAAGCACTCATGTTTATGCAGCCGTAGGCTTACTACTTTTAGTTATACAACCAATAGTAGTAGGCCTATTGTACAGCTCCTTATGGGCACCGTACAGGTACAGGTACACGAAGTTAGGTAACTACAGTAAATTATAACATGGTGATTGAAACTAACTTTAGGTGATTACAAGCCGAGAGAGTTGGCGGTGAAGAGTTGGTAAGAAATAACTGGAAAAATAATGAACAGTCAGGATTTAACATCATAGAGAATATTCGGAATACTAAACATTCATTAATAACTAAGAGTCAGAATAATTAATATTAATAATATTTGAGGCAGTATTTTGGAATGTATGGAGATGTTCATCTGAACACTATATAGAACCTTCTAGAACCTTCTGAACACTATATAGAACCTTCTAGAACCTTCTGAACACTATATAGAACCTTCTAGAACCTTCTGAACACTATATAAGAACCTTCTAGAACCTTCTGAACACTATATAGAACCTTCTAGAACCTCTGAACACTATATAGAACCTTCTAGAACCTTCTGAACACTATATAGAACCTTCTAGAACCTTCTGAACACTATATAGAACCTTCTAGAACCTTCTGAACACTATATAGAACCTTCTAGAACCTTCTGAACACTATATAGAACCTTCTAGAACCTTCTGAACACTATATAGAACCTTCTAGAACCTTCTGAACACTATATAGAACTTTCTAGAACCTTCTGAACACTATATAGAACCTTCTAGAACCTTCTGAACACTATATAGAACCTTCTAGAACCTTCTGAACACTATATAGAAACCTTCTAGAACCTTCTGAACACTATATAGAACTTTCTAGAACCTTCTGAACACTATATAGAACCTTCTAGAACCTTCTGAACACTATATAGAACCTTCTAGAACCTTCTGAACACTATATAGAACCTTCTAGAACCTTCTGAACACTATAAAGAACCTTCTAGAACCTTCTGAACACTATGTAAACCTTCTAGAACCTTCTGAACACTATATAGAACCTTCTAGAACCTTCTGAACACTATATGAACCTTCTAGAACCTTCTGAACACTATATAGAACCTTCTAGAGAACATTCTGAACACTATATAGAACCTTCTAGAACCTTCTGAACACTATATAGAACCTTCTAGAACCTTCTGAACACTATATAGAACCTTCTAGAACCTTCTGAACACTATATAGAACTTTCTAGAACCTTCTGAACACTATATAGAAACCTTCTAGAACCTTCTGAACACTATATAGAACCTTCTAGAACCTTCTGAACACTATATAGAACCTTCTAGAACCTTCTGAACACTATATAGAACCTTCTAGAACCTTCTGAACACTATATAGAACCTTCTAGAACCTTCTGAACACTATATAGAACCTTCTAGAACCTTCTGAACACTATATAGAACCTTCTGAACACTATACAGAACCTTCTAGAACCTTCTGAACACTATATAGAACCTTCTAGAACCTTCTGAACACTATATAGAACCTTCTAGAACCTTCTGAACACTATATAAACCTTCTAGAACCTTCTGAACACTATATAGAACCTTCTAGAACCTTCTGAAACACTATATAGAACCTTCTAGAACCTTCTGAACACTATATAGAACCTTTTAGAACCTTCTGAACACTATATAGAACCTTCTAGAACCTTCTGAACACTATATAGAACCTTCTAGAACCTTCTGAACACTATATAGAACCTTCTAGAACCTTCTGAACACTATATAGAACTTTCTAGAACCTTCTGAACACTATATAGAACCTTCTAGAACCTTCTGAACACTATATAGAACCTTCTAGAACCTTCTGAACACTATATAGAACCTTCTAGAACCTTCTGAACACTATATAGAACCTTCTAGAACCTTCTGAACACTATATAGAACCTTCTAGAACCTTCTGAACACTATATAGAACCTTCTAGAACCTTCTGAACACTATATAGAACTTCTAGAACCTTCTGAACACTATATAGAAACCTTCTAGAACCTTCTGAACACTATATAGAACCTTCTAGAACCTTCTGAACACTATATAGAACCTCTAGAACCTTCTGAACACTATATAGAACCTCCTAGAACCTTCTGAACACTATAAAGAACCTTCTAGAACCTTCTGAACACTATATAGAACCTTCTAGAACCTTCTGAACACTATATAGAACCTTCTAGAACCTTCTGAACACTATATAGAACCTTCTAGAACCTTCTGAACACTATATAGAACCTTCTAGAACCTTCTGAACACTATATAGAACTTTCTAGAACCTTCTGAACACTATATAGAACCTTCTAGAACCTTCTGAACACTATATAGAACCTTCTAGAACCTTCTGAACACTATATAGAACCTTCTAGAACCTTCTGAACACTATATAGAACCTTCTAGAACTTCTGAACACTATATAGAACCTTCTAGAACCTTCTGAACACTATATAGAACCTTCTAGAACCTTCTGAACACTATATAGAACCTTCTAGAACCTTCTGAACACTATATAGAACCTTCTAGAACCTTCTGAACACTATATAGAACTTTCTAGAACCTTCTGAACACTATATAGAACCTTCTAGAACCTTCTGAACACTATATAGAACCTTCTAGAACCTTCTGAACACTATATAGAACCTTCTAGAACCTTCTGAACACTATATAGAACCTCTAGAACCTTCTGAACACTATATAGAACCTTCTAGAACCTTCTGAACACTATAAGAACCTTCTAGAACCTCTGAACACTATATAGAACCTTCTAAACCTTCTGAACACTATATAGAACCTTCTAGAACCTTCTGAACACTATATAGAACCTTCTAGAACCTTCTGAACACTATATAGAACCTTCTAGAACCTTCTGAACACTATATAGAACCTTCTAGAACCTTCTGAACACTATATAGAACCTTCTAGAACATTCTGAACACTATATAGAACCTTCTAGAACCTTCTGAACACTATATAGAACCTTCTAGAACCTTCTGAACACTATATAGAACCTTCTAGAACCTTCTGAACACTATATAGAACCTTCTAGAACCTTCTGAACACTATATAGAACCTTCTAGAACCTTCTGAACACTATATAGAACCTTCTAGAACCTTCTGAACACTATATAGAACCTTCTAGAACCTTCTGAACACTATATAGAACCTTCTAGAACCTTCTGAACACTATATAGAACCTTCTAGAACCTTCTGAACACTATATAGAACCTTCTAGAACCTTCCTGGACGTATGGTTGTCTAAGCTGACAATGACCGCAACACACCTTTCGTTTTTATTATTTAGAAGGTTTACGTATAATTTCGTTTTTTTCTTTTTTTTTTTTTTGGATGGGCATTATCATTTAGGGAAACGTAATCTCTTAATGCACAAGTCTTGTTGACGGTGATTTGATGTAGCTTAAGTCTGGTTATTACATTTCTTCTCATTCTGTTTTCCTATTATTCTTTATCTCCACAGAATCCTCACCTTTTTGCCTTCTTCAGTTCTATGATTCACCTCATTTTTCACTGACACATGTACTGACGCGTCCACTCCCAAATATCTGAAAATATTCACTTCCTCCACACTCTCTCCCTCAATCTGATATTCAATCTTTCATTATCTAATATTTATATTATCTTCATAACTTTCCTCTTTCCTTCGTACACTTAAAATTTCCTTCTCTTACATACCCTTCCCAAACTCGTCCTGCAACTTCTGCAGTGTCGTCAGCACAGTGTCGTCAGCACAGTGTCATCAGCACAGTGTCGTCAGCACAGTGTCGTCAGCACAGTGTTATCAGCACAGTGTCGTCAGAAGTGTTATCAGCACAGTGTCGTCAGCACAGTGTCATCAGCACAGTCTCGTCAGCACAGTGTCGTCAGCACAGTGTCGTCAGCACAGTGTCGTCAGCACAGTGTCATCAGCACAGTGTCGTCAGCAGTGTTATCAGCACAGTGTCGTCAGCACTGTGTCATCAGCACAGTGTCGTCAGAAGTGTTATCAGCACAGTGTCGTCAGCACAGTGTCATCAGCACAGTGTCGTCAGCACAGTGTCATCAGCACAGTGTCGTCAGCAGTGTTATCAGCACAGTGTCGTCAGCACAGTGTCATCAGCACAGTGTCGTCAGAAGTGTTATCAGCACAGTGTCGTCAGCACAGTGTCATCAACACAGTGTCGTCAGAAGTGTTATCAGCACAGTGTCGTCAGCACAGTCTCGTCAGCACAGTGTCGTCAGAAGTGTTATCAGCACAGTGTCGTCAGCACAGTGTCATCAGCAAAGTGTCGTCAGAAGTGTTATCAACACAGTGTCGTCAGCACAGTCTCGTCAGCACAGTGTCGTCAGCATAGTGTCATCAGCACAGTCTCGTCAGCACAGTGTCATCAGCACAGTGTCGTCAGAAGTGTTATCAACACAGTGTCGTCAGCACAGTCTCGTCAGCACAGTGTCGTCAGCATAGTGTCATCAGCACAGTCTCGTCAGCACAGTGTCATCAGCACAGTGTCGTCAGAAGTGTTATCAGCACAGTGTCGTCAGCACAGTGTCATCAGCACAGTGTCATCAGCACAGTGTCATCAGCAGTGTTATCAGCACAGTGGCATCAGCACAGTGTCATCAGCACAGTGTCATCAGCACAGTGTCATCAGCAGTGTCATCAGCAGTGTCACCAGCACAGTGTCATCAGTACAGTGTCATCAGCAGTGCCATCAGCACAGTGTCATCAGCACAGTGTCATCAGCACAGTGTCATCAGCACAGTGTCATCAGCAGTGTCATCAGCACAGTGTCATCAGCACAGTGTCATCAGCACAGTGTCATCAGCAGTGTCATCAGCACAGTGTCATCAGCAGTGTTATCCGCACAGTGTCATCAGCATAGTGTCAGCAGCACAGTGTCATCAGCAGTGTCACCAGCACAGTGTCATCAGCACAGTGTCATCAGCACAGTGTCATCAGCACAGTGTCATCAGCACAGTGTCATCAGCACAGTGTCATCAACACAGTGTCATCAGCACAGTGTTATCAGCACACTGTCACCAGCACAGTGTCATCAGCACAGTGTCATCAGCAGTGTCATCAGTACAGTGTCATCAGCACAGTGTCATCAGCACAGTGTCATCAGCACAGTGTCATCAGCACAGTGTCATCAGCAGTGTCATCAGCACAGTGTCATCAGTACAGTGTCATCAGCACAGTGTCATCAGCACAGTGTCATCAGCACAGTGTCATCAGCACATTGTCATCAGCACAGTGTCATAAGCAGTGTCATCAACACAGTGTCATCAGCACAGTGTCATCAGCACAGTGTCATCAGCAGTGTCATCAGCAGTGTCATCAGCACAGTATGCAGACAGCCTGTACTGTCTGCACGGACAGCCCATGCTGTCTGCCAGCTTAGTTCATATTTTGCGCCATGCTGGTGCTGCCACCTATAGGCGTTGCCACTTCAGCCTGCCTGCCCTTGCCTCACTCTCACTCACACAACGGCCTAGCAGGAAGACACAAGGCCTACTCCTAGCTCTCTCTCGTGGGATGGCCCTCCCGGGTCATGGGCACAACACACAAGCCTGTGTACCCACCACGACTTAACAATCAAGTAAGAAGCCTCTGAAGAAGTTTATCATTAACTACCCGCTACCAGCCCTACCAAACAAACTCGTTATAAATGGTGGCAGTGCTGGGATCAGCAGTTGTTTGCACGGAGACAGGAAAGAAGAGGTATGAAGTCATCTTCACTTCATCACCCTATACAACAAGAATCCGTCTCTCAACGAGTTATCCTGATGTCGTGTCTGCACGTTTGAGCATCCAGACACAGGTACAAGCAGGATCCAGGCCGAAATTTGCCGAAATTCTCCGAGAATTGTAAGTGACCCCACGCTACAGCGTCCCATGCTGTTTCCTAAGTCAATGTTCAGCATCACTTGTATGTTGCTGCTGTTGTTGTTCAGCTCAGCACAGCTGTTTCAGCAAGCCAGAGGTGAGTTTTGTGGCGATTTCTGCATCCAATGTGAGTTCTCCACGTGTTTGTGGGGGGAGGAAGTGGCTGTTCCTTGCCTCGCCCTGCTGTACTCTCACACCTCACCAGCCTACCATACACCACTCACCACTACCCACTCCCTCTGCTGTGTTTTCTACTGTTTTCCGTGTGAATTCATTGCCAGAACTGTGTATCCGAGTCCCCGAGGCCACTCGAAGCTACGTGGATCAGCATGCCACGTAGACCAGCATGCCATGTAGATCACGACGCCATGTTGGGTGTGGGCGATGTCACGTGGATCTACCAGTTACGTGAGTTACCAGATGTCCCAGGCCTCATGCTGTGGTCTGCTGCCCGCATCACATCGACGTCACCCACGATGCTGGCCGACTTCATGACGTCACGATGTCTGCTGACATCACCTCACGATATCTGCCTGACGTCACCTCGAAATGTCTGCTGACGTCACCTCGCGACATCACATGATGTCACAATCGAGCGTTCAGTAATTATTTCAGTATTGTCGAGAAGATTGAGAGAAAATATATGTCGTGTGTTAATTAATTCCTCTCAGTCAGTGTTCTCACATGTTAGTGTACTGCGGGTGTGTTTCCGTGTGTCCAGTGAGGTCTGAGCCAGACCTGAGTAGCACTACTGTGCTAAGTCACCCAGTGTGACCAGTGCATTTGACAGCTGTTATCAGACAGCCCCTGAGCATATGAGCCACTTTGTACAGAAAGCTCTTATGCTCGTCGCTCATAGATGTTCTGCAGAATCGTACCTGCTACGATTCCCATCGAGATTTGTTTCACTTCACCTCCAGACATTCAGAATGCAGTTATATGTAGAGAAACAAGTCTGGGAACGCTTAGACTAACCTCTTCTATAACTCCAACTGCCTAGAGAATGACACTCGTCAAGCCGCAGTTAGCCCTGTCGGCACGCGCTGTGTCAGCCTCGTGTCACAAGCTTCAGTGAGCAGCCTGCACAAAGATGATGTCACTTTGACTGCTAGCTCTCTCACTGCAGTCAGGTGTATGAAGTTACGACTCCCAGATGTTTCGCCCAGTCGTCTCTGCCACGACTATCTCCACAACTCGCTCCACGCTCGCCGGCAGTGACAGCCCAGCGACAGTACCAGTCGAGAAGTGTCCTCATGAGTCACTTGCAAGAAGTCCTGCCCAGTTGCCGAGTTTTGTCGACGCCTCACTCGAGGGCACCAGCATGTCGTGCCCCAGGTTGAGTGAAACCTACAGCGACTCCTACGATGTCTGCTTCACCATTCCAGAGGAGACCGTACCCTGTTACATCACAGCTCAGCCGCAGCGATGTCTTCTGTGTTGCAGTATCTGTCCAGACGCAGGAAGGCGTGCAGTGATGCCCATCGACGCTCACTGCCTTTGACCACGATGTTTAGTACACCCACATGTTTTTTTTCTTCCCTCCCTGTAGGAAGTTTTTTTTTCCATGTCCATATGTATATATATGTATATGTTTTTTATTTTGTGTTCTGTGCCCTGTTCCTACGAGAGAGAGACCGAGTTTCTTTTACCACCAGTATTGTCACGTCGGGACGACGTGCGGTAGGTGGCCGAGCATAGTTAAAAGCCTGTACTGTCGCACAACAGCCCCCTGCTTTTTGGCCCCTTTGTTCATATTTTGCACCATCGGTGCTGCCACCTATAGGCATTTCCACTTTTACCCGCCTGCCCTTGCCTCACCTTTACTCACACAGCGGCCTAGCAAAAGAACAAGGCCCATCCTAGCTCGTCTCGTGGGATGGGCCCCCCCGGGGCCTGGCAAAACACACAAGCCTGTTAAACCCCCCTTGAATTTTAAAAATAAAGAAAAAACCCCGAAGAAGT
>NC_069439.1:33589106-33718865 GCF_026875155.1 Cherax quadricarinatus
ATATTTTATATATATAATAATATAATATAATATATATATATTTTAACTAAAAATATTTTGAAATAAGACACAGAAACGGGTGTTTTTCAAAATATCAAAACAACCCACTCGAAAGAATAGAGAAATTCCAACGCTTTCGTGACACCACATAAAAGGGAACAAAAAGTAAGCATCCAAGGAACTATATAAGGGGTCGCCGCACCTCACTATCAGATCCCACAACGGAAAAAAACCCTATCGCGGGGGGCCAACTTGGACAGGTCCTTTTTGCAAAACTCCCCCCCCAGGAAAATTTTATTGTCAGTGTATTATTAAATTCTACCAAAAAATTCTTTTAAATTATAAATGGATCAATTTTAAAAACCAAAGGAAATTTTCATATATTGTCAAAACTGCTTTTTATGAAACAAATTCAATTATTTTCCCCTGTCGACCATGGACTTGCTTATACTACTTTCTCAACCCTTTTTTTAAAATCAATTGGAGGGTTTAAAAAATTTTTCAGAATAAATAAGCATTGGAATCTTGTCCATTTTCAAGCTATTTTTATGTTTTTTTAATCTTAGTTCGAGAATTTTTTTACATTTGACCGTAATAAATTTTACGCAAATTTTAAAAGGGAATCTTATAGACACTCCATCCCATTTGGGGGGGAATTCTAAATAAAAATTTTTTTTTCTGTATCAAGTTTTTTTGAATAAAACTTTAATATAAAAGTCAAGAAGAAAGGCATTAAACCCATTTTTTCTGGTAAGGGAGAACCAACAATTTTAGTTAATAAGGCGGTTGCCCTTTTTTGGATTTATCAATTACATTTTTTGGGTTTTTTTAAAAATCATTACCTATTTTCAAAATTTTTTGGTATTCCTCATCATAACCAGGACCAAATTCGTAAAGCTCCAAAACTTGATAGAAAACAACATTTTGACCTACTTGATGCAGGAATAAAAGTGACATGGAACATTATTTGTAGTTTTCTGTAAAATTTAAAATTTAATTCATATTACCCCTTTAAAATTAAAACACTAGAAAAGGCAAAAGAGTATTTTCTTCAAACTCGACAGAAAATTTTAAATGGGGTAACATTTAAAAATTTTCCAAAAATGGGGTTTTATTACATTTTTGGGCATAAGACACAAAAAATCATCAAAATATCTTACCATTTGCCTTAGGGGAGGATTGTTTAAGCCCTTTTTTCAAAAAATTTTATGTTAGGTTACAAAAACAGGGGAAAGAGGGTTCCAATGCCTACCAAAATTCTGATGGGAAAAAAATTATCATTAAATACAAATTTTTCATCAACAAAAACCCCAAAATTTAATAATTTAAATGTAGTAGGAAAATGGGAAGGGAAATCATAGTTAACGGTTTTTAATAAGAAAAATTTTAAACATCAAAAGGAAATTTTGTAAACAAGGAAGAAAATCAAAACAAACCAGTTTAAAAACATTTTAAGTCATCAAGGAGTTAATTTATCAACCAATCTATGTTGTTTTTAACTTTAAAGTTAGAAATTTGCCACAATAGGGCCAAAATATCGACAAGCCTTTGGGATAATTTATAAAACTGACCCTAGGGAGCTAAAATTGGTCTGACTGACCCCCGGTTTGTGGTTTTTTTTTTAGCCAACATTAAGGTAAAGATGGATTAGGGGAAGAAAATGTTTGACTAATTCATCTTTTGCCTTTAGTAGAAGTTTTATGTTTTTTTAAAAAATTGCTTTAATTGCGCCTTAAAAAGCAGAAAAAATAAATCAATAGTAATTATGAAAAAAAATGATTACCAAAAAAAAAATGAATAATCCTTAGATGATACTGAAACCTATTCTAAATTTTAGGAAAAACCCCCTAGAAACCGTTAAAGAAATTTTTCAATAAAACTATAAAACTTCACTAAAGGCAAAATGAATTATCAAAAAATTTACTTCCACTAATCCCTCTTTTTCCTTACATGAGGACTAATAAAACACCAAACCAGGGAATCCTCAACCAATTATTTCTCCATAGGGTCAGTTTCATAAAATTATCCAATGGGTTGTCGATTTTGAGCCCCATTGTTGGCAAAATTTCTAACTTTAATGTTAAAAACAAAATGACTTGGTTTATAAATTAAAAATCCTTGACTGACTTAATATTTTAACATGGTAGTTTTGAGTTACTTTTTCCTTTTTTCGAAAGTTCCGTTGATGATTTATTTAAATTTTCTTATCTGAAGAACCGAACTATGATTTACCATTCCATTCCTACTATCATTAAACTTATTAAACTTTGCATTGTTGAGCAAAATTTTTTAATGATAAGTTTTACACTCGAAGTTTTGGGATGGGAATTGGAAATCCTCTTTCCCCCTGTTCTTAGTAACCATACATGGAATTTTTTGAAACAAGGGTTTCTTAACACAATCCTCCCTAATAGAGCAAATGGTTCAGATATGTTGATGAAATTTTTTGTCTTATGCCCCCAAAAAAGTAGATATCACCATTTTTTTGGAAAATTAAATAGCTTTGCCATTCTTAAAAATTTACTGTCGGTTTTAAGAAAAAAACTCATTTCCCTTTTTCTAGTTTTTAATTATTAAGGGAAAAATGAATCAAATTTAAAATTTACAGAAAAAACCCACAAATAACTGTTTTTCCCATGCCACTTTTTTCCTCGCTCAAATAAGTCAAATGTCTTTTTTTTCCCCATCAAGTTTTTGAGACTTTACGAATTTGTAGTCCTAGTTTATAGATAGGGAAAATCCAAAATTTATGAAATAGGTAATGATTTAAAATACCCAAAAAAATTAATTGATAAATCCAAAAAAGGCAACCGCCTTATTCAACTAAAATATTTTTGGTTCTCCCTTACCATAAAACTTGGTGATATGCCTTCTCTTCTTAAGACTTTTAATATTAAAGTTGTATTCAAAAATCTTGATAAAAGTAAAAAAACTTTTGATTAAAATTCCCCCCAAAATGCTGATGATGTGTCTATAAGATTTCCTTTAAAATTTGCGATAAAGTTTATTAACGGTGCAAACTGGTAAAAATCTCGAACTAAAAGATTAAAACAACATAAATATAGCATTAGAACTGCTGGACAAGATTCCAATGCTCTATTTTTATTCATGTAAGAGAGTTTTAAAACCATCCAATTGATTTTCCAAAAAGTTGAGAAAGAAGTATCAAGCAAGTCCATGGGACACAGGAATATAATTGAATCTTGTTTTCATAAAAGCAGTTTTACAATAATATGAATATTTCCTTTGGTTTAAATATAAATTAAGATCCATTTATAATTAATAGAATTTGGGTAAATTAATAATAACGAACAAATAAATAGTTGGGGTGAGTTTTGCAAAGGACCTGTCCAAGTTGGCTCGCCCGCGCGTCACGGTTTTAACCGTTGTGGGATCTGATAGTGAGGTGCTTGGCCGACCCTTATATAGCTTCCTTGGATGCTTCACTTTCATAGTTTTCCTCCTTGATAATGTGAGTAGTCACAAAGCGCTTGGAATATCCTCTATTCTTTCAGAGTGGGTTGTTTTGCATATATATAATGTTGTGTGTGTTGTGTGTATACATACACACATATATAATTGCAAAGCAACCACTATGAAAGGAAATGAAATTCCAAGCGCTTTCGTGAATTCTCACATTATCAAGGAACTATAAACACAATACATCAAAGGAAGACATGTAAAGGGTCAAGATCTCACATCACCAACACATCCCACAACAAAGCAACACCTGATGCACGACGACACGCGACTCATATGAAAGGAGGAACACTACTGCAGGCCCTCTGGCCCAACCAGAGAGGTCCCTTCACGACATCGCACAATAACAAAATATTGTCCAACCCAAGTACTCGACCCAAGAATTAAGATTTATTATTTGTCCAATGTATTATTAAATTCTTCCCAAATTTTATTAATGAAAAATGAATCTGATTTATTTTAAACAAAGGAAATATTCATATTATTGTCAAAACTGCTTATTATGAAACAAGATTCATTTATATTCCTGTCGACCATGGGACTTGCTTGATACTGCTTTCTCAAAACTTTTGAAAATAAAAATTGGATGGTTAAAATCTCTTACATGAATAAATAGAGCATTGGAATCTTGTCCAGTTCTTATGCTATATTTATGTTGTTTTAATCTAGGTTCGAGACTTTTACAGAATGGTTTGGGCCGCCATAAACTCATCGCAATTTACAAGGAATCTTATAGACACATCCGTCAGCATTTTCGGGGGAATTCTTTATCAAAATTTTTTTTACTGTATCAAGTTTTTTAAATACAACTTTGACATTAAAAGTCTTAAGAAGAGAAGGCATATCAACCAAGTTTTCATGGTAAGGGAGAACCAACATATTTTTAGCAGTACCCTATCTCACATTCCTTAAGCGGCTCATCCACATTCGGCAATGAAATTCTTAGACCTTCTTAAGAAGATGAATGAGATTCCACCATCTTAGAAACCCGAGCAACCATAAGGCTTGGCGCAACCTACTCCCTGCAAGACAATGGAAATCACTAACCACGTCAGTTATGAAAGCAGTGCGCAAGGACAGATATTGGCGTCCCTTTGCTCCATCACCTACAGGAATCATTGAGGCATACCCAGAAAAAAAGAAAAAATCCTCATTTTCAGCTGGCTATAGCAAAGCCTCAACTCTTATGTTTGGCGAAAATTAAATTCCCTCATCAGAGGGCGTTCAGCAGGGTGACCCGCTCGCTCCACTTCTCTTCTATACTTGGACGGTAAGAGAAACTAACTTTCCAAGCCTGTGCAGCGATCTGAACATCTGGTATCTGGATATGGCACTTGGCAACTCTGGCAGGTACTGAAAGTCCCTGCTAGAGGACCTAATAACTGGTGAAGAAGCAGGGAGGAAGTCTTTGGGACTCATCCTCAATTACTCCCTCCAAGTGAGAAATCTTCATCACACAACAAAACCAGAAAAATAATCATGCTGTGCGGAACAATCCTTTATGAAGTCTCTACTACCACTACCCATCCAAGAGCACCTCCTACGGAGCATACAGCCGGGTCATCAAAGCCATTGACACAGTCCTCAAGGACAGACTGAATACCTTAAGAGATGGAGGAAGAGAATAAGGAGATCTTGATGCCCATGATGCCCTGTATCTCCAAACAACACAAAAGTGTTCTTACTCTGACCTCTGCCAAGAACTCACTTCCTGGAGGTGCGCACGACCTCTTTAGAACAATCCAACACTAACGCATATGACTGACTCCTGAGTTCAATCTTAAAAAGGCACTGATATCTGCCACTACAGGAAGATCATGCAATGGGTTCAGTCAAACGTCTGCCATCCAGGTGTGACTGGGAAGTATACCAGGGGTGCGCAAGGCAACGCAGAATAGCTTTACCCTGCATTTCTGTTTTCTTCTGTGTTTGTTGGCGTCCAGTGGACTTGTCATCAAGGATATTGTCCCCGAAAACGCTCTGAGAGATGCGATAGGAGCTTCAAGACCCTAGGTTTCATTGAAGTAGCAGTAACGGGTGGACACCGCTGCAGACTCCTCCAGTAGACCAGACTCCTCCCCAAGAACTCAACAGTCCCCACTGGGCATCTCCACTGGGACAAAAACAGATCATGGAAAAATTATCCAACACAAATGCTCAAC
This sequence comes from Cherax quadricarinatus, assembly GCF_026875155.1. NCBI lineage: Eukaryota > Metazoa > Arthropoda > Malacostraca > Decapoda > Parastacidae > Cherax > Cherax quadricarinatus. Next base: position 33,594,749 of record NC_069439.1, read on the forward strand.
ACAACGCTTCAGGAAAGGACAAAGCTCGTTTCTTCTTAGCATGAAGCAACAACCTTCAGGAGATTTCCTTTTAACAACTTGTTTCTCAATTCCTCCCTGGGTACTCTATCGAATCGACCCACACATAGCCGTTTGGATTGGTGTTGCTCTTCGCCTAGCCTCTCTCCCAACGCTCCACCGAGCAAAGGTTAATTTATGCAGCAGGGCGACAGCTAATTAATTGGACTTCACGGTCTCGTGTGTCCACACATCAGAATCAGAAGGGAAATAGCTAGACATGAGGAGTCAACGACATCATCAAGAGAAGCAACGCCCAACACAGCCCGTTACCCATTTTAAAAAAACGGAAACCCCAAGTGCAGAGATCTGAGACGGAAAAATGGTAAGCAAATTGTGCGGCCACATTGGCAGACATTTATTTGCCATTCTCTGAAGCTGAAGGGGTGGAGCCGCCAGCTACAAGGAGACCCAGAAAACCTGCAGATATGAAGGCCTGGCCCCTTGCTATTAACATCATTCCCGAGTAGGGTCGGAGGAGCTTGGAGTGGCATGGGGCAATGTGCTCTAAAGATCCTACAAAGAGCTGGGTGAAAAACTCACGACAGAAACCAAGGATTACAAAGCAGCCAGCTTCCTCCTTCGGAGACTCAGTGTTACGATCCAGAGGGAAAATGCCTGCAGTATTCTGGGCTTGCGTTGCGGCCCACCTCCAGGGACCTGGAACGATGTATTCGAATGTAGGGCCCTGAGATAGTTATCCTTGTTTTGTTCTACTCGCCTACTGCATTGTTGTCATTAAATTTTTGTCTTTAAAAATAAAGTCTACATAGAATATAGGGCGGTATGAGAAGAACAATATTCCAAACAGCTCCTCTGGATAACCTTGAGTTTTCCCTGAAGTAGTAACTTATTGTTTTCTATGAGGATGAGGGTCCCCAGGACAGTTCCAGAGGTGGCACCTCCCTAAAACTCATGGATCAGGAGGAGAGAGGACCTAGCAGCAATCAGTAAAGATGTGGGGCTTGGAGCTATGACTCAACCCCTGCAACCACAAATAGGTAAGTTCAAGTTGGTGAGTATGCACACACAGTGGTATTTTGAAAAACAAGTCGAGAGAAGTGAAAAGCAAGCTGCCTAAATCAAAAAAAGGAGGCGAGGGATGCAATTTATAAAATATTTTGAAATCAGTGAAATCAGTGAAATCAGTGGCAGAAGTGGGAGGCAGGAGGCTTAGAGCCGGTTGTAGATTGTTTTGCCACAAGCCTAATGCCACAAACATTATGGTTAAAAACAGCAGTTATTACCGGGATACCTCAGGGATATGTTTAAAAGACAATATTCAAAATAAAGTTGCTAGTAATGGCAAATCAATTGATCAACAAACAGAGATAGTAGAGGGCAACGAGTGACTAGCTCCCTTAAGGTTTACTATACAAATAGTAGAAGTCTAAGAAATAAGATAGATGAGCTAAGATTACTTGCAAGTGTAGGTAATATAGATATTATTGGTATAACAGAGACCTGGTTCAACTTGAAAGACAGAGAAATGCCTTCTGAATGCAACATACAGGGTTATAAACCATCCACGCTGATAGGGTCAACAGGAAGGGTGGTGGAGTGGCGATGTATGTCAGAGAAAATTTAAATTGTTGTCTTAGACATGATATAAGATTAGAAACATCGAACACTGAATGTGTTTGGCTACAGTTTCTCGAGGGACGTGACAAATTAATTTTGGGTGTGATTTATAGGCCCCCAAACCTTGATAGGGAGTGCAGTAAGCTGTTATGGGACGAAATTCATAAGGCATCTAGATACGAAAAAGTTGTGATAATGGGAGATTTTTACTTTAGACAAATTGATTGGAACAATATGACAGGAAATCTTGAGTCTAGTGACTTTCTTGATACGGTTCAGGATTGCTTTTTAGAACAGTTTGTGACAGAAGCAACTAGAGGAAACAATCTGCTTGACTTGGTTCTTGCCAACAAAGATTCACTAATTAATAATCTTGAGGTTAATGATGAGCTTGGGGAAAGTGATCAAAAATCACTTAGTTTCAATATATCATGGAATTACCCAGATAACTGCAATCAAATCTCTCCCAGATTTTCACTTGGCCGACTTCATGGGACTGAAAAATTACCTGGGTGGGCTAAATTGGGATGTCCTGACTATGGGTCAGGTAGGTGATCTTGGTTGCCAATATGACGTTTTCCAGAGCATAGTTCTAGCTGCCCAGACAACTTTTGTTCCGAGTAGGGAAATTAGATCTAACAAAAATGATCCCAAATGGATGAATAGATTAAAATATCTCACTGGTCAAAAGAGAGGCATATATAGGTGTATCAAAAGAGGGGGTGGGTAGTTAAGGAATCAATATATTCAATTAAAGAGAGAAATAAAGAAAGGAATAAGAAAAGCAAAAAGGGATTATGAGGCTAAGGTTGCAAGGAATTCAAAGACTAACCCAAAAGGGTTCTTTCAGGTATACAGAAGTAAGATTAGGGACAAGATTGGCCCATTTAAGAGTAACTCTGGTTAGATCACTGACAGTGATAAGGATATGTGTGAAATTCTCAATACCTACTTCCTCTCAGTTTTCACCCAGGAAAATACTAGCGATATTCCTGAAATAATAGATTATGTAGAACAGGATAATAAACTATGTATGATTGCAGTAACTAGTGCCATGGTCCTCAGGCAAATAGAGAAACTAAAACCTAACAAATCCCCAGGCCCTGATGAACTGTTTGCAAGGGTGTTAAAGGAATGTAAAGAGGAACTTAGCATACATTTGGCTAATCTTTTTAACATATCACTGCAAACTGGCATAGTGCCTGATAAGTGGAAAATGGCAAATGTAATACCTATTTACAAGGCAGGTGACAGGTCCTTGGCTTCGAACTATAGACCAATAAGTCTTACCTTCATAGTGGGAAAATTTATGGAATCAATAATTGCCGAAGCAATTCGTAGCCATCTTGACAGGCACAGATTGATTAATGATTCTCAACATGGTTTTACAAAGGGGCGTTCCTGTCTTACGAATTTACTAACTTTTTTCACTAAGGTGTTTGAGGAGGTAGATCAGGGTAATGCATATGATAAATTTTTGGTGTATATGGACTACGTAAGGCTTTCGTTTAGAGTTCCAAAAACAAAAGGGCATTGGGGAAAAACAAAATGGCACCGGAAATGGGGAGAAAAAAGAAGGGGAGCACGCCCACAACGGTGTTCCTCCGGGGGTCAGTTTTGGGGGCCCGTTTTTGGTAAATTTTTTTACATAAACTACAAAAATAAAGTTGGTAAAAATTTGGGGGGGGGGACAATTTGTTTAGAAAAAGGGCACAAGTGCAACTTTTGGGACATTCTGGGTGGGGCAACGTTTTGGGTCTCCGGGACCCTTTTTTTTCAGCCTTTAAAAACAAAAACCATTGGACACAGGGGGGTTATATAGGCTCAGAGTGGGGGTTTGCAATACTAGTAAAAGTAAAAAGTAGTGTATTATGTCAAAAGGGTTGAAAAGTAGAAATAGTAAAAAAATAGGGGTGAGTTTTTTTAAATTCGTAATGAGTAAAAGGATAAAAAACGTAGTTTTTTTATACCCTTTTACCATGACGAATTTAAAATTGCCCCCTACCATATTTGTTTTAAACAAACTACTACTACAACTTTTGACACTAAACTACTACTACTACTTTTACTATTTAATATACTACTGCTACTACTCCCTACTACAAACCTACTACCAACCACTAGTTTTTTGGGCCCCTCACTCTGAGCCTTTATATACCCATCTGTGCCCCAATGCATTGTTTGTAATGGTTGATAAAGCTCCTGGGGGGCCGAAACTTTTGCCCCCGGGTAAAAAGTCCCATTTTTTTCCCACTTGTCCCTTTTTAAACTATACAAAAACTACATAGATGGGGGAAAATAAATAGCGACAAAACCCAAATTTCCCTGATGACCCCAAAAAGGGCCTTTCCCAAATTCTTTCCCTTAATGAGGACATTTGGAAATTCCGGGGATGATTTAAAATTGGACTGATGCAAGGGTTTCGGAGAAGTGGCGAAAATTTTTAATATTGAAAAATAAAAAAAGTTCAAATTTGTTGGCCCGGGGGGGGGGGGTTTAAAAAACCATGAAATATAAAAAAAAAAATAATGTAGAAAAGGAATTTAGGAGTTTGGTTAGCAGAAAATTTAAAACCAAGACAACAGTGTTTAGTTTTTTGGGGCCAAAAAAGCTAACAAAAAATTCTTGGCTTCATATCAAAAGAAGTATAAATAAATAGAAGTCCCGGGTTTTCTTAAACTTTTATACCCTTTGGGTTTAAGGCCTCATTTAGCTAGGGTGCTCAGTTCTGGTCCCCCGTTTTTACAAAAATGGATATAAAAAGCTCCCCGGAAAACGTACAGAGGGGGATGACAAGTTCAAACCCATGTTTTTGAAATCTTTCCCAAAAGGGGTGACTGAGGCCCTGAAATCTGCACTCTCCTCGAAAGGCGTAATTTTTTGGGGGGTATATCCCAAGTGTAAAAAAATGGAAAAAAGGGAAAAAATAAAGAGGTGTTAAAAAGGGATCGGTTTAAATTTTCCGCCCCAAAACAGGACTCGCAACAATGGTTTTAAAATTTTAAAAAAAATCAGATTTTAGGAAGGATAAAGGAAAAAACAAATGGTTTGGTAATAGAGTTGTGGAGGTGGGGAAAAACTCCCGAGTACAGTTATTCAGGTAAAACGTTTTTTGTAGTTTTAAAAAAAAGGTTAGATAAATTTCAAAAGGGGGGGTTTGGGGGGTTGTGAGTTAAAAACCTGAAAAGCCCTTTTGCTGCTGGGGGTCTGGGGCGTGCTCCTGCCTTGAGTGGAGGTGACCAGACTGGGGGGTTTACCGAGCAAAACCGGGGGGGTTTTATTGGGCTAATGGGGGGAGGGAAAATTGGGCCTGCTCTGCATGGGGCAGTAGGGCCTTTTTCAAATGTTCCTTCTTTTCCCTTTTGTTCCCCTTTTGTTCTTAAGCCAACATTACTGTAAAATTTAGAAATAATAAGCGTGATCCGAGCCTTTGGGAGTTAAGTGGAGTCTTAGATTAAAAGTTTTTTGGGATCAAAAAATACCAAAAAGGGGGGGAAAGAAAAAGAAAAATTTAACCCGCGCTTTTTCTTGGGGTGTCTGAGGGTTTTTTCGAAAAAAACGAGCCCACAAAAAAGAATTAAAGTGTTTCCCAAATTTGGTCAGTAAATGCCAAACTATATGGGTTATCTTTTATAGTGTAGTGTAAAATGAAAAAGTGTAAATTTTATAATAAGAAATGTGTAAGAAAAATAACAGGTTTTATTGGTTAATAAAAAAGGGAAAAACTGAGCAAAAAAAGGGTAGCGAATATGACATTGAGTCGTAAGCCAAGAGTCATGGGGGCCCGGGCATCGCGGGCCCGCTATCTTTTGATAAGGGTTTTGACCCCCAAAACCAGATAGTTTAAAATGCATATCTAGTGCCGGGATTTAAGCACAGTAAATGAGATTTAAAAGAATTTAAAGAGAAAACTTTAAGGGGAAACCCGGAGTCCCGGGTGGCCACAAAGAAAATTCAATGATGCCAAATTTAAGTAACCCCCTAAAAGTGGTGGTTTGGGGGGGCGGGTTTTTGGGTCTAAAGGGTTTCCCCCAAACTGTTTAACCCTGAAAGGGGTCCTCCCCTCAGTGTGAGCAAGGGAATGGGCTAATAACGACAGTAATTTTGGAACTTTTAAATTCCCGAAGCCAGGGTGGGTCTCAGGGGTGTCTTTTAAAAATAGTGCTCATTGGGGAAATGCAATAAGGGGGAGAAGGTAGGAAACAAAATCCCGTCTTATAAATACAAAATTCGGACTACAAAAAATTTTTGGGCCCGTATTTTTTTAAATTTATTGGCCACAATTTAACAGTTTCACAAAAACACAAGGGTGTCTGAGCCCCCACACGATTGAGTTGTTTTTTTGTAAACACACCCCCCAAAAAAAAACATGAACAGGGGGGCACCCCGTGTAAACAGTGGGCCGTCCCCCCATAACCAACCCTTTAAACCCCCCCACCCCTTTTCCCAAACACTAACCCCCTATCTACCCCCACATTCTCCCTCACACTATCCCCCACTTTTTGCACCCCCCCTCACACTAACACATTTTCCCTTCACCTAACCCAAATTTTTATTTCCCACACCCCAAAAAAACCCCAAAACACACACCCCCAACCCCAAAAACACACACACACACCCCACAAAACATTTTTTCCCCTTTGGGCTGCAAGAAGGCCCTTTGACACAGTTCCCCCACAAGAGATTGGTGCAAAAACTGGAGGACCAAGCAGGGATAACAGGGAAGGCACTACAATGGATCAGGGAATACTTGTCAGGAAGACAGCAGGGGAGGTCATGGTACGTGGCGAGGTGTCAGAGTGGGCACCTGTTTACCAGCGGGGGTCCCGCAGGGGTCAGTTTCCTAGGACCAGTGCTGTTCTGGTATTTGTGTGAACGATATGACGGGAAAGGAATAGACTCTGAGGTGTCCCTGTTTGCAGATGACGTGAAGTTGATGAGAAGAATCACTCGATCGAAGACCAGGCAGAACTACAAAGGGATCTGGACAGGCTGCAGAATGGTCCAGCAATTGGGGTCCTGGAGTTCAATCCCACCAAGTGCAAAGTCATGGGAAAATTGGGGAAGGGCAAAGAAGGCCGCAGACGGAGTACAGTCTAGGGGGTCAGAGACTACAAACCTCACTCAAGGAAAAAAGATCTTGGGGTGAGTATAACACCAGGCACATCTCCTGAAGCGCACATCAACCAAATAACTGCCCCCCCGCAGATATGGGCGCCTAGCAAACCCCAGAACAGCATTCCGACATCTTAATAAGGAATCGTTTTAGGACCCTGTACACCCTTACGTTAGGCCCATATTGGAGTATGCGGCACCCGTTTGGGAACCCACCACCTAGCCAAGCACGTAAAGAAACTAGAGAAAGTGCAAAGGTTTGCAAAAAAGACTAGTCCCAGAGCTAAGAGGTATGTCCCACGAGGAGAGGTTAAGGGAAATCAACCTGACGACAACTGGAGGACAGGAGGATAGGGGGGAAACATGGAATAACGACAGAACAAAATCTGAGAGGAAATTGACAAAGGTGGACAAAGAACAGGATGTTCCAGGATTGGACACAGTAACAAGGCGGACACAGTTGGAAGCTGACGACACAGATGATTCACAGGGATGTTAGGAAGTATTTCTTCAGCCACAGAGTGTCAGTAAGTGGGAATAGTTGGGATGCGATGTAGTGGAGGCAGGATCCATACATGCTTTAAGCATAGGATATTGGGATAAAGCTCCCGGTTGGGAGAGTGACCCTAGTGCGATCAGTGAAGAGGCGGGGCCAGGAGCTCGGGACTGACCCCCGCACCCTCAACTAGGTGATGTAGAACTAGGTAGTACACACACCCACCTCACACACACCACTCACACACACACACACCACAGTGTAGTGGGTCAAAGCGCCAGCTCGAAATCTTAGTGCTTTTAGTGCTGTTTTAGCAGCTAGAAGCAACCATGTTAGTGACAACGTTCAGTGAACAAACCCTACAGTGATAACCAGTGTATTAGGGCAAACATAAGTAAAGTGAAGGCGAGAGAAAGCTGAAATTATACAACAAATTTCAAAGCGCCGTCGTAGCCTAAGTTGGCACTGTTGCCACATGTTACACATATACAAGTACAAATCGAGTGACCTCAGAGAACCGACCCAAATAGAATTAAGAGAGGCAATAAAGGGATACACAGTGTATTGCAAACATAAATAAAGTGAAGGCGAGAGAAAGCCTGAAATTATACAACAAAATTTCAAAGCGCCAGTCGTTTTGAGCCTTGTGGCACTGTTGCCACATTGTTACACATTTATACAATACAAATCGAGTGAACCCTAAAGAGAAAAGGACCCAAATAGAATTAAGAGAGGGTGGTAAACGACAAAATGTGATGTAGCACACAGAGTGAACAAGCTAGCCAGAAAAGGGGATATTATATATTATATATTACAATACATATACATAAATTATATAGCAGCAGGTGGTGGAGCAGTAGGCTGAGGGAGTAGCGCCACATTAACAGGCTGGGTGTCATCACAAATAAGTAGTGGTACTTACCAAAAGTGAGTGTAAATATACAAGTAGCAGTATACAAGTGATAAGTGTGGTAAATGAGGACTCAAAAGGGGCAACGAGTTAAAAAATAGCGAAAGAAGCCAGACGGCGGAAAGGGCGAAGTGTGCAAGGTCATCGTACAGCACGGCATCGTTACAGCGAGCATGTACATCAGGCATTCTGGATGGACGTCCCTCTGACCAGTACGTACAAATCACCTGTTTTGTGGTTGGCGGGGAGTCTGAGTGATAGAGCCGGCCCAGCGGTCACTGGTAACTCGTATCTAAACCCTTGCTCCAGAGCGATTATCATAACTACAACACCTAGCAGTAGTAGGAAGATAAACTTTGTAGGAGTAAGGATTAATGCAGGAGATTAATTCGTGGCTAATGGGGACTACAGGCCCTGACAACAGTTTCGAGAGATAAGGTCTAGGACACAAAGACAGTAACAATCTGAGAAGCAAGTACTGGGTACACATGTAGTATAAGGTATTAATAAACTAGGTGGAAAGAGAATGACTTGATTTAACACACGCTAGTTATTATTAATTATTAGAACTACTTTCAGTGTTAATGGTATCTCATTAGTCTTACGGTTACAAGAAAGTGAATTGTATTTCTGGGGATTATATACAACTGACGTGCTTCAACACACACACACACGTGCTCCTCACAAACACACTCGGGGGCCAGGAGATGGGGTCTCGACCCTTGAATACCACAACTAGGTGAGTTACACCAGCTGATCCTTGGATTTGACCGCCTCCCCCACAGACCTCTTACCTTTCCCCTCCCTCGCGTTTCTCCCTCTCAAATACCCTCTTTCCCCCCTTTCTCCCTCTCTCTCTCTTCTCTCCCTCTCCTCTCTTTCTCCCTCTCTCTACCCTTTCTCTCCCCCCTCACATTTCTCTCGCTCCCATTGGTCTTTCCCTCACCCCCTTACTCTCTCCTCTCTATCCCTCTTTTCTACCTTTCTCTCTCTCTCTCTCCCTCTTTCTACCCTTTCTCTCTCTCCCCCAACCCTCTCCTCCTCTACACCTGTAGTTAAAAGGTAGTACATAAAAACTGGGTGAAAGAATGACTTGTTAACACACGTTAGTATTATAATTAGAACTACTCTCAGTGTTAGTGGTATCTCATTAGTATTACGGATACACAGAAAGTGAATTGTATTTTCTGGGACATATAAACAACTGACGTGCTCACACACACACAACAGTGCACACACATACACACTCGGGGCAGGGAGCTGGAGTTCGCGACCCCGAAACCAACAACTAGGGTGAGTACACACAGCTCTATCCTTGGAATTTGACTGCCTCCCCCACAGACCTCTTACATTTTCCATCCCTCGCGGTTTCTCGCGAATAGCCTTCTTCCCTCCTTTCTCCCTCTCTCTCTCTTTCTCTCCCTCTCCCCTCTCACTCTCTTTCTCCTTCTCTACCTTTCTCTCCCCCTCACATTCTCTCCCTCCCCCTTGGTCTTATCCCTCACCCCCATACTCTCTCCTCTCTCTCCCTCTTTCTACCCTTTCTCTCTCCTCTCTCTCCCTCTTTCTACCCTCTCTCTCTCTCCCCACCCCTCTCCCTCCTCTAGCCCTCTGTCTGTGGTAATATAAAAAGTAAAAAAAAAAAAAAAAAAAAAAAAAAAAAAAACAAAAAAAACAAATGGGTGGCCTTAGAGGACGGAAAACCAAGACGATCGCGTGGAGAAAAACCAGGAGGAAGACTGGGAGCTAGAGCTCCAAAAAGGGAGGACATGAGTGGGGAGGAAGATAGTAGAGCTTGGTAGGAAGAAAATGGAGAAGCGGATAGCTGACCATGAAGAGTGTGCGGAAGTGGGAAGTCAGGTCTTCGCAGCAGAAGCTAGGATACAGTGCTTAGAAGAGAAACTGCAAAGCTGAGAAACAGAACTAAGAGACAAATGACAATTCAGGTGTGACACATCAGGACAATCAAAGCAGGCGCAGACAGGGGCTGGTAAGCAAAACATCGGAGACATGCGAACAGAAGGCCCTATCAGACCCACGTGGGGCCAGGAAAGGAAAAAGACGACGAGCACACTAAGATCAAACGACAGGTTCCGAAAAGACCAATGAAGGTATGCTAATGCAGAGATTCTTAACAGCCAACTGCACGTAGCAAGGGAACAGACTGGTCAGAAAGACAGTCACTGAGAATAGAAGTTTCAGATCGGACAGGGACTGAAGGCAAGAAACATGTCAATGGAAGGAATAAAAATGCCTCAGAGGACGCAGAAGGAGCTCATTGGGAGGAGAAAGGGTGCGAGGTCAGTTTTTGTGTACAGGCTCAAAGAAGCCAAGGGGGCCAACTTTGAAGAAATAAAAAAGGCAGAAAAAAATGATTGAAGGCATATGAACACAAATAGGGAGAGGGCCATATGACCCAGGTGACAAATTTTCAGAGATTGGGTGGTTTGTGAGTGGAAGGATCCGGCTCCTGTCAGAGTAACTTTAAGGAAGAATCAGTTCGAACCCGGTTCTGCAAGAGGAAAGCAAGACCTGCGGGACAAAGTGGGGTACCAGAGAGTATACCTCGGCCGCGACCAGAACACAAGAAGAAGGACGAACTGAAAGAGAGGGTACAGAGAGCAAGGAGGAACGAGAAGCAATGAAACATGAGCAGGACCAGGACACAGGAGGAAGGGCCAAACAACCCACAGAATCTCCCACCAAAAGACTCCACCGCGACATTCCCAAACGGCAACTGAGCAACAATCTACCAGCCCACTCACTGTTCCTCTGCCACCATCCCCATATCACAAACCTCACCCCAACAGCTGGCCCTTATGGGCATTCTGACCCCACCCCCCTCACACAAACCCCACCTACACTCCGCAGGTGCAGCCCATATAGGGCCCCCAAGGCTCTGCTCCCCCACCCCAATATTTGGCATGACCACACTGATAGAAACGAAGCTAAAGGTTTGGTAACAAACGCGGATGGAATAATGAATAACATGAGGAGAGGAATGAAAGGAATCAGTGACAAATCCCCAAACCATAGCAGTCACAGAAACAAAACTCGCTGAGACAATAAAGCACAATCTTACAACAGGATATCAGATCCTTAGGAAAGATAGAAGGAGTAGAGGGGAGGAGGGGTTGCACTGTCATAAAACACTGATGGGGATTTGAGGAAATGGAAGGCATGGACTGATTGGAGAATGAGCTACATTGTAGGTACAAATTCAGTCCGGAAGAGAGACTAAAGTAGTCATTGGAGTGATGTATAACCCACCACAGAACTGCAGGAGGCAAGTGAAGAGTACGAAGAAAACAAACAGGGGTGATGGGGACACACTGGTGAGGTGGCAGAAGAAAGACTCACTCGGCAGAGCAAAGTTATGGTAATGGGCGATTTCAACCTCAGGGAGATCGATGGGCAAAACTGGAGCACATGGGGGTCCCCAAACATGGAGAGCCAAGCCATGAAGGCTGTGGTACTTGAGAAACTCATGCATAAACATGTCAGGGACACACCAGACGAGAGGAGGGGAGGATGAGCCAGCCAGACTGGATCTTGTGTACACCCGGAGCAGTTCAGACATTGAGGACATCACTTATGAGGAGGCCCCTTGGAGCTGCGATAATGTGGTTTCTGATTTAAGACTATATAGTAGAGATAAAGTGTGGGAGACGGTAACAGGAAAACTGAAGGGGACAGGCAAACTATAAAGGGGGGGGCACAAACAGGTATGAGAAACTTCCTGCAGGCGTTCAGTTCCCGTGGGACAGAGAAATGGTGGAATACAGTCAACGAGATGATGGATAAGTGGAACAACGAGCCAGGTGGAGGCGAGGAAAGTTTTGTTCCCAAGGGCGGAACCGGACATACTAGGAAGACCACAACGAGAGTCCTTGGTTTACCCGAAGGTGGTAGGGAGGCAAAAACTAAGTGCAACAGAGAATGGAAAGGTAAGGAGGCATAGGACCCAGGAAAACAAGGAGAATTAGTGTGAGAGCCAGGAAACGAGTATGCACAGATAAGGGAGGGGAGGCCAGCCGACAGTTATGAAAACGACATAGTATCGAAAGTCACATCTGACCGAAACTGCTGGATAGCCACATTAGGAGAAGACAAACAGTCAAGGACAGGTGATTAAGTGCTGAGGACAGCAGGTGGAGAACTCCACAAGAAACGATCAGAGGTATGTGAGGAGTAAACCAGAGATTTAAGGAAGTATTTACAGGTAGAGACAGGAGGACTCTGGGGGCAGACCAGACGGGGACACCAGCAAGGAATACACAACAAGTGTTGACGACATACATACGGTGAGGAGGGGGAAGGACGAAAAACTGCTAAGGGACATCGATTACCTCAAAGGCAATGGGACAGACCCATTAACCTCCCCGTGGGTCCTTAGAGAGGGAGCAGATATATGGTGCCGTGCCACTTACCACAATCTTCAACACATCCTGGAAACTGGGCAACTACCGAGGTATGGAAGGACGTCAAATGTAGTTTCCCATTTAAAAAGGAGGACAGAAAAGAGGCACTAAACTATAGACCTGTGTCATTGGGACGTGTATAGAATGCAAATTAATGGAGAAGATTATCAGGAGGAGAGTGGTGGAGGAGCACCTGGAAAACGGAACAGGAGTATAAATGCCAACCCAGCACGGATTCACGGAAGGCAAATCCTGAGTCCACAAAAACCTTCTGCGAGTTTTATGATAAAATAACAAAGTAAGACAAGAGAGAGAGGGGTGGGTTGATTGCATCTTCTTGGACTGCAAGAAGGCCTTTGACACAGTTCCTCACAAGAGATTAGTGCAGAAGCTAGAGCACCAGGCGCATATAACAGGAAGGGCACTGCAATGGATCAGAGAATACCTGACAGGGAGGCAACAACGAGTCATGGTACGTAATGATGTATCACAGTGGGCACCTGTGACGAGCGGGGTCCCACAGGGGTCGGTCCTAGGACCAGTGCTATTTTTGGTATATGTGAACGACATGACGGAAGGGTTAGACTCAGAGGTGTCCCTGTTTGCAGATGATGTGAAGTTAATGAGGAGAATTAAATCTGATGAGGACCAGGCAGGACTTCAAAGAGACCTGGACAGACTGGACACCTGGTCCAGCAAATGGCTTCTCGAATTTAATCCTGCCAAATGCAAAGTCATGAAGATGGGGGAGGGGCACAGAAGACCACAGACAGAGTATAGGCTAGGTGGCCAAAGACTGCAAACTCACTCAAGGAGAAAGATCTTGGGTGAGTATAACACCGAGCATGTCTCCGGAAGCACACATCAATCAGATAACTGCTGCAGCATATGGGCGCCTGGCAAACCTGAGAACAGCATTCCGATACCTTAGTATGGAATCATTCAAGACACTGTACACCGTGTATGTCAGGCCCATACTGGAGTATGCAGCACCTGTTTGGAACCCGCACTTGATAAAGCACGTCAAGAAACTAGAGAAAGTACAAAGGTTTGCGACAAGGTTAGTTCCAGAGCTAAGGGGAATGTCCTATGAGGAAAGATTAAGGAAATCGGCCTGACGACACTGGAGGACAGGAGGGTCAGGGGAGACATGATAACGACATATAAAATACTGCGTGGAATAGACAAGGTGGACAAAGACAGGATGTTCCAGGGAGGGGACACAGAAACAAGAGGCCACAATTGGAAGTTGAAGACACAAATGAGTCAGAGAGATAGTAGGAAGTATTTCTTCAGTCATAGAGTTGTAAGGCAGTGGAATAGCCTAGAAAATGACGTAGTGGAGGCAGGAACCATACACAGTTTTAAGACGAGGTTTGATAAAGCTCATGGAGCGGGGAGAGAGAGGGCCTAGTAGCAACCGGTGAAGAGGCGGGGCCAGGAGCTAGGACTCGACCCCTGCAACCACAAATAGGTGAGTACAAATAGGTGAGTACACACACACACAAGAGATTAGTGCAAAAACTGGAGGACCAAGCAGGGATAACAGGGAAGGCACTACAATGGATCAGGGAATACTTGTCAGGAAGACAGCAGCGAGTCATGGTACGTGGCGAGGTGTCAGAGTGGGCACCTGTGACCAGCGGGGTCCCACAGGGGTCAGTCCTAGGACCAGTGCTGTTTCTGGTATTTGTGAACGACTTGACGGAAGGAATAGACTCCGAAGTGTCCCTGTTTGCAGATGACGTGAAGTTGATGAGAAGAATTCATTCGATCGAAGACCAGGCAGAACTACAAAGGGATCTGGACAGGCTGCAGACCTGGTCCAGCATTTGGCTTCTGGAGTTCAACCCCACCAAGTGCAAAGTCATGAAGATTGGGGAAGGGCAAAGAAGACCACAGACGGAGTACAGTCTAGGGGGCCAGAGGCTACAAACCTCACTCAAGGAAAAAGATCTTGGGGTGAGTGTGACACCAGGCACATCTCCTGAAGCGCACATCAACCAAATAACTGCTGCAGCATATGGGCGCCTAGCAAACCTCAGAACAGCATTCCGACATCTTAATAAGGAATCGTTCAGGACCCTATACACCGTGTACGTTAGGCCCATGTTGCAGTATGCGGCACCAGTTTGGAACCCACACCTAGCCAAGCACGTAAAGAAAATAGAAAAAGTGCAAAGGTTTGCAACAAGACTAGTTCCAGAGCTAAGAGGTATGTCCTACGAGGAGAGGTTAAGGGAAATCAACCTGACGACACTGGAGGACAGGATAGATAGGGGGGAGAGGAATTGACAAGGTGGACAAAGACAGGATGTTCCAGAGATGGGACACAGCAACAAGGGGACACAGTTGGAAGTTGAAGACACAGGTGAATCACAGGGATGTTAGGAAGTATTTCTTCAGCCACAGAGTAGTCAGGAAGTGGAATAGTTTGGGAAGTGATGTAGTGGAGGCAGAATCCATACATAGCTTTAAGCAGAGGTATGATAAAGCACACGGTTCAGGGAGAGTGACCTAGTAGCAACCAGTGAAGAGGCAGGGCCAGGAGCTTGGACTCGACCCCTGCAACCTCATCTAGGTGAGTACAACTAGGTGAGTACAATACGAAGAGAGTAACAGAGCAATGGTGAACACACTGGCTGAGGTGGCAAGAAGAGCTCACTCGAGCAGAGCAAAGTTACTGGTTAAGTGCGATTTCAACCACAGGGAGATCGATTGGGAAAACTTGGAGTCACACGGGGGTTCCGAAACATGGAGAGCCAAGATGATGGATGTGGTACTTGAAAACTTCATGCATCAACATGTTAAGGATACTACCAGAGAGAGAGGGGAGGATGAACCAGCAAGACTGGACCTTGTGCTCACTCTGAGCAGTTCAGACATTGAGGATATCACATATGAGAGGCCTTTTGGAGCTAGTGATCATGTGGTTTTGAGCTTTGAATACTTAGTAGAGTTACAAGTGGTGAGGGTAATAGGAGATGATTGGGAAAAGCCAAACTATAAAAGGGACTACACAGGTATGAGGAACTTCCTGCAAGAGGTTTAGTTGGACAGATAATTGGAAGGAAAGACAGTAAACGAAGTGATGGAATACGTAACAACAAAATGCAAGGAGGCAGAGGGAAGGTTCGTTCCAAAGGGCAACAGAAATAATAAGATGACCAAAACAAGCCCTTGGTTTACTCGAAGGTGTAGGGAGGCAAAAACTAAGTGCATCAGAGAATGGAAAAAGTACAGAAGGCAAAGGACCCAGGAAAATAAGGAAATTAGTTGAAGAGCCAGAAACGAGCATACACTGATAAGGAGAAAGGCCCAGTGACAGAACTAAAAAACATAGCATGAAAGTTAAGCCTGACCCGAAACTGCTGTATAGCCACATGAGGAAGACAGCAGTCAAAGACCAGGTGATCAGGCTGAGGAAAGAAGATGGGGAACTCGCAGGAAACGATCAAGAGGTAAGTGAGGAGCTCAACACATGATTTAAGGAAGTGTTTACAGTTGAGACAGGAAGGACTCTGGGAAGAAAAGCACAGACGGGGATACCAACAAGGACTATAGCAACAAGTGTTAGATGACATACACACAACCGAGAAGGTGAAGAAGCTGCTAAATGACCTTGATTCCTCAAAGGCGATGGGACCAGACAACATTCTATGCTTGCCTACATCAATGCCTCCAGCACTGAGCAGTTATTAGGATTGATCCCATTACCGTTCATGATGTTGTCAAACTGGCTAACAATATCCTCCATCCCAGCCCCAGGAAAGCAAACCGTCTGTCTCCTACTCCTATCCTTCAAGCAGAAGGCCTTATCCATATATCTAATCTGGCTATCCCAACAACAACAATGTTTTACCTTCCTTGGTGTAGTTCGTCATGACCCTCCCAGTAGTTGACTCACGTTCATCGGGCAGCACAGAGAATTCCTTCAGTGTTTCGACAACAATTTCCACAGCAGTCTCTTTCTTCTCTATCGTTTCTACTTCTCCATTCCTCTTGTTGATCTTCAACTTTGGTCCATACTGTCCGGTCATTGCCCAGGTTCCCTTCTTGACCTGAGGACTCACAACACGAAGACTACTACGAATCCTCTTGTTTTCCTCCGTCAAGAGCTGTAATTCTAGCTTCACTACCCTTAATTCCTCCTTAAGCTGCTGGTAAAGTTGCTCAATGGAGGGCATCTTGATTCACTCCACAGGGAGAACACTAGACACGTCCTCACTCACCTATGAGGTTTGGTTTTTATTGTACCTTGATAATGTGAGAAGTCACGAAAATGCTTTGAATTTCGCTATTTTTTTTCACAATGGTTGTTTTGCATATTGTGATGTCACCTGTTTACTGTGTGTGTGTGTGTGTGTGTGTGTGTGTGTGTGTGTGTGTGTGTGTGTGTGTGTGTGTGTGTGTGTGTGGTGTGTGTGCGCAGTGTGTTGTGTGGTGTGTTGTTGTGTGGGGTGGTTTTTGTACTCACCTTTTTGTACTCACCTTTTTTGGGGTAGCAGGGGTCGATTCATAGCCCCGGCCTCGCCCTTCACTGATTGCACTGGGTTCCTCTCCCGCCCCATGACCACCATACCTCCCCTTTAAAACTAGCAGGGTTCCCCCCTCCCACAAAGCCCCTTTCTGGGCTTTTCCCGGCCTGACTACTCTATACTGAAGAAATACTTCCTAAACCCCCTTTGATTCATCTGAGTGTTCAATTTCCCAATTGTGACCTCTTGTGTCTGTGTCCCCCGGGAACATCCCGTTTTTTCCACCTTGTCATTCCGCGCGGTATTTTAATGTCGTTTCAGTTCCCCTGACCCCCTGTCCCCATGTTGGGCCCGATTTCCTCAACCTTTCTTCGTGGGGACAACTCCGTAGCTCGGGGGACTACCTTTTTGCAAACCTTTGACTTTTTTTATTTTTTAGTGCTTGCCCGGGGATTCCAAAGGGTGCCTCATACTCCAGTAGGGGCCTGACGTAAAGGTATGTGTGTGTGTGTGTGTGTGTGTGTTTGTTGTTTTTTGGGTTTTTTTTGGGGGGTGGTGGTTGGGTCTTCATGTTAAATATATTCCCCTAGCTATTTTTAGTTTTGCTTTAAAGCAGTAGGGACCTCCTGTTGGTTTTTTGGTTGGGTGAGGTCTTGAATTTTATTTTACCCCTTTCTTTAATTTTTAGTGTTGAATTCCTACAGTTCGACGTAAAAACCTCCCGTCTAGTAATCACAACAAAGTTCAAGGAGTCGCGGGTAACAAAAATGAACCTCCCTTTTCAGTAATCACTAAAAAAGTTAAAGGGAGTCACAGGTAACAAAAATAAACCCTCCCTGTCTATATATAAAAAAAACAATTTAAAGGGAGTCGCAGGAACAAAGAACCTCCCTGTCTATATACACAACAAAGTTCAAGGAGTCGCGGGTAACAATAATGAACCTCCCTTTCTAGTATACACTAACAAATTTTAAAGGGAGTCGCAGTAACAAATGAACCTCCCTTCTTATATCACTAACAAAGTTCAAGGAGTCGGCAGGTAACAATAATGAACCTCCCTGTCTAGTATATCACTAACAAAGTTCAAGGAGTCGCAGGTAACAATAATGAACCCCCTGTTAGTAATCACTAACAAAGTTAAAGGAGTGGGCAGGAACAAAATGACCTCCCGCTAGTTATCACTAACAAATTTAAAGGACACAGGAACAATAA
The DNA here is from genome assembly GCF_026875155.1 of Cherax quadricarinatus. Classification (NCBI taxonomy): domain Eukaryota; kingdom Metazoa; phylum Arthropoda; class Malacostraca; order Decapoda; family Parastacidae; genus Cherax; species Cherax quadricarinatus. The sequence continues at coordinate 33,613,019 of NC_069439.1, forward strand.
GAAACCCCCGTTGTATTTTCACTAAAAATTTTCAAGGATTCCCCGTCAATAATAAACCCCCCTGTCAGTATATCACTAAAAAAGTTAAAGGAGTCCAGGTACAAAATAAACCCTCCCTGTCTGTAAATCACTAACAAAGTTCAAGGGTCGCAGGTAACAATAAAAAACCTCCCGTCTAATATCACAAAACAAAGTTAAGGACAGCGGGAAAACAATAATGAACCCCCCTGTCTATAATCACAAAACAATTAAAGATGAGGTAACAAAAAATAAACCTCCTGTCTATATATCACTAACAAAGTTCAAGGAGTCGGAGGTAACAATAATGAACCCCCCGTCTTATATCACAAAACAAAGTCAAGAGTCAGCAGGAAACAATAATGAACCTCCCTGTCTAGTATATCACTAACAAAGTTAAGGGTCGCAGGAAACAAAAATAAACCCTCCTGTCTAGATTCCAAAAAATTAAAGGAGTCGGCAGGTAAAAAATATGAACCTCCTTCTAGTATATCACTAACAAAGTTAAAGGAGTGGGAGGTAACAATAATGCCCCTCCCCTTCAGTATATCACAAACAAAGTTCAAGGATCGGCGGGTAACAATAATAACCTCCCGTCTATTATCACTAAAAAATTCAAGGATCGGCAGGTAACAATAATGAACCCCCGTCAGTAATCACTAACAAAGTTCAAGGATCGGCAGGTAACAATAATAAACCTCCTGTCTATAATCACTAACAAGTTCAAGGATCGGCAGGAAAACAATAATAAAACCCCCCTTTAGTAATCACTAAAAAAGTTCAAGGAGTCGCAGGAACAAAAATAACCCCCCTGTCAGATATCACTAAAAAAGTTCGGGATCAGCAGGTAACAATAATGAACCCCCGTCTAGTATATCACTAACAAAGTAAAAGGAGTCAGAGGTAACAAAATGAACCCCCTGTCATATACACTAACAAAGTTCAGGAGTGCAGGTAACAATAATGAACCTCCTGTCTATATACACTAAAAAAAAGTTAAAGGGGAGTCACAGGTAAAAAATGAACCCCCCCCTGTCTTTAAAACACTAAAAAAAGTTCAAGAGTCGGCAGGAAAACAAAATAAACCCTCCCTTCTAGTATACACAACAAAAAAGGGAGTGGGGGCAGGTAACAATAATGAACCCCCTTCTATATATACTAAAAAATTTAAAGGGAGTCGCAGGTAAAAATATGAACCCCTGCAGTATATCCCTAACAAAGTTCAAGGATCACAGGAACAAAATGAACCTCCCGTTAGAAAAACACTAAAAAAGTTCAAGGAGTCGCAGGAAACAATAATGAACCCCCGTCGGGATACACAAAAACAAAGTTCAAGGATCAGCAGGAAACAATAATGAAACCCCCTGTCTATATATCACTAACAAATTTTCGGGATCAGGGGTAAAAAAAAGAACCCCCCGTTTTGTATATCACTAACAAAGTTAAAGGGATCAGCGGGTAACAATAAGAACCCCCCTGTCAGTTACACTAACAAAGTTCAAGGATCAGCGGGGTAACAATAATGAACCTCCCTGTCTAGTAACCTAACAAAGTTAAAGGGGTCGCAGGTAACAAAAATAAACCCCTGCAGTTATCACAAAAAAGTTAAAGGAGTCAGCAGGTAACAATAATGAACCTCCCTGTCTAGTATATCACTAACAAAGTTCAAGGAGTCAGCAGGTAACAATAATGAACCTCCCTGTCTAGTATATCACTAACAAAGTTCAAGGAGTCAGCAGGTAACAATAATGAACCTCCCTGCTAGTTATCATAACAAAGTTAAAGGATTTCAGCAGGTAACAAAAATAAACCTCCCTGTTAGTATATCAATAACAAAGTTCAAGGAGTCAGCAGGTAACAATAATGAACCTCCCTGTCTAGTATATCACTAACAAAGTTCAAGGAGTCAGCAGGTAACAATAATGAACCTCCCTGTCTAGTATATCACTAACAAAGTTCAAGGAGCAGTAACATAATAACCCTCCCTTTAGTATATCACTAAAAAAGTTCAAGGGTCAGCGGGGAACAAAAATAACCCTCCCTGTTAGTAATCACTAAAAAAAGTTCAAGGAGTCAGAGGTAAAAATATAACCTCCCTGTTAGTTATCACAACAAATTTCGGGGATAGCGGTAAACAATAATGAACCTCCCTTCTTATATCATAAAAAAGTTAAGGAGTAGCAGGTAAAAAAAGAACCTCCCTGTCTAGTAATCCCCAACAAATTTCAAGGCAGCGGGTAAAAATTTATGAACCTCCCTTCTAAAATATCATAAAAAAGTTAAAGGGAGTCAGCAGGTAAAAATTTAGAACCCCCCTGTCTAGTTATCACAACAAAGTTCAGGAGTCGCGGGTAACAATAATAACCCCCTGTCTAGTATACACTAACAAAGTTAAAGGAGTCACGGTAACAATAATGAACCTCCCTGTCTAGTTATCATAACAAATTTTAAAGAGTCGCAGGTAACAATAAGAACCCCGTCTAGTATATCACTAACAAAGTTCAAGGGTCCCAGGTAAAAATAATGAACCTCCCTTCAGTAATCCAAAAAAAGTTAAAGGGGATCAGCGGGTAACAATAATGAACCCCGTTAATACACAAACAAAGTTCAAGGAGAGCGGGTAACAATAATGAAACCTCCCTGTCTTTATACCTAACAAAGTAAAGGAGTCGCAGGTAAAAATAAAAACCTCCTGCTAGTTATCATAACAAAGTTCAAGGAGTCAGCGTAAAAAATTTAATGAACCTCCCTGTTATTTTCACAAAAAAGTTCAAGGAGTGGGCAGTAAAAAAATTTAAACCTCCCTGTCTGTATATCACTAAAAAATTTTAAGGAGCAGCAGGTAACAATAAAAACCCCCTTTAGTATACCTAACAAATTTCAAGGAGTCACGGTAACAATAATAAACCCTCCCTGTCTTATATCATAACAAAGTTCAAGGAGCCAGGAAACAATATGAACCTCCCTGTCTATATATCCTAACAAATTCAAGGATCGGCAGGTAACAATAAGAACCCCCCTGTCTAGTATATCACTAAAAAGTTAAAGGGAGTCGGGGGTAACAATAATAAAAAACCCCCTGTCTATATATCAAAAACAAAGTTCAAGGAGTCGCAGGTAAAAATTTAAAACCTCCCTGCCCTAGTAATCACTAACAAATTTCAAGGATCGCAGGTAACAAAAATAACCTCCTGTCTAGTTATCACTAACAAAGTTAAAGGAGTCGCGGGTAACAATAAGAACCCCTTCTAGTTACAAAACAAATTTTCAAGGAGTCGCAGGAAAACAAAAATAAAACCCTCCCTGTCTAGTAAATCACAAACAAATTTTTCAAGGATCCGGGAAACAAAAATGAACCTCCCTGTCTAAAAATCACTAACAAATTCAAGAGTCGCAGGTAACAAAAATTAACCTCCCTGTCTGTATATACTAACAAATTCAAGGAGCAGCGGGTAAAAAATGAACCCCCTGTTATAATCACTAACAAGTTAAAGGAGGGGCCAAGGTAACAATAATAAAACCTCCCTGCAGTAAATCCTAACAAATTTTTCAAGGAGTCGCAGGTAACAATAATGAACCTCCCTGTCTAGTATATCACTAACAAAGTTCAAGGAGTCAGCAGGTAACAATAATGAACCTCCCTGTCTAGTATATCACTAACAAAGTTCAAAGGAGTCGGCGGAAAAATAATGAATTTTTTCCCTTCTTTTCCCCTTTACTTTAAATTTATTTTATTTTTTCTTCTTTTTTCTTCTTCTTTTCTTTTTTTTTTTTTTTCTTCTTCTTCTTCTTCTTCTTCTTCTTTTTCTTTTCTTCTTCTTCTTCTTCTTCTTTTTTTTTTCTTTTTCTTCTTTTCTTTTCTTTTTATTTTTTTTATTATATTTTTATTATTTTTTATTATTTTTTTATTAATTATTTTTATTATTTTATTATTATTATTATTATATTATTTTTTTTAAAATTATTTTTATTATTTCAAAGGCTCACTCCAAAAGGTTTAACTTCAACAAGCAACTCACAATAAAAAAACTTTACGGGGCCACCACCACCGGGATCTTAGAGGAAGTTAAGGCCCCACAAAGGTATTTTTTCCTCCTTTTTTTCTTACACATTAACCCACCCCAAGAGCGAAAAAAAAAATTGTATTTAATTGCCCTTTTTTTGTTTTTTTTTTTTTAGTGTTGAATTTATTTTTTCCATTTTTTTAAGTACTTTTTTGAAAAAAGAGGGTTTTTTTTTTATTTTTAAATTTCAAATAATAAACTTTAAAAAAAAAAATATCAAATTTTAATTTTCCTTTTGGGAACACAACTGTCCCCCAAAAAAACAAATTTTAACATTGAGGAACCAATAAAATCAAAAAAAATTTTCAATTTTTTCAAAAATTTTTAAAAACATTTGTTAAACCAACCATTCTGATTTTAAAAATATGTCTTTTGCATTTTAAAAAAAATTTATTAACCCCTTTTCAGACCATATAGGGAATTTTCCAAATTAAACCAAACCAAACAGACTTTATATAAAGTTACCCCAAAAAATTAACTCCCTTAAATTTAGAAACCAAAAGACAAAATAAATTTATTTTAAAACCCCGTAACCAAAAATTTTATCACCTTTTAAAAATTTTTTAAAAAAAATACTTAAGGATCCTTTTTTTTCCACCATTTTTGAAAATATTAAAAAACTTATTTTTTTTTGGTTTTTTTCAATTTCCCAAACCAAAGTCAGAACATGATTCAGTTTCCCAAAAAAACCCTTAAAATCCAAGGGGCCTTTGTTTTTTAAAAAAAAAAAGTTACCTTAACTAATTTTAAAAACAAAAAAAATTTCTGGAATTTTAAGTTAATTTTTAAATTTTTTAAAAAAATTTTCCCTTACCTAAAAAAGGATTAAAATTTTTTCATAACTTTAACAAACCATTTTTTTTTTTTTTGGGGGGGGATTTTTTTTAACCAAATTTGGACTTTTAAATTTTTTAAAAAAAATTCAAAATTTTTTTTTTTTTAAATTATTTTCGTTTTTTGAATAAAAAAGTTTTCCTAATTTTTAAAAAATTTTTCAATTAAGATTTTGGGTTTTAATAATAAACTAAAAATTTTTTAATTTTCAATTTTTTTAAAAAAAGGGCTAGGAAAAAAGTTTTTTAATCAATAACCCCGGAAAATTTACAAATTTTTTCTAGGGGCCAAAATTTAAAATTTTTTCAAAGGTTTCCCGGAAATTAATTTTTTTAAAATCAAAAAAAATTTAAATTTTTCTCTGACAAATTATTTAAAATTTTTCAAAGATATTTCTACTAAACAAGAAAAATCAAAAATTAAATAAAGTTAATTTTATGATCGGAAAGAAATTTTTAAAAACCCTTTTTTAAATAAAAAATATTGTCATACAAAATTTTATTTAAAGAAAAAATCCTTAAAAAAAGAAACAAAAATGGTAGTAAATTTAAAATTTTCCCAAAAATCAACCCCGAAATTTTTCGTTTTTTTTAAAACCCGGAAAATAAAAAATTTTTTTCAAATTTTTGGGAGTATCAAAAAAATATTTACTGTAAGAAAATTTTTTTACCGGGTGTACAATTTTTTTTTAAAAATTTTTTAAAAAGACAAAGTACAAAAGGGAATTTTTATCCCTGTGGGAATTTAAAAATTTTTTTAAAAAAAAAAAATCTTAAACCCGGTCTTAAAATTAAAAAATTTCCCAAAAAAAAAAAAAATGAGGTTTTACTATTTCACCCAAAAAAACCCTTTGGAAAGATAAAATTATCCCAAATTAATTCCTTGGAATTTAAGGGGTTTTTTAAAAAGTTTAAAAATTTCCCCAAAAAAAAGGGGTTTTTTTAAAAAAAAAAAAATTTTTTTTGGGGGGGGGGAAAAAAAAAAACCCCCTTTCCCCCCCTTTTTCCCCCCCAATTTTAATTTTAAATTTTTTAAAAGTTGGGTTAGAAAAATTTTAAAAAAATTTTTAAATATTAGTGTTTTAAAAAAAAAAATTTGATGAAAATTAATTTTTTTATTTTTTTAAAATTTTTAAAAAATTAAAAATTATTAAAATCTTTTTTTAAAGGAAATAAAAAATAATCGGAAAAAAAATTAATTATTAATGTAGCAAAATTCCTGAAATTTAAAATTTTTTTTTTTAATTTTTTAAAAAACTATACATAAAAATAAAAAAAAAATACAAAATAAAAAAAAAAAAAAAAAGGATAAAAACGAACCCCCCAAAAAAAAAAAAAAAATTTACCAAAAAAATTTTAAAAAATTTTTTAAAAAAAAAAAAACCCCCCCAAGAGTTTTGATCCCAAAAAAACGGGGGAAAAAATAAAAAATTTAAATAAAAAATTATAAAAATAAAAAATTTTAAAAATTAATTTTTTAAAAAAATAAAAATGGGGGGAAGAAAAAAAAAAGAGGGTATTTAAAAAAATTATTTCCCCGAAAAATTTTTAAAAAGGTGGGATTTAAAATTTTTTTTTTAATTTGGGGTTTTAAAAAGTGAAAGTCGGGGTTTAAAATTGGATTAAGAATTAAAGAATCTAACACAAAATGGGGGTTGTCACAGTTCCTTTTTTGCTGATAGCACTGTGCTTTTTGAAGATTCTGAAAAGAAGCTGCGGTATGGAGGAGGTGAATATATTCAGATATTTAGGAGTGGACATGTCAGCAGATGGGTCTATGAAAGATGAAGTGAATTGACGAGGGGAAAAAGGTGAGTGGTGCACTGGGAAGTCTGTAGAAACAAAGAACATCATCCATAGAAGAAAAGATGGGAGTATAGTTATAGAAGGAAATGAGCATAGTTATACCAACGCTCTTATATAGGTGTGAAGAATAGGTGGTGCATGTTGCAACAAGGAGAAGGCTGGAGGCAGTGAAGATGTCATGTCTGAGAGCAACGTGTGGTGTGAATATAATGCACAGAATAAGTAGTTTGGAAATTAAGAGGAGGTGTGGGATTACCAAAACTATTATCCAGAGAGCTGTGGAGGGGTTGTTGAGGTGGTTCAGATATGCAGAGAGGAAGAAATGAAAGAGAATGACTTTGAGAGTGTATAAATCTGTAGTGGGGGGAAGACATGGTAACAGTCGGCCTTGGAAAGGCTGGAGGGAGGGGGTCAATGAGGTTTTGTGTGTGTGAGGGGCTTGGATTTCCAGGAGGCATGCGTGAGCGTGTTAGATAAAAGTGAATGAAGTCAAATGGTTTTTAGGACTTGATGTGCTGTTGGAGTGTTAGGAAGTAACATTTATGAAGGGATTCAGGAAAACCGGCAGACCGGATTTGATTCCAGGAGATAGGAAGTACAGTGCCTGCACACTGAAGGAGCGGTGTTAATGTTGCAGTTTTTTAACCGTAGTGTGAGCACGCCTATGGCAAGACAGTGATGAATGGTGATGAAAGTTGAAAGTTTTTTCTTTTAGGGCCACCCTACCTTGGTGGGAGACGGCCTATGTATTAATAAAATTAAATAGATAACCTTAGACTGCCTCCCACATATGATTCCTAGAAGATGGTTGGTATTGTTTGTGGATTGTGTAGGCATTATTCTGCCACTTTTAATATCTAAATGGTATAATTCTATTTTGTATTAAATAACCCGAGTATAACTAACAAAAGTTTGCTCTGCGACAAGTGTCTTAGTCTTCATAATTCAAGGCAATGCGCCATTTCATTCCAGTTGATGTTTCACTTTTCCGATAACAGGAATGTGCCGAGGGCCATCATTATCTCGCTCACCAGTATTACAATGATCTATATCCTCACCAACGTCGCCTACTTCGCTGTGCTCACACCCAGCCAGATGCTCTCCTCTGCTGCTGTGGCTGTGGTGAGTCTTCTCTTCTGCATTATTAAACAAAATTGGACTGATCAGTATTTACCGCTACATTGTCAAGGAAAGACACTTTGTATGCTGGGACACACATTGCTTTGTGACAACGTTTCGCTTTATCAATACTTGATAAAGACCAACATAGAGCAAAACAGTGGCGCAATAAAAGTTTGATGCATAACATGTCTTTTCTTCTCTGTTGTCAACAGCATGCTACTCTGTATAAAATAAATCAAGCAAGGTAATATTTTTTTATGCTAGAACACTTTCACTTAGATGACAGAGACGTTTTTGGAGGTTTTCAAAACATTTTCACACTATTTTCTTCATGTAAAACATGTCGTGTCAAGCCGTGGTTGCAAGAAATGTAATGAGTTTCTGTGCCATGCAGACTGAAGCTGAGAATCCGCCAGTATTATTAGAATAAACTCAGGTATATTCCTGCTAGAATCCAGAGCTCACGATAATCCACCTCATGAACACGTGGAGTGAACAGTAAGAAGCAGTCTTTATCGCTGGGAAGAACCCAGCAAGTGTCTGCTTCTGCGTGTGTGGCTCCCAACACACTCAAAGAAACACTCACGAAGAAGCATATCAAAGCAGAGGGCCTAATGTGCTTTCAATTTCACACTGGTCTTCAAATTCACCACCAACAACGACAGTCTTGTCGGAAGTGGCCTTGTATATCATTTCTATGGACGACAACAGAACCAGAACTGCCTTTTCTGTCAGAAGTTTGTGACTTAATTGGTAAGGTTGGTTTTAATAATGCTGCAAACAGCTTGAGTTCTTTTGGTTCTTTGGCTCATTGCAGCCATAATGGAATCACTCTTGTACCTATCAAGTAGAGTTAACTCTGTCACATGTAGTACTTACTGTCATAAGTTTATATAATTATTGGGTTGCATTGGTCTCAATTTGCTTTTTGTTTAAATGTTATATTAATGGTCATACAAAAAGTAATCAATGAATCTTCTGAATGATTTCATAATATAATGTTCATGGATTTAAAAAATGTTGATGGATTTAATATAATGTTGATGGATTTAACATAACCTTGATGGATTTAATATTATGCTTATGGATTTAATATACAGTGAAACCCCAGTTTTCGTCCAGTCCGGCTATCGACCACATTTTTCTGAGAAATTTTCCCCCCATTTTCGTACATGCGCTCGGAAATCGCCTGTCATTAATAGTGTCCCTCTAGTCTTAACGCCATAGTAATAATACTAATACGCAATAATAATCACTCTTGGGCACATTAAATGTCTTATTTAACGTTAATATAGACATTTTCATTACTGTATCTATGATATTTTCTTCAAAATTGTATAAGAAACACGTTACATAGCATGTAAACATACAATGTTTATATGTTATGGAGGGGTGGTAGTCGATGGGGGGAAAACATTACATTTTCTCTGGTCCAGCACCAGAGAAAACGTGTATGAATCTGCATTGGCCAAGTCATCCCCCTGGACACAAAACGCTTTTGTTTACAATTCTCGGCATCTAAAGGTGGTTTTTAGAAACGATTAAACTCAGTGAACGTGGTATGTCGATGGTAATAATATGGCTCTGAACCACATTAAATATCGTGTAGTTTTGTAGGTAGGTGTAGGTATGTAGCCCAGGCAGACTACATATGTGAAAAATACTGTATGTATTTTCCAGAAATACAGTATTTTATATGTAAATTAGTGTAATATTCTATAGGTAATAAAAGTTATGTTACAAAAAATGGGAAGCCTGCGCCTGCACAGAGAGGACTCTCCATTTTTGTTTGAATTGGACACAAGCGTTAGTGAATAATGGTAAGGATTTTCGTGCTCTAGAGGTAAAATTGGGCTGACACCTCTCAAATAGGAGCCGAAATTGTTGGATGTGCAGTTCTGCATAACTTGAGATATTGGGTGACTGGACAAGACAGCTCCAGGAACCTCAGATAAGTTTGTTTATGTTTGTAACTCTGGCCAGTGTTATTTTCATGGATAGACAGTGAGATTTTCTGAGTATGATACACATTAATCTCCAGTCAAATTGGTGAGTGATATTAAGATATGTTTTCCTTCTGTTACCTGGAGTTTACCTGGAGAGAGTTTCGGGGGTCAATGCCCCCGCGGCCCGGTCTGTGACCAGGCCTCCTGGTGGATCAGAGCCTGATCAACCAGGCTGTTGCTGCTGGCTGCACGCAAACCAACGTACGAGCCACAGCCCGGCTGATCAGGAACTGACTTTAGGTGCTTGTCCAGTGCCAGCTTGAAGACTGCCAGGGGTCTGTTGGTAATCCCCCTTATGTGTGCTGGGAGGCAGTTGAACAGTCTCGGGCCCCTGACACTTATTGTATGGTCTCTTAAAGTGCTAGTGACACCCCTGCTTTTCATTGGGGGGATGGTGCATCGTCTGCCAAGTCTTTTGCTTTTGTAGTGAATGATTTTCGTGTGCAAGTTCGCTACTAGTCCCTCTAGGATTTTCCAGGTGTATATAATCATGTATCTCTCCCTCCTGCGTTCCAGGGAATACAGGTTTAGAAACCTCAAGCGCTCCCAGTAATTGAGGTGTTTTATCTCCGTTATGCGCGCCGTGAAAGTTCTCTGTACATTTTCTAGGTCAGCAATTTCACCTGCCTTGAAAGGTGCTGTTAGAGTGCAGCAATATTCCAGCCTAGATAGAACAAGTGACCTGAAGAGTGTCATCATGGGCTTGGCCTCCCTAGTTTTGAAGGTTCTCATTATCCATCCTGTCATTTTTCTAGCAGATGCGATTGATACAATGTTATGGTCCATGAAGGTGAGATCCTCCGACATAATCACTCCCAGGTCTTTGACGTTGGTGTTTCGCTCTATTTTGTGGCCAGAATTTGTTTTGTACTCTGATGAAGATTTAATTTCCTCATGTTTATGTTATGTATATGTGTATGTATATAATCCTTTATTAATTTAATATACAGTCCACAAATTTATATATTTACCAGAATTCCTGGTGATACATATTTCATTTGTAATTAATAGGTCTAGAGCAACTTGTGGATATGACAGTTGTAGGTATCGAAGGGGAACATTTTTTGTGACCTAGGTGTCCCAAATTCCTACTTGTCTATGTAACTCTGATAAATAATAATTATCTTTGTTATTTACTGGTATGTACATTATGAGTTACATACAGATAAATGCAATTTTCCACATTTAATTTGTCCGTTGGTCCTTCTTGAACCGGAGATAATTAGTGAAGTCATTAATTAGTTAATTACTTAATAATTATATGTGAAATGGCAGAAGGAGGTGGATGTTAAGTTCACAAATTTACTTAATGTGTAGTGGATTATAATTATTACAATATTAATTTGGGTAAGCCAAGTCAAGTATGACTGAAGATTATATTAATGTGTATAATATTTATTTATTTATTTATTTATTTATTATAAATTTGAGCACACATACAGAGGTACAAAAAAATACAGATAAGAGCAGCATGCCAAAGCCACTTATACTATGCATAGCATTACGGGCTGGCTTAAAATTAACTTAAGATTAACTAAGCAATGATGAATTCAGTGATAAAACATTAATGTAAACAGATTACTATAAAGCACAAGTGAGTATTACAAAGACATGTCATATGGTTGCATTCAGTCATATGAAGGATTCTGTTAGGTCGTGTATTTAAAAAATAATAAAGTTAGATTCGGTTTTAGGTTTAACATTTATGTGATATAATTGTGAGAAACATTTAAGATATACAATTTATAAGGTTCAGTTATTCAGTATTTATTTGGTTATGCCAAATTCTGGCAAGGAATTATATTAATTTGTATAATATTAATTTTGATAAGCCAAGTCTAGCTAAAGGTTTATATTAATGTATATATAAAATTTATATTATAATTTTCTTACATGTGTAATTACTAAGCTCAAGTGTAGCTAACATTATTAATGTGTATTTTTTATATTATAATTTTCTTACATGTGTAATTACTAAGCTCAAGTGTAACTAACATTATTAATGTGTATTTAAAATTTATATTATAATTTTCTTACACGTAATTACAAAGCTCAAGTGTAGCTAGGATTTATTCAAAGGTAAGTTGTACTATTTACCTTAATAAAGTGCATAATACAGTACATAATCAGTGTTATTAATTAAGTTGAATTTAATGCATTGCATCATGGCTGAAAATGAGGATATTAATATAGAAGACAAACATATGGAATATAGAGCAAAGAAAGCATCACTGCGAGCTAGAAAGGGTCATGTAACCAAGGCATATAATAAATGTTTGGAATTAATGAATCAAGAAACTGTGAATACTGATGATTTAAAATTGTATTTAGATGCTTTGGGGAATAGATATGATTCATACAAATTATATTACAACAAATATGAAGGAGATTTGTTAGTGAACTATGTAGATGAGACTGAAGTAGATCTTATGATTAATCAGTATTATGAATTAGAAGAAAAGATTCTTTCTTGTAAAAGTCAGGCTTTGAATAAATTAAAATGTGTAAACCAGGCAGTTAATCAGTCTGCTCTAACAAATAAGATGTCTTTGCCAAAACTCCCAGAATTATGTTTACCTGTATTTAATCCTGGATAAAATTGGGAGGAGTTTCGGTCAATTTTTAAAGCAGCTGTGCATGACAGGAGTGACCTAGCCTGTGTAACTAAATTATTTTACCTCAAAGGACAGGTAAGAGGAGATGCTCACATACTCATACAAGCCTTTCCCAATGTAGATGACTCTTACAAGGAAGCAGTTGACTTGTTGAAGGTCACTTATGTTAATATAGTACAAAGTAGGTTGGATCTAGTGAATATCATTGTTAATTTAAAATCTCCAGATCACACTTACAAAGGTTTACAGCAGTTTAGAGTTAAACTGGAGAGCACTCTCAAAACTTTAAGTAATAAATATAATCTGAAGGAATCAGACTGGTTATTGAGTGCCATGGTACAGAATAAATTAAGTTATAAAACACTTGAATGATTCTCGAACAAATATCACAAGGGTTATTTTGGTCTGGAGGAAATAAGACTAGGTCTACAAGAATTAATTGTTCAGTTGCAGACCAGCCAACCAACTCATTTTAAAGATGCAACACATAATAACTCTGAGGTATCTGTCAAGTTTCACAAGGGGAAAAATTATCCCAATGGTAATAATCAAAATTCATTTCCTAGAAAGAGTTGCATATGCGCATATCAAGTAGCAGGAATCAGAAATAATGATTCTCCACAAGGTAAGAAGAATAAGTACCCTCCTAAGAGTAGCCCAGTTAATAAGAAGCCAGTCAAAGAAAAGAGAGATTGTCTCTTCTGCAAGGGTACTCATTTTTCTAAGAATTGCAATGTATACAATTCATGGAATGATAAAGTTGAAAGATTGGAGGAACTTGACAGATGTATCAGGTGTTTAGGTAATCACAATGTAAAGGATTGTCATGCCAAATTAAACAACTGTTATCAATGTCACAAAGGAAGACACCATATAGTCATGTGTAAGGGTCTATATGATAATGTTGATAATAATGATAATGTTGATAATAATGATAATGTTGATAATAATGATAATGTTGATTATAATGATAATGTTGATAATAATGATAATGTTGATAATAATGATAATGTTGATAATAATGATAATGTTGATTATAATGATAATGTTGATAATAATGATAATGTTGATAATAATGATAATGTTGACAATCCTGACACAACAGTAGCTAATGTAAAAATTGCTGCTAATGTTAATAATGATGGTTTTGCTGAAGTAGCCTTACCTGTGTTACAGGTAAAAATTGATGATAAAATTCATAAATCAAAAAATGTAACTGCATTATTGGACCAGGGATCCCAGCGTACTTTCATAAAACGTAAATGTCTTGATGGTATGAAAGTACAGATGGGAGATCCCACAACTTTAAAATTATCTGTTTTTTTTTTTTTCTCAGATAAAAGGGCTCAATTGTATGACACTGTTTATGTAACTGTCAGGTTGGGCAATGAGAAAAAACGTGTTAATGCGGTAATTGTAGATAGACTTCGAGAGAAAATATCTACAGTAGGGCTTAGTAAAGCTACAGAAAGACTTTCGCATAATGTAAATTTAGCACCTTCTGGGGTAAGTGATGATTTTGTAGGCCCAATAAATATTTTAATAGGTAGTGACTATTATGCCTCCTTTGTAAAGGGTATGGTAAAGAAATGTGGTGTCACCCTTTTGAAAACTGCAGGAGGCCATGTAATGTATGGTAGGATTCCTCGTAATAATAATTCATGACTAGAGGAAACTACAAATACCATAACTGTGTGTCTTACTCATGAAGTCGTGCCCCAGTTTAATTCTTCCATAGAGGATGGTGTTGAGCCAATGCATAAATTGTGGGAACTAGACAGCATTGGAATAAATGTAAATGAAGAAAGTCCAGACGATTCTTTTACTCAGGAACAGTACCTGAGAGTTGTAAAATTTGAATCTGGACAATACTGGGTACGACTTCCGTGGAGACTGAACCATCCAGAATTGCTCACTAATTACAGAATGGCATATGGACAATTAAAGGCTCAGCTCCGCAAACTGAGTAAGACACCAGAATTGTTAACTGCCTATAATGATATAATTGCTGAGCAGTTAATTAATAAATTTATAGAAGAGGTACCTCCTGAGCAAGCCAAAATTTATGGTCACTATTTGCCACATCACGGAGTGAAGAAGGATTCTAAGACCACTCCTCTGAGGATTGTGTTTAATTGTAGTGCCAGGAGTAACAAAAATGTACCTAGTTTAAATGACTGTTTGATGACAGGTCCGTCGTTGACGGAAAAATTAGGAGATATCATATTAAATTTCAGGGTGAAGAATTATGCCTTTACGGCTGACATAAGTAAAGCTTTCCGAAGAGTGGGTTTTCAAGAGGCTGACCGGGATTGTACCCGCTTCTTATGGCCTGAGAATCCTAGTGACCCACTTAGCCCTCTGAAAACCTTTCGCTTTAGGAGCGTATTATTTGGTGCTACATCCAGTCCGATCCTACTTCAAGTGACGATAAATGAACACCTTAACCGTATGGGAAGTCCAATGAGTAAAGTAATGAGCAAACAATTTTATGTGGACAATTTCCTGGGTGTGATGTCAACTGAAGAGGAACTGTTAATGACTTATAGAGAGGCTAATAAAATAATGCAAAGTGCAAATATGCCTCTGAGGGAATGGAATAGTAATTCGTCCAAATTAAAGGACAAAATAAGTAAAGATTACCCTGGAGATGAAGTGCCAAAATGTAGTAATGTATTGGGATTAACTTGGGATACTGAGAGATTTTTGTTAATGTTAAAACCTAATAATTACAATATGCCCAGTAAATTAACTAAGAGAGTTTTGCTTGCTGAAGTTTCCAAATGTTTTGATCCACTAGGTTTAGTGTCACCCCTTACTATAAGAGGGAAATTATTAATACAGGAAGCATGGAAACTTAAATGTGCTTGGGATGAAATTCTACCTGAGGAATTCATTAACAGGTGGGATTAATTAATTGGTGATTATGAGAAAATTCCAATGTTGGAGTTCCCACGCCAGGTGGCCAATGCAAATGGGAAAAATGTTCTCCACATTTTTTGTGATGCTTCAGAATTGGCATATGGAGCAGTTGCTTATCTTCAATGTAATAGTGTTATATCTCTTGTTATGTCTAAGGCTAAAGTGTTTCCAATTAAATCATGTACCTTACCTCAGTTGGAATTAACAGCCATTTATGTAGGTGTCAAATTAGCTAATTATATAAGAAATAAGTTGCAGGAGATAAATACTAGTGACACTGTAATTTGGTCTGATAATGAGGTATCCTTACAATGGATTCGTAATGGAAACAGTAAAATTGTGTACGTACAAAACAGAGTCTCTGAAATTAATCAGATGCAAGGGAAGTATAATAGTTTGGGTCAGCATATGTTAACATTTAATCATGTACCTGGTGAGGAGAATCCAGCTGATTTCTTGTCTCGAGGTTTACCTTATGCTAAATTTGTAAATGCTGTATCATGGTTTAAAGGACCGAGCTGGTTGGTAAATAAAGCTAATTGGCCTGTACAAAAGGCATATATTGCTCCTGTTGAAATTACTGTGACCACTGCTCCAATAGTTTGTCCTTCCTTAGCCATTGATATAAATAGGTATTCTTCTTTACCCAAACTAATCAATATAACTAAGTTGGTGTTTAAATTTTTAAACAAGATGACTATCTCATATAAGTTTTCACATCCTCTTGAATATTGGATAAAGAGGGTACAAGAAGAAATCTATGGAAATGAGATTAAATTGATGATGGAAAGTAAAATTGTGAAAGGTTCCATAATAGAGAAATTGGGGCTATATTTAGAGAACAATGTAATTAGGTGCAGAGGTAGGTTACAAAATGCTGAATTGGGTGATTGTGCTAAACACCCTATCTTACTGCCCAAAACTCATCATCTAACAAATTTAAATTGTTCTAAATGCCCATAAAAATGTAATGCATGGTGGGGTACAAGATACCTTAAATTGTATTAGGGAAACTTTCTGGATTCCACAAGGATGGCAAAGTGTAAAAATGGTGATTGAATCTTGTGTAATATGTCGCCGTGTGGATGCCAGATCCTATATGTACCCAGGTCCTCCACCATTGCCAAAGGAGTGTGTACAATTAGTGAAACCATTTGATGTAACAGGTGTAGACTATAGTGGTCCAATAATTTTAACAGGTACTTCAGATGGTGTTCCACTGAAAGTGTATGTTTGTTTGTTCACCTGTACTGCTACTAGGGCAGTTCATTTAGAAATGGCGCAGGACTTGTCTGCAGAACAGTTTATACAGCTGTTTCAAAAATTTGCAGCTAGGAGATCCTGTCCGAGGTTGATGATTTCGGATAATGCCACAATTTTGTAGCAGGTGCTCAACATTTGATAGAGTTAAATAATAGTAATGACGTTCAATCTCTGTTAACCCAGCGAGGGTGTACCTGGAAATTTATTACTCCTAGAGCCCCTTGGCAGGGGGGACTGTATGAAAGACTGATAGGCACAGTGAAGAGGTGTCTCCGTAAAGTACTACAACGGAAGAAAATTAATTTGTAAGAATTCCGTGCAGTGTTAGTGGAGGTGGAAAGTCGGATAAACAATAGGCCTCTCTCGTACATGAGTGATACACCTGATGCAGATGTATTAACACCTTCTCACCTAATATGTGGAAGGAAATTGGAAACTGTCCCTGTCTATAGAGATAATCCGGAAGAAAGTGATGAAGATTACAATGATGCGGCAGTGTTGTGTGATAAATTTAAAATGTTAAAGTAATTGATCATTGGTCTAATGTGTGGTGTAAGGAATATCTTCTTACACTATGTGAACACTTTTATGGTGCGACAGAGGCAGTAAATCGACAGAACATTCAACCAGGTGACATTGTGTTGATTGATACTGAACAACATCGAACATTGTGGCCTCTGGGCAAAGTATTGACATTGTACCCAGATGCACAAGGTGTTGTCAGGAATGTCAAAGTGTTGTGTCATGGCCAGGAAAGTTTACACACAATTAATAAATTGATTCCCTTGGAATTAAATGGTGTTCAATCAAACGTAAATGAAAATCTGAGGGAAAGTAACACGAGTGATATGGAAGATAACGCTGACCAAGTGATGCCGGAAGATGAAATCGTAGTAACACCTACTAGGAGAACAGCCACTCAAACCAGAACCAGCTGGAATCGTCTCCTAAAGGAAGGAGTAATTTGAGTCGTTTAGCAACGACCTCTGCCCGGCCGCAGTGTGGAAAATACTGTATGTATTTTCCTGAATTACGGTATTTTGTATGTAAATTAGTGTAATATTCTATAGGTAACAAAAATTATGTTATAAAAAATGAGAAGCCTGCGCCTGCACAGAGAGGACTCGCCATTTTTGTTTGAATTGGACACAAGCATTAGTGAATAATGGGAAGAATTTTCGTGCTCTAGAGGTAAAATTGGGCAGACACCTCTCAAATAGGAGCCAAAATTGTTGGATGTGCAGTCCTGCATAACTTGAGATATCAGGCAACTGGACAAGACAGCTCCAGGAACCTCAGATAAGTTTGTTTACGTTTGTAACTCTGGCCAGTGTTATTTTCATGGATAGACAGTGAGGTTTTCAGAGTATGATACACCTTAATCTCCAGTCAAATTGGTGAGTGATATTAAGATATATTTTCCTTCTGTTATGTATATGTGCACATATATAATCCTTTATTAATTTAATATACAGTCCACAAATTTATATATTTACCAGAATTCCTGGTGATGTATATTTCATTTGTAATTAATAGGTCTAGAGCAACTTGTGGATATGACAGTTGTAGGTATCGAAGGGGGACAATTTTTGTGACCTAGGTGTCCCAAAAGCCTACTTGTCTATGTAACTCTGATAAATAATAATTATATTTGTTATTTACTGGTATGTACATTATGAGTTACATACAGATAAATGCAATTTTCCACAACATACCTACATCTACCGGCTACCTACACCTGACTTCCTACAAAAAAGTACTACTCACCTCTTGCTCTACATTAAGCCTACAAATATGTTAAGGTAACTAATGAATGCACTGTGTATGTATTTTACATTTATTGTGTTGTTTAATGCCTAGTTCTATATCTAGCTTAATATAAGTTAGTGTAAACTTTACAACCCTACGCCTATTGTGGAATCTATTGTGGCTTTGGGGAAATCCATGGGGTTAGATGCGAGTGGCCAGGTTGTGGAGGAGTTGATGGATGACCACAGGGAGGAGCTAACCACTGAAGAGCTGCAACACTATAGTTATTCTCTATAATATTTATCTTTTGTTAATATTTTTGGGTGTCTGGAATGGATTAATTGGATTTACATTATTTATAATGGGAAATATTACTTCAGTTTTCGTATGGATTAAAGACAAACTGGGGATCAACCTTAATGTTGATGGACTTAATATAATGCTGATGAATTTAATATGATGGTTTTGACTATGATAAGAAAGATGATCTACAAGTTTTAGTCTGCATCAGCATAATTTGAAATTTTACTGACATTGTTAAAAAACTGGAATTGTTTGATACCGACCAGTTAGTAAAAAATCTTTTTCAGAAAGGCATAAAACTTTCAGTGTTGGAAGGTTTATTTAAAGAAAGTTTTGTGTTCATCTTGAACTGCAGCAATTTTATAATGCAATTTTATGCAAAAATTTTGTTTCTATGTATTAAAAAAATAATAACTGTTCTGATCAGCTTAAAATGCTAAGTGCAGCTGCATCTTCGTGGGAAATATTATTGTATTAATGTGGGCGATGTTGCAGCCAATTTGAGTTTTACTGAAAAAATATCAAATTGGACTTTCTAAAAATTTTAAATATTTTTTCTTGCTGACTTGTAGAGATTTTTAAAATGGATATAACTGAGAAATGAAAACTAATATTCTAAATTTGTTCTTTTAGGGAGTTTTCTCAATTTTATTTTCATACGATTTTATACCATAGCTGGCACACTACCTTTCTCCAAGTCTTTCATATATAATTTCAGAACACATTAACCTATTAGCTTGAAATTTTCCACCATGGTGACTTATAACCATGGTAAAGTTGATGGAACACTTGACATGTGAAAGTGTTCTCTAGTCAGTTTTATACAGACATTTTTCTAACTCTGGAGTTCATGCAATAATTCCATCAGACATCTTGAGTTGTCTTCAAGTTTTCAATATTCATGTTTCCTAGTTAGAGGAAAGTTGGTATTGTTAGTGAAATCTGTCGTTGACATTTTGCAAAATTTAACAGGAAAACATCGTTCAGGAAATAAATAATATTTAACTTTTCATGTCTTTCCAAAAAAAAAAATAAGTTTCATCACTGTGAAGTTAAACTGTGTTTTATGTTTAATCATAACTAATTTAATTACTGAATTAGAAATGCCATGATGTTTTTCAGATGCCAGGTTTTAAATACACGCAGGAAAATTTAAGAACAATATTCATAACTGCATACTCAACTGCAGGTTTTCGGCAACCTAACCATGGGTGTGATGGCATGGATGATACCCATCCTTGTGGCGAGTTCCACAAGTGGTTCTACCAATGGTGGTATCTTCGCCAATGCTAGGCTGTTGTTTGTCAGCTCGAGGCGCGGCCAACTACCCCAGTTGTTCTCCCATCTCCACGTCGACAACTGTACTCCCATCCCTGCTCTCATCTTTGTTGTGAGTTGCTTCTCTATCAGTGTTGTGACAAGTATTCTGTAGGTTGAGTTTCCAGAGTAACATTGTATCGGAACGAAGTAAGACAGGGAAATAGTTAAGGCCTGTCAAGGCAAAAGGATTAAGTTTCAGTTTTAGAGGAAGTAATTTAACTGCAACAGTTAAATCAGAAGGTGTTGTTCTCGTAGGATTTAGGGCATGGACAGTCCTATGGTCTTACATTTTCCCCTTTTAGCAACAGTTTAATTTCATCTCCATAGATTTCATCTTGCACCCTCTGAAGCCAATATTTCAGAGGATGTGGAAATTTTTTGTGAGATATTCATTTTATTTTAAAATTTAAACACTAACATTGTTACATTAATTAGCTTGGGTAAAGAAGAATACCTATTAATATCAATGGCTAATGAGGAAAAAATTATTGGAGCGGTGGTCGCAGTAATTTCAACAGGTGCAATATGCACTTTTTGTAAAGGCCAATTAACTTTATTTACCAACCAGCTCGGTCCCCTAAACCAAGATAAAGTATTCATGAATTTAGCATAAATCAAGCCTCATGACAAGAAATCACCTGGATTCTTCTCACCAGGTATATGATATAATGTTAATAAATGCTGACCCTAACTATTATATTTCTCTTGAATTTGATTAACTTCAGCGACTCTGTTTTGTACGTACACAGTCTTACTGTTACCATTACGAATCCATTGTAAGGCCAAATTACAGTGTCCTGCAATTAATTTCTTACATAATTAGCTAATTTGACATCTACATAAATGTTTGTTAATTCCAACTGAGGTAAGGCGTGTGATTTAATTGGAGCCACTTTAGCCTTAGACATAACAAGAGAAATATCATTATTACTTTGAATATAAGCGACGACATAACAAGAGAAATAGCATTATTACTTTGAATATAAGCGACGACATAACAAGAGAAATAGCATTATTACTTTGAATATAAGCGACGACATAACAAGAGAAATATCATTATTACTTTGAATATAAGCGACGACATAACAAGAGAAATAGCATTATTACTTTGAATATAAGCGACGACATAACAAGAGAAATAGCATTATTACTTTGAATATAAGCGACGACATAACAAGAGAAATAGCATTATTACTTTGAATATAAGCGACGACATAACAAGAGAAATAGCATTATTACTTTGAATATAAGCGACGACATAACAAGAGAAATAGCATTATTACTTTGACTATAAGCGACGACATAACAAGGAAATAGCATTATTACTTTGAATATAAGCGACGACATAACAAGAGAAATAGCATTATTACTTTGAATATAAGCGACGACATAACAAGAGAAATAGCATTATTACTTTGAATATAAGCGACGACATAACAAGAGAAATAGCATTATTACTTTGAATATAAGCGACGACATAACAAGAGAAATAGCATTATTACTTTGAATATAAGCGACGACATAACAAGAGAAATAGCATTATTACTTTGAATATAAGCGACGACATAACAAGAGAAATATCATTATTACTTTGATATAAGCGACGACATAACAAGAGAAATAGCATTATTACTTTGAATATAAGCGACGACATAACAAGAGAAATAGCATTATTACTTTGAATATAAGCGACGACATAACAAGAGAAATAGCATTATTACTTTGAATATAAGCGACGACATAACAAGAGAAATAGCATTATTACTTTGAATATAAGCGACGACATAACAAGAGAAATAGCATTATTACTTTGAATATAAGCGACGACATAACAAGAGAAATAGCATTATTACTTTGAATATAAGCGACGACATAACAAGAGAAATAGCATTATTACTTTGAATATAAGCGACGACATAACAAGAGAAATAGCATTATTACTTTGAATATAAGCGACTGCTCCATATGCCAGTTTTGAAGCATCGCAGAAAATGCGTAATATATTTACCATCTTGACTGGCTACATTACCTGGAAACTCCAACATTGGTATTTTTACAAAATCACCTGTTAATTCTTCCCACTTTTTAAGAAATTCCTCAGGTAGGGTTTCATCCCAAGGACACTTGAGCTTCCATGCTTCTTGTCTTAACAGTTTCCTTTTTATTGTAAGGGGTGACACTAAGTCTACTGGGTCGAAACATTTGGAAATTTCAGCAAGACTCTCTTGGTTAATTTATTGGGCATACCATAATTATTAGGCTTTAACAGTTACAAATTTCTCTCAATATCCCAGGTTAATCCCAATACCTTACTACATTTAGGCACTTCAACTCCTGGGTAATCTTTATTTTGTCCTTTAATTTGGACGAATTGCTATTCCACTCCCTAAGAGGCATATTTGCACTTAAGTTAACGTCATACCCAGGAAATTGTTCACATAAAATTGTTGACACACTGCATCACTCGGTGGACTACCTGTACATTTATGGTGTGCATTTATTGTCGCTTGAAGACAGAACGGATTGGATGTAGCAACAAATAATACACTCCTAAAGAGAAACGTTTTCAGAGGGCTAAGTGAGTCACTAGGATTTTCAGGCCACAGGAAACGGGTACAATCCCGGTCTGCCTCCTGCTGTAATAGCATAATTCTTAACCTGGAAATTACACAATGTATCTCCAAATTTTTCCATCATCGACGGATCAGTCATCAAGCAGCTATTTAGCCTGAGTACATTTTTACAACTCCTAGCACTACAATTAAACACAATCTTAGGGGAGTAGTTTTAGAATCCCTTTTAACTCCATGATGTGGTAAGTAATGACCACAAAGTTTTGCCTGCTCAGGAGGTACTTCCTATGGAAAATTAAATTTACCTGGATGTACCTCATGAGATACATACCAGTAAATGGTAACAAAGATAATTATTCTTTATCAAAGTTACAGAGACATGTAGGAATTTTAGGACACCTAGGTCGCAAAAATGTCCCCTTTCGATACCTACTACAATCTCTATCTCCACAAGTCACTCTGGACCTATATTAATTTCAACTGAAATATACATCACCAGGAATTCTGGTACAACATTAATATAAATATGTGGACTGTATATTAAGTTTAAAAAATGAATACATATACATTGAAGGAGAATTTATCTTAATATCACTCACCAATTAGTCTGGAGATTACTTGGTGTGTCATACACAAACCCCCCTGCCTAAAATATGAACAAAATACTGGCCAGAATTTCAACATAAATAGACATAGACTTAGCTGGGGTCCTTGACTGTCTTGTCCACTCGCCTAATGCTCACGTTATGCAGGACTGCAAATCCAACAATTTCGGCTCCTATTTGAGAGGTTTTAAACACAATATAACCTCTAGGGCGACAAAAATTCGTGCAAATTTCACTCGCGTGCTTTCAGCCCAGTTCAAAACAATGGTGTCTCCCCCCCCCCAGCGACACTCACCAATTTCGCTGGTTCTTTATTCATTTACAAATTAATTTTTACTACCCACAATATATTACACTAATTTACATACAAAATACACTGTATTTTCGGAAAATATACAGTATTTTCCCACACTTCCTTTATGAATTTATTAATAACAAAAAAGGCACAATACCGTGACTGGAACGATACACAAATAACCCGCACATAAAAGAGAGAAGCTTACGACGACGTTTCGGTCCGACTTGGACCAAGTCGGACCGAAACGTCGTCGTAAGCTTCTCTCTTTTATGTGCGGGTTATTTGTGTATGAATTTATTCTTTAACAGATACTTAATTATATCATTATATGCAATCAATAATTCTGGTGTCCTACTCAATTCGTGGAGTTGAGCCTTTAATTGCCCATAGGCCATTATATAATTTGTAGGTAATTCTGGATGATTCAGCTTCCACGGGAGTCACATCCAGTATTGTCCAGATTCATATTTAACATTCTTCAGGTATAGCTCCTGAGTAAAGGAATCATCTAGGCTTTCTTCAGTTACATTGATTCTGCCGCTGTCCAGTTCCCACAGTTTATACACTGGCTGATCATCATCCTCTATGGAACAATATTTATACTGGGGAGCTATTTCATGAGCAAGACGCACAGTGGCTGTATTTATTGTTTCCTCTAGTCATTCATTATTAGTATGAGACAGCCTACTATATATTACATGACCTGCTGTCTTTAGAAGAGTAACATCACATTTCTTTACCATACCCTTTCCAAATGAAGCATAATAATCACTCCCTGTTAAAAATTTATTGGTCCCACAGTCATTATTTACACAAGATGATGGTAATTTTACATTATTTTGTGAAAGCTTTTCAGTAGCTTCACTAAATCCTATTGCAGTGATTTTCTGTGGAAGCCTATCCACAATTACTACGTTGATAAGCTTCCTGTCATTGTCCTGGCCGTTGATAAGCTTCCTGTCATTGCCCTGGCCGTTGATAAGCTTCCTGTCATTGCCCTGGCCGTTGATAAGCTTCCTGTCATTGCCCTGGCCGTTGATAAGCTTCCTGTCATTGCTCTGGCCGTTGATAAGCTTCCTGTCATTGCCCTGGCCGTTGATAAGCTTCCTGTCATTGCCCTGGCCGTTGATAAGCTTCCTGTCATTGCCCTGGCCGTTGATAAGCTTCCTGTCATTGTCCTGGCCGTTGATAAGCTTCCTGTCATTGCCCTGGCCGTTGATAAGCTTCCTGTCATTGTCCTGGCCGTTGATAAGCTTCCTGTCATTGCCCTGGCCGTTGATAAGCTTCCTGTCATTGTCCTGGCCGTTGATAAGCTTCCTGTCATTGCCCTGGCCGTTGATAAGCTTCCTGTCATTGCCCTGGCCGTTAATAAGCTTCCTGTCATTGCCCTGGCCGTTGATAAGCTTCCTGTCATTGTCCTGGCCGTTGATAAGCTTCCTGTCATTGCCCTGGCCGTTGATAAGCTTCCTGTCATTGTCCTGGCCGTTGATAAGCTTCCTGTCATTGCCCTGGCCGTTGATAAGCTTCCTGTCATTGTCCTGGCCGTTGATAAGCTTCCTGTCATTGCCCTGGCCGACATTCACATACACAGTGTCATACAACTGGGCTTTTTTATGCGACAGAAAACCAGATAATTTTAAATTTGTAGGATCCCCATTCGCAGTTTCACATCATTCAGACAACTACGCATTATGAAAGTGCATTGGGATCCTTGGTCTAGTAGTGCCGTTATATTTTTTATGCCTTTTGTCACTAATTTTCACATTCTCCACAGGTAAGGCTACTTCAGCTATGCCATCATTATTAACATTAGCTGCAGTTTTTACATTTGCTACTGTTGTGTCAGGGTTATCAACATGATCATTATTGTCATTATCATCATATTATTATCATTATACGAACCCTTACGCATTACTACATGATGCCTTCCTATGTGGCATTGATAACAATTATTCAGAACCCTTTATACTATGGCCGCCTAAATATCTGATACATCTGTCAAGTTCTTCCACTCTTTCCACCTTCACATCCCATGAATCATAAGCATTACAGTTCTTGGAGAAATGAGTATCCTTTCAATAGAGACAATCCCTCTTTCGTTTGCTTGTCCATTATTAACTAGGCCACTCTTATTAGGGTACTTGTTCCTCTTACTTTGATGTGGAGAATCACTATATTGGTTCCTGCCACTAAATATATGCCTATGTAACCCTTTTTATGGGATGAATTAGGATTATTAACATTAGGATATTTTTTCCTTTTGTGAGGCCTGACAGGTACATTATAGTCGTTATGTGTTACATCCTTAGAATTATTTGGCTGGCTGGTCTGTAAATGAAGAAATAATTTTAGTAGACCCAGTCTTATTTTCTCCAGACCAAAATAACCTTTGTGGTACTTATTAGATAATCACTCCATAGTTTTGCTCTACAATTAATTCTGCACAGTGGCACTCAATGACCAATCTGATCCACCCAAATTATATATATTACTTAAAGGTTTAAGAGTACTCTCCAGTTTAACACTAAATTACTGTAAACTTTTGCAATTGTGATCTCGAGTTGTTAAATTAAGTGCAATAGTTAGTAAGTCCAGCCTACTTTGCTCTAAATTACCATAAGTGACGTCCAACAAATCAACTGCTTCTTTGTAAGAGTCAAACTACATTTGAAAAAACTTTTATTAGAATGTGGGCATCCCCTCTTACCTGTCCTTTAAGGTAGAACCATTTGGTAACACATGCAACATCATACCTACCATGCACAGCTGCTTTAAAAGACACACCAGTATTCTTCCCAACTTTCTACTTGATTAAATATATGTAAACATAATTCTGGGAGTTTTGGTAGACACATCTTATTTACAATACTAGGTTGGTTAACAGCATTGTTCACACCTTTTAATTTATTAAAAGCCTGACTTTTACAAGACAAAATGTCTTCTTCCAAATCATATATTGATTAATTAGTAAATCCATTTCTTTATCTGAACAATTCTCCAGCAGATCTCCTTCATATTTTTTGTAAACAAATTATATGGCTCATGTCTACTGTCTAATGCATCAAAATACAATTTTAAATGTTCCATGTTGACAATTTCCTGATTCATTAAGTCCAAAAACTTATTGTATGCCTTAGTGATATGACCTTTTCGAACATTTAATAATAATTCATTTAATAATAATCCATGAATGTGCCAGTTACATTAACTTGATTATATTCATCCATGGTTCCTATGTAATAATCAATTAATACACTGGCTATACAATTAATGATAATTATCATTACAAATACATTAAAATCCTAGCCACATTTGGGCATAGCAATTAATTGTGGTAATTATAATCCACAACACAATAAATTTAACTGATTAAATTTGTGGACCCACCACTTACTTCCTTCAGTCAAATTACATTTTTATTTATTAAATTATTTAATTATCACTGATTAAATCCTGTTCAAAAAAGGACCAAATGGCTGTTTTATGTGAGAAATTATCTATGAACTTCTCTGTTATGTTCATACAAGCAATTTGGGTCAAGGACATATCTAAGGTAAATATTACTTACTAATTTCTGTTGTCACTCTGAGGTAAGTGGGATTTAAGACACTCTAGGTCAGGAGGAGAGTTTCCCTCGATACTCACAACCCTCACTCACACCAGCCACAACCCTCACTCACACCAGCCACGACCCTCACTCACACCAGCCACGACCCTCACTCACACCAGCCACGACCCTCACT
The DNA here is from genome assembly GCF_026875155.1 of Cherax quadricarinatus. Lineage (NCBI taxonomy): Eukaryota > Metazoa > Arthropoda > Malacostraca > Decapoda > Parastacidae > Cherax > Cherax quadricarinatus. Next base: position 33,640,259 of record NC_069439.1, read on the forward strand.
CACACCAGCCACGACCCTCACTCACACCAGCCACAACCCTCACTCACACCAGCCACGACCCTCACTCACACCAGCCACAACCCTCACTCACACCAGCCACGACCCTCACTCACACCAGCCACGACCCTCACTCACACCAGCCACAACCCTCACTCACACCAGCCACGACCCTCACACCAGCCACAACCCTCACTCACATCAGCCACAACCCTCACTCACATCAGCCACAACCCTCAGGAACATCAGCCACGACCTAAAATTATACCTTATATTTAAACTTAAACAAAACTATGGCTTCTGGTATAATTTGATTGGATGTGGATTGTATTAATTGGATTTGACTTGTTGGGAGGGGGGGGATACAGTTAATGTTAAGCATATAACACAAATAATACAATTAATGACAAAACTTTGGGATACCACTTACCGGATTTTCTCTGGAGGTCGCTAAATGTCGCTGGATCACCCATAATACCTGTCTAACATATAGTAACTACACTGACCAGTTAGAATCTACATAAAAGACGGTTATACTCAGCTGTAGGTAGTGATGGCTCCTTATCTTCCCCACTCACATGCGAATTCTTGCTGTTCCTGCCAATTTCTTGTCGTTATTTCTCCAGCAGGAACAGATTTTAATTTTTTCCAGCACCAATTTTGAAGCCAGAATTCCACTAAGCCTCGGAAAACGTAGAATTTCTGGTGCAAATTACAATGTGATCCCACTCATTCAATTCCAAGATGGCGTCCTCTTTTCCTCCCTGGAACAGCCGCAGAGCGTCCCTTCTACACTCGAATTTTCTCGAAGGTCAAATCAGCATCATTTTTATACTTTTTTACATTACTGAAAATTATACACTATAATTTCGGAAAATTAGATACAAAATTTTCCACACTTGTCTATATGTACTTTATGTATGCGTGAGTATATTTATGAATTTGCATAACTTTGCATGTGTGTACACTTTTGCATAGTCTTTGTGTATATGTATACAATATGTGTGAATGTACTGTTAGACTCTAAAATGGTATATATAACTACATTAAATGGTTATAAATGACCATAATTTTTAAAGGGGTGGACCGGTAAGCCAGCGGAAGGCCTCGGTCAGATGACCAAAAGCTCCAATACCGGGTCATCATCTGACTTAGACCCGCGTCAGGAAACACTTGTCCTGTTTCCTGACGAACCTTACTTACCTAATGTACTGTTGCATGTACTAATATATTCCGTATTTATGTATCCTTCAGGCGACTATCACCACGTTGATGTTCGTGACTTCAGACATGATAGTCCTCATTAACTACTTCTCCTTCACCAATAATCTCCTCGAACTGGGAACCATTGGAGCATTCTTCTGGCTCCGCATCAAGCAGCCAGACCGTCACAGACCCATCAAGGTCAGTGGGACCCATGTTTGGCTCAAGATGATTTATTATTATTATTATTATTATTATTATTATTATTATTATTATTATTATTATTATTATTATTATTAAGAAGTGTTCAAATGGAAATCATTACAACTTACCTTGGAAATGGGAGGTCGTCGGACTTGATCCAAGAAAAGGGATGGTAGCTCTAATTCCTTGGTTTAACAGCCCTTCATTGTTATCTAGGTCTTAATAATAAAAATAACTTGGCATACCATTATTAGGAATCATTATTTAAGCAACCACTGAATTGATATTTGTCTTCAATAAAGCAATCATGGATTTGTTGGGTATCTAATATAGCAGCCACTTAAATGTTGGGTATCTAATATAGCAGCCACTGAATTGTTGGGTATCTAATATAGCAGCCACTGAATTATTGGGTATCTAATATAGCAGCCACTGAATTGTTGGGTATCTAATATAGCAGCCACTTAATTGTTGGGTATCTAATATAGCAGCCACTTAATTGTTGAGTATCTAATATAGCAGCCACTTAATTGTTGGGTATCTAATATAGCAGCCACTTAAATGTTGAGTATCTAATATAGCAGCCACTTAAATGTTGAGTATCTAATATAGCAGCCACTTAATTGTTGAGTATCTAATATAGCAGCCACTTAATTGTTGGGTATCTAATATAGCAGCCACTTAAATGTTGAGTATCTAATTAGCAGCCACTTAAATGTTGAGTATCTAATATAGCAGCCACTTAAATGTTGAGTATCTAATATAGCAGCCACTTAAATGTTGAGTATCTAATATAGCAGCCACTTAAATGTTTGAGTATCTAATATAGCAGCCACTTAAATGTTGAGTATCTATATAGCAGCCACTTAATTGTTGAGTATCTAATATAGAAAGCCACTTAATTGTTGAGTATCTAATATAGCAGCCACTTAATGGTTGAGTATCTAATATAGCAGCCACTTAATTGTTGAGTATCTAATATAGCAGCCACTTAATTGTTGGGTATCTAATATAGCAGCCACTTAAATGTTGAGTATCTAATATATCAGCCACTTAAATGTTGAGTATCTAATATATGCAGCCACTTAATGTTGAGTATCTAATATAGCAGCCACTTAAATGTTGAGTATCTAATATAGCAGCCACTTAAATGTTGAGTATCTAATATAGCAGCCACTTAAATGTTGAGTATCTAATATAGCAGCCACTTAATTGTTGAGTATCTAATATAGCAGCCACTTAATTGTTGAGTATCTAATATAGCAGCCACTTAATGGTTGAGTATCTAATATAGCAGCCACTTAATTGTTGAATATCTAATATAGCAGCCACTTAAATGTTGAGTATCTAATATAGCAGCCACTTAAATGTTGAGTATCTAATATAGCAGCCACTTAATGGTTGAGTATCTAATATAGCAGCCACTTAATGGTTGAGTATCTAATATAGCAGCCACTTAATGGTTGAGTATCTAATATAGCAGCCACTTAATGGTTGAGTATCTAATATAGCAGCCACTTAATGGTTGCCATAATAAGAGTTAGCTTAATCCATGTATTTTTAATCACATCTTTTAACCTACTGTTATATTATTGTTTTCTTTTTTCTTTTATAACTACCATTACCTACAGAATTTTAATTTAATTATCACTTCCAGTACCAAGCAATTTTATTGTGTTCATTAAACTTCTATTCTAAATCTACAACTATTGTCAAACTCTCATAATATAACCGTAAAATATTACATCAGCAAACTTGTACCATATTAAGAGTAAACTGTATCTCTGTATTTTTCAGACCATCTGTAACAATCTATTAGTTAGTAAGATAATTAAGTTTAACCTAATAAGTTTAATTAAGTTTAACCTAATACCTTAGTCAATAAGTTTAGTTGTAAAGTCACAATCTTATGATGACAAACATTGATCCTGACATCAACCTTTTATTAAATAACTTACACCAATCAAACAGCAACTGTAATTATTTTTTTTATATTTTATTTAAAAACATACAATACAATAACTAAACAAAGTATACAGAATCAGATCATCGACAGACAAATATAAAGTGATCATTATGGAAACTCTGCGTCACGCAGTAGTGTCAATATATATACTTCATGCAGCTACACTGATACATAATTCCATTGCAACAAAATATAAATGCGCAAGTAAGACAAAATACAGAATCCTCTTACCCCTTCTCATCTACAAAATACAAATACACACAGTAAAATTACAGCCGCAAAAATGCCAGCAGTATAACTACCCCCCCCTCCCCCCCTCCCCCCTCCCCCCTCCCCCCTCCCCCCTCTCCCCCCATTACCCCAGTCCACCAAAATATAAAACATTACACCATAGTTTATTTAACTTATAAAGTAACCAAACCAATTTAAATCTAAGAACATGTTATATTAATGACAATAACAACTCTACAGTGGTGACAAATGCCAACTGTTATCCTAACATTTTAAAAGTTGTATCAAAGAACATTTTACAGTGTATACATTGTGTTATACATAAGTTCACTGGCGCCAAGACACCAACAGTTCTAACAGGTAAAATACAATACCAAATACATAACAGTACCACAATAAATACTCCTGCCACTGACTGTAGTCATGTCACATCCCCTGTACCTTATCCACCTTTCACATATATGCTTTCCTACATATACACTAAGCACACACGTATATTATACCTAACTTGTACAAGTAACAATATGTAGTGCACACAATGACTTACAATGTTCATCATGATTCAAAAACACCCTAACATAAAATGACCAACACAGCTCTGTTTTAGGTCTCATATATATGAGGGAAAAACTCCATCAGAGTTATAGTGTATATAAAACAGTACTTTATTATACATAACATAAAACAGTGGTAACCGCCAGATATCCTCACAACATAAATTCGAAGGTTAATTAACACATGATAACAGAGTCCTCTACAAAGCCCAGGTATCCCCGGGTGCACACGAGAACAAGCATAAGCAAAGTACGTTAAGTGGAACACATTACATGTAAAACATACCGGTCAATACAGAGTCCACAACACTATGATGGATAACTAATCATACAAAAGCAGACATGTGGATTATTGCAATTTAGATTAACCAAACAGCCAACGTTGCAACTATATCAACTGGCGAAGCCATTGCTCATCCACACCAACAACATACCAGAACCAACCCCTCCCCCCCTTCCCCGCGCTTCCACCCTTATCATACTACTACTCGGTCCACTTTCACGCCAGATCATCGCTGTACACCAGCCCATTACCGTCCTGTTCCAATTAATCCGCGAAGTTTTACCACCGTCATATCGCGACACCCTTCAGGAAAAAACGCAATTCACCTGCTACAATAGACGCTTCTGTTTCTGCACATTGTTCTGTAAAACCGTGCAGCCAACGCCCTGATCCTACCAGTGCCCAGTACCTCACACATTCCCCAGGACATGTACAAATAGTCCGCGATGATATATCTTAACGCTCGTGCCACATCCTGTGTCACCCCATCCACGTCAAGGAGTAACGCCCTTAACATAGCCACCCTCCCCCCTTCCAACATCCCGAAAACACCTCGCATCCACAACCTTACCTCTTCTAGGGATGGACAAAAATACACTGCATGAAAAGCTGTTTCTTCATCACCACAATGCACGCAGGTTGCATCCTCAACAAAACCCATTTTCCATAACATTACCTTAGACGCCAGGATCCCCATCATAAATCTATACACCACCTCCCGCGCCTTGGCTGGTATACAAAGCCTCCGGAATTCCTCCCAAATTACCTTCCAATTATACATGGGATAAATCTCCACCCCTGACAATGCCTCCTGCCGAAATCCTACATTCACCAGCCTTCCTACATGCATACCACGGACATCCCTCATTTTTAACATGAATCGCAGCAAGTCTTCACACGCCTCTAGTTCCTTTCCCCGCCACCAACGTCGGACTTCTCTTCCAACCTCCCCCACCCTACATCCTCTAGTCCCCCCTAGTCTCAAGTAACACGCCCGTACATATATTGCTCTCACCCTAGGTCCCAAAGCTAGCAAACCTAAACCCCCCCGTTCGTACTCCAGACATTACCACCTCACGTCCCAACCATGCCCGTCCATATCCCCACACATACCTCAACGCCCTCCTCTGTATCTCCGTTACGTCACAGGTCCTCAAAGGGTAAACAGCTACCTCTCCCCAGACTTTACTATACACAAGCGAATTCACGATCATCACCCGTTGGTGCAACGAGGAATCCCCAGCTCGTAGTCCACATAATCTACCCAGCACCTTGTCTCGTACCACCACCGAATTAACCCCCCTGCTTGCCTGTTTGTCTGCAAATATGTAATCCCACAAATCCTAATCCTATCCAAACCCCTCGCCCATTCTCCCTCCCACCCAGCTCCCCACCTCTAACAACATAGACTTACACCTGTTAACCCTCATACCTGTTGCGACCCCAAACTTTTCGATGACCTCGCCCACGTAGATGAAATCCTCCCGTGCACTAATCAAAACCGTTGTATCATCCACGTACCCCACTATACGCCCCCCCCCCGACTGATTATCACACCCCGTCCTCCACCCGTGATCCACCAGCTCATACAACGGATTTTGGACACATGTGAACAAGATTTGGGAAAGCAGGCATCCCTGCCTCAAACCACGTTCCATGCATATATTTCTCCCCAGTCGTCCATTCATCTGAACCCTCATTATTGCCCCAGCATACAATGTTTCTACCCAACCCACCACTTTCGCACCAAAACCCAAGCCAAACACTCGTGCATAAAACCCCTAACCACACAATCATACGCATTTTCCCAGTCCAAACCAAGAGCACCTCCTCCCCCACCCCCCTCCAGGAAATCTTTGATACGTCCATGCCCCTCTCTCATACTTCTCCCAGGGATTCCATACTGTCCCACATGTAATACCGACCACAGGGCCCCCTTCAAACGATTGCCCAATATCCTCGCAAAAACCTTATAATCTACACACATTAATGAAATTGCCCTGTAAGAACTCAGGCCAAACCCGCCACCCTTCTTAGGAACCAACACTACAAAACCCGCTCATTAGGACTGACCCATCCTCCCACCTGCCAACATATTATTTAGAACCCCGACAAATAAATGCCTAATGCAACCCCAATGCATCCTATAAAATTCTATTGGTAAACCATCAATGCCCGGCGTCTTGCCAGTCCGCATCCCAAAGATCGCCTCCGCTACCTCCTCCTCACGTATATCCTCCTCCAAACTCTCACGAAGTTTCGTCCCCGATACATTACAACCCTCCCCTGCAAAATCATGTGAACCTATACCCACCTGTCCCCTCCATTTTTCCCGAAACCAAGCATCAGCGTAAGAGCTCATGCTTTCTGTTGTGGCAAAAACCGTACCATCCTGGTATCCCCCCACCCCGGCACTTGCCACTAATCGCAACATGGTAGTCACAGCACGACGCTCTCGGAACTTCTGTAACACAAAACCAGACGGCTTGTCTCCCCATAGCACGTCCTCCAATCCTGAACGATAACGTATTCCACGGAACCATTCGTTGCGGATGTCCGCAAGTCTATCCCTTATAGATTCCACCTCACCACCCCTCCCACATCCCCTGTCGTAGCAATCCTTCAGCTGTGATTCCAAATAATTTTGTAAGCTGTAACGCCACCTCGTTTCCTCCCTCCCCCTGCCTCGGAAATAGGTCGCAATACAAGGCTTTGCTGTCGACTCCCACCAGTCAATGAGCTGCAGTAGTCTATCCCTACCCCCTGTGACCCTACCCCACCATTCTTCGAACCCTGCACCCCCTTCCTCACCCCAGAGCAATCCTACGTTCAACTTCCAATAACCAGCATGAACTCTGACCACTCCCTCCCACTGCAAGTCAGCTATTACCCCTCTGTGATCTGAGAAACCTACATCAACCGTTTGCACGTTCCTTACCTCTATACCCCGCATTACGTAAATCCTGTCTAGTCGTGCCGCATATTCTCGCCTGACAAAAGTATGCTCAGGCGCTAAACGACCCCTTCCCCCCACTACGTCCACGACACCAACATCTTGCAATGAGTCTCGCAGAACCTTCAGTACACACCCTGCCCCCCTTGGTTCCACGTCCCTTTCACGAATCACACAGTTCCAATCCCCACCGATGATCGTGACCGCCGGCAAAGCCCGTAAAAAATACAAGTCCTCCCTCACAAAATCTGCTTTAACCCTTACGTTACCCGACGCTGGCATATACACACACCTATAAGACAAACGCGCCTCTCACTCCATACCCCATCTACTCTCACTACCCTCCCCCTTCCACCTCCCAACCCGTGACACGTAAGGGGCTGGTGTCCCTGATGACTATCGCAACTTCCCCTTTAAACTGCCGGCAGAACTAACATACATCTTGTAACCGTCCAACCTCAAATCACATCCATACCGAAAATTATGTTCCTGTATAAAACACACATCAACCCGGTACCTGCGCAAAAACCAAACCAGCCATTCGCTTGATCTCCGACCGGAGACCAATCAAGTTAAGAGTAACACTCGTGAAAGCTATATAAGTCGCGGCTTTCCTCTATGCCGCTGTGGTTTACTCATGGCGACTTTCCCCGTTCGGCGCCCAGGCACCTCACATGTCTTTACCTGATCACCATCACTCTCCCGTGTCCGTCTATTGTGTAGCTCTTGGGTCACTGGGCCAGCCCATACGTCCTTCAACTCCTCTGCCGCCCACGCCCTTTTCCCTGGGCTCTGGCCTGGCGTGAGAGCCTCCTCTACCTCTGCCGTTCCAGCAGGTCTCTTTCTGGAGCCGCCACTGACACTCATATCCACGTCCTGGCCTTGCTCCTGATGAACTTCTACTTGCACCACCTGCTGCCAGGTACCTGCACTGGGGTTCCCTCCCCCAGGCAATGGGACCGTCATGACTTCCTCACCTGCACTGAAGACACCAGTCACAGCCGTTCCCAAAAACTCCTGGAGTACCTCGCCCATGAAGCGCTCCTGGGGTGCGCTATCCTGACATCCCTGCTCACCTGGCAATTCGTCCACATCCTCTGAACGCTCAGGGAGCGTTACACACCTGTCAGCCGACTGTTCCTCACGGTCGACCTCCTCGCTCCAGCGACCACCCTGCAAGTCAGCACCACCGTCTCGCTCGGGCCCCAAATAACACAATCGTTGCCCCACTGCCGACGCTTCTGGCCCTCTGGACGTTTGTCACCTGAGACACTGTGCCGCCATATGATCATGAGAGCAACAGAGGCGACACGTCCGCCGCTGACCAGCGTAATGCACAAAAACTTGCGTTCTGTGTCCCACCAACGTTACGTATGACGGGATCAGCCGTGCCGACAATATCTTGAGAGTATAGGATCCCTCAGGGAGCCCCTCATACGGCCCATCCTTCCAGACTCCCATCGTCGCCGAATACACCCGGCCATAGCTGCTAAAAGCCTCCTTCAACCCATACACAGTTGCCTCGAAAGGCACATTACGCACCTTAACCCATGTGTAATATTTGGAAACATCGTGCATGATGACGTCCACTGCCAAGTTGACAGTTATTCTATTCTCCTGGAATTCTTCAACGAGCCTGTCATACAAACTGGCACGATTCAGTTTGACGACGATTCTCGTCGTTCCATTCAGCGCCACACCGTATAATTCCTCTGTTGGTACATCGTAGACGTCTCTGATGTTTGGCAATAGGACGTTCATCGTTGCAGTACTAAGCGTGCCTCTGACCAGTTCTATGCAGACAGTGTTCACACGGCGTACTCCTCCCTCCGCCATTTTGTCGATGCACTGCCAAAGAAAACCACCAGAGGGTGTAGCAGTCAAAACGAGCGTCCTCTCACACCAGTGGTTGAGAGGCGAATGGTAATACCTTATTTAATAAGTTTAGTTGTAAAGCCACAATCTTATGATTACAAGCATTGATCCTGATATCAACCTTTTATTAAATGACTTACACGAATCAGACAGCAACTGTAATTATTATACAGCAGACCAATCAAAGACATTACTCAGAGCCAACAATAACAAAACTATCTTTAATTACAATGCCAGATCAATGAGCAAATATTACGATAACTTCACAGCATTACTCAGTTCCTTTCATATCAATATGTCAATCATCACACTCACCAAAACCTGGCTGAAGCCTGGTACTACAGATGTCTATGCCATTCCTGGTTACACAGCCATACACAACTGTAGGACAGGTCAGCAAGGGGATGGCACAGCTATATACTACTCAGATCAACTAGATTGTATCAAAAATTCTTGCACGAGAGATGATCATGGAGAATGTATTATAGCTAAATTTAAATCAAAAGACCTGCAAAAAACCCTCACAGTGATAAACATTTACAGAGTACAAAAGTCAAACATTTACCATTTTAGTGAAAAATTAGGAAACATGATAACTGATGCACATATGAACAAAGATCACTTGCTGCTCACAGGAGATTTCAATATAAATCTACTACATGACCAGGACCCACAAGTAACCGAATTCACAAACACTATGAGTAACCGCTTGTTGCTACCAACAGTAACAAAACCTACAAGAATCTCCGAGACTAGTATCACCTTATTAGACCACATCTGGACCAACACCATATCCCCTTTAAAATCAGGCATAATGACAGACAACACCACAGACCACTACTCTACATTTCTCATAACCAACGTAGATAAATTGCCCTAAGACACTACTAAAGTTACCTTCAGATTACATAATGAGACAGTTGTTAATAACTTTATAACAGCCATGATTAACATTGGCTGGAATAATGAGCTTGAAACATATACATGGACACGGGGGTCGTCCCACAGTTACTAAAAGCAACAGACATAGCCCCACTCCACAAAGGGGGCAGTAAAGCAACAGCAAAGAACTACAGACCAGTAGCACTAACATCCCATATCATAAAAATCTTTGAAAGGGTCCTAAGAAGCAAGATCACCACCCATCTAGAAACCCACAGTTACACAACCCAGGCAACATGGGTTTAGAACAGGTCGCTCCTGTCTTTCTTAACTACTGGATCACTACGACAAGGTCCTGGATGCTCTACAAGACAAAAAGAATGCAGATGCAATATATACAGACTTTGCAAAAGCCTTTGACTAGTGTGACCATGGCGTAATAGCACACAAAATGCGTGATAGATGGATCTATAATTTCCTAACAAATAGAACACAAAGAGTGGTAGTCAACATAGTAAAGTGTGAGGCGGCTACGGTGGCGGCTACGGTGGCGGCTACGACACCATGTCTTCCTTTACAGATGACACCCGAATTTGCATGAGTGTCCTCCACTGAAGACACTCCAAGGCTCCAGGCGGACATCAACCAAATCTTTAAATGGCTACAGAAAACAATATGAAGTTCGTTGATGAGAAATTTCAATTACTCCGATATGGAAAACGTGAGGAAATTAAAATTTCATCGGAGTATAAAACAAATTCCAACCACACAATAGAAAGAAAAACTAACGTCAAAGACCTGGGAGTGATCATGTCGCAGGATCTCACCTTCAAGGACCATAACATTGTATCAATCGCATCTGCTAGAAAAATGACAGGATGGATAATGAGAACCTTCAAAACTAGGGATGCCAAGCCCATGATGACACTCTTCAGGTCACTTGTTCTATCTAGGCTGGAATATTGCTGCACACTCACAGCACCTTTCAAGGCAGGTGAAATTGCTGACCTAGAAAATGTACAGAGAACCTTCACGGCACGCATAACGGAGATAAAACACCTCAATTACTGGGAGCGCCTGAAGTTTCTGAACCTGTATTCCCTGGAACGCAGGCTAGAGAGATACAAGATTATATACACCTGGAAAATCCTAGAGGGACTAATACCAAACCTGCACACGAATATCACTGCCTACAAAAGCAAAAGACTCGGCAGAAGATGCAACATCCCCCCAATGAAAAGCAGGGGTGCCATTAGCACGATAAGAGACAACACAATAAGTGTCAGGGGCCCAAGACTGTTCAACTGCCTCCCAGCATACATCAGGGGGATTACTAATGGACCCCTGGCTGTCTTCAAGCAGGCACTGGACAGACTCCTAAAGTCAGTAGCTGACCAGCCGGGCTGTGGTTCGTACTTTGAATTACGTGCGGCCAGCAGTATCAGCTTGGTTAATCACGCCCTGTTCCACCATGAGGCCTGGCCACAGACCGGGCCGCGGGGGCGTTGACCCCCGGAACTCTCTCCAGGTAATACTTCAGGTATAAACTAATTTTATCTGAAGCAAATGATGGAAAAATTAAATATATGAATAACTCTAATGAAGGAAAGGTGACATATATATATGCCGGAGAGATGGTATTCCAATTTGCCGATGTTATTGGCAAGCAGCTCAGGAATCACTGTGGTGGAACGAGAAGCGGTGGTAGCACTCTGTGGTCTCTGGCGGTCGTTCAGCCAGGCTGGCACGGCTGGCAGCGTAATTAACAGAGTTCGGCTGCCGACTGTTGTTGAAAACTGGAGAGCAGTCACATGTGTACTGGGAAAATGCAGAGTTCCCTAAAGGAGGACGTTTAAGAAATAGTTGATCAGTTCAGTGGGTGTGAGACAGCACAGTTGATCAGTTCAGTGGGTGTGAGACAGCACAGTTCATCACTTCAGTGGGTGAGAGACAGCACAGTTGATCAGTTCAGTGGGTGTGAGACAGCACAGTTGATCAGTTCAGTGGTAGTGAGACAGCACAGTTGATCAGTTCAGTGGGTGTGAGACAGCACAGTTGATCAGTTCAGTGGGTGTGAGACAGCACAGTTGATCACTTCAGTGGGTGAGAGACAGCACAGTTGATCAGTTCAGTGGGTGTGAGACAGCACAGTTGATCAGTTCAGTGGGTGTTAGACAGCACAGTTGATCAGTTCAGTGGTAGTGAGACAGCACTGTTGATCAGTTCAGTGGGTGTGAGACAGCACAGTTGATCAGTTCAGTGGGTGTGAGACACAGCACAGTTGATCAGTTCAGTGGGTGTGAGACACAGCACTGTTGATCAGTTCAGTGGGTGTGAGACACAGCACAGTTGATCATTTTCAGTGGGTGGGGAGACACAGCACTGTTGATCAGTTCAGTGGGTGTGAGACACAGCACAGTTGATCAGTTCAGTGGGTGTGAGACAGCACAGTTGATCAGTTCAGTGGGTGTGAGACAGCACAGTTGATCAGTTCAGTGGGTGTGAGACAGCACAGTTGATAAGTTCAGTGGGTGTGAGACAGCACAGTTGATCAGTTCAGTGGGTGTGAGACAGCACAGTTGATCAGTTCAGTGGGTGTGAGACACAGCACAGTTGATCAGTTCAGTGGGTGTGAGACAGCACAGTTGATCAGTTCAGTGGGTGTGAGACAGCACAGTTGATCAGTTCAGTGGGTGTGAGACAGCACAGTTCTCTAAATGAGGATTGTGAAGAAAATGTTGTTCATCCCAAAGGTAGAGGAACAACAGTTCCCAAAAATGAAGGAAATATCACATTTCGGATGTATTCCTAAATCCTGCTGCTCACCTTGTCTCACCTGTGTTGGGTGACGTAGATCCTGCTGCTCACCTTGTCTCACCTGTGTTGGGTGACCTAGATCCTGCTGTCAACCTTGTCTCACCTGTTTTGGGGTGACCTAGATCCTGCTACTCACCTTGTCTCACCTGTGTTGGGTGACCTAGATCCTGCTGCTCACCTTGTCTCACCTGTGTTGGGTGACCTAGATCCTGCTGCTCACCTTGTCTCAACCTGTGTTGGGTGACCAAAGATCCTGCTGCTCACCTTGTCTCACCTGTGTTGGGTGACCTAGATCCTGCTGCTCACCTTGTCTCACCTGTGTTGGGTGACCTAGATCCTGCTGCTCACCTTGTCTCACCTGTGTTGGGTGACCTAGATCCTGCTACTCACCTTGTCTCACCTGTGTTGGGTGACCTAGATCCTGCTGCTCACCTTGCCCTCACCTGTGTTGGGTGACCTAGATCCTGCTGCTCACCTTGTCTCACCTTGTTGGGTGACCTAGATCCTGCTGCTCACCTTGTCTCACCTGTGTTGGGTGACCTAGATCCTGCTATTTCACCTTTGTCTCACTTGTTGGGTGCCCTAGACCCTGCTGCTCACCTTGTCTCACCTGTTTTGGGGTGACCTAGATCCTGCTGCTCCCCTTTGTCTCACCTGTGTTGGGTGACCTAGATCCTGCTGCTCACCTTGTCTCCCCTGTGTTGGGTGACGTAGACCCTGCGCTCACCTTGTCTCACCTGTGTTGGGTGACCTAGATCCGCTGCCACCTTGTCTCCCCTGTGTTGGGTGACGTAGATCCTGCTGCTCACCTTGTCTCAACCTGTGTTGGGTGACCTAGATCCTGCGCTCACCTTGTCTCACCTTTTGTTGGGTGACCTAGATCCTGCTGCTCACCTTGTCTCACCTGTGTTGGGTGCCTAGATCCTGCTGCTCACCTTGTCTCACCGTGTTGGGTGAGAGATCCTGCTGCTCACCTTGTCTCACCTGTGTTGGGTGACCTAGATCCTGCTCTCACCTTGTCTCACCTGTGTTGGGTGACCTAGACCCCTGCTGCTCACCTTGTCTCACCTGTGTTGGTGACCTAGACCCTGCTGCTCACCTTGTCTCACCTGTGTTGGGTGACCTAGATCCTGCTGCTCACCTTGTCTCAACCTGTGTTGGGTGACGTAGATCCGCTGCTCACCTTGTCTCACCTGTTTTGGGGTGACCTAGATCCTGTGCTCACCTTGTCTACCTGTGTTGGGTGACGTAGATCCTGCTGCTCACTTGTCTCACCTGTGTTGGGTGACCTAGATCCTGCTGCTTCACCTTGTCTCACCTGTGTTGGGTGACCTAGATCCTGCTGCTCACCTTGTCTCACCCTGTGTTGGGTGACCTAGACCCTGCTCCCTCACCTTGTCTCACCTGTGTTGGGTGACCTAGACCCTGCTGCTCACCTTGTCTCCCCCTGTGTTGGGTGACCTAGATCCTGTGCTCACCTTGTCTCCCTGTGTTGGGTGACCTAGATCCTGCTGCCTCCCCTTTGTCTCCCCTGTGTTGGGTGACCTAGATCCTGCTGCTCACCTTGTCTCCCCTGTGTTGGGTGACCTAGATCCTGCTGCTCACCTTGTCTCACCTGTGTTGGGTGACCTAGATCCTGCTGCTCACCTTGTCTCACCTGTGTTGGGTGACCTAGATCCTGCTGCCCACCTTGTCTCACCTGTGTGGGTGACCTAGATCCTGCTGCTCACCTTGTCTCACCTGTGTGGGTGACCTAGATCCTGCTGCTCACCTTGTCTCACCTGTGTTGGGTGACCTAGATCCTGCTACTCACCTTGTCTCACCTGGTTGGGTGACCTAGATCCTGCTGCTCACCTTGTCTCACCTGTGTTGGGTGACCTAGATCCTGCTGCTCACCTTGCCCTCACCTGTGTTGGGGGGACCTAGATCCTGCTGCTCACCTTGTCTCACCTGTGTTGGGTGACCTAGATCCTGCTACTACCTTGTCTCACCTGTGTTGGGTGCCCTAGATCCTGCTGCTCACCTTTTTCTCACCTGTGTTGGGTGACCTAGATCCTGCTGCTCACCTTGTCTCACCTGTGTTTGGGTGACCTAGATCCTTGCTCACCTTGTCTCACCTGTGTTGGGTGACCTAGATCCTGCTACTTCACCTTGTCTCACCTGTGTTGGGTGACCTAGATCCTGCTGCTCCCCTTGTCTCACCTGTGTTGGGTGACCTAGATCCTGCTGCTCACCTTGTCTCACCTGTGTTGGGTGACCTAGATCCTGCTGCTCCACCTTGTCTCACCTGTGTTGGTGACGTAGATCCTGCTGCTCACCTTGTCTCACCTGTGTTGGGTGACCTAAAATCCTGCTGCTCACCTTGTCTCCCCTGTGTTGGGTGACGTAGATCCTGCTGTCACCTTGTCTCACCTGTTTTGGGGTGACCTAGATCCTGCTGCTCACCTTGTCTCACCTGTGTTGGGTGACCTAGATCCTGCTGCTCACCTTGTCTCACCTGTTTGGGTGACCTAGATCCTGCTGCTCACCTTGTCTCACCTGTGTTGGGTGACGTAGATCCTGCTGCTCACCTTGTCTCACCTGTGTTGGGGTGACCTAGACCCTGCTACTCACCTTGTCTCACCTGTTTTGGGGTGACCTAGACCCTGCTGCTCCCTTGTCTCACCTGTGTTGGGTGACCTAGATCCTGCTGCTCACCTTGTCTCACCTGTGTTGGGTGACCTAGATCCTGCTGCTCACCTTGTCTCACCTGTGTTGGGTGACGTAGATCCTGCTGCTCACCTTTCTCACCTGTGTTGGGTACCTAGATCCTGCTGCTCACCTTGTCTCACCTGTGTTGGGTGACGTAGATCCTGCTGCTCACCTTGTCTCACCTGTGTTGGGTGACCTAGATCCTGCTGCTCACCTTGTCTCACCTGTGTTGGGTGACCTAGATCCTGCTGCTCACCTTGTCTCAACCTGGGGTTGGGTGACCTAGATCCTGCTGCTCACCTTGTCTCACCTGTGTTGGGTGACCTAGATCCTGTTTGTCACCTTGTCTCACCTGTGTTGGGTGACCTAGATCCTGCTGCTCACCTTGTCTCACCTGTGTTGGGTGACCTAGATCCTGCTGCTCACCTTGTCTCACCTGTGTTGGGTGACCTAGATCCTGCTGCTCACCTTGCTCACCTGTGTTGGGTGACCTAGATCCTGCTGCTCACCTTGTCTCACCTGTGTTTGGGTGACCTAGATCCTGCTGCTCACCTTGTCTCCACCTGTGTTGGGTGACCTAGATCCTGCTGCTCACCTTGTCTCACCTGTGTTGGGTGACCTAGATCCTGCTGCTACCTTGTCTCACCTGTGTTGGGTGCCCTAGATCCTGCTGCTCACCTTGTCTCACCTGTGTTGGGTGACCTAGATCCTGCTGCTCACCTTGTCTCACCTGTGGTTGGGTGCCCTAGATCCTGCTGCTCACCTTGTCTCACCTGTGTTGGGTGACGTAGATCCTGCTGCTCACCTTGTCTCTCCTGGGGTTGGGTGACCTAGATCCTGCTACTCACCTTGTCTCACCTGTGTTGGGTGACCTAGATCCTGCTGCTCACCTTGTCTCACCTGTGTTGGGTGACCTAGATCCTGCTGCTCACCTTGTCTCACCTGTGTTTGGGTGACCTAGATCCTGCTGCTCACCTTGTCTCACCTGTGTTGGGTGACGTAGATCCTGCTGCTAAACCTTGTCTCACCTGTGTTGGGTGACCTAATCCTGCTGCTCACCTTGTCTCACCTGTGTTGGGTGACCTAGATCCTGCTGCTCACCTTGTCTCACCTGTGTTGGGTGACGTAGATCCTGCTGCTCACCTTGTCTCACCTGTGTTGGGTGACCTAGATCCTGCTGCTCACCTTGTCTCACCGTGTTGGGTGACCTAGATCCTGCTGCTCACCTTGTCTCACCTGTGTTGGGTGACCTAGATCCTGCTGCTCACCTTGTCTCACTGTGTTGGGTGACCTAGATCCTGCTGCTCCCCTTGTCTCCCCTGTGTTGGGTGACCTAGACCCTGCTGTTTCCCCTTTGTCTCACCTGTGTTGGGTGACCTGATCCTGCTGCCACCTTGTCTCCCCCTGTGTTGGGTGACCTAGATCCTGCTGCTCACCTTGTCTCACCTGTGTTGGGTGACCTAGATCCTGCTGCTCACCTTGTCTCACCTGTGTTGGGTGACCTAGACCTGCTGCTCACCTTTTTCCTCACCTGTGTTGGGTACCTAGATCCTGTGCTCACCTTGTCTCACCTGGGGTTGGGTGACCTAGATCCTGCTGCTCACCTTGTCTCACCTGTGTTGGGTGACCTAGATCCTGCTGCTCACCTTGTCTCCCCCTGTTTTGGGGGTGACCTAGATCCTGCTGCTCACCTTGTCTCACCTGTGTTGGGTGACCTAGATCCTGCTGCTCACCTTGTCTCACCTGTGTTTGGGTGACCTAGATCCTGCTGCTCACCTTGTCTCACCTGTGTTGGGTGCCCTAGATCCTGCTGCCCCACCTTGTCTCACCTGTTTTGGGTGACGTAGATCTGCTGCTCACCTTTGTCTCACTGTTTTGGGGTGACCTAGATCCTGCTACTCACCTTGTCTCACCTGTGTTGGGTGACCTAGATCCTGCTGCTCACCTTGTCTCACCTGTGTTGGGTGACCTAGATCCTGCTGCTCCCCTTTGGGTCTCACCTGTGTTGGGTGACCTAGATCCTGCTGCTCACCTTGTCTCACCTGTGTTGGGTGACGTAGATCCTGCTGCTCACCTTGTCTCACCTGTGTTGGGTGACCTAGATCCTGCTGCTCACCTTGTCTCACCTGTGTTGGTGACCTAAAATCCTGCTGCTCCCCTTTGTCTCACCTGTGTTGGGTGACCTAGACCTGCTGCTCACCTTGTCTCACCTGTGTTGGTGACCTAGATCCTGCTGCTCACCTTGTCTCACCTGTGTTGGTGTGACCTAGATCCTGCTGCTCACCTTGTCTCACCTGTGTTGGGTGACCTAGATCCTGCTGCTCACCTTGTCTCACCTGTGTTGGGTGACCTAGATCCTGCTGCTCACCTTGTCTCACCTGTGTTGGGTGACCTAGATCCTGCTGCTCACCTTTGTCTCACCTGTGTTGGGTGACCTAGATCCTGCTGCTCACCTTGTCTCACCTTTGGTTGGGTGACCTAGATCCTGCTGCTCACCTGTCTCACCGTGTTGGGTGACCTAGATCCTGCTGCTCACCTTGTCTCACCTGTGTTGGGTGACCTAGATCCTGCTCCCTCACCTTGTCTACCTGTTTTGGGGTGACCTAGATCCTGCTGCTACACTTGTCTCACGTGTTGGGTGACCTAGATCCTGCTGCTCACCTTGTCTCACCTGTGTTGGGTGACGTAGATCCTGCTGCTCACCTTGTCTCACCTGTGTTGGGTGACCTAGATCCTGCTGGCTCACCTTGTCTCACCTGTGTTGGGTGACCTAGATCCTGCTGCTCACCTTGTCTCACCTGTGTTGGGTGACCTAGATCCTGCTGCTCCCCTTGTCTCACCTGTGTTGGGTGACGTAGATCCTGTTTGCTCACCTTGTCTCACCTGTGTTGGGTGACCTAGATCCTGCTGCTCACCTTGTCTCACTGTTTTTGGGTGACCTAGATCCTGCTGCTCACCTTGTCTCACCTGTGTTGGGTGACCTAAATCCTGCTGCTCACCTTGTCTCACCTGTGTTGGGTGACCTAGATCCTGCTGCTCACCTTGTCTCACCTGTGTTGGGTGACCTAGATCCTGCTGCTCACCTTGTCCTCACCTGTGTTGGGTGACCTAGATCCTGCTGCTCACCTTGTCTCCCCTGTGTTGGGTGACCTAGATCCTGCTGCTCACCTTGTCTCACCTGTTTTGGGGTGACCTAGATCCTGCTGCTCACCTTGTCTCACCTGTGTTGGGTGACGTAGATCCTGCTGCCACCTTGTCTCACCTGTGTTGGGTGACTAGATCCTGCTGTCACCTTGTCTCACCTGTGTTGGGTGACCTAGATCCGCTGCTCACCTTTTCTCACCTGTGTTGGGTGACCTAGATCCTGCTGCTCACCTTGTCTCACCTGTGTTGGGAGACGTAGATCCTGCTGTCACCTTGTCTCACCTGTGTTGGGTGACCTAGATCCTGCTGCTCACCTTGTCTCACCTGTGTTGGGTGACCTAGATCCTGCTGCTCACCTTGTCTCACCTGTGTTGGGTGAACCTAGATCCTGCTGCTCACCTTGTCTCACCGTGTTGGGTGACCTAGATCCTGCTGCTCACCTTGTCTCACCTGTGTTGGGTGACCTAGAACCTGTGCTCACCTTGTCTCACCTGTGTTGGTGACGTAGATCCTGCTGCTCACCTTGTCTCACCTGTGTTGGGTGACGTAGATCCTGCTGCTCACCTTGTCTCACCTGTGTTGGGTGACCTAGATCCTGCTGCCCCACCTTGTCTCACCTGTTTTGGGGTGACCTAGATCTGCTGCTCACCTTGTCTCACCTGTTTTTGGTGACGTAGATCCCTGCTCACCTTGTCTCACCTGTGTTGGGGTGACCTAGATCCTGCTGCTCACCTTGTTCCCCTGTGTTGGGTGACCTAATCCTGCTGCTCACCTTGTCTCACCTGTGTTGGGTGACCTAGATCCTGCTGCTCACCTTGTCTCACCTGTGTTGGGTGACTTTAGATCCTGCTGCTACCTTGTCTCACCTGTGTTGGGTGACCTAGATCCTGCTGCTCACCTTGTCTCACCTGTGTTGGGTGACCTAGATCCTGCTGCTCACCTTGTCTCACCTGTGTTGGGTGACCTAGATCCTGCTGCTCACCTTGTCTCACCTGTGTTCGCATCGCTATTGGGCTGTGCGGACGTGCTGCGCAGTAGCTCCTGATTGAGTTGGCTTTTGCGCCAGTGTTGACGTGTACTTGGCTCTTGAAGACCTGTTTGCGCGTCTCTTAAATTGAAGCAAATGCCCTCCATCGAGCAACTTTACCAACAGCTTAAGGAAGAATTGAGGTTGGCGAATATGGAAATTCGGCGACTGACCGAGGAAAACAAGAAGATTCGTAGTAGTCCTGTTTTGAGTCCTCAGGTCAAGAAGGGAAACTGGTCAGTGGCTGGACAGCAAGGAAAGAAGTTGACGATCAAGAAGACGAATGGAAAGGTAGAACGATAAAGAGAAAGAGACTGCCGGGAAACTGTTGTGGAAACATCCAATACATTCTCATTGCCCCCCGACGAATGTTGATTTCCGACTACTGGGAACGACACGACGAAAGACTTAAGGAAGGTAAGAATATTGTTTTGTTGGGGATAGCCAAGTTAGGTATATGGATAGGGCGTTTCTGCTTGAAGGACAGAGTAGGAGACAGAGAGTTTGCTTTCCTGGGGCTGGGATGGAGGATATTGTTAGCCGTCTGGATGACATCATGAGAGGTAATGAGAGCAATCCTATTATCTGTCTCAGTGCTGGAGGCAACGATGTTGGCAGACGTAGGAGTGAGGACCTGATTAGCAGGTATAGGTCAGCAATAGAAATAATAGAAGTAAGGGTGGGAACCTCTCATATGTGGTATTTTGCCAAGGAGGGGAGTTGGAAGTGAATGGTTGTCCAGGGCAATTGGTGTCAATTGCTGGCTGGACAAATACTGTAAGGAAAATACGGTAACATTCATTGACAACTGGGACCTCTTCTATGGCAGAAATGACATGTATGCTAGGGATGGGGTTCACTTATCTAGGTGTGGGGTGGGAGCACTGGCAAATGCAGTGGAGGGAGCAGTTAGGACTTTAAACTAGGAATAGTTTAGTGTATGGGTTTTGGCAAGAAAACAGTGAAGTCCCAGTGTAGTAATATTACGAGTTCTATGGGAACTAGTAATAATAAGAACGAGATAGATATTGAAAAGCCAGGGACCTTGGGTGATAAGGACAGTAATAGGTTTAGTAGAAAATAGAAATGAGCAGGAAGGGTAAAGAGAAAAAAGAGTCTTTCAATGTTTATTATGCTAATTGCCGTAGTGCTAGGAATAAGATGGACGAGTTGAGATTAGTTGCTAGTGTAGGTAACATTGATGTATTTGCCTTAACTGAGACGTGGTTTAATTCAAAAAGTCGGTGACATGCCTGCGGAATGTCATATTCAGGATTTAAATTGTTCCAAGAAGATAGAAGTATTGGGAGGGGGGGTGGGGTGGCATTGTATGTCCGAGATCGCTTGAACTGTTGCATAAAAACGGGTATTAAGTCTGAAGTAACACATACAGAGTCTGTTTGGATAGAATTTTCAGAGGGGCATGAAAAAACTGATTTTTAGGAGTGATATACCGTCCCCCAAACTTAGATAGGGACCAAGGGAAACTACTATGGGAGGAAATTGTTAAGGCCACAAGGCACGATAATGTAGTAATTCTAGGAGACTTTAACTTTAGTCATGTTGATTGGAATTTCTTGACTGGGAATTTAGAATCATACGACTTCTTAGAAGTATTTCAGGATTGTTTTTTGAAGCAGTTTGTGACAGAACCTACAAGGGGAAATAACCTGCTTGACTTAGTTATGGCAAACAATGAATCCCTTGTTAATAATTTAGAAATTTCAGAGGAACTGGGTGCTAGCGACCACAAATCAATTACATTTAGCATTGAATGGAAGTACTATAGTTGCGATACTCAGTAACAGTCCCAGATTTTCGCTTAGCAGATTACGATGGGCTTAGAGAACACTTATCATCTGTTGACTGGGGTAACGAAGAGAGCTATCAATATGACAGTTTTCTGAACACTATACATGCTGCCAAAGAGCGTTATCCATATAAAGAAATTAGATCAAATAGAAATGACCCAAAATGGATGAATAATAGGCTCAAAATATCTACTAGGGCATAAGAAAGGAATTTATAGGCGATATCAAAAGAGGTGAGTGTCATCTTATGAATCAGTATAATTGACATTAAGAGGGACATTAAAAAGGGGATAAGAAAAGCTAAAAGGGACTATGAAATTAAAGTTGCTAGGGATTCTAAAACTAACCCAAAAAGTTTTTCCAGGTCTATAGAACAAAAGTTAGAGATAGATAGGTCCCCTTAAAAATAACTATGGGCACCTTACTGACAAAGAGAATGAAATGTGCTTGATTTTAAATAATTATTTTCTCTCAGTTTTTACACAGGAAGACACTAACAATATTCCAGAAATTAATTTTTACAGTGGGCTAGAAGAAGATAAATTATGTAACATCACAGTCACTAGTGAGAGGTTTGTGAAGCAGATAGACAGACTGAAGCAAAATAAGTCGCCGGGTCCTGATGAGGTTTTTTCAAGGGTTCTAAGGAATGCAAAATGGAACTCTGTGAACCATTAACTAATATTTTTAATTTATCTCTTCAAACAGGTGTAGTGTCTGATATGTGGAAGATGGCTAATGTAACTCTATTTTTAAAACAGGGGACAAGGTCGTTACCGTCAAATTACCGCCCAATAAGCCTGACCTCAATTGTAGGCAAATTACTAGAGTCAATTATAGCCGAGATTATAAGAAGCCATCTCGATAAGCATAGCTTGATTAATGATACTCAGCATGGATTCACAAGAGGCCAGTCTTGTCTAACTATTTATTAACTTTCTTCAGTAAAGCTTTTGAGGCTGTTGACCACAATAAAGAATTTGATATTATTTACTTAGATTTTAGTAAGGCTTTGATAGAGTTCCGCACCATAGACTGTTAAAGAAAGTGGCAGCTCATGGCATTGGGGGAAAAGTGCTCTCGTGGATCGAGTCATGGCTCACTGACAGGAAGCAGAGAGTGTCCATAATGGGGTTAAATCCGAGTGGGGATCTGTAACAAGTGGCGTTCCACAGGGATCAGTCTTGGGCCCGTTGTTGTTTATAATATATATCAATGATCTTGATGAGGGAATTACTAGTGATATGAGCAAATTCGCCGATGACACAAAGATAGGTAGGATAATTGATTCAAACGTAGATGTTAGGGAACTTCAGGAGGATTTAAACAAACTCTATTCTTGGTCAGAAAAGTGGCAGATGCAGTTCAATGTAGATAAATGCAAGGTTCTGAAGCTTGGGAGTGCCCATAACCCTAGTACTTATAAATTAAATGATGTAGAACTTAGCCATACAGATTGCGAAAAGGACTTGGGGGTTATGGTGAGCAGCAACCTTAAACCAAGACAGCAATGCCTAAGCGTACGTAATAAGGCAAATAGATTACTGGGATTTATATCAAGAAGTGTAAGCAACAGAAGTCCAGAGGTCATACTGCAGCTTTATACATCATTAGTAAGGCCTCACCTAGATTATGCAGCTCAGTTCTGGTCTCCGTATTACAAAATGGACATAAATTCGTTAGAAAACATTCAGCGTAGGATGACTAAATTAATACATAGCATCAGAAATCTTCCTTATGAAGAAAGATTGAAGACTCTTAAGTTACATTCACTTGTTAGACGAAGAATGAGGGGAGACCTGATCGAAGTGTATAAGTGGAAGATAGGTATTAATAAAGGGGATATTAATAAGGTCTTGAGGATGTCTCTCCAAGAGAGAACCCGCAGTAATGGATTTAAATTAGATAAGTTTAGATTTAGAAAGGACATAGGAAAGTATTGGTTTGGAAATAGGGTAGTCGATGAGTGGAACAGTCTACCTAGTTGGGTTATTGAGGCAGGGACCTTGGGTAGTTTCAAATCTAGGTTGGATAAGTACATGAGTGGGAGGGGTTGGATTTGAGTGGGACTTTCACATCAGAGCTTATTTCTTGGGTGGCATTGAAAATTGGGTTGGGCACATGTTTTGTTAGTGGGAAGAATAGTAAAGGACCTGCCTAGTATGGGCCAGCAGGCCTCCTGCAGTGTTCCTCCTTTCTTATGTTCTTATGTTCTTATGTTCTGTGTTGGGTGACCTAGATCCTGCTGCTCACCTTGTCTCACCTGTGTTGGGTGACCTAGATCCTGCTGCTCACCTTGTCTCACCTGTGTTGGGTGACCTAGATCCTGCTGCTCACCTTGTCTCACCTGTGTTGGGTGACCTAGATTCCTGCTGCTCACCTTGTCTCACCTGTGTTGGGTGACGTAGATCCTGCTGCTCACCTTGTCTCACCTGTGTTGGGTGACCTAGATCCTGCTGCTCACCTTGTCTCACCTGTGTTGGGTGACCTAGATCCTGCTGCTCACCTTGTCTCACCTGTGTTGGGTGACCTAGATCCTGCTGCTCACCTTGTCTCACCTGTGTTGGGTGACCTAGATCCTGCTGCTCACCTTGTCTCACCTGTGTTGGGTGACCTAGATCCTGCTGCTCACCTTGTCTCACCTGTGTTGGGTGACCTAGATCCTGCTGCTCACCTTGTCTCACCTGTTTTTGGGTGACCTAGATCCTGCTGCTCACCTTGTCTCACCTGTGTTGGGTGACCTAGATCCTGCTGCTCACCTTGTCTCACCTGTGTTGGGTGACCTAGATCCTGCTGCTCACCTTGTCTCACCTGTGTTGGGTGACCTAGATCCTGCTGCTCACCTTGTCTCACCTGTGTTGGGTGACCTAGATCCTGCTGCTCACCTTGTCTCACCTGTGTTGGGTGACCTAGATCCTGCTGCTCACCTTGTCTCACCTGTGTTGGGTGACCTAGATCCTGCTGCTCACCTTGTCTCACCTGTGTTGGGTGACCTAGATCCTGCTGCTCACTTGTCTCACCTGTGTTGGGTGACGTAGATCCTGCTGCTCACCTTGTCTCACCTGTGTTGGGTGACGTAGATCCTGCTGCTCACCTTGTCTCACCTGTGTTGGGTGACCTAGATCCTGCTGCTCACCTTGTCTCACCTGTGTTGGGTGACGTAGATCCTGCTGCTCACCTTGTCTCACCTGTGTTGGGTGACCTAGATCCTGCTGCTCACCTTGTCTCACCTGTGTTGGGACGTAGATCCTGCTGCTCACCTTGTCTCACCTGTGTTGGGTGACCTAGATCCTGCTGCTCACCTTGTCTCACCTGTGTTGGGTGACCTAGATCCTTTGCTGCTCACCTTGTCTCACCTGTGTTGGGTGACCTAGATCCTGCTGCTCACCTTGTCTCACCTGTGTTGGGTGACGTAGATCCTGCTGCTCACCTTGTCTCACCTGTGTTGGGTGACGTAGATCCTGCTGCTCACCTTGTCTCACCTGTGTTGGGTGACCTAGATCCTGCTGCTCACCTTGTCTCACCTGTGTTGGGTGACCTAGATCCTGCTGCTCACCTTGTCTCACCTGTGTTGGGTTTGACCTAGATCCTGCTGCTCACCTTGTCTCACCTGTGTTGGGTGACCTAGATCCTGCTGCTCACCTTGTCTCACCTGTGTGGGTGACCTAGATCCTGCTGCTCACCTTGTCTCACCTGTGTTGGTGACGTAGATTCCTGCTGCTCACCTTGTCTCACCTGTGTTGGGTGACCTAGATCCTGCTGCTCACCTTGTCTCACCTGTGTTGGGTGACCTAGATCCTGCTGCTCACCTTGTCTCACCTGTTTTGGGTGACCTAGATCCTGCTGCTCACCTTGTCTCACCTGTGTTGGGTGACGTAGATCCTGCTGCTCACCTTGTCTCACCTGTGTTGGGTGACCTAGATCCTGCTGCTCACCTTGTCTCACCTGTGTTGGGTGACCTAGATCCTGCTGCTCACCTTGTCTCACCTGTGTTGGGACCTAGATCCTGCTGCTCACCTTGTCTCACCTGTGTTGGGTGACCTAGATCCTGCTGCTCACCTTGTCTCACCTGTGTTGGGTGACCTAGATCCTGCTGCTCACCTTGTCTCACCTGTGTTGGGTGACCTAGATCCTGCTGCTCACCTTGTCTCACCTGTGTTGGGTGACCTAGATCCTGCTGCTCACCTTGTCTAAACCTGTGTTGGGTGACCTAGATCCTGCTGCTCACCTTGTCTCACCTGTGTTGGGTGACGTAGATCCTGCTGCTCACCTTGTCTCACCTGTGTTGGGTGACGTAGATCCTGCTGCTCACCTTGTCTCACCTGTGTTGGGTGACCTAGATCCTGCTGCTCACCTTGTCTCACCTGTGTTGGGTGACCTAGATCCTGCTGCTCACCTTGTCTCACCTGTGTTGGGTGACCTAGATCCTGCTGCTCACCTTGTCCCCACCTGTGTTTGGGTGACCTAGATCCTGCTGCTCACCTTGTCTCACCTGTGTTGGGTGACCTAGATCCTGCTGCTCACCTTGTCTCACCTGTGTTGGGTGACGTAGATCCTGCTGCTCACCTTGTCTCACCTGTGTTGGGTGACCTAGATCCTGCTGCTCACCTTGTTCTCACCTGTGTTGGGTGACCTAGATCCTGCTGCTCAACCTTGTCTCACCTGTGTTGGGTGACCTAGATCCTGCTGCTCACCTTGTCTCACCTGTTTTTGGGTGACGTAGATCTGCTGCTCACCTTGTCTCACCTGTGTTGGGTGACCTAGATCCTGCTGCTCACCTTGTCTCACCTGTGTTGGGTGACCTAGATCCTGCTGCTCACCTTGTCTCACCGTGTTGGGTGACCTAGATCCTGCTGCTCACCTTGTCTCACCTGTGTTGGGTGACCTAGATCCTGCTACTCACCTTGTCTCACCTGTGTTGGGTGACCTAGATCCTGCTGCTCACCTTGTCTCACCTGTGTTGGGTGACCTAGATCCTGCTGCTCACCTTGTCTCACCTGTGTTGGGTGACCTAGATCCTGCTGCTCACCTTGTCTCACCTGTGTTGGGTGACCTAGATCCTGCTGCTCACCTTGTCTCACCTGTGTTGGGTGACCTAGATCCTGCTGCTCACCTTGTCTCACCTGTGTTGGGGGGACCTAGACCCTGCTGCTCACCTTGTCTCACCTGTGTTGGGTGACCTAGATCCTGCTGCTCACCTTGTCTCACCTGTGTTGGGTGACCTAGATCCTGCTGCTCACCTTGTCTCACCTGTGTTGGGGTGACCTAGATCCTGCTGCTCACCTTGTCTAAACCTGTGTTGGGTGACGTAGATCCTGCTGCTCACCTTGTCTCACCTGTGTTGGGTGACCTAGATCCTGCTGCTCACCTTGTCTCACCTGTGTTGGGTGACCTAGATCCTGCTGCTCACCTTGTCTCACCTGTGTTGGGTGACCTAGATCCTGCTGCTCACCTTGTCTCCCCTGTGTTGGGTGACCTAGATCCTGCAGCTCGCCTTGTCTCACCTGTGTTGGGTGACCTAGATCCTGCTGCTCACCTTGTCTCACCTGGTTGGGTGACCTAGATCCTGCTGCTCACCTTGTCTCACCTGTGTTGGGTGACCTAGATCCTGCTGCTCACCTTGTCTCACCTGTGTTGGGTGACCTAGATCCTGCTGCTCACCTTGTCTCACCTGTGTTGGGTGACGTAGATCCTGCTGCTCACCTTGTCTCACCTGTGTTGGGTGACCTAGATCCTGCTGCTCACCTTATCTTACCTGTGTTGAGTGACCTAGATCCTGCTGCTCACCTTGTCTCACCTGTGTTGGGTGACCTAGATCCTGCTGCTCACCTTGTCTCACCTGTGTTGGGTGACCTAGATCCTGCTGCTCCCCTTTGTCTCACCTGTGTTGGGTGACCTAGATCCTGTGCTCACCTTGTCTCACCTGTGTTGGGTGACCTAGATCCTGCTGCTCACCTTGTCTCACCTGTGTTGGGTGACGTAGATCCTGCTGCTCACCTTGTCTCACCTGTGTTGGGTGACGTAGATCCTGCTGCTCACCTTGTCTCACCTGTGTTGGGTGACCTAGATCCTGCTGCTCACCTTGTCTTACCTGTGTTGGGTGACCTAGATCCTGCTGCTCACCTTGTCTCACCTGTGTTGGGTGACCTCATCCGACCAGCAAGGCTGGGGGGAAAATTATTATCCGGACAAGCAGTCGCTCACATATTAGGTTGAAGGCCTTTAATAGAAATGGTGAGGACTAAGAAAATTATGTTAAAATATGTAAGTTAAATCAGGTCTAGCTAAAACTAACTAAAACCCCAAGAAAATATAAGAAGACTGGAACTCTTGTTTATATTAAGTGAAAACCCAACATGATATAACAAATAACCAAGAATGGAACTCCCTACTTACAGACTTGATGAGAGCAGAAATCCAGGTGACTTTCATCCACCTACTTTACCACCCAACTTTATCCACCGGGTGGATAAAGTTGGGTGGTAAAGGTAACGACTGGCACACCACCTTCAGAACATTCATACTTCCTTCACCACTAATTCATACTTCCACTCATATACAGTGAACTTTTCCTTCACAATGTTTATGGCATATAAAAGTTCATTATGTACATTTAACCTTTGATTACCAAATAAAGTCAAACATTATGACTTATTTTGATCAGAAGAGACATTCTCCACTTATTTCACTGAAATCAATTTGATTATTAGAAATAACACAATCAAACTTACACAGAATAAAATCGAGAGAAACTTCAAACATCTCAATATCTTCTCTTTCATCACAATGTAAATGATCATTTTAAGATGTTTATTTTAGTCATTTCCTTCCCTGCAAGGTGTGGATCGGCTTCCCCATAATATACTTCATCGTCTGTGTGTTCCTGGTGGTGTTCCCTCTGATCCTTCAACCACTGGAGATGTTGGTGGCAGTAATCGTCCTTGGAACTGCTCTTCCAGTCTACTACTTCACCATCCACAGACAGAACAAACCACAGAAGTTGCTCCAGGTTATGGGTCAGTGAGCTAGACACTGTCAACTGAGTGCAATTAATTAATTAATTCTAATTTTTCTTCTAAACAAGTAAATTGGCATCCACACAACTTTCACTCTCAGAACAACAAAACATACATCCAGAAACTTTCACTCTTAGAACAACAATAACTTTATATCCACCAACTTTCACTTCAAACAACATAACTTACATCCAACCAACTTTCACCTTAGAAGAACAAATAACTTATATCCACCAACTTTCACTTCAGAACAACAATGAACTACAAACCACTAACTTTCACTCACAGAACAACAATAACTACAAATGCCACCAACTTTCACTCTTAGATGATACAATAACTTATATCCCCCAACTTTCACACTCAAACAACAATAGCTTACATCCACTCAACTTTCACTCTCAAACAACAATACTTACATACACCAACTTTCACTTTCAGAACAACAATAACTTACAACCACTAAACTTACTTTCACCTGTTCTCACAACAACATAACTTTAGCAACAATAACAACACTTTCACTCTCTACAACAACAATCACTTACAACCAATCAAATACTTTCACTCCAGAACTAACTATAATTTACAACCACCTACTTATTTCCACTCTCAGAACAACAATAAAACTTACCAACCACAAACTTACTTTTCACTCTCAAACAACAATAACTTAGAAGCAACAACTTACTTTTAACTCTCAAACAACATAACTTACAACCACCTAAGCTACGTTCACACACAGAACAAATAACTAACAAACACAAACTTTAATTTCACTCTCCAAAACTCACAACAATAAACTTAAAACGCACTAACTTACTTTCACTCTCCAAAACCAACAGTAACTTCAAAACCACCATCTTACTTTCCACTCTCAGAACAACAATAACTTACAAGCACTAACTCACTTTCACTCTCAGAACAACAATAACTTACAACCTCTAACTTACTTTCACTCTCAGAACATCAATAACTTACAACCACTAACTTACTTTCACTCTCAGAACAACAATAACTTACAACCACTAACTTACTTTCACTCTCAGAACAACAATAACTTACAGCCACACTTACTTTCACTCACAGAACAACAATAACTTACAACCACTACATACTTTCACTCACTAAACAACACTAACTTACAACTACCAACTTAGTTTCACTCAGAACAACAAAAATAACTTACAATCAACAACTTACTTTCACTCCCAGAACAACAATCACTTACAACCACCAACTTACTTTCACTCTCACAACAACAATAACATACAATCACCACTTAATTTCACTTTCAGAACAACAATTCACTTACAATCACCAATCACCTATCCACTCCCAGACAACAATAACTGACAACCACAATATACTTTCACTCTCAGAACAACAACAAGCTTACAACCACAACTTACTTTCCTCACAGAACACAATAACTTTACAACCCCCATCTTGTTTCACTCTCAGAACAACAATAACTTACAACAAACAACATTATTTCATTCTCAGAACAACAAAAACTACAAACACCAACTTACATTATCACTCTCAGAACACACAATACTGCAATCACCACTTACATACGACTCTCATAACAACATAAACCATACAAACAACAACTTACTTTCACTCTTAGAACAAGAATCACTTACAACAACCAACATACTTACTTTCACTCTAACAACAACAATAACTTACAAAGACCAACTTACTTTCACTCCCAGAACAACAATCACTTACAATCACCAACTTACTTTCATTCTAAGAACAACAATAACTACTACCATACCGTAAACCCACCAACTTATTTCACTCTCAGAACAACAATAACTTGCAACCACCAACTTACCTTCACTTCAGAAGAACAATAACTTACAATCACCAACTTACTTTCACTCTCAGAACAACAATCACTTACAATCACCAACTTACTTCAATCTCACAACAACAATATCTTACAATCCAAACCAACTACTTTCACTAATCAGAACAACAACAACTTACAACACCAAACTTACTTTCACTCAGAACAACAATAACTTACAACCACCAACTTGCTTTCACTCACTATCACCAACTTACTTTCACTCACAGAACAACAATAACTTACATCCACCAACTTTCACTCTCAGAACAACAATAACTTACATCCACCAACTTTCACTCTCAGAACAACAATAACTTACATCCACCAACTTTCACTCTCAGAACAACAATAACTTACATACACCAACTTTCACTTTCAGACAAAACAATAACTTACAAACACTAACTTACTTGTATAGAGAACTGGGCTTATTGTTAGGGTATATCAACAACTTAATTTCACTTTCAGAAAAACAATCACTTACAATCACCAATCAACTTTCACTCCCAGAACAACAATAACTTACAACCACCAATTTTACTTTCACTCTCAGAACAACAATAACATACAACCAACAATTTACTTTCAATCTCACAACAACAATAACTTACAACCATCAATTTACTTTCTCTCTCAGAACAACAATAACTTACAACCACCAACTTATTTCACTCTCAGAACAACAATAACTTACAACCACAAACTTACTTTCACTCTCAGAACAACAATAACTTACAACCACCAACTTACTTTTACTCTCAGAACAACAATAACTTACAACCACCAAGCTACTTTCACACACAGAACAAAAATAACTAACAAACACAAACTTAATTTCACTCTCAAAACAACAATAACTTAAAACCACTAACTTACTTTTCACTTCAAAAACAACTGTAACATTCACCACCCATTTACTTTCACTCTCAACCCACATAACTTACAACACTAACTCACTTTCACTCTCAAACAACAATAAATTACAACCTCGAACTACTTTCCACTTCATAACATCAATAACTTACAACCCACCAACTTACTTTCACTCTCAGAATACAACATAACTTACAACCACTAACTTACTTCACTCTCAAACAAAATAACTTACAGCCACCAACTTACTTATCACACTCTAAGAACAACAATAACCTTAAAACACCAACTTACTTTCACTCTTCAGAAACAACAATAACTTTACAAACACCATCTTAGATTCACTCAAACAACACTACTTACAATCAACAACTTACTGTCAACTCACCAGAACAACAATCCACTTACAACCATCCAACTGTTTTTAACTTTCACTCTCACACAACAACAAATAACATACAATCCCTAACTTATTGGATAGGGAAGAACAACAATCACTTCAATCACCAAATCAAGCTTTTTTTCACTCCAGAACAACAATAACTTACAACCACCAATTTTAACTTTCACTCTCAGGAAGAACAAAATAAACTTGCAACCCAACAACTTACTTTCACTCTTCAGAACAACAATAACTTACAACAACTACTTCATTCTCAGAACAAACAAAACTAACAATCACCAACCTTACTTTCACCTCAGAAACAACAATAACTTGGCAATCACCAACTTTCACTCTCAGAACAACAAAACTTACAACCAACAACTTACTTTTCACACTCTCATAACAAGAATCACTTAAAAAAAAAAAAAAAAAAAAAAACAAACCAACTTACTTTCACACTAACAACAAGCAAATAACTTACAAAGACAACATACTTTCACTTCCCAGAACAACAACACTTACAATCACCACTTACTATCATTCCAAGAACAACAACAACTTTACTACCCACCACTTATTTTCACTGTCCAGAACAACAATACCTTGCAACCACCAACTTTTACCGTTCACTCCCGAAGAACAATAACTACAATCACCAACTTACTTTCATTCACTTCTCAGAACAACAATCACTTTACAATCACCAACTTAACATCACTCTCAAAACAACAATAATCTATACAAACACACCACTTTTACTTTCACTAACAGAACAACAACAACTTACAATCACCAATCGTACTTGTTCACTCAGAAACACATTAACTTACACCCACAACTTGGTTTCATCACTCTCACTATCACCAACTTACTTTCACTCCGAGAACAACAATAAACTATACATCCACCAAATTCACTCTCAGATACAACAATAACTCATATCCACCAACTTTCTCAGTCTCCAGAACAACTAATAGCTTACATCCACCAACTTTTTCATCTCAGAACAACAATAACTTACATACACCATCTTTCACTTCAGAACAACAATAACTTACAACCACTAACTTACTTTCACTCTCACAACAACATCCTTACAACCAACCAACTTACTTTCAACTCTCACAACAACAATAACTTATAATCACCAACTTAAATTCACTTTCATCAAAAACAATCACTAACAATCACCAATCAACTTTCACTCCCAGAACAACATTAACATACAACACATCCAATTTTACTTTCACTTTCAAACAACAATAACTTACAACCAACAACATACATACACTCACAAACAAAAATAACTTACAACCACCACTTGTTTCACACTCAGAACAACAATAACTTACAACAAACAACCTAACTTCAATCTCAGACCAACCAATAACTTTACAAACACCAATTTACTTTCACTCTCAAGAACAACAACTACAATCCCCAACTTATTTTCCACTCTCAGAACAACAGATAACTTACAACCAACAACCATACTTTCACTCTCAAGAACAACAAACACTACAACAACCAACTAACTGTTGCACTCTAACACCAACACTAACATACAAAGACCAACTACATTCACTCCAGAAACAACAATCACTTACAATCCACCACTAACTTACTTTCATCAAAGAACAACAAAAACTTCACTACCACCAACTTTTTTTTCTCATCTCATAACAACAATAACTTGCAACCACCAACATACCTTCACTTTCAGAAGAACAATAACTTCCAATCACAAACTTACTTTCAATCTCAGAACAACAATCACTTACAATCACCAACTTACTTCACTCTCACAACAACAATATCTTTCAATCACCAACTTACTTTCACTATCAGAACAACAACAACTCACAATCACCAACGAACTTTCACTCAGAACAACAATAACTTACAACCACCAACTTGCTTTCACTCACTATCACCAACTTACTTTCACTTTCAGAACAACAATAACTTACATCCCCCAACTTTCACTCTCAGAACAACAATAACTTACATCCACCAACTTTCACTCTCAGAACAACAATAACTTACAATCATCAACTTTCACTCTAAGAACAAAAATAACTTACATCCACAAACTAACATTAAATTCCAGAACAACAATAACTTACATCCTCCAACTTTCACTCTCAGAACAACAATAACTTACATCCACCAACTTTCACTCTCAGAGCAACAATAACTTACATCCCTACCAGACTTTCTCTCTCAGAACAAACTCATACTTACATCACCAGCCCCACTTACTTCACTCTCAGAACAATAACTTACAACCACCAACTTACTTTCATTCTCAGAACAATAACTTACAAACACTAGCTTACTTTCACTCTCAGAACAACGATATCTTAAAATCACCTCTTACTTCACCCTCTCAGAACAACAAATTACTTACATCCAGCCAACATTAACTCTCCAGAACAACAATAACTCACAGTCATCAACTTACTTTCACTCTCAGAACAACAATCACTTACAATCACCAACTTTAACTCTCAGAATAACAATAACTTTCATCCACCAACTTTCACTCTCAGAACAACAATAACTCAGTCACAAGCATACTTTCACTCTCAGAACAACAATCACTTACAATCACCAACTTTCACTCTCAGAACAACAATCACTTACATCCAAAAACTTTCACTCTCAGAACAACAATCACTCACAATCACCAACTTTCACTCTCAGAACAACAATCACTTACAATCACCAACTTTCACTCTCAGAACAACAATAACTTACAACAACCAACATACTTTCACTCTCAGAGCAACAATAACTTACATCTACCAACTTTCACTCTCAGAACAAGAATAACTTACATATAGCAACTTTCACTCTCAGAACAACAATAACTTACATCCACCAACTTTCACACTCAGAACAACAATAACTCACATCCACCAACTTTCACTCTCAGAATAACAATAACTTACATCCACCAACTTTCACTCTCAGAACAACAATAACATACAATAACCAACTTACTTTCACTCTCAGTATCAACAATAACTTACATCCACAAACTTTCACTCTCAGAACAACAATAACTTATATCCACCAACTTTCACTCTCAGAACAACAATAACTTTCAATCACAAAATTAATTCACTCTCAGCACAACAATATCTTTCATCCACCAACTTTCACTATCAGAACAACAATAACTTACATCCACCAACTTTCACTCTCAGAACAATAATATCTTACATCCAGCAACTTTCACTCTCAGAACAACAAATAACTTACATCCAACAACTTTCACTCTCAGAACAACAATAACTTACAATCACCCACTTACTTTCACTCGCATAACAACAATAAATTGCATGACACCAACTTTCACCACAATCAATCAACAATAACTTATATCCACGAACATTCAACTCTCAAGAACAACAATAAACTTTAACATCCACCACTTTCACTTCTCTGACAGCTAAATAACTTATACCCCCAACTTCACTCCCAGAACAACAATAACTTACATCCACCAACTTTCACTCTCAGAACAACAATTACTTACAATCACCAACTTACTTTCACTCTCAGAACAAAAATAACTTACATCCACCAACTTTCACTCTCAGAACCAACAATACTTTTCATCCATCAACTTTCACTCTCAGAACAATAACTTACATCCACTAACTTTCACTCTCTGAACAACAATAACTTACATCCACCAACTTTCACTCTCGGAACAACAATAACTTACATCTACTTACTTTCACTCTCAGAAAAACAATAACTTATATCCACCAACTTTCACTAAGAACCACAATAACTTGCAATCACCAACTTACTTTCACTCTCAGAACAACAATAACTTACATCCATCAACTTTCACTCTCAGAACAAACCAATAACTTTCATAAACCAACTTTCACTCTCAGAACAACAGAACTTACAATCAGAAAATACTTTCACTATCATAACAAACAATAAGCTTCATCCACCAACTTTCCACACTTCAGAACAACAATAACTTACAATCACCACATACTTTCACTCTCAGAACAACAATAACTTATATCGGTTCCAGAAAAAAAAAACACTGTTGGACCAAGAACTGATACGTACAAAACACGAAGGCCATATAGTTAGAACTGAAATACCCTACCATCTTAAACCACTGTTTTGTTGTTGTTATTGTTATTTGTTTTAATATTGTTGTTCTTGTCGTCCGTCTACATTGTCATTGTTTTTTATTTGTATATTTTGCTACTAACTATTATTATTATGATTACTTTAAAATATTAAAAGTAATTTAAGTAGTTTCTATGAGAACGGATTTTAATAAGTTACATTCATTTTATCTTAGGAACCTTAATTTTTGATTAAGATATTGTGAAAGTTGTGACCGCCATTAACACTTATAATCATTGTTTCCAGACAAAGTGACGTACCTGTGACAGCTGGTGATTCCATACGATGCGGATGAGAAGACATGGTGAGCAGTGTCTGGCCACAACACAAACTACCCATTTTTGTGTGTGGAATAACAGATTATTGGTGGCTGTACATTCAGTATCCCTGATGCAGTGTGTTTAATAATTTTAACCTGGACCAGTTCACAGTGAATGTTAGTCTTTATAAAGTTACAGTGATTGTTTCCACAGTGGGACTACAGCAGGAGTGTTACAGGTGGTTACAAGTCTTGTAGACTACAACACCACATTGTGCCAGTAAGATAGGGATGTAGTTACCCGCCTTGGCAAGGATTTTATTAAAAAAAACACACCTGACCTGGCAACCATTTTATCAGGATGTTCAGAATAAATTTCAAGATATGACGCATGATTTTTGTGAAACGTTTTTCTGCACAGATCTTTGCTATTACACTGTGTGATATTTTGAAATAGTTGTAGCTCTTCCTCCTCTCTTAACCAACCTTGAGGCAGCTGATAGTCTTTCAAAAAAAAAAAAAAACACAGGCAGCTGATAGTCTCTCGACCAAGCTTGAAGCAGCTGATAATGTTCTCAACCAACCTTCAGGCAGCTGATAGTCTCTCAACCAAGCTTGAGGCAACTGACAGTTTTTAAAGTTCTTTCGCACTACAACAATATAATCTAGATTGAAAAAATTAATGTTTAATTAATTTTACTTCCAGAACTTCCTCAAATAACAAGTTATATTCACGAGTCATTACCTACTTCCCCACAAATTAACAAGTCACGCCTCTCGTGGCAGAATACCTACTTCCTAAATTAACAAGTTACATTCACAGCAGACCTACTTCCACAAATTAAGCAAGTTACAATTCACGAGCAGTACCTACTTCCTCAAATAACAAAGTCACATTCACGACATAACCTACTTCCAACAAATTAAAAGTTACATTCACCAAGCATATCCTACTTCCTCAAAATTAACAATGTCACACTCTCCGTGAGTACCGTACTTTCTCAATTAACAATCCACATCCACGAGCAGTACCTACTTCCTCAAATTTAACAAGACACACTCTCGTGCCAGAACCTACTTTTCCAATAAAAGTTACATTCACAGAGCAGTACCTACTTCCTCAAATTAACCAAGTCACACACTCCGTGCAGTACCTCTTTCTACAGTAACAATTAACATTCAGCGAGCATACCTACTTCCCCCTCAAATAACAAGTCACACAACTCTCGTGCAGTACCTACTTTCTCAATTTAACAATTTACATTCACGGCATACCTACTTCCTTCAAATACAAGTCCACAACTTCTCGTGCAGTAACCTACTTTCTCAAGTTAACAAGTTACATTCAAGAGCAGTACCTACTTCCACAAATAACAATTCAAAACTCTCGTGCATACCTACTTTCTCAATAACATTTCCATTCACGAGCAGTACCTACTTCCTCAAATTAACAAGTCACACTCTCGTGCAGTACCTACTTTCTCAAGTTAACAAGTTACATTCACGAGCAGTACCTACTTCCTCAAATTAACAAGTCACACTCTCGTGCAGTACCTACTTTCTCAAGTTAACAAGTTACATTCGCGAGCAGTACCTACTTCCTCAAATTAACAAGTCACACTCTCGTGCAGTACCTACTTCCTTCTTTCTTTAAATTTATCTTTGCAACAACAACTAACTTTTCTCTCTCAGAAAAAACAATAACTTTACAATCACAAAACTTTAATCTTCACTTATCTCGGAACCACAATAACATACAACCACCACTAACTTCACACTCTCGAACAACAAAAACTTACAACCACCAACTAAACTTTAACTTACAGAACAACAATAACTTACAACCACCAACTTAACTTCACTCCTCGGAACAACATAACTTATACAAGACCACATACTAACCTTAACTTTCAGAACAACAATAACTTACAACCACCAACTTAACTACACTCTCGGAACAACAGATAACTAACAACCACCCAACTAACATTAAACTTTCCGAACAACAATAACTTACAACCACCAACATAAGCTACCTCTCGGAACACCATAACTTACAACCAGCAAACTAGAACTTTAAAACTTTCGAACAACAAAACTTTACAACCAACAACTAACTTCACTCTCGGGAAACAACCAATACCTTTACCAACCACCAACTAACTTTAACGTTCAAACAACATAACGTACAACCACCAACTTAACTTCACATCTCGTGAACAGACAATAACTTACAAAATGCCACCAACTAACTTTAAACTTTCAGAAACAACAATAACTTACAAGAACCACCAACTTAAACCATCACTCTCGAAGAACAATAAATTACAACCACCAAGTAAATCTTTAAAACTTTCAGAACAGACAATAACTAACAACCACCAACTTAACTTTCACAACTCTC
This sequence comes from Cherax quadricarinatus, assembly GCF_026875155.1. NCBI lineage: Eukaryota > Metazoa > Arthropoda > Malacostraca > Decapoda > Parastacidae > Cherax > Cherax quadricarinatus. Next base: position 33,678,865 of record NC_069439.1, read on the forward strand.
TGAACAACAATAAACTTTACAAACGCACCAACTAAACTTTAAAGTTAAAAAATAAACTTTCAAAAACAAACAATAAACTTTAACAACCAACCAACTTACTTTCAATCGTCAGAACAACAAAAACTTACATTTACCACTTACTTTACCACTCTTCATAACAACAATAACTAAACAACCACCAACATGTAACTTAATGTTCAAGTCTCAGAAACAAACAATAGACTACATTTACCATCTTACTTTCACTCTCAGTAACGCAACAATAAAATTAACAACCACAAACTTACTTAACTCTCATACCACAAAAACTAAAAACGCACCAACTTACTTACACACTCATAACAGACAATAACTACATATACGCAGCATACTTAACACTCTCAGAACAACAAAACATAACAACCACCAACTTACTTTCACTCTCATAACAACAAATAACTTACAAACCACCAACTTACTTTCACTCTCATAACAACAATAACTTACAACCACCAACTTACTTATCACTCTCAGTCGACAACAATAACTTACAACCACCAAGTTAACTTTCACTCCCTGAACAAAAATTACTAACACCACAAACGATTTTCACTCTCAAAACAAAACAACAACTTTCAACCACTAACCTTACATTAAAAACTCTCAAAACAACAATAACTTACAACCCACTAACTTACTTTAAAAACTCTCAAACAACAAAAACTTACAACCAAGGCAACTTTAGCGTGAGAGATAGAGGGTGGGGTAGTGTTGTCATCCGAACAACAATAACATACAATCCACGGAACGTTACTTTCACTCACAGGAACAACAATAAATTACAACCACCCAAATCACTTTAACTCGGTGCAAGGGAAACAACATAGAAATTTTACTACCGGAGCTGGGGAGACGGGGGGTTGGGGGGAGGGCGGGTTATCTCTCAAAACAACAATTACTTAAAACCAACAACTTATTTTCACTCTCAGAAAAAAAATTACTACTTACAACTACCAACTTTCACTCTCAGAAGCAACAATAACTTACAACTGCCAACATACTTACTTTCCCTCCTCTCTCAGAACAACAATAACTTACAACCACCAACTTACTTTCAACACTCAAAAAACAACAATTAGCTTACAACCACCAACTTATATAAAACACATTAGAACAAAATTAATCCTTAAAACTACTAACTAAACATACTTTCACTCTAAAACAACATTTAACTTACAAACCACCAACTTACATTCCCAACTCTCAGAACATCTATAACTTACAAACCACCAACTTACTTTCACTCTCCTAACAACAATGAACTTACAACCAACCACACAACTACTTTTTTATCTCTCAGAACAACAATAACTTACAACCACAAAGCTGCTATTCACACCCCAGAACAAAAATAACTAACAAAAAACCAACATTAATTTCACTCCTCAAAAAACAACAATAATCTTACAACCCCTAACATACGTTTCACTCTCAAAACAACAGTAAGCATTCAACCACCACCTTTCACTCTCATAACAACAATAACTGAACAATCACTAACTTACTTCCACACCTCAGAAAAACAATAACATACAACCTCTAACTTACTTTCACTCTCAGAACACAATAACATTACAAAACCTACTAACATACTTTCACTCTCAGTACAACAATAAATTACAACCACTGAACTAACTTTCACTCGTTCAGAACAAATAATAAATTAAAACCACGCAACATACTTTTGACTCTCAGAACAACAATAACTGGCAATCACCAACTTACTTTCACCACTTTCCAGAAGAACAATAACTTACAATCACCAACTTACCCTTTCAATCTCAGAACAACCATCCACTTAACAACCACCAACTTCACTCTCAGAACAACAATATCTTACAATCACCAACTTACTTTCACTATCAGAGCAACAATAACACACAATCGCCAACTTACTTTCACTCAGAGCAACAATAACTTACAACCACCAACTTGTCTTTCACTCACAATCACCAACCGTACTATCCACCTCACAGAACAACAATATCTTACATCCACCAAATTTCACTCTCATGAAAAACAATAACTTTACCATCTAACCCAACTTTCACTATCTAAGAACAACAATAACTTACATCCACCACCCAACTTTCACTCTCAGAACAAAAATAACTTACATCCTCCAACTTTCACTCTCAGAACAACAATAACTTACATCCGCCACTTTCAGTGCATCTTAGAACAACAATAACTTACATCCACCATAACAAACTTTAACAACTTTCAGAACCAACAATAACTTACATCCACCCACATTACCACTCTCAGATCAACAATAACTTACATCCAATCCACCAACTTTCACTCTCAGAACCAACAAAAACTTACAATCCAAAAACTTTCACATCTCAGACAACAATACTTACAATCCACCAACTTCACTCAAACAACAATAATCTTACAACCAACAACCTTTCATTCTTAGAACAACAAAATTACTCGTCCCCAAAAACCATTCACACTACAGAACAACAATAACATTCAACCATTACTTACATACGTTCTAAGAACAACAATATCATTACAACCCCCACTTACTTTCCACCCTCAGAGACAACAATAACTTACATCCAAACCTAACTTTTTACAACTCTCAGAACAACAATAACAAACAGTTCACCAACTTAACCTCTCACTCTCAGAACAGCAACACTTACAATCACAAACTTTAAAACTCTCCAGAATAACAATAACTTACACCCACCAACTTTCACTCTCAGACACAACAATAACTCACTTCAGTCACACAAACTTTCAACTCTCAGAACAACAATCACAATCACACCAACTTTCACTCCTACAAGAATCACTTACACCACCAAGTTCATCCCATCTCAGAACAACAATAATTTTACACAACCACCCCTTCCACTCTCACCTAGCAAACAATAACTTACATCCACCAACTTTCCCTCACACAACAACAAATAACTTACATCCAACTAACTTTCACTCATAGAACAACAATCACTTTTAAAAACAATCTGCCCAACATTCACACTAGAAACAACAGTAACTTACATCCCGCCAACTTTTCACTCTCAGACAACAATCACAGCAAACACCAACTTTCACGACTCAGAAAACAATAAATTGGCATCCCCCAACTTTTCACTCTCAAAACAACAATAACAAAACATCCAGAAACATACACTCTTTAGAACAACAATAACTTAAATCCACCAACTTTCTCTTTCGGGGGAAAACAAACAATAAACTTACATCCACCAACCTTTCCACTCTTAGAAGAACAATAACTTATATCCACCAACTTTACCACTTTCAAACACCAATAACTTACAACGCACATAACTTTTCACTCTCAGAACAACAATAACTTACAACCACCAACTTTCACTCTTAGAAGAACAATAACTTATATCCCCCAACATCACTCTCAAAACAACAAGTAGCTTATCATCCACCAACTTTCACTCTCAGAACAACAATAACTTACATACGACATCACCAACTTTCACTTTTCATAACAACAAAAGACTTACAACCACTAAACTTACTTTCACTCTCACAACAACAATACTTTACAACCAATAACTCTTTCACCCTCACAACAACAATAACTTACAAATCCATCCAATTATTACTTTTCTCTCCAGAACAAACAATTACTTTACAAACCACCAACTTATTTTCACTCTCAGGAACAACTATAACTTACAACCACCAAACTTACTTTCGACTCACAGAAACAACAATAACTTAGAAGCACCAACTTACTTTTAACTGCTCAGAACAACAATTAACTAACAAGCCACCACGCATACTTTCACACAACACAGAACAAAAATAACTAACACACAGAAACAAATTTCACATCTCAAAACAAACGAAATTATGCACAATAACTTAAAAACCACTAACTTACTTTCATCACTCTCAAAACAACAGTAACTTACAACCACCACCTTACTTTTCCACTCTCAGAACAACAATAAACTTACAAGAAAACTAACTCCAGGCTTCACTCTCAGAACAACAATAACTTACAACCTCTAACTTACTATCACTCTCAGAACATCAATAACTTACAACCACTAACTTACTTTCACTCTCAGAACAACATATAACAGTTTCAACCATAACTTACTTTAACTCTCAAAACAACAATAACTTACAACCAACAACTTACTTTCACTCAGAACAACAATAACTTACAATCACCAACTTACTTTCACTCTCAGAACAACAATAACTTACAACCACCAACTCACTTTAACTCTCAAAACAACAATAACTTACAACCACTAGAACTTACATTAACTCTCAAAACAACAATAACTTAAAAACCAACAACTTACTTCACTCTCAGAAAAAAAAATAACAACAACTACCTACTTTCCACTCTCAAACAACAATAATTACAAACGCCCAACTTACTTTCTCTCTCAGAAAAACAATACCTTACAAACCACCAAACTTACTTTCAACTCTCAAAACAACAATATCTTACAAAACAACAACCTTATTTTCACTTAGAACAAAATTAACTTTAAAACTACTACCTTAACTTTCAACACGTAAGAACAATACAATAACTTACAACACACCAACTTACTTTCACTCTCAGAACAACAATAACTTACAACCACCGAAACTTACTTCCACTCTCAGAACAACAAATAACTTACAACCAACCAACTAGCTTATACTCTCATAACAACAATAACTTACAACCACAAAGCTTTGCTTTCACAATACCCAGAACAAAAATAACTAACAAAAACCAACTAATTTTTCACCTCAAAAACAACAAATACTTACAACCACTAACTTACTTCACTCTCGAAAACAACAGTAATTTCAAACCACCAAATGTTCACTTCTCAGAACAACAAAAACTTACAAGCACTAACTTACTTCACTCCCAGAGCCAACATAAAACTTACAACCTCTAACCTTACTCTCACTCGTCAAACATCAATAACGTTACAACACTAACTGTACTTTCACTCTCAGTACAAACAATAACTTACAACCACTAACTTTACTTCACTCAGAACAATAATAAATAAAGACCACCACTTACTTTGACTCACAGAACAACAATAACAAAATCACCAACTACTTCACTTCTTCAGAAGAACAATAAACTTACAATCCCAACTTTACTTTCACTCCTCAGAACAACAATCACTTACAACCACCAACTTCAGCTCTCAGAACAACAATATCTTATCAATCCACCACTTAGCTTTCACTATCAGAGCAACAATAACCACAATCGCCAACTTACTTTCACTCAGAGCAACAATAACTTACAACCACCAACTTGCTTTCACTCACAATCACCAACGTACTTTCACTCACAGAACAACAATATCTTACATCCACCAAATTTCACTCTCAGAAAAACAATAACTTACATATACCAACTTTCACTCTAAGAACAACAATAACTTACATCCACCAACTTTCACTCTCAGAACAAAAATAACTTACATCCTCCAACTTTCACTCTCAGAACAACAATAACTTACATCCGCCAACGTTCACACACTCTTCGAACAGACAATAACTTACTTCCACCAACTAACTTTAACCTTCAGAACACAATAACTTACGATCCCACCAACCTTTCACTACTCGAAGATCAACAATAACTTACATCCAACCAACATTCCACTCTCAGAACAACAAAAACTTACATCCAAAAACTTTCACTCTCAGAACAACAATAACTTACATCCACCAACTTTCACTCAGAACAACAATAACTTACATCCAACAACTTTCATTCTCAGAACAACAAAAACTTACCTCCAAAAAACTTGTTCACTCTTCAAACAACAATACTATACAACCAATAACTTACTTTCGTTCTAAGAACAACAATAACTTACAACCACCAACTTACTTTCACTCTCAGAACAACAATAACTTACATCCACCAACTTTCACTCTCAGAACAACAATAACTTACAGTCACCAACTTACTCTCACTCTCAGAACAGCAATCACTTACAATCACAAACTTTAACTCTCAGAATAACAATAACTTACACCCACCAACTTCACTCTCAGAACAACAAAACTCACAGATCACCAACTTTCACTCTCATAACACCAATCACAATCACCAACTTTCACCTCATAAGAATCACTTTACTATCCCCCAAGTTATCCACTCTCAAACACAATAATTTACAACCACCACCGACCATTCACTCTCAACAACAACAATAACTTCCATCCACCACTTTCACTCTCACAACAACAATAACTTACACTCCCCTAACTTACAATCAAAGAACAACAATTCCTTACATCTTCCAACTTTCACTCCCAGAACAAACAGTAAATTACATTCGCCAACTTCACTCTCAGAACAACATCACTTACAATCACCAACTTCGCTCTCATAAAAAACAAGTAAATTGGCATCCACACAACTTTCACTCTCAGAACAACAAAACATACATCCAGAAACTTTCACTCTTAGAACAACAATAACTTTATATCCACCAACTTTCACTTCAAACAACATAACTTACATCCAACCAACTTTCACCTTAGAAGAACAAATAACTTATATCCACCAACTTTCACTTCAGAACAACAATGAACTACAAACCACTAACTTTCACTCACAGAACAACAATAACTACAAATGCCACCAACTTTCACTCTTAGATGATACAATAACTTATATCCCCCAACTTTCACACTCAAACAACAATAGCTTACATCCACTCAACTTTCACTCTCAAACAACAATACTTACATACACCAACTTTCACTTTCAGAACAACAATAACTTACAACCACTAAACTTACTTTCACCTGTTCTCACAACAACATAACTTTAGCAACAATAACAACACTTTCACTCTCTACAACAACAATCACTTACAACCAATCAAATACTTTCACTCCAGAACTAACTATAATTTACAACCACCTACTTATTTCCACTCTCAGAACAACAATAAAACTTACCAACCACAAACTTACTTTTCACTCTCAAACAACAATAACTTAGAAGCAACAACTTACTTTTAACTCTCAAACAACATAACTTACAACCACCTAAGCTACGTTCACACACAGAACAAATAACTAACAAACACAAACTTTAATTTCACTCTCCAAACAACAATAACTTAAAACCACTAACTTACTTTCACTCTCAAAACAACAGTAACTTTCAACCACCATCTTACTTTCACTCTCAGAACAACAATAACTTACAAGCACTAACTCACTTTCACTCTCAGAACAACAATAACTTACAACCTCTAACTTACTATCACTCTCAGAACATCAATAACTTACAACCACTAACTTACTTTCACTCTCAGAACAACAATAACTTACAACCACTAACTTACTTTCACTCTCAGAACAACAATAACTTACAGCTACCAACTTACTTTCACTCACAGAACAACAATAACTTACAACCACTACATACTTTCACTCACTAAACAACACTAACTTACAACTCACAACTTAGTTTCACTCAGAACAACAAATAACTTACAATCAACAACTTACTTTCACTCCCAGAACAACAATCACTTACAACCACCAACTTACTTTCACTCTCACAACAACAATAACATACAATCACCAACTTAATTTCACTTTCAGAACAACAATCACTTACAATCACCAATCACCTATCCACTCCCAGACAACAATAACTGACAACCACAATATACTTTCACTCTCAGAACAACAACAAGCTTACAACCACAACTTACTTTCCTCACAGAACACAATAACTTTACAACCCCCATCTTGTTTCACTCTCAGAAAACAATAACTTACAACAAACAACATTATTTCATTCTCAGAACAACAAAAACTACAAACACCAACTTACATTATCACTCTCAGAACACACAATACTGCAATCACCACTTACATACGACTCTCATAACAACATAAACCATACAAACAACAACTTACTTTCACTCTTTAGAACAAGAATCACTTACAACAACCAACAACTTATCACTCTAACAACAACAATAACTTACAAAAAGACCAACTTACTTCACTCCCAGAACCAACAATCACTTACAATCACCAACTTACATTCATTCTAAGACAACAATAACTACTACCATACCGTAAACCCACCAACTTATTTCACTCTCAGAACAACAATAACTTGCAACCACAACTTACCTTCACTTCAGAAGAACAATAACTTACAATCACCAACTTACTTTCACTCTCAGAACAACAATCACATACAATCCACCAACTTACTTACAAATCTCACAACAACAATATCTTACAATCCAAACCAACTACTTTCACTAATCAGAACAACAACAACTTACAACACCAAACTTACTTTCACTCAGAACAACAATAACTTACAACCAACCGAACTTGTTTCACTCACAAACACCAACTTACTTTCACTCACAGAAACACAATAACTTACACTCCACCAAATTCACTCTCAGAACAACAATAACTTACATCCACCAACTTTCACTCTCAGAACAACAATAACTTACATCCACCAACTTTCACTCTCAGAACAACAATAACTTACATACACCAACTTTCACTTTCAGAACAACAATAACTTACAACCACTAACTTACTTGTATAGAGAACTGGGCTTATTGTTAGGGTATATCAACAACTTAATTTCACTTTCAGAAAAACAATCACTTACAATCACCAATCAACTTTCACCTCCAGAACAACCCAATACTTACAACCACCAATTTTACTTTCACTCTCAGAACAACAATAACATACAACCAACAATTTACTTCAATCTCACAACAACAATAATTTACAACCCATACAATTTACTTTCTCTCTCAGAACAACAATAACTTACAACCACCAACTTATTTCACTCTCAGAACAACAATAACTTACAACCACAAACTTACTTTCACTCTCAGAACAACAATAACTTACAACCACCAACTTACTTTTACTCTCAGAACAACAATAACTTACAACCACCAAGCTACTTTCACACACAGAACAAAAATAACTAACAAACACAAACTTAATTTCACTCTGAAAACAACAATAACTTAAACCTCTAACTTACTTTTCACTTCAAAAACAACTGTAACATTCACCACCCATTTACTTTCACTCTCAACCCACATAACTTACAACACTAACTCACTTTCACTCTCAAACAACAATAAATTACAACCTCGAACTACTTTCCACTTCATAACATCAATAACTTACAACCCACCAACTTACTTTCACTCTCAGAATACAACATAACTTACAACCACTAACTTACTTCACTCTCAAACAAAATAACTTACAGCCACCAACTTACTTATCACACTCTAAGAACAACAATAACCTTAAAACACCAACTTACTTTCACTCTTCAGAAACAACAATAACTTTACAAACACCATCTTAGATTCACTCAAACAACACTACTTACAATCAACAACTTACTGTCAACTCACCAGAACAACAATCCACTTACAACCATCCAACTGTTTTTAACTTTCACTCTCACACAACAACAAATAACATACAATCCCTAACTTATTGGATAGGGAAGAACAACAATCACTTCAATCACCAAATCAAGCTTTTTTTCACTCCAGAACAACAATAACTTACAACCACCAATTTTAACTTTCACTCTCAGGAAGAACAAAATAAACTTGCAACCCAACAACTTACTTTCACTCTTCAGAACAACAATAACTTACAACAACTACTTCATTCTCAGAACAAACAAAACTAACAATCACCAACCTTACTTTCACCTCAGAAACAACAATAACTTGGCAATCACCAACTTTCACTCTCAGAACAACAAAACTTACAACCAACAACTTACTTTTCACACTCTCATAACAAGAATCACTTAAAAAAAAAAAAAAAAAAAAAAACAAACCAACTTACTTTCACACTAACAACAAGCAAATAACTTACAAAGACAACATACTTTCACTTCCCAGAACAACAACACTTACAATCACCACTTACTATCATTCCAAGAACAACAACAACTTTACTACCCACCACTTATTTTCACTGTCCAGAACAACAATACCTTGCAACCACCAACTTTTACCGTTCACTCCCGAAGAACAATAACTACAATCACCAACTTACTTTCATTCACTTCTCAGAACAACAATCACTTTACAATCACCAACTTAACATCACTCTCAAAACAACAATAATCTATACAAACACACCACTTTTACTTTCACTAACAGAACAACAACAACTTACAATCACCAATCGTACTTGTTCACTCAGAAACACATTAACTTACACCCACAACTTGGTTTCATCACTCTCACTATCACCAACTTACTTTCACTCCGAGAACAACAATAAACTATACATCCACCAAATTCACTCTCAGATACAACAATAACTCATATCCACCAACTTTCTCAGTCTCCAGAACAACTAATAGCTTACATCCACCAACTTTTTCATCTCAGAACAACAATAACTTACATACACCATCTTTCACTTCAGAACAACAATAACTTACAACCACTAACTTACTTTCACTCTCACAACAACATCCTTACAACCAACCAACTTACTTTCAACTCTCACAACAACAATAACTTATAATCACCAACTTAAATTCACTTTCATCAAAAACAATCACTAACAATCACCAATCAACTTTCACTCCCAGAACAACATTAACATACAACACATCCAATTTTACTTTCACTTTCAAACAACAATAACTTACAACCAACAACATACATACACTCACAAACAAAAATAACTTACAACCACCACTTGTTTCACACTCAGAACAACAATAACTTACAACAAACAACCTAACTTCAATCTCAGACCAACCAATAACTTTACAAACACCAATTTACTTTCACTCTCAAGAACAACAACTACAATCCCCAACTTATTTTCCACTCTCAGAACAACAGATAACTTACAACCAACAACCATACTTTCACTCTCAAGAACAACAAACACTACAACAACCAACTAACTGTTGCACTCTAACACCAACACTAACATACAAAGACCAACTACATTCACTCCAGAAACAACAATCACTTACAATCCACCACTAACTTACTTTCATCAAAGAACAACAAAAACTTCACTACCACCAACTTTTTTTTCTCATCTCATAACAACAATAACTTGCAACCACCAACTTACCTTCACTTTCAGAAGAACAATAACTTCCAATCACAAACTTACTTTCAATCTCAGAACAACAATCACTTACAATCACCAACTTACTTCACTCTCACAACAACAATATCTTTCAATCACCAACTTACTTTCACTATCAGAACAACAACAACTCACAATCACCAACGAACTTTCACTCAGAACAACAATAACTTACAACCACCAACTTGCTTTCACTCACTATCACCAACTTACTTTTCACTTTCAGAACACCAATAACTTACATCCCCCAACTTTCACTCTCAGAACAACAATAACTTACATCCACCAACTTCACTCTCAGAACAACAATAACTTACAATCATCAACATTCACTCTAAGAACCAAAAAAACTTACATCCACAAACTAACATTAAATTCCAGAACAACAGAATAACTTCCATCCTCCAACTTTCACTCTCAGAACAACAATAACTAACATACCACCAACTTTCACTCTCAGAGCAACAATAACTTACATCCCAACCAGACTTTCTCTCTCAGAACAAACTCATACTTACATCACCAGCCCCACTTACTTCACTCTCAGAACAATAACTTACAACCACCAACTTACTTTCATTCCTCAGAACAATAACTATACAAACACTATCTTACTATTCACTCTCAGAACAACGATATCTTAAAATCACCTCTTACTTCACCCTCTCAGAACAACAAATTACTTACATCCAGCCAACATTAACTCTCCAGAACAACAATAACACACATGTCATCACAACTTACTTTCACTCTCAGAACAACAACACTTACAATCACCAACTTTAACTCTCAGAAAAGACAATAACTATCATCCACCAACTTTCACTCTCAAAACAACAATAACCTCAGTCACAAGCATACTTTCACTCTCAGTACAACAATCACTTCACCATCACCAACTTTCACTCTCAAGAAAACAATCACTTACATCCAAAAAACTTTCACTCTCATTTACATCCAGCACTTTTCACTCTCAGAAACGGACAAATAATCTTACATCCAACACTTTCACTCTCAGAAACAACAATAACTTTACAATCACCAACTTACTTTCAACTCTCAGAACAACAATATTTACACCAACTTTCTCTCAGAACAACAGTAACTTATAATCCATCAATTTAGTTTCACTATCAGAACAACAATAACTTACATACACCAAAACTGTCATCTCAAAATAACAACAACTTATTTCCACGAACTTTCACTCTCAGAACAAAATAACTTACAATCCCAATTACTTTCACTCTCAGAACAACAATAACTTACATCAACCAACTTTCACTCTCTGAACAACTGTAACTTTAATCCATAACTTTCACTTGAAGAACAACAATAACTTACACCCACTAAACTTTCATCAGAACAACAATATTACATCCACCAACTTTTCACTCTCGGAACAACAATAACTTACATCCACCAACTCTTTCAATCTCGGAACAAACAATAACTTATTTTCCTCCAACTTTCACTTCAGAACCACAATAACTGCAATCACCAAATTACTTTCACTCTCAGAAACACAATAACTTTACTTCCTTCAAACATCTTCACTCCTCAGAAAAACATAACTTTCATAAAACCAACTTTCACTCTCAGAACAACAGTAACTTTCAATCACCAACATACTTTCACTCTCAGAACAACAATAACTTACATCCACCAAGTTTCACTCTCAGAACAACAATAACTTACATCCATCAACTTTCACTCTCAGAACAACAATAACTTACATCCACCAACTTTCACTCTCAGAACAACAATGACTTACATTCACCAACTTTCACTCAGAACAACAACAATAACTTACGTCCACCAACTTTCACTCTCAGAACAACTGTAACTTACATCCACCAACTTTCACTCTCAGAACAACAGTAACTTAGAATCACCAACTTACATTCACTCTCAGAACAACAATAACTTACATCCACCATCTTTCACTCTCTGAACAACATTAACTTACATCCACCAACTTTCACTCTCAGAACAACAATAACTTACATCCACCAACTTTCACTCTTAGAACAACATTAACTTACATCCACCAACTTTCACTTTCTGAACAACAATATCTTACAATCGCCAACTTATTTCGCTCTCAGAACAACAATAACTTACATCCACCAACTTTCACTCTCAGAACAAAAATAACTTACACTCACCAACTTACTTTCACTCTCAGAAATCAACAAAAAATACATCAATTCCAACATTTCAATCTCAAGACATACAATAAACTTACATCCACAACTTTCACTCTCATGAACAACAAAACTTACAATAACCAACGTACTTTCACTCTCAGAAAAACAATAACTTACACTGCACGACTTTCACTTCAAAAACAACTATACTTACTTCCACCAACTTTCAACTCTCAGAAACAACCTTAACATACAATCACAAACTTACTTTCACTCTCAGAACAACAATAACTTGCACACCACTAACTTACTTTCATTCTCAGAACAACAATAACTTACAACCACCAACTTTCTTTCACTCTCAGAACAACAATAACTTAGTCATCAACTTACTTTCACTCTCAGAACAACAATAACTTTCATCCACCAACTTTCACTCTCAGAACAACAATAACTTACATCCACCAACTTTCACTCTCAGAACAAACATAAACTCACAGATCAGCAACATACTTTCACTCTCAGCATCAAACAATACTTTCTTCCACAACTTTCACTCTCAGATCAACAATAAACTTACATCCCCACATATCTTTCCACTCTCAGAACAAACAATAACTTACATACCAAACTTTCAACTCTCAGAACAACAATAACTTACAATCACCAAATTTCACTCTCAGAACAACAATAACTTACAATCACCATCTTTCACTCTCAGAACAACAATCATTTACAACCACAAACTTACACTCTCAGAACAACAATCACTTACAATCACAACCTTTCACTCTCAGAACAATACAATCACTTACAATCAACAACTTTCACTTTCAAACAACAAATTACTTCATCCACCACTTTCACTCTCAGACACAATCACTTACATCCACCAACTTTCACTCTCAGAACAACAATCATTTACAATCACAAACTTTCACTCTCAGAACACAATAACTTACATCCACCAACTTTCACATCTCAAAACACAATATTACATCCACAGCTTTTCACTCTCGAACAACATTCACTTACTCCTGCCAACTTTCACCTCTCAGAACAACAATCAAATTAACATCCTCTAACTTTCACTCTCAGAACAACACTAACTTACAATAACCAACTTTCACTATCAGAATATCAAAACAATTACAATCACAATTTCAGTCTCTGAACACAATACTTACATTCTCCAACTTACTTTCACTCCGCAGAACAACAATTAACTTACATCATACCAACTTTCACCTCAGAACAACAATCACTTTCAAATCACTAACTTTCTCTCTCAGTGAGCAATCACTTACAATCACCAACTATCACTTTTAGAACAGCAAAACTGACCAATCACCACTTACTTTCAATATCGAACAACAATAACTTACATCCACAACTTTCACTCTCAGAACAACAAATAATTACAATCCACCAACTTTCACTCTCTGAACAACAAATCACTTACAAATCACAACTTTAACCTTAAGAACAACAATCACTAACATCCAACGACTTTCAGTCTCGAACAATACTTCCAGCCACCAAATTTCACTTTCAGAACAACAAATCGCTTACATTCACCAACTTTCACTCTCGGAACAACAATCATTACTATCCACCAACTTTCACTCTCAGAACAACAATAAACTTACATCACATAACTTTCACTCTCAGAACAAAACATAACTTACTCCACAACTTTCGCTCTCAGAACAACCAATTCACCTACATCTGCAACTTCTCACTCCAGATCAACAATAACTTACTCTCCACCAATTTACTCTCAGAACAAGAATCATTACATCACCAACTTTCAACTCTCAAGAACAACACCACTTACAAACACCAACTTTCACTCTCAGAACAACATTCATTACGAACACCCAACGTCTTTCACTCTCTGAACAACATCATACTTACATCCACCAACTTTTCACTCTCTGAACTAATCACTTACAATCACAATTTTCTCTCTCAGAAAAACGATCACTTACATCACCAACTATCACTCTCAGAACAACAATCACTTACTATCACAAACTTTCACTCTCAGAACAACAATCAACTTACATCACTACTTTCACTCTCAGACAACATCGCTTACAATCACCAAGGTTTCACTCTCAGAACAACAATTCACTCCAATCACAATCTTTCACTCTCCACAACAACAATTTTTACCTTTCATCCACCTCCAAAATTTCCTCTCTGAACAACAATCACTTATACACAACAAACTTTCACTCTCAGGCAACAATTTTTTACATCCACTCAACTTTCACTCTCAGAAGAACAATCATTATATCCACAACTTTCACTCCAGAACAACAATCACTTACAATCACCACTTGCTTTCACTCTCTGAACCAACAACCAATTACGATCACAACTTTCACTCTCAGAAACAAAACCCATTACCATCACCAAATTTCACTTCAGAACAAGAATAACTTGCACCACCAACTTTCACTCTCAAAAACAAACAGTAACTTTACAATCACCTACTTTTCCTCTAGAACAACAATTCCTTACATCCACCACCTTTCACTCTCAGAAAAACAATCACTTTCATCCAACCAACTTTCACTCTCAGAAAACAATCATTTACAATCACCAACTTTCACTCTCAGACAACAATAAACTTTCTTCACCAACTTTCACTTTCCCAGAACAAGATTAACTCTACAGTCCACCAACTTTCTGTCTCAGAAAACAGTCACATCTGCCACTTTCCACTCTACAGAAAAAACGATAACTAACTTCCTTTAACTTTTTCCTCTCTTGAACAAGAAAATCACTTACAATCTCCAACTTTCACTCTCCCCTTCCCAGAATAGCAATTCACCTTACAATACACCAAATTTCACTCTCAGAACAACAATAACACTTCAATCACCTACTTACTTTCACTCTCAGAACACAATAACTTACATCCACCAACCTTTCACTCTCAGGAACAACAATCACTTACATTCACCAACTTTCTCTCTCAGAGCAAACAATCACTTTACAATCACCAACTTTCACTCTCAGAACAACAATAACTTACAATCACCAACTTACTTTCACTCTCAGAACAACAATAACTTACATCCACCAACTTTCACTCTCAGAACAACAATAACTTATCACCAACCTTTCACTCTCAGGAACAACAATTCACAATCACCAACTTCTTCTCAGAGCAAACAATCACTTACATATCACAAGCTTTCACTCTCAGAAACATCATCACTTACAATCAGTTACCTTTCCACCTCTCAGGGAACAATAGCTTTCATCCAATCCTCTTTCACACTCAGAACAAACACCACTTTCGTCACCAACTTTCACTCTCAGAACAACAATCACTTCTCATCACCACTTATACTTTCAGACACACAATCACTTACATTCAACAAACTTTCACTCTCAGAACACAATCACTTACATCTACCAAACTTTCACTCTCAGATCAACAATCACTTTACAATCATCAACTTTCACTCTCAGAACTACAATAATTACATCACCATCTTTCTCTCTAAAGAGCTACTAATCATTACAATACACCAACTTTCACTCTCAGAACAACAATCATTTACAATCGCCAACTTTCACTCTCAGAACAACAATAACTTACATCCACCAACTTTCACTCTCAGAACAACAATAACTTACATCACGAACTTTCACTCTCAGATCAACAGTCACTACATCTGCCAACCTTTCACTCTCAGATAAACAATAAACTTATATCCTTACTAACTTTCAGTCTTCAGAACAACAATCACTTACAATCACCAACTTTCACTCTGAGAACAACAATAACTTACAATCACCAACTTACTTTCTCTCTCAGAAACAACATTAACTTACATCCACAGAATTGCACTCCAGAACAACGATCACTTCATCACCCACTTTCTCTCTCATAGAGAAACAATCACTACAATCAACCAACTCAATCTTCAGAACAAAACAATCACTTACAAGTCACTAACTTTCCTCTTCAGAACCAACCATATCACTTACATCCACCAACTTTTACTCTCAGAACAACAATCACTTACGTCCACCAACTTTTCATTCTCAGAACAAACAATCACTTTAATCACCAACTTTCACTCTCAGAACAGCAATCCCTTACAATCACGAACTTTCAGTCTCAGAACAAACATCACTTACATCCACACAATTTCACTCTCAGAACAACAATAATTTACATCACCAACTTTTTACTCTCAGACAGAACTTACATCCACCAACTTTCACTCTTCACAGAAACAACAATAACTTACATCCACCACTTTCACTATCAGAAAACTATCACCTACATCTTGCCCATACTTTCACTCTCAGAAACAACAATAACTTACATCCACCATCTTTCACTCTCAGAACAACAATCTCATACAATCACCAACTTTCATTCTCAGAACAACAATAACTTACAGTCACCAATACTTTCACTCTCAGAACTCAACAATATCTTTCATCTCCAACTTTCAACTCTCAGAGACAGCAATCATTTCGATCACATTTTCTCTATCAGAACAACAATCACTTAAATCCACCAACTTTCACTCTCAGAACAACAATCACTTACAATTACCAACTTTCACTCTTAGAACAACAATAACATACATCCACCAACTTTCACTCTCGAACAACAATCACTTATAATCCACACCAACTTTCACTCTCAGAACCAACAATCGTCGTAACAATCACCAACTTTCACTCTCAGAACAACAATACCTTTCATCCAGCAACTTTCACTCTCAGAACAACAATCACTTACATCCACCAACTTTCACTCTCAGAACAACAATCACTTACATCCACCAGCTTTCACTCTCAGAACAACAATCACTTACACCCACCAACTTTCACTCTCAGAACAACTATCACTTACATCCACCAACTTTCACTCTCAGAGCAACAACCTCTTACATCCACCAACTTTCACTCTCAGAACAACAATCACTTACATCCACCAACTTTCACTCTCAGAACAACAATCACTTACAATCAGCAACTTACTTTCACTCTCAGAACAACAACCACTTACGATCACCAACTTTCACTCAGAACAACAATCACTTACAATCACCAATTTTCACTCTCAGAACAAGAATAACTTACATCCACCAACTTTCACTCTCAGAACAACAATCACTTACAATCACCAATTTTCACTCTCAGAACAAGATAACTTACATCCACCAACTTTCACTCTCAGAACAACAATCACTTACAATCACCAACTTTCACTCTCAGAACAACAATCACTTACAATCACCAACTTTCACTCTCAGAACAACAGTCACATACAATCACCAACTTTCACTCTCAGAACAACAATCACTTACAATCACCAACTTTCACTTCTTCGCAACAACCACTAACAATCACCAATTTCACTCTCTGAACAACAATCACTTACAATCACCAACTTTACTCTCAGAAACAACAAATCACTTACAATCACCAACTTTCACTTAGAATAACAAACCATTACAATCACCAACTTTCACTCTCATGAACAACAACACTTACTATAACAACTTTCACTCTCAGAACAACAGTCAAATACAATCACCAAGTACTTTCACTCTCAGAACAACGATCACTTTCACACCAACTTTCAACTATCAGATTCAACAATCACTTACAATCACCTAAGTAGAATAAAATAAAAATTATGTGAAGTTTTAACAAAAGTTTTAGAGAATAAAATGTTTCTGGTATCAGAGTATTGTATAAGTGTACACTGTACGAGTGGGGGGTGGGTACCCCCCCCATGTACTGAGGTGTACACTGTTACAGAGTGATACGTGTTACTGAGTGTACCATGTGCTGAGTGTACACTGTACAGAGTGTAACACTAGTACTGGGGTGTTCATTGTGGCCGAGTGTACACTGTACTGGAGGTGTTACACTGTACTGAGTGTACCCTGTACTTGAGTGTACGATGTGATGAGAGATACTGTACTGATTGTACACTTTACTAAGTGTACACCAGTACTGGTGTGTACACTGTCAGAGTGTACGCTGTCTGAGTGTACAATGTGATGACTGTACAACTGGACAGGTGTACACTCGTACTGAGTGTACATTGTTGCCGAGTGTAATGTACTGAGGTCCACTGTACTGAGTGTACACTGTACTGAGTGTTACAATGTGCTGAGTGTTTACTGTTCTGAGTGTACACTGTTGTAAGTGTACTCTGTACTAGTGTACCACTGTACAGAGTGTACACTGTACTGATGTGTACAATATGCTGAGTGTATTTACTGTATGAGTGTACACTGACATAAGTGTTACACTGTACCTAAGTGTCACTGTACTGAGTGTACAATGTACTGAGTGTACTCTGTACTAAGTGTAATCTGTACTGGAGTGTACACTGTACTGAGTGTACACTGTACTGAGTGTACACTGTACTGAGTGTACACTCTACTGAGTGTACACTGTACTGAGTGTACACTGTACTAAGTGTACACTGTACTAAGTGTACACTGTACTGAGTGTACACTGTACTGAGTGTACACTGTACTAAGTGTACACTGTACTGAGTGTACACTGTACTGTGTGTACACTGTACTGAGTGTACACTGTACTGAGTGTACACTGTACTGAGTGTACACTGTACTGAGTGTACACTGTACTGAGTGTACGCTTTACACTGTACTGAGTGTACGGTTTACACCGCACTGAGTGTTCACTTTATACAGCACTGAGCGTACACTTTATACTGTACTGAGTCAACACTTAACACTTTAATGAGTCAACACTTAACACTGGGTACGGTCGAACGCAGGTGAGAGAGATGCATGATAATATACACTTGGAAGGTCCTGGAGGAATTGGTACCAAACCTACACACGAAAATCACTCCATATGAAAGCAAAAGACTCGGCAGGAGATGCAACATTCCCCCGATGAAAAGCAGGGGTGCCACGAGTATACTGAGAGGCAACACTAGGTGTCCGGGGCCCAAGACTGTTCAATTGCCTCCCAGCATACATAAGGGGGATTAACAATAGACCCCTGACTGTCTTCAAGAAGGCACTGGACAGGCACTTAAAGTCAGTACCTGACCAACCGGGCTGTGGTTCGTACGTCAGCTTGCGTGCGGTCAACAGTAACAGCCTGGTTGATCATACCCTGATCCACCATGAGGCCTGAGTCAACACTTAACACTGTACTCAGTCAACAGTTAACACAGTACTGAGTCAACACTTAACACTGTACTCAGTCAACAGTTAACACTGTACTAAGTCAACACTTAACAGTGTATTGAGTCAGCACTTAACACTGTACTGAGTCAGCACTTAACACTGTACTGAGTCAGCACTTAACACTGTAC
Organism: Cherax quadricarinatus; assembly: GCF_026875155.1. Classification (NCBI taxonomy): domain Eukaryota; kingdom Metazoa; phylum Arthropoda; class Malacostraca; order Decapoda; family Parastacidae; genus Cherax; species Cherax quadricarinatus. Next base: position 33,699,568 of record NC_069439.1, read on the forward strand.
TGAGTCAACACGTAACACTGTACTGAGCCAACACTTAACACTGTATTAAGTCACTTAACAACACTGTACTGAGTCAACACTTAACACTGTACTGAGTCAGCACTTTATACTGTACTGAGTCAACACTTAGCACTGTACTGAGTAAACACTTTACACTGAACTGAGCCAACACTTAACACTGTACTGAGCCAACACTTAACACTGTACTGAGCCAACACTTAACACTGTACTGAGCCAACACTTAACACTGTACTGAGCCAACACTTAACACTGTACTGAGTCAGCACTTAACACAGTACAGTAATGCCAAATACTACTATATAGAATGGTTTAATAAAAAATAATATATCTGTGATGGTATATACTGCAGTGCAGTGTGCTATATTGGTACGAAAATATTATGTAATACTGACACACACTGTATCATTATTGTCACATCATTCGGAGAGAGGACTGGACTCTGGCTGGGCGAGACAGCCACAGGTTCTGTTGGAGAACTTTGCAGAGATAACTTTCACCAGTGTGTGATCCTGGTACCTGTGGCTAATGACTGACTGACTTCCTAAACCTCAACTGTTATAACAATTTTTATACTCTAAGTATATATTCATTTTATCAAGTAAATTGTATATATTCCCTGTCCCAGTAAGTTGTTCACTATCCTCACTCTTCTTAAAATGCAAATTCATTTCACCTTCTTCCCACATACATGTACAAGGATTAATAAACTGTATTTAAACAAATAATACATTCACTGCCCCTATCTTTATTATCTTTACTGTTATTATATTTTATTAATAATAAGGTAGAGTGAGAGTGGAGGTTGGTGAGGTCGACAGTGGTGATAGTGTAGTGTTAATGAGAAGTTACCTCAAATTACCTCCAGTGACCTCACATTACCTCTGCTGGACTCAGGGGACCATCGCTTCACCCTTCTCTCCTTTACCTGACATTTTTTTCCTCTATTTTCATTATCATCCTGAAACGAGGTAGTAAACACCCCAGTCCCACCCTGGGGTCGTCACTGTACGAGGTAGTAAACACCCCAGTCCCACCCTGGGGTCGTCACTGTACGAGGTAGTAAACACCCCGTCCCACCCTGGGGTCGTCACTGTACGAGGTTGTAACACCACTCAGTCCCACCCTGGGGTCGTCACTGTACGAGGTAGTAAACAACCTCAGTCCACCCTGGGTCGTCACTGTACAGTAGTAGTAACACACCCCTAGTCCCACCCTGGGGTCGTCACTGTACGAGGTAGTAAACACCCCAGTCCCACCCTGGGGTCGTCACTGTACGAGGTAGTAAACACCCCAGTCCCACCCTGGGGTCGTCACTGTACGAGGTAGTAAACACCCCAGTCCCACCTGTGGGTCGTCACTGTCAGACGGTATAAAACCCCAGTCCCACCCTGGGGTCGTCACTGTCGAGGTAGTAAACACCCCAGTCCCACCCTGGGGTCGTCACTGTACGAGGTAGTAAACACACCCAGTCCCACCCTGGGGTCGTCACTGTACGAGGTAGTAAAACCTCACGTTCCCACCCTGGGGTCGTCACTGTAGATGGTAGTAAAACCCCAGTCCCACCCTGGGGTCGTCAGTCGTGGTAAGGTATAAACACCCAGTCCCACCCTGGGGTCGTCAACTGTACGAGGTAGTAAACACCTCAGTCCCACCCTGGGGTCGTCACTGTACGAGGTAGTAAACACCCAGTCCCACCCTGGGGTCGTCACTGTACGAGGTAGTAAACACCCCAGTCCCACCCTGGGGTCGTCACTGTACGAGGTAGTAAACACCCCAGTCCCACCCTGGGGTCGTCACTGTACGAGGTAGTAAACACCCCATTCCCACCCTGGGGTCGTCACTGTACGAGGTAGTAAAACACCCCAGTCCCACCCTGGGGTCGTCACTGTACGAGGTAGTAAACACCCCAGTCCCACCCTGGGGTCGTCACTGTACGAGGTAGTAAACACCCCAGTCCCACCCTGGGGTCGTCACTGTACGAGGTAGTAAACACCCCAGTCCCACCTGGGGTCGTCACTGTACGAGGTAGTAAACACCCCAGTCCCACCCTGGGGTCGTCACTGTACGAGGTAGTAAACACCCCAGTCCCACCCTGGGGTCGTCACTGTACGAGGTAGTAAACACCCCAGTCCCACCCTGGGGTCGTCACTGTACGAGGTAGTAAACACCCCAGTCCCACCCTGGGGTCGTCACTGTACGAGGTAGTAAACACCCCAGTCCCACCCTGGGGTCGTCACTGTACGAGGTAGTAAACACCCCAGTCCCACCCTGGGGTCGTCACTGTACGAGGTAGTAAACACCCCAGTCCCACCCTGGGGTCGTCACTGTACGAGGTAGTAAACACCCCAGTCCCACCCTGGGGTCGTCACTGTACGAGGTAGTAAACACCCAGTCCCACCCTGGGTCGTCACTGTACGAGGTAGTAAACACCCCAGTCCCACCTGGGGTCGTCACTGTACGAGGTAGTAAACACCCCAGTCCCACCCTGGGGTCGTCACTGTACGAGGTAGTAAACACCCCAGTCCCACCCTGGGGTCGTCACTGTACGAGGTAGTAAACACCTCAGTCCCACCCTGGGTCGTCACTGTACGAGGTAGTAAACACCCCAGTCCCACCCTGGGGTCGTCACTGTACGAGGTAGTAAACACCTCAGTCCCACCCTGGGGTCGTCACTGTACGAGGTAGTAAACACCCCAGTCCCACCCTGGGGTCGTCACTGTACGAGGTAGTAAACACCCCAGTCCCACCCTGGGGTCGTCACTGTACGAGGTAGTAAACACCCCAGTCCCACCCTGGGGTCGTCACTGTACCAGACGATGACATGTTATCTATATTCCCACAGGCGGACACTCTGAGCCCAATAAAATATTTACAAAAAAAAGTAAGAAAATAAACAGTGAAAAATAAAATTTGTGAGAAAAGAAAGGTGGGATTCAATTCTGTCAATTAAGAATATATGTTGCCACCAGCATCTGCTGCTCTGTTAGAAGTAGAGAAGATGAAAGGAAACAAAGTTGTAGAAGAAGAGAGACACAGAATTGAAGTTGGAGCAGGAAACTCCAATGAGAATAATACAGGATAGTTAAGACAAAGTATTAGTTATGATAAATACTGGCTCTGAGGATGGTCTGGACTGAAAAGTGAGAAGTAAACTCCTTATCAGGGGCTTGATTCTATAAGGAATATATGGTTACTGTACATGTCAAACAAATGGACCATATATACATGGTACAAGAAGATAATGAATTATATTCATATAAAACAACTTACAAATTAATAACCTCACATATACATTACAGGGAAATATGAATATAGACATCAGGAAAAAAAATTTACATAAAAACTAGGAAACATTTAAAGTAGTTAAACACACACAATGCTAGTCACGGCATTATGCCGGGTGAAGGCCCCGGCATAATGCCGTGACGAGCACTGTAAGTATAGTCGTGAACACTTTATATACCAGGATACTTCTAACAATTTATGATCGTACTCAGGTAACAATCAAGGCCCTCACTCCACAGATTTCCAAGGAACTTACTTACTTTATGATGCTGCATCTGGGCACTTTCCTGATGCAGTTGGCCTATACAATCCTTCTTCAGGCTAGCGCAGAGACCTTCAGATTGCTAGATTATAGGCCTTGTATGATCCTCCAGGACTAGGGTTGTCAAGTACTTTAGTAACACTATGGTGTTTCCTCAAGGAGCTTGGTTTAGTTGACTCTAGCATATGTCTGGCATATCTTCAGGGGTGTCTGGTTACTTTAAAACCTTGTAAGCAGCAGATAGTAGGTAGTAATAGTGGATAAAGACTGCTTAAGGCAGCAAGGATGTGGAATGGTTATTCAGGTCTATTTATGTATATTTTAGTAATAGGGATATTAGTAGATTGTTTATGGATGTTACAGTAACAATGATGATAATAATAATAATAATAATAATAATAATAATAATAATAATAATAATAATAATAATAATAATAATAATGATGATAGATGTTGCTGTTAATAATACTTTCTCGGTTCACTAAACAAATTGATCAGCATTACATTTCTATAAATATATCGATGATTTATGACATTATATGTTTGTCTTTTAATTATACTACATTCATTTCCTACACCTGAGTTATAGAACCATGCACATAATGAATAAGGAAGAATATAGATAAGAAATACATATTAAGGACAGTTATGACATATTCACAACGAATATTTATCACAGTTTAACATAGGTATGATTCGAGGGGCTGATTTGTTTCATTACAATCTCCCCATATATGATAACTTGACCATCAAATGGATGGTCGACTATTGCTGAACACTGCTACGTGACGACTGACCACTGAGTGGTCAGTGGCCAGTCGTCACGTGAGGTCACAGGCACTGAGCTGCTTTGGGGATTGGTGTGGAGGGTTACAGAGCCATGGCTTGCTTTTGCAGTGTTTTAAAAATTGAGGTTGGAGAGTTGAAGAAGGAAGTCTTGCTTCTCCAGGAGGAAATTAGGAGGCTGAAGGCTCACCTCAATGGGTTTGGGAGCGAGTGTGAGGTGGCTGGAGTGGTGGGGGGAAATGAGGTTACCAGCAGCGAGGTGTAGTCTCTCTCTCGCTGCGAGGAAGCTGTAGGTGGGTAGGTAGCAACGGCTACCAACTGTGAGGTGTAGTCCAGCACCTGCTACAAGTGGCAAGTGGTTCTCAGAAATGGGAAGAGCATCAAAATAAGGAAAGTTGAGAGAGAGGATTTGAAGGTAGGAAATCGCCTCTCTGTTCTTCAGGATGAATGTACTTCAGTGGCCAGTGAAGGTAAAGGTACTACTTCTCCTGCAAATAGAGGTAAGCACATCCTTGTGGTTGGTGACTCACAGGTAAGATATGTGGACCGTGCTTTCTGTAATAGGAATAAGAAGGTAAGAGATAGAGTGTGCTTTCCTGGAGCTGGTGTTAGTGACATAGTCAACAGGTTGGATAGTATCATGTCAGGTAATGGGAACAAGTCTATAATCTGTCTCAGTGCTGGTGGAAATGATACTGGGAAGGGTAGAAGAGAAGAGCTGCTAGATAAGTACAGGTCAGCAATAGAATTAATTAAGTCTAAGGGAGGGGTCCCAATCATATGTAGCATCTTGCTTAGAAGAGGAGTGGGCAATGAATGGTTGTCTAGGGCAATTGGTGTAAATTGCTGGCTGGACAGATACTGCAAGGAACTTGCAATCCCATTCATTGACTTTTATGGCAAACATGACATGTATGCAAGGGATGGGGAACATCTCTCTGGGGCAGGGGTGGTAGCTCTTGCAAACTCAATCGAGAGGGCCATTGCTGAAATGCTTAGGATTTTAAACTGATAGAAGATAGAGGTATGGGTGTGTGTGGGAAACAGTCAGGTTGCAACACTAGAGTTGAAAACTGTAAATTTATAAAAGACATTCATCATGAAGTTTTAAATAAAGACAATAGATCAGGTCAGCAAACAAAGGCGGACAGCAGAGGGCAGCAGGGGATTAGCTCCCTTAAGGTCTACTATACCAATAGCAGGAGTGTAAGAAATAAGATGGATGAGCTAAGATTAATTGCAAATGCAGGAAACATAGATATTATTGCTATAACAGAGACCTGGCTCAATCAGTAAGATAGAGAGATGCCTTCTGAATGTCACATACAAGGCTATAAACTATTCCACACTGACATGGTCAACAGGAAGTGTGGTGGAGTAGCGATGTATGTCAGAGACAATTTAAATTGTTGTGTTAGACAAGATATAAAATTAGAAGTTCCAGCCACTGAATCTGTTTGGTTACAGCTTCTCGAGGACCGTGAAAAACTAATTTTGGGTGTGATTTACAGGGCCCCAATTCTTGATAGGGAGTGGGGTAAACTTCTATGGGATGAAATTCGTAAGGCATCTACATACGAAAATGTTGTGATAATGGGAGATTTCAACTACAGACAGACTGACTGGAGCAATTTGACAGGAAATTTAGAGTAAAGTGACTTTCTTGATACGATTCAGGAATGTTTTTTAAAACAGTTTGTGACAGAGCCAACTAGAGGAAATAACCTTCTTGACTTGGTTCTTGCCAGCAGGGAAATGCTAATTAATAATCTTGAGGTTAATGATGAGCTTGGGGAAAGTGATCACAAATCACTGTTTTAATATATCATGAAATTCCCCTAATAATGGCAATCAAGTCTCTGTCCCTGACTTCTGCTTGGCTGATTTCATAAGAATAATAAGGGACCCAGAATACTACCTTGGGGAACTCCACATGTTATCGGCAGGGGTTCTGATTCTGTTTTGTTGATTTTGACTATTTGTCTCCTGTTGCTAAGGTAGGACTTAAACCAGTCTACAGAACCTATACCGATAGCTTGAAGTTTATTACAAAATATATTGTGGTTGACAGTATCGAAGGCCTTTTTCAGGTCTAAGGTTACCATACCTATGAGGTTCCCCTTTGACATTTCAGTTCTCAGGTAATCCATCAGATTAATAAGGGAGGTGTCGGTTGAGTAGGATCTTCTAAAGCCCGATTGATAGCTATGGAGAATGTTGTTGTCATTAAGGTACTTAACTACTTGAGAATACACCGCCCTCTCTAGAATTTTAGATATTATACTGAGTATACTAACAGGCCTATAGTTGCTTACATCAGACCTACTATTTTTCTTGAAGATAGGAGTAACTCTGGCCTCCTTGAACCCCTCCGGTACGGTATTAGTGGTGATTGATAGATTTATTATGTGAGCAATAGGGATTGACAGTTCAGAAGCACCATCTTTTAGGAACTTAGACGGGATGTTATCAGGGCCTGTGCTCTTAGTTGGGTTTAACCTGCTGAGTTCTTTTTGAATAAAATCATGAGATACACTTACTAGTTGACAACTGTTTGGGGTTAATCTTTTATTGGTATAGTATGTTTGAAACTTATCAGAGTCTGTGTTATAGGTATTTGATGCTGCTGGTAGTTTACTTACTAGCGCTGATGCAACAATTTGCCACCTTAGATGTTTTGTGGCATACGTCATTATCGATAGTGAGTACTATGTTAGACCTATCTTCTGGCTTATGGCTATACCCCAACTGTTTTAGTTGTTGCCAGAGCTTTCTGGGGTTATGCTTATACTCTTCAATTTTTGAGCAGTAGTGCTTTGCCTTTGCTCCTTTTATAAGTCTCTGTACTCTGTTCCTCACCCTTTGGAATTCATTTAGTGCTGCAATATCCTGTCTGTTTGCTGGTCTGTGAATTTCATATTATCTAATATCTCAGTAGTCATCCAGGGTTCAGTTCTTCGTTTAATCCTAACCTCTTTAACTGGTGCAATATTATCAAGGATGGTAGTGAACATTGTTTTGAATTTTTCCCAGGCATCGTTTACGTCCGTGCAACTTGTTATCTCTGTCCAGTCACAATTGTGTAGCCTATTTACCAGTGTTTCTTTACTGTAGTTTCTAGTTGACCTCATTTTTATTGTCCTGTGTAGGCTTATCCTATCCCTAGTTATTTTCCTGGTGCAGTAAATGATGAAATGATCACTAAGACCTGTGGTAATGACGCCTGACTGACTAATGTTCTCAGAGCGGTTACAAAGTATGTGGTCAATTAGGGTGGCTGAGAACTGTGTGATCCGGGTTGGAGTATTAATTAGTTGAGTGAAACTATTTAAATCCTAGAATTTGCTTTATATACCATTTGCATACCTGTTATATTTTGCTGCTGAAAACAGATATTGAAGTCGCCCCAGTGATTTTGTCCTCGCAATTGTTTTTCAACTCATACTCCGACCCAAGACTCTGGAAAAGTCAACTAAAAACTGGTCCCTGGGTAGTGAGGGCGGTAACTAGTTCCTACTAAGAATGGATTTGGTCCTTAGGAAGCAGCACTTCAAACCATAGAATCTCCAGTTTATTGTATATTAAATCCATGTCTTGGGTTTAATAGCAAAGTCATTTATAATGTAGGCACAATACACCACCACCCTTTCTGTTCTATCTACGCGTTTTTATATTGTAACCATCTATTTTGACCTGCCGTTCGCAGACAACTCGTACACCAAGCCAATGATTCAAGATGGTTATAACTTGCGCCCTAATTTTGTTAGCTAGAATCCTGGATCTCTGGCCAATTTAGGAAGAAATGATCTATGCATTGACGTGAAGGCCTGTTTTCATAAAACAATCATAATCATCAATATATGGCAATGGGTCATTTGTATTAAAATTAGGTAAATCAATGTCATCACTGCTAAAGGGTAACTGTGCCAAAGTGCATTTGTTACACACAAAATGAATTCTGGCACCGTTGCTATAATTGTACATACATCCATCATGCACCCACCCCTTACACATTTTACATAAGGTGCCTTTTCTGTTTTTCATGCGTACTTTAGTACAGTGTATGCACCTGTTTGGTAGTGTTTGAGATAATAATGGCTGTATTGTCTCACATTGACCTATGTATGCATTACATATGGAGTTAAGGTTATCATTCCTAGCTACTAGACCGTCATTATTGCCGTCATTTATCTGTCTGTTTTGCCTCTGCACAATAGTTTGAGGTCCTGGATTAATTTGGATATCACCACTTAAGAGCGCTACAATAAGAGCTGTGTGCCACTGTTTTTGTTTAGGTATGCGGTGTTGCCATACCTTGCGGCGATAGTGACATTTACTTTTCTGGTAGGATGGCAACTGTTGGGCTTTTACTGTCCAGGGCGCTGTTACTCCATTCACCTTTTCCAACCCCCATGACTGATTTCTTTCTTCATGGAATTGAAGAAGAAATATAAATATAATTATGCCAGCCTGTACCCCCCTAATGCCTGCCATTTTCACTCTTCGCTCTTTTACTCATATACAATAATATTTATTTCTCTTTTCCAGTCCTAGTACACTTAGTATCTGCTTTAGCAATCACACTGATTACTAGTAAAATTTCCTCTTCAAAACCCTCTTCACTGCTCACTTTTCCCTTAACTTACAAACACACTTACATTAACCCCTTATTAACACTCCCCTCCCACTCACTTCACAGTCTGGCTTCACCAATTAACTTCTAACTCCTTTCCATTCTGGTAGACAGAAAGGTTTAATCCATGGTTTTATCCTTCCAAATCCCCCTCATTCCATTTATCGGGGGTTGTGTGTGTTGTTGTCTCCTGACCTGTTTTGCTGACTCAGCCATTTTTAAAACACTGAGGGGAGTAACGCCACCTACACCTGACTTTCCTTGAGTTTATAGATATATTTGGATTTTTCTGCTATTGATTCTTTCACTGTACACTGGTCAGAAGCGAATATAGTCAGCTACTCAAAAATTAATCTTGGACTATTATAACTATTCACTTCTTTCCCAGACTGGACTGAGGGATATCCGACCTATAACCTTGGAGTTTTGTACTGTTGATTTGACGATTGTCTTTGTGTTTCCCTTCTGGTTAGCACTGGTACAGGTGATATGATGGTGGTACAAGATATTGATGCTATGTCAACGAGATATGAACGTCAGTAAAGATGAGAATTTCACTTCGCTAGTTGTACGTTCTGGCAGTAGCTGCTGTTTGAATGCCGGTCCAGCCATGTTTAAAGGCTCAAATCTTTCCCTCGTTTGGCATGACGAAAAAGTCCTTACAGACTGCATTTCCTTGGAGATTTAGTGAATCGGGATTTCTGCCATGTTGTCTTCCCGTTAAACACTGGTGCAGTTTGATATGTGAGGTCAGTTATTTCTTAGTGGAAAAAGTCTTGTGTTGGTTCAACGTCTGGCAGCAGATCTGGTACTTGAATGCCGGTCCCTCCTTCTGTCATATTTAGTCCATTTCGTTGTCGTCTCCGTCAGTTTTTATGTAACTATAGTTAACTGCATGTTGTTGCAGCAGTACTTGCAAATTGGCCATCCAAGGAAGTTCGGATAGGCCCAGGGCAGGACGGCCAAGATATAGGAGCAGCTTGTTGCTGCTTGCTGCGGCTGAGCTGCGGCTGCGGCTGGAATATTGCCTGCACTCAACAGGCACCTTTCAGGGCAACCAGGTGAAATTGCCGCCTTGAAAATGTACGAGAAACTTTCACGGGCCGCAGCATAACGGAGATAAAAAAACCTCAATTACTGGGAGCGCTTGAGGTTTCTAAACCTGTATTCCCTGGAACGCAGGAGGGAGAGATACAATGATTATATAACACCTGGAAAATCCTAGAGGGACTAGTACCGAACTTGCACACGAAAATCACTCACTACGAAAGCAAAAGACTTGGCAGACGATGCACCATCCCCCCAATGAAAAGCAGGGGTGTCACTAGCACGTTAAGAGACCATACAATAAGTGTCAGGGGCCCGAGACTGTTCAACTGCCTCCCAGCACACATAAGGGGGATTACCAACAGACCCCTGGCAGTCTTCAAGCTGGCACTGGACAAGCACCTAAAGTCAGTTCCTGATCAGCCGGGCTGTGGCTCGATACGTTGGTTTGCGTGCAGCCAGCAGCAACAACAGCTGTTGATCAGGCGCTGATCCACCAGGAGGCCTGGTCACAGACCGGGCCGCGGGGGCGTTGACCCCCGAAACTCTCTCCAGGTAAACTCCAGGTAAACTCCAGGTCTGTTGTGACTCCTGTGCATTCTTCATTGATGGGGGGACCATCTGGCCCATAATCCAGCTCCTTGGAAGACTGACTCAAATTGCAGAGAAGGGCTCAATCCTCCTTCCAAACAGTATTTGATTGGGGGTGAGAGCTTCCTACTCCTCAATCCCATTTTGCACGTAGGTCAGAGGCCTGTTATTGACTCTTGCCTCTATCTCAGCTAACACTGTCCTCAGTTCATCAAAGCTCACTCTCCTGCCGTGCAAGACCTTCCGAATGCACCTTTTGACTGTGCCCACCATGCGTTCATAGAATCCCCCTTGCCAAGGCGCTCTGGGAACTATGAACCTCCACTCGCACTCTATTCTCTTCAGATATTCTCGTACTTCTCCGTTGTCCCTAAGATTCCTGAAAACTTTATCAGCCGCTCTGAAGCTCGTGCCATTGTCCAAGATAATCAATCGCGGGCACGAGAATCTGGCTGTAAACCTCCTGAACAACTTCACGAAAGTCTCTGTCAACATGTCTTCTGCCAACTCCAAATGCACGGCTCCATAGGCAGGTTAGGGTATCTCCAAACCCCCCATGTAAGGTCCTCTGATGGGCATCTTGTATCAATAGCTCTGACGCCCATCCCTCCTTTCCCAGTAACATGGGATGTTTGGCCCCATAGCTGAGCTCAGAGTTTTGTATTCTTCCCCTGCATCTTATTAGCCCAGCACGATCTAGGAACAATCCCAATGAGTGGACCAATTTACTGTTCCCTGAGTCGTCGTTGGACACACGTCCTGACGCAATAACCTGCTGCCCTGTCGCCAGTACTTCCAGCACTCCTGGAAACCTCTCCCTTTGGTACTGCCTTATCCAATATTCTCTGGGGCTCACGAGAGACAACTGTCGACCTTGGCTTGCCTTGTCATGCAGCTTCCTCACAAATCGAAATACCATTTCCGTGACTCCTATAAGTTTCCTCCAAGAGGAGTAGCGTCTGGGGTCAAATAATTAAGTGTCGGGTTCCCCCACAAAGTTTACTATGCTGCTGGTTGTCTCCCCAAATTTCTGCTCCGGCCAGCAATCCTTTGCCGGTTACCAGTCTGGGCCTTTGAATCAAATCTCACTTTTACTCAGCTTTTTGTGTGTCACCCCTCGGCTTATCAGGTCGGCTGGGTTTTGATCTGTAGGCACGTACAGAATTGTTGACCTTGACTGTAGCTCCCGTATCTCCTTTACCCAATTCCTGACATAAGGGAGCTTAGACCTGTCGTTCTGGACCCACTGTAAGGCCACCTCCAAGTCTGTCCATACATAGGTGTGTGTCACCCTCAGGTTACTCAACACCTCCTCTATTACTTCCCCGTCCTTTGCTCCAGCAACATCGCCGTGAGCTCTAGCTTTGGGATCAAGCAATCCTTCAGGGGGGTCACCCACGCACGCTGGGGGCCAGACTGACCGGGCCCAGGCCACCAAATACCACTTTCCCCATGGGGCCCGGGGGAGGCATACAGAAAAAATGCAAGTCTAGCCTCCCGGGGGCACTGATGGACCTGGGGAAGTGAAAATCATGCAATTCTCTGATTCCCGTAACCCGATCCCCTCCGGCAGCTGTTTTGGTATGGGTCGTCCAATCGGTTACTCCCAGGTCTGTTGCACTAGCATCCTCCCCCGAAAGGTTTGGGTTAACAAAACCCCAAAAGGGTCGAAGGCAGTCTGCACTTACTAGAAGGACCCCCTGGTCAGCTTCCCCTTCCCATACTTTCCTCTTTAGCCTAAGCTGTCTTTCCCTTTATTTCCCCCCCTCCAGTCCCAACATGGTTACCTGGGTTCTAACCCCAGCTTCAGTTCCCCCCCGGGAAAAGGTTTTTTAGTTGGGGGGGTCAAAATTTAAAGGTTTGTCCCACCCAAAAAAATTGCCAAATGCCTTCCCACCCCCCAAAAGCCTGTTTTTCCGGGGGAGGCTCCCCGAAAAAATAAAATAATGTTTGGTGTTTTTAATGGACCTTTGGTGTACCAGAATCTTTTTGTAGATTAAAAATGTTTTTTTAGTGAAAAAAAAAAAAATTTAAAACCTTTTCTTTAAAATAAAAAAACCCCAAAGGGGTTACCCCGGACGGGGTTTCCATTCCCTCAAAAGCTTTTGTAGTTTTCTTTAACTTTTTTTGTGTTTCCTGAAAAAATACAACCACTTCCTTCAGTCCTGGAGCAGGTTTGTTTGTCCCAAACCTTCCTCCAAATAAAATGTTGCCAACTTCCCCTATTATTTTTGTAAATTCCACCAACAGCCTTTCATCTGAGGGGGTACCTTGCATGTTGTTACTAAAATGGGGGCCCTTCAGTAATTTTTTAAATGGGGTTCAGTTGCAAGGGGGTAGTCTATGGTGGCCTGTAATAGGAATGTGAACTATGGGCCAAAAAACACGCCCTGAATCTGTAGGATCATACCCTTGCTCGGGCCCCCCTGTTAGCCAACCACAAGAACCCTTTGTGTAGTCCCTGTCTTGGGGCTGAAATCCAATACTTGGAAAAGGCTTTGCTAATATCTGCCGCTAGACTACTTTGTCTGAAATTTAACAACACATCTGCTAATTTTTTGCTCAGGGGGGCCCTGTGGGGGCAGTCTTCAAAGATGGCTCTTGGGACCGCCTTGAGTGCAGTTGAAGACCCCCTGTGGGAGTGGTTACTGACTCCTTGGTGACTGCCTATGGGAAAATAAAGGTTTTTTTTCCCAGGGCTGGGATTGGGCCCTTTCTCAATGAACCCCCGGAAACTGTTCCTTAAAAATATCATCATATTTTTCCCCCCCAGACCCCCTTGGGTTTGGCTGTTTACCATGAAATTTAACTGACCCGTCCTTTTGAAAACCTTTGGGTTTGGCACAAATAAAATTTAACAATTCAACTTGTGAAACATAAATGAATAAAGATTAAACCCCTTGGGGCCCAACTGTGCCCAGCTTGCACATCAAGTGTGGATGGTTGGATAAGGTAAAACCCACCTAACTAGTGTGCATAGCTTAAACTGGGTTTAGAAACCCCCGTAAATAATAAATTTAAATCGTCCTAGTACTATTAAATTTTTGTAAATAGCACAAGTACAAAACAAATTCTGGCCACAAAATAGAGCGAAAAACCCCAACTCAAAGACCTGGGGGGAAAATGCGGGGATCTCACCTTCAGGACCCAAAAAAATTTTTTTCAAAACGCATCTGCTAAAAAAATGACAGGATGGTAATGCGAAACCTTCAAAACTGGGATGCCCAAACCCCGATGAAACCCCTTGGTCACTTGTTCTATCTAGGCTGGAATATTGCTGCACACAACGACCTTTCAAAGGGAGGTGAAATTCCTGACCCGAAAAAAGTACAGAGAACCTTTGCGGCACACATAACGGGGATAAAACACCCCAATTACTGGGGCGCTTGAGGTTCCTGAACTGTTTCCCTGGAATGCAGGCGGGAGGATAAAGATTATATACACCTGGAAAACCCTGGGGACTATCCCAAAACTTGCCACGAAAATCACTCATCGAAAGCAAAAAGACTTGCAGCGATGCAACATCCCCCCAAAAAAAATCGGGGGTGTCACAGACTTTAAAGAGCCAACAAAAGTGTCAGGGGCCCGAGACTCTCAACTGCCTCCCCATAATACCCGGAGTTTCCCCGGAGAGGTTCCCGGGGGTCAAGCCCGGTCTTTGAAGGCCCCCTGGGGGATCAGACCCTGATCACCGGCTGTTACTGCGTTGCACGCAAACCAACTTACGAGCCCCCCCGGCTGGTCAGGAACCAATTTAGGTGTTTCCAGTGCCAGCTTGAAGAGCCGGGGGTCGTTGGTAAACCCCCTTTTTTGTGGGAGGCTTTTTGAACGTTTGGGGGGCCCCCGGGCACTTTGTATGGTCTCTTTAACGTGCTATGACACCCCTGCTTTCATTGGGGGGTGTTCTTCGTCTCCCAAAAGTCTTTGCTTTCGAGTGGAGTGATTTTCAGTGCAAGTTGGTATAGCCCCTCTAGGTTTTCCAGGTGTATATAAATTTTCTCTCCCGCCTAATTCCAGGGAATCGGTTTGGGAACCTCAAGCGCTCCCATAAATTGATGTTTTATCTCCGTTTTGGCGCCGTGAAGGTTCTCTGTACATTTTCAAGGTCAGAAAATTTTCCCCGCCTTTAAAGGTTTCTGTTAGTGTGCAGAAAATTCCAGCCTAGATAGAACAAATGACCCGAAAAAGTGTCATCATGGGGGGGCATCCCTAGTTTTTAAGGTTTCATTTTCCATCCTTCATTTTTCGCAGATGCGATTGAAAAAATGTTATGGTCTTGAAGGTGGATCTCCCACTGTCACTCCCCGGTCTTTACGTTGGTTTTCGCTCTATTTCGTGGCCAGAAAAATTTTTTTGTACTTGTGAAGATTTAATTTCCCGTGTTTACCATATCTGAGTAATTTAAATTTCTATCGTTGAATTTCATATTGTTTTTTTGCCACCCACTGAAAGTTTGGGTTTATTCTCCCCAGCCTTGCAGTTTTCTGCATGGAAGACATGTCATGCGATTGGGTGTATCTGCAAAAGGGGACACGGGCTGTGGATGACTCCTTTTCTATTTTGGGGGGTTACCAACAGACCCCTGGGGCTTTAAAGGGGGACTGGACAAGCACCAAAGTCGGTTCCTACCAGCCGGGCTGTGGCTGTGCGTTGGTTTGCGTGCAGCCAACATAACAGCCCGGTTATAGGCCTGACCACCCGGGAGGGGTGGTCAAGACCGGGGGCCCTGGGGGGGGTTGACCTCCAGAAAAATTCCCAGTAAACTCCAGGTAAGCCCGCCCAACTGTGGACATTGCAAATCCACTGTAAGTAATTAAACCCCCAAGTCTCCCCACTCTGGATTACTTGTAAACACTGTAAAAATTAAAATTTACATGCTTCTCGCCTCCTGGCCCGCGTAAATTTCTGCAAATAACAACTTTGTTTATAGTCAGCTTTGGGCCTAGCCTTGTGTAACCTGGGGGCCCAGGTGTACTAAATTAACCAATCTTAACTGTTTCCTAAGTGGCCTAGCAGTTTAAATTTTTAACCGGTATTTCCAAATACAGTTTCGAAGGACCACTTGTGAAAATTTTCTGGGCTGCCCCAAGTGAGTTGCCTACCTGGCAAGTCTGTTGCCCGACTCTGAGGTGGTTACCTCAGCCTCATAAGTGGCTTTAGGACAGATTTTCTAAATGACTGATGTGCAAGAAATGGACAAACTTATTTGGGTTTTTGCAGCATATTCCTGATCTTAACCCCCAAAGCTTAGCCCCTTTGGACTTCCCTCAGAACCATGTGCAACCGGGACCCTTTTAATTTGCAATATTAAATCGATATTAGTGACCTCCCCTGCACCTCAGAAATTCCTGTACCCAAAGGGGGTGTGTACCCCCTAGTATAATATGCAGAAAAAGGGGGCCCTTTGCTTCTGGGTAACAGACAACATCACTACTGGCATGAACTGGGGGCCGCACAAAGGCCCAAAAGCTCAACTCACTCGCAATTTTCCCCAGACACGGGCCCAGAAATCCTAAAAAAAAGTGGGGGTCTTGTTTACTGTAGGGCCTGAGGGAGGAGGTCATCTAGGTACATCGAGGTGCCTCCCCCAGTTTTCCCCGGTTCATGTGCAAGACACAGGGGGGGGGGCGCCGTTGCTGATCACTGACGTGTTGCTCAGATGGTGTCTATTTAAAGAAAAACACGGGGGTCTCAAACCCCCGTTCCCCCAGCTTCAAACTTGACTCCCATTTCTCCCGGGCTAAAAAACCCAGTATTTCCCTAATTATGGGCCTTTTATTCCCTTTTTAAAAGGTTTAGGCTACATTATTTTTATCTCAGTTCCCAAATAATCCAATAGTGCTAACATTTAAAAAAACCCCTACTTTTTCCCCGAAGGGTAAATCTATAAATTTAAAGTAGTACCTTCCACCCCTTCGTAAACCCGGGGAGGGTGTTTTTTTTTTTGGGGGGGTTTTTGGGCCCTCGAACGGTTTTTTGTTTTTCCCCGTTGGGACTTCTCGATGAAAATTTTTCCAACACAAAGTGTTTACTTAAGTTGAAAAATTGGTATTTTAATTCCCTAACCAGGGCTGGGTTAGGAAGTTAGTGCGGGTGGCAAGTCATGGATGCCCCAAACAAAGAAGCATCATCAAGCTCAGAAGGGTATGTTTCTAAAACTACAATGTATGGGGAAATGGGACAAGAAAAAGGTAAAAAACCCCGAGAAATTTAAAATTACACCTAGATGCCTTAGAAAATAGATAGAGTATATAAATTGTGGGGATAAGGACTGTGAGAGAGATTACTGGTGAATTTTGAGATGATGCTGAAAGGGAGCGGGGTGCTGGGCAATATTATGAAGTGGAGGACAACATTGTGTCCTACAAAATAAGGCTTTGGAGAAGGTTTAAAGGGGTTTGGTAAACAATGTTGCTGGTCAACCTAGTAAGGAAAATCAGAGGTGTTACCAAACTCCCAGAATTATGCATGCCTGTGTTTAATCGGGAGAAAACTGGAGGAGTTTTGGTCTATCTTTAAAGCAGTCGTACATGATAGGAGTGATCTTGCAAACGTTACCATATTATGCTGTTTAAAGGGACAAGTAAGGGGAATGCGCATGTTCTCATACAAGCATTCCCAAATGTAGATGACTCCTATAGTGAGGCAGTTGACTTGTTGGAGGTCACGTATGGTAACTTGGAGCAAAGTAGGCTGGATCTAGTAGCTATTTGTCTAGTTTGAAGACTCCAGATCACAACCGCAATGGCTTACAGCAATTTAGGATCAAACTAGAAAGCACTTTAAGACCTTGAGTAATAAATATGACTTGTAGGGAGCAGAGTGGTTGTTGAGTGCCTTGATTCAGAATAAATTGAACCACAAGACAGTAGAGCGGCTATCTAACAGATATCACAAGTGTTCTTCGGGTTGGAAGAAATAAGAGTGGGCCTGCAGGAGCTAATTGTCCAACTGCAGACCAGCCAACCATTACCTCTAGGAATACCACGTCTATCAGACCCCAGTGCACCTGTCAAGTTCTACAGAAGGAAAATTTATCCCAATATCAATAATCATAAGTCACCTACTAAAAGGGGGTTACGTAGGAACATATCAAGTGACGGGGGCCAGTAATAGTGGTTTTCACATCAAAGCAAGAGAAGAAGAAACCACAATAAGGGTACCCCAGTTGATAAGAGGTCTGGCAAAGAAAGGATAGTTGTATCTTCGAACGGTACTCTTTTTCTAAAAGAACTTAATCCCCTATAATTCGGGGAGTTAAAGGGGAAAATTGGAAGAGCTTGCTAGATGATCAGGTGTCAGGAAATCATAATGTAAGGGATTCCCGGGCAACTTGAACCATTGTTTTCGTGTAAAAAGGGGAAAGGGCACCACATTGCTATGTGAAAGGGGTGGGGAACTAATTTTAATGAGGGAAAAACATAGTACTGATAGTGATAAAAACCCGGGGAAAACAAAGTAGAAAGTAGAGAATTGCAGCAATGTCGGTAATGAGGGCCTAGCTGAGATAGTTGACCTGTGTGGATGTGGTGATTAATGAAAAACAGCAAAATTCAAAACTGTAACAGCATTACTGGATAGGGATCACAACGTACTTTCATAAAACAAATTTGTCTAAGGGGTGAAGGTACAATGGGAGATCCTGCAAAAAATCAAGTTATTTGGTTTCTATCGAAAAAAAGCTCGTCATACGACACTTTTTATGTAAACGTCAGGTGGGAAATGAGAGAAAATGTTTAATGCCGTAAATTTTGGGTAGGGTCCCAGAGAAAATATCTAAATGGGTTTGTAAAAAGCTATGAAAGGCTTCAAGTAAAGGTAAATTTTGGGACCTTCGGTGAAAAAAATGATTTTGTGGGGCCAATATATATTTTTATAGGAGTGAATTTTTGCCACCTTTTTAAAGGGGTGTGACAAAAAAATGCGGAGCACCCTTCTAAGGACGCCCCGGGGGTATGTGAGTATGGCAGGCTTCTTGTCGAAATGAATGATGGAGGGGCCATAAATACAGTTACGGTTTTTGTCTTACTCATGAAATAAACCCACTGTAAAATTCTTCAATAGAGGTGAAGTTAAAAATGGATAAATTTTGGGAAAAGGACAGCATAGGGATCAATGTAAAATGAAGAAAGTCCAGATGATTCCTTTACTCAAGAACAATACCCGAAGGAGTTAAATTTGAATCTGGACAATATGGGTGAGACCCCGTGGAAATGAAAAAATCCAGACCTACCAACTAATTTTCCGGATGAAGTATGGGGCAATTAAAGGCTAGCTCCGCGAACGAGCAAGACACCCGAACTGTTGATGCTTACGTGATAAATAAATGAGGGAGTTAAATAAATAAATTCATTGAGGAGGTACCTCCCCACAAGCCCAGATTTAGGTCACTATTTGCCACATCACGGAGTGAAGAAGAATTCTAAAACCCACGCCTCTGAGGATTGTGTTAAAATTTTAGTGCCCGGAGTAACAAAAAAAAGTACCCTTTTTAATGACTGTTTGATGACAGGTCCGTAGTTGACGGAAAAACTGGGAGACATATTTTTAAACTTTGGGTTAAGAAATTTTCCTTTTACGGCAGACATAAGTAAAGCTTTCCTGAGAGTGGGTCTGCAAGAGGTGACTGGGATTGCAAAGGGTTTTTTATGGCCCGAAATTAGTACCCACTTT
>NC_069439.1:33719365-33745216 GCF_026875155.1 Cherax quadricarinatus
TTTTTTAAGGGGAAAAAGGTAAAAATCTATTACTTGGTAACATAAAAATAGATTGGACAAATACAGACTGGAAAGAGGCTGCTTGTTTTAGTGTTCACTCTCTGTAATGTGCTTGGTGTAGTATAACAGGAGAGACTATATGATGGCAGGGTTTACTGTTTTCAGGAGGATTCTTGCTAAGACTTCGGAGATGGTGAAGCTGCCGTTGTTTTGTTTAATTGTATTCGAAACAGCGATCAGTGCTGATTCGAGGCACTTGCGTCTGCGGAAATTAGTTTCTTTGATCACTAATTGGCCGTCTCTGAATTTCATGAGATGATTGGTGGAATTTCGGTGTTGTACACAGGCGTTGTTCAAGTTATCGTTCCTACATGCGTAAATGAGGCGTGTGTCGAGGTTTCTTGCTGTTTCACCTACGTAAATCTTGTCACAGCCTCCACAGGGTATAGTGTAAACTCCTGCATTTACTGGTTCGTGGTGCTTGGATTTTGTCCTGGTTAGATCCTTTATTGAAGTGCTAGAAGCGATGGCGACTCTGGTGTTAGCTTGTGAAAGTACTTTTGAGACTTTCAGTGCAACCTGGCTGTTGGGAAGAATTATAACTTTGTTGGGAGTGGTGTTGATGCGTGGAGAATTATTGATCTGAAGAACTCTTTTCTTGCAGTCTTTGATGAAAAAAGAAGGAAAATGTAACTCAGTGAATGTTTGGTGAATGTATGTACATTCCTCGTCAAGAAACTCAGGACTACAAATTCGGTATGCTCTTAGGAAAAACCCGATGATGATGCCTCTTTTGGTCTTGGTATCTTGACTGGAATAGAAGTGTGTGAGATCATTTTTATTGGTGGGTTTCCGATAAACTTGAAATCTTAGGTTGTTGCCTACTTTGTGAATGAGGACGTCGAGAAAAGGTAGCTTGTCATTGAACTCTTCCTCTAGTGTAAACTGGATCGCCGGTTCAACTGCGTTGAACCTTGCCTGAAGATTCCGTACATCAAAACGTTTGGGAGTTATTACGAGGACGTCGTCCACGTAACGTAACCAAGTGACGCTTGAAGGGATGATGATGGCGGAAGTGTTTGGACTCTAGGTGTTCCATGTATAAGTTGGCTAGGACGTCACTGATGGGGGACCCCATTCCCATGCCGTAGGTTTGTTTGTAGAGCTTGTTATTGAAAGAAAAACAGTTGAAATTAACACAGAGTTCAATCAAGTCAACAAAATCTCCGGGAGGTAGAGGAAGATTAAGGTCCTGATTGACTTTACGTCGTAGAACCTCGATGGCTTTTTTGGTAGGTACTTTTTGTGAAGAGGGAAGTCACATCCAAACTGCTTAGTTTCTTGTTACTGATGGAGAGGTTACGGATGCGGTTGAGAGAAGGTCGCTGAGTGTTTAAGATGAGCGGGGCTGATGGTCCCCATGAAATATATATATATATATATTATATATATATATATATATATATATATTATATATATATATATTATATATATAACCTATTTAACCACAAATTATATATATTGTGACCACAATAATATAAAAAACCGCTCATTGAATTAGTACACCAAACAGGGACTAGAATGAATTAACCTAGATTCATCCACTCCATCGTGAGTCCTTGGGTAGGGAGTACAACATCCAGTTCCGCTGGATGCCCTACTTTAAGAATAGTATGGTCCAGTGGATTAGGGCGTCATGCGTTTTCGCCCACCATGAGGCAGGCCAAAGCAGCATGGGTTCGAGTCCTTGGCTAGTGCAGTGTTGTTATTGATTATATATATATATATATATATATATATATTTTAATTATATATTTTATTATATAATATATATATAATATAATATATATATATTTATATTATAATATGTGTGTGTGTGTGTGTACTCACCTAGTTGTACTCACCTAGTTGAGGTTGCGGGGGTCGAGTCCGAGCTCCTGGCCCCCGCCTCTTCACTGATCGCTACTAGGTCACTCTCCCTGAGCCGTGAGCTTTATCATACCTCTGCTTAAAGCTATGTATGGATCCTGCCTCCACTACATCGCTTCCCAAACTATTCCACTTACTGACTACTCTGTGGCTGAAGAAATACTTCCTAACATCCCTGTGATTCATCTGTGTCTTCAGCTTCCAACTGTGTCCCCTTGTTACTGTGTGTGTGTGTGTGTGTGTGTGTGTGTGTGTGTACTCACCTAGTTGAGGTTGAAGGGGCCGAGTCCTAGCTCCTGGCCTCGCCTCTTCACTGGTCGCTACTAGGTCACTTTCCCTGAACCATGAGCTTTATCATACCTCTGCTTAAAGCTATGTATGGATCCTGACTCGACTACATGGCTTCCCAAACTATTCAACTTCCTGACTACTCTGTGGCTGAAGAAATACATCTTAACATCCCTGTGATTCATCTGTGTCTTCAACTTCCAACTGTGTCCCCTTGTTGTTGTGTCCCATCTCTGGAACATCCTGTCTGTGTCCACCTTGTCAATTTGCCTCAGTATTTTGTATGTCGTTATCATGTCCCCTCTATCTCTCCTGTCCTCCAGTGTCGTCAGGTCGATTTCTCTTAACCTCTCCTCGTAGGACATACTCCTTTGCTCTGGGACTAGTCTTGTTGCAAACCTTTGCACTTTCTCTAGTTTCTTTACGTGCTTGGCTAGGTGTGGGTTCCAAACTGGTGCCGCTTACCCCAATATGGTCCTAACGTACACAGTTATTTGGTTGATGTGCACTTCTGGAGATGTGCCTGGTGTTATACTCAACCCAAGATCTTTTTCCTTGAGTGAGGTTTGTAGTCTCTAGCTTCCTAGACTGTACTCCGTCTGCGGTCTTCTTTGCCCTTTCCCAATCTTCATGACTTTGCACATGGTGGGCTTGAACTCCAGGAGCCAATTGCTGGATCAGGTCTGCAGCCTGTCCAGATCCCTTTGTAATTCTACCTGGTCTTCGATCGAATGAATTCTGCTCATCAACTTCATGTCATCTGCAAACAGGGACACCTCGGAGTCTATTCCTTCCGTCATGTCATTCACATATACCAGAAACAGCACTGGTCCTAGGACTGACCCCTGTGGGAACCCGCTGGTCACAGGCTCCCACTCCGACACCTCGCCACGTACCATGACTCGCTGCTGTCTTCCTGACAAGTATTCCCTGATCCATTTTAGTGCCTTCCCTGTTATCCCTGCTTGGTCCTCCAGTTTTTTGCTCTAATCTCTTGTGTGGAACTGTGTCAAACGCCTTCTTGCAGTCCAAGAAAATGCAATCCACCCACCCCTCTCTCTCTTGTCT
Organism: Cherax quadricarinatus; assembly: GCF_026875155.1. Taxonomy (NCBI): domain Eukaryota; kingdom Metazoa; phylum Arthropoda; class Malacostraca; order Decapoda; family Parastacidae; genus Cherax; species Cherax quadricarinatus. The sequence goes on from NC_069439.1 coordinate 33,722,651, forward strand.
TACTGCTGTTATCATATCATAGAGCTCCAGTAGGTTTGTTTCACAGGATTTCCCATCCCTGAAACCATGTTGGCTGCTGTTGATGAGATCATTCCTTTCTAGGTGTTCCACCACTCTTCTCCTGATAATCTTCTCCATGACTTTGCATACTATACATGTCAGTGACACTGGTCTGTAGTTTAGTGTTTCATGTCTGTCTCCTTTTTTAAAGATTGTTACTACATTTGCTGTCTTCCATGCCTCAGGCAATCTCCCTGTTTCGATAGATGTATTGAATATTGTAGTTAGGGGTTCACATAGTGCCTCTGCTCCCTCTCTCAGGACCCATGGAGAGATGTTATCTGGCCCCATTGTCTTTGAGGTATCTAGCTCACTCAAAAGCCTCTCACTTCTTCCTCGGTTGTGTGTACTGTGTCCAGCACTTGGTCGTGTACCCCACCTCTCCGTCTTTCTGGAGCCCCTTCTGTCTCCTCTGTGAGGACTTCTTTGAATCTCTTGTTGAGTTCCTCACATACTTCATGGTCATTTCTTGTTGTCTCTCCTCCTTCCTTCCTTAGCCTGATTACCTGGTCCTTGACTGTTGTTTCTCTCCTGATGTGGCTGTCTAACAGCTTTGGATCAGATTTGGCTTTTGCTGCTATGTCGTTTTCATATTGTCGTTGGGCCTCCCTTCTTATCTGTGCATATTCATTTCTGGCTCTACGACTGCTCTCCTTATTCTCCTGGGTCCTTTGCCTTCTATATTTCTTCCATTCCCTAGCACACTTGGGTTTTGCCTCCCTGCACCTTTGGGTGAACCATGGGCTCATCCTGGCTTTTTCATTCTTCCTGTTACCCTTGGGTACAAACATCTCCTCAGCCTCCTTGCACATTGTTGCTACATATTCCATCATCTCATTAACTGGCTTCTCTGCCAGTTCTCTGTCCCACTGAACCCCGTTCAGGAAGTTCCTCATTCCCGTGTAGTCCCCTTTCTTGTAGTTTGGCTTCATTCGTCCTGGCCTTCCTGCTTCCCCCTCCACTTGTAGCTCTACTGTGCATTCGAAGCTTAAAACCACATGATCGCTGGCCCCAAGGGGTCTTTCGTATATGATGTCCAGTCTTACTGGTTCATCCTCTCTCTCTTGTGTGTGTGTGTATGTGTGTGTGTGTGTGTGTGTTAATGTAAAAATTGATAACTTTGTACCAAAAGATTCTTAGGAAACTTACCTAACCTTATTATAGCAAGCACAATTTAATTTAGCTTATTCCAGCGAAATATACTTTAGCTAAGTTTTCAGTAATTTAATAAAAAACAAACATAATGAAATAAATTTTTTTTGCAGTGCTGACGGACAAATCCATTGTGGCTCAGAGTGTGTTGTTCTTAATTGCTGGTTATGATACGACGGCCTCAACTCTCGCCTTCGCGTCCTTCCTCTTGGCCAAGTACCCCGTACACCAGCAGCGTCTCCGCCAGGAACTGCAGCAGATGGTTCAGGAACATGGTGATATTACCTACCAGGGCATCATGGAAGCCAAATTCCTCGACGCTTGTGTAATGGGTAAGACGATCTTGTTGTAATAATCCTAGTTATTACATCAGTATAAATTTTGGTGATTCATTTTCTTGAGAATTAATTGCAAGTTCATATTTTTCGTCAGTTCTAGGCAGAGACAGGACTATGGATACTTATATAATAGAACCAGGAAACAGGTTCAACAGTTGAAGGTATTATCACAGGTGAGAAGACCCACTAGAGGAAGTAGGTCATGCCTTAGAGTTGCGTCAGAGGTTAGCAATAGGGGTGTAGAAGAAATCTCTGTGCAAACATTCCATGGGAATGACCATCTTGGGAATGGCTTATTTCCACTACAACTTCCTCTCTTCTGGCTTGAATATATATAAGAACATAAGTTAAAGAGGTTAGGATTAAACGAAGAACTGAGCCCTGGATGAATACTTAGACATTTGATAATATGAAATTCAGAGACCAGCTGCTAAAAAGATTTAAAGCAAACAAACAGGATATTGCAGCACTAAATGAATTCCAAAGGGTGAGGAACAGAGTACAGAGACTTATGAAAGGAGCAAAGGCAAAGCACTATTGCTCAAAAATTGAAGAGTATAAGCATAACCCCAGAAAGCTCTGGCAACAACTAAAACAGTTGGGGTATAGCCATAAGCCAGTAGATAGGTCTAACATAGTACTCACTATCGATAATGAGGTATGCCACGAAACATCTAAGGTGGCAAATTGCTTTAATTCATACTACACATCTGTTGCATCAACATTAGTAAGTAAACTACCAGCTGCATCAAATACCTTTAACACAGACTCTGATAAGTTTCAAACATACTATACCAATAAAGGGGCAACCCCAAACAGTTGTCAACTATTAAGTGTATCTCATGACTTTATTCAAAAAGAACTAAGCAGGTTAAACCCAACTAAAAGCACAGGCCCTGATAACATCCCGTCTAAGTTCCTAAAAAGTGGTGCTTCGAACTGTCAGCCCTATTGCCTCAACTAATATAAATCTATCAATCACCAATAATACCGTACCGGAGGGTTCAACGAGGCCAGTGTTACTTCTGTCTTCAGAAAAATAGTAGGTCTGATGTAAGCAAACTATAGGCCTGTTAGTATACCTCTGTATAAAATCTAAAAATTCTAGAGAGGGCGATGTATGTCAAGTAGTTAACGTACCTTAATGACATACACATTCTCCATAGCTATCAGAGCGGGCTTCAGAAGGAACTACTCAACCGACACCTACCCTTATTAATCTGGAATTACCTGGAACTGAAATGTCAAAGGGGAACCTCATAGGTATGGTAACCTTAGACCTGCAAAAGGCCTTTGATACTGTCAACCACAATATATTATGTAAGAAACTTCAAGCTATCGGTATAGGTTCTGTAGACTGGTTTAAGTCCTACCTTAGCAACAGGAGACAAATAGTCAAAATCAACAAAACGGAATCAGAACCCCTGCCGATTAAGTAAGTAAGTAAGTAAGTTTATTCAGGTATACACAAATACAGTTACATAGAATTATCATACATAGCAGCATATGTGTAGAGAACCTAGGATAACCCAAAAAAGTCAGACAGAGTGACTTATTTCCATTGGGGTCCTTTTACCTTATTATTATAGTATAAAGGTTATAATATTTTCTTATTATTCTACAATGAAGATAACATCTTATTATCATACTAAAAAGACTATCTGCTACACCAAGGTCATTAAGACTATCTACAATACGAGGGTCATTACAAGGAATAAGGTAAAATTTACACGTATGTTAGAAAAACTAAAAAAATAGGAAAATCATTCCCCTCCCTTTCTGTAGCTTACATTCATCAGACACCTTTTGGGCACTCTTCTTGAACTGGTTCTATGCTATGATGTTTGACATGTGCGGGTAGTCTTTCATTCCTTTATTTGCTGCTACAATAAAAAGTGTTTGAAGCCTGGCGCCCACTGACTGTGCGGTACTACAAAGTTGTGCTCCCTCCCCCTTGTACTATGATTGCTTGGTTCCCAACCTTGACAAAATTGCAGCAAGATTATTTGGACATTGTTTGTGAGCAATTTTATTAAACATGATTTAGCTTCAGTTGTTTACTCTTCTTCAACATTCAAGGGCATAATCCAACTGCTGTAATTCATCCTGGCCTACATGTTCTCTTGTCCCAGCCCCAGGATGAATCTTACGATTTTGTTCTGGGTGAATTTGCAGTCTATCTTTCGTTTTTTTGTCAAGGCAGAGTACAAGAAGAGCAAGGCGTAATCCTTATGGCATTGTATAAAGGCTAGACATAGGGTCACTGCGAGCCTCAGTAGGTAGAACTGTTGCTTGTCTATACAGGAACTTTCAGTTTGGCATTCGCTATCTTAACTACACTGTTCCCTTCAATTCTCCTGACATGCATGGATGTCAAAGTGGATTCCCAACTATTTTACTGAATTGAAACCAAAGTGATGGGCTCCCCATTACATCGAACATCTAAAATTATATACCCTTCTCAGTTTATGTTTCGTGCCAAAGAGAATGGGCTTCAGTTTCCCTAGGTGTAATGATTAGTTTGTTGTCTACTAACCATTTGCTGCAGGACTCCAGTTCAGTGTTAAAACATTAGCAATTTCTTGTGGGTCTTTACCTGACACTAACAGAGCACTGCATCTGCATACAGTAGGAGTTTGCATTGACACTGATTGGCATATCATTGACATAACATAAGAATAATAAGGGACCCAGAATACTACCTTGGGGAACTCCACATGTTATCGGCAGGGGTTCTGATCTGTTTTGTTGATTTTGACTATATTGTCTCTGTTGCTAAGGTAGGACTTAAACCAGTCTACAGAAACTATACAGATAGCTTGAAGTTTATTAACATAATATATGTGGTTGGAACGTATCGAAGGCCTTTTGCAGGTTATAGGGTTACCATGCCTATGAGGTTCCCCCTTTGACATTTCAGTTCTCAGGTTAATCATCAGATTAATAAGGGAGGTGTCGGTTGAGTAGGATCTTCTAAAGCCCGATGATAGCTATGGGAGAATGTTGTTGTCATTAAGGTATTAAACTATTGAGAATACACCGCCCTCTCTAGAATTTTAGATTATTATACTGAGGGTATACTAACAGGCTATAGTTGCTTACATCAGACATACTATTTTTCTTGAAGGTAGGAGTGACTCTGGCCTCCTTGAACACTCGGTACTGTATTAGTGGTGATTGATAGATTTATTATGTGAAGCAATAGGATTGACAGTTCAGAAGCACCATTCTTTTTAGGAACTTAGACGGATGTTATCAGGGCTGTGCTCTTAGTTGGTTTAACCTGTTAATTCTTTTTGAATAAAGTATGAGATACAACTTACAGTTGACAACTGTTTGGGCTTACCCTTTATTGGTTTAGTATAACACGTTTGAAAAACATAATCAGAGTCTGTGTTAAAGGAATAATTGATAGCAGCTGGTTAGTTTATTTTTACTAGTGTTGATAGCAACAGATGTGTAGTAGGAATTAAAGCAAATTTGCCACCTTAAGATGTTTCGTGGGCATACCTCATTATCGAAGTGAGTACTATGTTAGACCTATCTACTGGCTTATGGCTATACCCAACTGTTTTAGTTGTTGCCAGAGCTTTTTCTGGGGTTATGCTTATACTCTTCAATTTTTGAGCAGTAGTGCTTTGCCTTTGCTCTTTTTAAGTCTCTGTACTCTGTTCCCTCACCCTTGGAATTCATTTAAGTGCTGCAATTATCCTGTCTGTTGCTTTAAATCTTTTAGCAGTGGTATCTGGAATTTCATTTATTATCTAATATCTCAGTATTCATCAGGGTTGTCAGTTCTTCGTTTAATCCTAACTTCTTTAATGGTGCAATATTATCAAGGATGTAGTGAACATTTCGTTTTTGAATTTTTCCCAGCTTCGTTTACGTCCGATCAACTTGTTATCTCTGTCCAGTCACAATTGTGTAGCCTAATATTTACCAGTGTTTCTTTACTGTAGTTTCTAGTTGACCTCATTTTTATTGTTCCTGTGTAGGCCTATCCTATCCCTAGTTATTTTTCTGGTGCAGTAAGTGATGAAATGATCACTAAGACTGTGGTTAATGACGCCTGACTGCACTAATGTTCTCAGAAGCGGTTACAAAGTATGTGGGTCAATTAGAGGTGGCTGAAGACTGTGTGATCGGGTTTGGAGTATTAATTAGTTGAGTGTAACTTTTAATCCTAGAATTTGCTTTACCTTTAGCATAGCCGTTATTTTGCTGCTGAAAACAGATATTAAATAGCCCAGTATTATTGTCTCGCAATTGTTTTCAACTCGGACAAGACTCTGGGAAAAAGTCTTCTAAGAACTGTGGTCGGGTAGGTGGGCGGTAATAGTTCCTACAAGAGGAGTTGGTCTTAGGAAGACAGCACTTCAAACCATAGAATCTCCAGTTTATTGTATTTTAAAATAAGGTCTTGTGTTGTAAGCTATGTCATTTCTAATGTAGGCACATACTCCACACCCTTTCTGTTTCCTATCTAAGCGTTTTATATTGTAACCTCTATTTTGACCTCGTCGTCAGTCACCGTATATCCAACAAGATTCAGAGATGGTCAACATTGACTTAAGAAAAGTAAGACACGGATTGCAAATAAACCTTACCCCCGCCGGGATTGGAGACTCTAGACCGGCGGGTTCAATCCCGGCGGGGGGGGTTATGGTTTATTCAGAGATGGTTATTAATGCCGCCCTAATTTTGTTAGCTAGAATTAATCTCTGCCAAATGTAGATGAGAAAGTAGTGATCTTGCATTGACATGAATAAAATTGAGGTCGTTTTCATAAAAAATATTATTCATCAATAAATGGCAAGGTTCATTTGTATTAAAATTAGGTTAAATCAATGTCATTCCATGCTAAAGGGTAAACTGTTGCCAAAGTGCATTTGTACACACAAAATGAATTCTGGGCACCGTTGCTATAATTGTAATTCTCACATCATGCACCCTCCCCTTACACATTTTACATAAGGTGGCCTTTCTGTTTTTCATGCGTACTTTAGTACAGTGTATGCACCCTGTTTGGGGATAGTGTTTGAGATCATAATGGCTGTATTGTCTCACATTTGACCTATGTATGCATTACATATGTGAGTTAAGGTTATCCATTCTTTAAGCTAACAATTAGACCTTCTTATTGGCCGTCATTTATCTGTCTGTTTTTTGCCTCTGCCACACTAGTTTGATGTCCTGGATTAATTGGTATCACCACTTAAGAGCGCTACAATAAGAGCTGTGTGCCATTCGTTTTGTTTGGGCACTACTATGCGGTGTTGCAATACCTTGCGGCGATACGTTTGAGGTTTACTTTCTGGTTGGATGGCAACTGTCTGGGCTTTACTGTCCAGGGCGCTGTTACTTCCATTTCACCTTTTCCGGCCCCATGTACTGATTTCTTCTCATGGAAATGAAGAAGAAATATAACTATAATTATGGCAGCCTGTACCCCTTCTATGCCCTGCCATTTTTCACCTCTTCTTCGTCTTTTGTCATATACAATAATATTTATTTCTCTTTTCCAGTCCCTAGTACACTTAGTATCTGCATTAGCAATCACCACTGAATTACTAGTAAAATTTCCTCTTCAAAACCCTCTTCATTCTCACTTTTCCCTGGTTTTTATTCCTTCAAATCCCCCTCAGTCCTTTATTCGGGGGATGTGTGGGTGTTGTTGTCTCCTGACCTGTTTTGGACTCAGCCATTTTAAAACATGAGGGAGTAACGCACCTACAACCTGCTTTCCTTGAGTTTATAGATATATTTGGCTTTTTCTGCTATGATTCTCTCACTGGTACATGGTCTGCTGAATATAGGTCAGCTACTAAAACATTAACCTTGCTGTTTAAACAATTCCACTTCTTTCTCACGACTGGCACTGAGGGATAACCGTCCTATAATTGGAGTTTGTACTGTTGAATGACGATGTCTCCTGTGGTTTCCCTCTGTTAGCACTGGTACAGGTGATATGATGGTGGTCAGATATGATGCTACTGTCAACAGATGGCGTCAGTAAAGATGAGAATTTCACTTCGCTAGTTGTACGTTGGCAGTTAGCGGCTGTTTGAATGCCGGTCAGCCATGTTTAAATGCTCAATTCTTTCCCTCGTTTGGCACGAAGAAAATAGTCCTACAGCTGTCATTTTCCTTGGAGATTTAGTTGATCAGGTTTTCTGCCATGTTGTCTTCCCGTTAAACACTGGTGCAGTTGATATGGAGGTCAGTTATTTCATTGTAGTGGAAAACGTCTCATGTCTGGTTCACGTCTGGCAGCAGGTCTGGTACTTAAATGCCGGTCCCTCTTTTGTCATATTTAGTCCATTTCGTTGTCGTCACCGTCAGTTTTTATGTCACTATAGGTTCCTTGCATGTTGTGCAGCCAGTACTTGCCACTTGGCCATACTGGAGTTCGGATAGGCCCAGGGGACGGCAAGATGTAGGAGCAGCCTTGTTGCTGCTTGCTGCGGCTGCGGCCGCAGCAGGGCATGTGGAATTCCCCAAGGTAGTATTCTGAGTCCCTTATTATTCTTATGTTATGTCAATGACATGCCTATCAGTGTCAAGTGCAAACTCCTACTGTATGCAGATGACAGTTGCTCTGTTAGTGTCAGGTAAAGACCCACCCACAAGATATTTGACTAATGTTTTAACATGGAAACTGGAGTCCTGAAGCCAAATGGTTTAGTAGCAACAAAACTATATTACACCTAGGAAAAACTGAATGAAGCCATTCTCTTTGGCACGAAAACATAAACTGAGAATGGGTAAATAATTTATGTTCAGTGTAAATGGGGAGCCCATCACTTTGGTTTCATCAGTAAAATATCTGGAATCCCCTTTGACCCATGGATGTCAGGAGAATTGATAGGGAACAGTGTAGTAAAAAAGCGAATGCCAGACTGAAGTTCCTGTATAGACAAGCACAGTGTCTACCTACTGAGGCTCGCAGGACCCTATGTCTAGCCCTTATACAATGCCATATGGATTACGCTTGCTCTTCATGGTACTCTGCCTTGACAAAAAAACTGAAAGATAGACTGCAAATCAACCCAGAACAAAATCGTAAGATTCATCCTGGGGCTGGGACCAAGAGAACATGTAGGCCAGGATGAATTACAGCAGTTGGATATGCTGAATGTTGAAGACAGAGTAAAACAACTGAAGCTAAATCATGTTTATAAAATTGCTCACGAACAGTGTCCAGAATATCTTGCTGTCAATTTTGTCAAGGTTGGGAACCAAAGCAATCATAGTACTAGGGGGAGAGAGCACAACTTTGTAGTACCCACAGTCATTGGCCAGGCGTCAAACACCTTTTATTGTACAGCAATAAAGGAATGGAACAGACTACCCGCACATGTCAAAGCCAGTCATAGCTTGAACCAGTTCAAGAAGACTGCCAAAAAGTGTCTGATGAATGAAGCTACAGAAAGGGAGGGGAATGATTTTCTATTTTTTAGCTAAAATACGTGTAAATTTTACCTTATTCCTAGTAATGACCCTCGTATTGTAGATAGTCTTAATGACCCTCGTGTAGTAGATAGTCTTTTTAGTATGATAATAAGATGTTATCTTCATTGTAGAATAATAAGAAAATATTATAACCTTTATAGTATAATAATAAGGTAAAAGGACCCCAATGGAAATAAGTCACTCTGTCTGACTTTTTTGGGTTATCCCAGGTTCTCTACACATATGCTCCTATGTATGATAATTCTATGTAACTGTATTTGTGTATACCTGAATAAACTTACTTACTTACTTACTTACTTACTTACTTACTTAACATTCATTCTGGTACCATTGTGTTGCCAAAGAGTTGAGCTATTTTTCAGTATATATAACTCAATTTCCATATTTTTTCTATTTTTGGGTGAGCGCGCGCGGAAAATTGCCCTACAGCTCCCTGGAGGTACGTTAACATGGTTACCTAACACTTATGTATCACCCGGAGGAGGTACCTTAACATGGTTACCTAACACTTATGTATCACCCGGAGGAGGTACCTTAACATGGTTACCTAACACTTATGTATCACCCAGAGGAGGTACCTTAACATGGTTACCTAACACTTATGTATCACCCGGAGGAGGTACCTTAACATGGTTACCTAACACTTATGTATCACCCGGAGGAGGTACCTTAACATTGGTTACCTAACACTATGTATCACCCAGAGGAGGTACGTTAACATGGTTACCTAACACTTATGTATCACACCGGAGGAGGTACCTTAACATGGTTACCTAACACTTATGTATCACCCAGGGAGGTACCTTAACATGGTTACCTAACACTTATGTATCACCCGGAGGAGGTACCTTAACATGGTTACCTAACACTTATGTATCACAGGGAGGAGGTACCTTAACATGGTTACCTAACACTTATGTATCACCCGGAGGAGGTACCTTAACATGGTTACCTAACACTTATGTATCACCCGGAGGAGGTACGTTAACATGGTTACCTAACACTTATGTATCACCCAGAGGAGGTACCTAAACATGGTTACCTAACACTTATGTATCACCTGGAGGAGGTACGTTAACATGGTTACCTAACACTTATGTATCACCCGGAGGAGGTACCTTAACATGGTTACCTAACACTTATGTATCACCCGGAGGAGGTACCTTAACATGGTTACCTAACACTTATGTATCACCCAGAGGAGGTACCTTAACATGGTTACTTAACACTTATGTATCACCCAGAGGAGGTACCTTAACATGGTTACCTAACACTTATGTATCACCCAGAGGAGGTACCTTAACATGGTTACCTAACACTTATGTATCACCCGGAGGAGGTACCTTAACATGGTTACCTAACACTTATGTATCACCCGGAGGAGGTACCTTAACATGGTTACCTAACACTTATGTATCACCCGGAGGAGGTACGTTAACATGGTTACCTAACACTTATGTATCACCCGGAGGAGGTACCTTTGCATGGTTACCTAACACTTATATATCACTCGGAGGAGGTACCTTAACATGGTTACCTAACACTTATGTATCACCCGGAGGAGGTACCTTAACATGGTTACCTAACACTTATGTATCACCCGGAGGAGGTACCTTAACATGGTTACCTAACACTTATGTATCACCCAGAGGAGGTACCTTAACATGGTTACCTAACACTTATGTATCACCCGGAGGAGGTACCTTAACATGGTTACTTAACACTTATGTATCACCCAGAGGAGGTACTTTAATATGGTTACTTAACACTTATGTATCACCCAGAGGAGGTACCTTAACATGGTTACCTAACACTTATGTATCACCCAGAGGAGGTACATTAACATGGTTACCTAACACTTGTGTATCACCCGGAGGAGGTACCTTAACATGGTTACCTAACACTTATGTATCACCCAGAGGAGGTACCTTAACATGGTTATCTAACACTTATGTATCACCCAGAGGAGGTACCTTAACATGGTTACCTAACACTTATGTATCACCCAGAGGAGGTACCTTAATTAACATGGTTACCTAACACTTATGTATCACCAGAGGAGGTACCTTAACATGGTTACCTAACACTTATGTATCACCCAGAGGAGGTACCTTAACATGGTTACCTAACACTTATGTATCACCCAGAGGAGGTACCTTAACATGGTTACCTAACACTTATGTATCACCCGGAGGAGGTACCTTAACGTGGTTACCTAACACTTATGTATCACCCGGAGGAGGTACCTTAACGTGGTTGCCTAACACTTATGTATCACCCGGAGGAGGTACGTTAACATGGTTACCTAACACTTATGTATCACCCAGAGGAGGTACCTTAACATGGTTACCTAACACTTATGTATCACCCAGAGGAGGTACCTTAACATGGTTACTTAACACTTATGTATCACCCAGAGGAGGTACCTTAACATGGTTACCTAACACTTATGTATCACCCAGAGGAGGTACCTTAACATGGTTACCTAACACTTATGTATCACCCGGAGGAGGTACCTTAACGTGGTTACCTAACACTTATGTATCACCCAGAGGAGGTACCTTAACATGGTTACCTAACACTTATGTATCACCCAGAGGAGGTACCTTAACATGTTACCTAACACTTATGTATCACCCGGAGGAGGTACCTTAACGTGGTTACCTAACACTTATGTATCACCCAGAGGAGGTACCTTAACATGGTTACCTAACACTTATGTATCACCCAGAGGAGGTACCTTAACACGGTTACCTAACACTTATGTATCACCCAGAGGAGGTACCTTAACATGGTTACTTAACACTTATGTATCACCCAGAGGAGGTACCTAAACATGGTTACCTAACACTTATGTATCACCCAGAGGAGGTACCTTAACATGGTTACCTAACACTTATGTATCACCCGGAGGAGGTACCTTAACATGGTTACTTAACACTTATGTATCACCCAGAGGAGGTACCTAAACATGGTTACCTAACACTTATGTATCACCCAGAGGAGGTACCTTAACATGGTTACCTAACACTTATGTATCACCCGGAGGAGGTACCTTAACGTGGTTACCTAACACTTATGTATCACCCGGAGGAGGTACCTTAACATGGTTACCTAACACTTATGTATCACCCGGAGGAGGTACCTTAACGTGGTTACCTAAACACTTATGTATCACCCGGAGGAGGTACCTTACGTTGTTACCTAACACTTATGTATCACCCGGAGGAGGTACCTTAACATGGTTACCTAACACTTATGTATCACCCGGAGGAGGTACCTTAACGTGGTTACCTAACACTTATGTATCACCCGGAGGAGGTACATTAACATGGTTACCTAACACTTATGTATCACCCGGAGGAGGTACCTTAACGTGGTTACCTAACAATTTTTATGTGATAAATAGTTTACAACCGACAAGTTGAAGATTGAGACACTTATGCAACATATGGGGATTTTTACTGAAGAAACGTTTCGCCACACAGTGGCTTCATCAGTCCGATATAAACCAGAAAGGGGTAAGGAGAGGAGGAGTTTGAGGTAATCAGTCCCTCAGCCTGGAGTCTGCATAAGTGCCTCAATCTTAATAACACTTTTTGCCTACAAAAAAGTATTCATTATTATTATTATCATTATCATCTTCATCATCAAAAAGAAGCGTTAAACCCGCTAGGGTCATACGGCCCAAGAAACAAAAAATAAGTTACAAAAGTTTTGAAATCTTTTAGTCAATCAGAAAAGATATTGTCAACTTACTGCGCTGAAAGTAATCTTAGTTTTAATATAACTAAAAAAAATAAAACTTCACAGCCCAAATAAAATGTGAATCTCCTGTTGAACAAAGCACATTAATAAGAAAGTTTTAATGCGATCAGAAAAAGCATTCTCCAGTTATGGGTTGGTAGCGGACTCACCTCATACACTGGGTGTCCGCTGTTCGATCCCCGGTAACTGGGGAAACATTGGGTGAGTTTCTTAACAACTGCTGTCCCTGTTCACCTACCAGTAAGTACCTGGCTTGATAAATTAGTCACATGTGCAACTCTTGGGTATCTTTATTGAGGAATCGTTTCCTCAATAAAGATACCCAAGAGTTGCATATGTGTCTAATTTATCAACGTGTCAGTTCTCTGAACCATTCATCTACAATACCTGGATGTTAACCGACAGGTGTGGGTCGCATCCTGGGGAAAAATAACCCAAGTTACCCGATATGCTCTGCATAACTAGGAACTACCTGTATATTATGTCACTGATGACAGTTATGTCTGTATACGTTATATCCTGTACTTGTAGAAATAAATATTGTTATTGTAAATTTCTTAACAATTTTAGTAAATTGATAAATTAGCATGTGCATGACTTAACATAGTCTCCTTATAAGATGTATTAGCCAATTTACATTCCAGTTTAACAGAGAAATTTCTTAAGTTATTTAACGGATTATATCAGACAGTTACGAACACAGGTGTAGATTATTGGCCTGCAGACCTTCCTGTGGCACAATACCAATTAGAAATGAGCACAAAGGCAGCAGAAAACCTGACTGTACTTCTTCTACCAGAAACAAGCTGGTATTTACAGTGTATGTAGCCTATGTTCAGTATTTACAATTATGTACAATGAGGCAAATGCAAGAACAAGACACAGAGAGAACAGTGGCGACCAACAGGGAAGGTAAGTCTGACAAAGGTGCTTCACAGTGTTCCACGGAGCTTCACGGCTTTGATGGGTTTCCTTGAGACTGGCGAGTTAAACCAAGGTAATGATTTAATGATGGGGCCCCTGATCGTTAAACCCGTAGCACCTGGTTCACTGGTAAGGAGGCATGCATGGCTATGTGACATGAGCTGAATACAATATAGCATATTCTTACCATGCTACACATGCAATTTTAAAAATAAAATAAGCAAATATTTAACTATACTCACTCCACTAAAAATCAGAAACTTCTTGGTGGGATACACATGCGTTAAAATTTTGAAGCTAATCAGAGGAGGCTATACAATACACCAAGGGCACCTACAAATGTCAGTAAAGATAAAGATAAGATTTCTCTGAATTTCTTAACTCGGGGGAAGGTTAACTACCCAGGATAACCCAAGAAAGTCAATGCGTGATCGAGGACTGTCCATTGAGCCTCACCTGTCAACTAACACCCAGGTACATACTTGCTGCTAGGTGACCAGGGACAGCAGGTATAAGGAAGCATACGAAATTTCTACCCAAGCCAGAGACTGAACCACGGACACAGTGTATGAGGCGAGGGCGTTGCCAAGCGAACTATCTTTTACTTGTTACTGCACACCAGAGTGGAAAATATGAATCAGTTGCTAGTACTCACTCATCTCAGTGCAGCAGAATGCTCCACACAGGCAGACAACCCCTGAGACAGCCCACACCACCAGGGACATGCCCACACTGCCTGTATATTGTAGCACCATCCTGGGCGACACAAATATGCCTGAGCCTATAATATTACCCATGGTGAATCCCACACAGTCGAGCAGTCCCAACTCTCTCTTAAGCTTCACCCCGCAGCCTCCCTGCTCTTCACTACACATCTTGCCGACATCTTCAACATTCTTATCTTTCTCTGGCTCCCGTTTATGTACGTCAGCTTTACTTTCCTTGTTTACAGGTGAGTCCAGTTCTGTCTGCTGTGTTCTGTGTTTTGATAAGCTTAATGTTGTGTGTAGCTGACGAGGATGTGAAGTGCTAACTTCTGCCTGAACACTTTCTTCATTCTCCATATTGAGATTTGTCGTTTTCACTGCAAAATTTAGTTCCTTATTCTTCATCCTCAGTTTATCTCCATTCATTGTGGCCTCAGAACTAGGCTCAACTAGATGGTTCTCTGTGACTTTCTTTATCACAAATAACTTTTCTCTTTCATTCAACAGTTAAAATTCTGTAAATTTTCTAAAGGATGAATCAGGACTTTCTGGAGGTGCAGGATCGTCAGGACCTGAGGTGATGTTTACTTTGCAGTTGACACAGTCTAACTGGTGGCCTCACCATGATTCTTCTCTCACTCCTGCCTCACATTAAAAAACTATGTATTCCTGGCACCACGATGCTGCTGAACGTAGTGAGATTGGACACAGAAGAGTTTTTGATTTTCTTTGTATAGTGCTCCATTGTTAATGATTCAAAAACTTAGTAATGAACTGCAGATTTACAAAAGTCCTGATGATGCATAATAATAATATAAGAATAAATCAAAGAATATAATAAAATAATATGTAAACTGTGGACTGCAGTACTTGACCTGATGATACTGTGTAGGATGATTATCTCAAAACATTACAGGTTTACTTTTTACAGAAGATTCCCTGATGCTGCTGAATGTTCTGTATCCAAGGATTCAGACTATATTTATTCCTTGGATGCAAAAAGGATACTCTCCTGTGGAAAATTGCATTACTCTGAATGTAACATATTTTTGTACTCTCAGTAAATGATAACAAAGATAATTATTATTTATCGATGTACATAGACAGTAGGATTTGAGACACCAGTCGCAAAAAATGTCCCCCTTCAATACTTACACTGTCATAACACAATTGTTTGACCTATATTAAATGAATGTATACATACAACCAGGAAATTCTGGTAATATATAATAAATTTGTGGACTGATATTAAAAAATATAATACATAAACAAATTACATAACAAAGGAAATATATCTTAATATCACTCACCAGTTGACTGATATTATGTGTGTATCATATCAGAAAACCTTCACTAACTAAATTTTATGAAACACTGGCCGAAGTTATACACAAATCTAGAAGCTATCTGAGTTCCTGGAGCTAGTCCCTTGTCCATCGTCTGATACACAAGTTATGCAGGAATGCATACCAACAATTCGCCTCCTATTTGAGAGGTGTCAGCCCAATTTCAACCTCTAGAGCATGAAAATTCCTTCCAATCACACCAACGTTGTACACAATCAAAACAAGAGGCGAGTCCCTCCTGCGCAGGCGCAGCTTCCCGTTTTCGATTACATAAATTTTAAATACAGTATGGCCATCTATTTACATTTAATAACTACTGTATTTCTGGAAAATATATACAGTATTTTCCACAACTCCCATTGGCTTACCACTATACGACCCTTCATGAATTTATCTTGCTATCCACTGAATAACAGTAGCAAGCTTCTCCAATGTGTACTACGACATGTCTGGAACTTATCAAGTTAAGCATAACAAATATGATCTAAAAACACAATTTAATAGATAAAGCGGACTAATTTTATAATAGTATTTATTGGCTAACTAATTAATTTATTACAGAATAAAGTAATTGATATTTCTAATGTAATAAAAACTGCAAGTGTCAAATAATCAAAAGTGTTTCTCTGATGAGTAGTCCTCTTCAAGGATGGGGGGGGGGGCTCATTGTAGCGGTGTTGAAGAAGCTTTTGGTCTGAGGAATTACACCTTTTGGTATTTTTCCTCTGAACAGTATCTAACTGAACCACATCGCCCTTCTCTGCCGATCACATTCCCCATCCCTCTCCTTTCTTCATCCTTCACCTCTTCTTCTTGTCATGTCTTTTGGTTTTTGGGTGTCCTTCCCAGCGAATGTCTCAGTTCTACGATGGGTTAAAGTGTGTCGTCTGTCCGTCACTTTGAGGTGGTGGTGGCGGTGTTTTGTGTGGACTCTGGATCATCTGGAAGATGCTCCGATTTCAAGCCTTCTCATAACCTCGTTGTCCAAAGGGAGAGGCTTTACGTTGTCCTTCGGGTGAACGAGGTATCTCTGGAGGCCGATTGTCAGTTCCAGGGAGGTGGTGGCTTAAAGGAGGAGGATTGCCTTGTGTGGGCTTCGACCGCCCCCTTCCTCTCTCTCTCTAATCTCTTTTGATCCACCGACGGTTAGTTCGGTGGATGTGATGTTGCTATCTTGGAATTGACGGTTTCCAGAATAAAGGGGAGGGTTTGGGAACGGATTACACTCACATTTACATACGGTGGCATGAGGACCCTCTTGGAATCAATGAACGGGGATATTTGATTTCTTTATTTCTTCTTTGGAAGCCTCTACGTATCCCCTTTTTTTTCTAAAAAGACAAAAGAGAAATATTGAAGGCCTTACCTTTGGAGTCCAATGTCCTTGAAATCCTCGTCCCGGTACCCCTATCTCTGGAGGCACTCACTCAACACTCTGCCTATATCATTAGTCACTTCTTCAGGGACCTGCCTATCACTGGTTACTTCTTCGGTTAACATATCATTGCCCACATCTGGTACTGAGGTTCCACCTGGCCCTTTTGATATGTCCAACTTCCGTGCTTCTTTGACCATGCTTCAGGCTTCTTCCCCTACAATGCCACGATTTTCAGATTTCCCACTCATAATAAGTGGGTCATAATAAGCGTGTATGCACCTGGAGAAGAGAGGAATGCAGAGGAGAGAGAGAGATTTTGGGAGATGTTAAGTGAATGTATAGGAGCCTTTGAACCAAGTGAGAGAGTAATTGTGGTAGGGGACTTGAATGCTAAAGTAGGAGAAACTTTTAGAGAGGGTGTGGTAGGTAAGTTTGGGGTGCCAGGTGTAAATGATAATGGGAGCCCTTTGATTGAACTTTGTATAGAAAGGGGTTTAGTTATAGGTAATACATATTTTAAGAAAAAGAGGATAAATAAGTAATACACGATATGATGTAGGGCGAAATGACAGTAGTTTGTTGGATTATTATTGGTAGATAAAAGAGTGTTGAGTAGACTTCAGGATGTACATGTTTATAGAGGGGCCACAGATATATCAGATCACTTTCTAGTTGTAGCTACACTGAGAGTAAAAGGGAAATGGGATACAAGGAGAATAGAAGCATCAGGGAAGAGAGAGGTAAAGGTTTATAAACTAAAAGAGGAGGCAGTTAGGGTAAGATATAAACAGCTATTGGAGGATAGATGGGCTAATGAGAGCATAGGCAATGGGGTCGAAGAGGTATGGGGTAGGTTTAAAAATGTAGTGTTAGAGTGTTCAGCAGAAGTTTGTGGTTACAGGAAAGTGGGTGCAGGAGGGAAGAGGAGCGATGGTGGAATGATGATGTAAAGAGAGTAGTAAGGGAGAAAAAGTTAGCATATGAGAAGTTTTTACAAAGTAGAAGTGATGCAAGGAGGGAAGAGTATATGGAGAAAAAGAGAGAAGTTAAAGAGTGGTGAAGCAATGTAAAAAGAGAGCAATGAGAGAGTGGGTGAGATGTTATCAACAAATTTTGTTGAAAATAAGAAAAGTTTTGGAGTGAGATTAACAAGTTAAGAAAGCTAGAGAACAAATGGATTTGTCAGTTAAAATAGGAGAGGAGAGTTATTAAATGGAGAGTTAGAGTATTGGGAAGATGGAAGGAATATTTTGAGGAATTGTTAAATGTTGATGAAGATAGGGAAGCTGTGATTTCGTGTTATAGGGCAAGGAGGAATAACATCTTGTAGGGTGAGGAAGAGTCATTGTGAGTGTGGGGGGAGTTCGTGAGGCAGTAGGTAAAATGAAAGGGGGTAAGGCAGCCGGGATTGATGGGATAAAGTAGAAATTTTAAAAAAGCAGGGGGGGATATAGTTTTGGAGTGGTTGGGTGAAATTATTTAATAAATGTATGGAAGAGGGTAAGGTACCTAGGGTTTGGGCAGAGAGCATGCATAGTTCCTTTGTATAAAGGCAAAGGGGATAAAAGAGAGTGCAAAATTATAGGGGGATAATTTCTGTTGAGTGTACCTGGTAAAGTGTATGGGAGAGTTTTTTAATTGAAAGAATTAAGAGTAAACGGAGAATAGGATAGCAGATGAACAAGGAGGCTTTAGGAAAGGTAGGGGGTGTGTGGACCAGGTGTTTACAGTGAAACATATAAGTGAACAGTATTTAGATAAGGCTAAAGAGGTCTTTGTGGCATTTATGGATTTGGAAAAGGCGTATGACAGGGTGGATAGGGGGGCAATGTGGGAGATTGTTGCAAGTGTATGGTGTAGGAGGTAGGTTACTGAAAGCAGTGAAGAGTTTTACGAGGATAGTGAGGCTCAATTTTGAGTATGTAGGAAAGAGGGAATTTTTTCCCAGTAAAAGTAGGCCTTAACAAGGATGTGTGATGTCACCGTGGTTGTTTAATATATTTATAGAGGGGTTGTAAGAGAAGTAAATGCGAGGGTCTTGGCAAGAGGCGTGGAGTTAAAAGAAAAAAGAAAACACACACAAAGTGGGAGTTGTCACAGCTGCTCTTTGCTGATGACATGTGCTCTTGGGAGATTCTGAAGAGAAGTTGCAGAGATTGGTGGATGAATTTGGTAAGGGTGTGCAAAAGAAGAAAATTAAAGGTGAATACAGGAAAGAGTAAGGTTATGAGGATAACAAAAAGATTAGGTGATGAAAGATTGAATATCAGTTTGGGAGGGAGAGAGTATGGAGGAGGTAAAACGTATTCAGATATTTGGAGTGGACGTGGTCAGCGGATGGGTCTATGAAAATGAGGTGAATCATAGAATTGATGAGGGAAAAAGAGTGAGTGGTGCACTTAGGAGTCTGTGGAGACAAAGAACTTTGTCCTTGGAGGCAAAGGGGGGAAATGTATGAGAGTAAGTTTTACCAACGCTCTTATATGGGTGTGAAGCGTGGGTGATGAATGTTGCAGCGGGGAGAAGGCTGGAGGCGTGGAGATGTCATGTCTGAGGGAAATGTGTGGTGTGAATAAAAATGCAGAGAATTCTTTAGTTTGGAATTTTAGGAGGAGGTGCGGGATTCCCAAAACTGTTGTCCAGAGGGCTGAGGAAGGGTTGTTGAGGTGGTTCGGACATGTTTGAGAGATGGAGCGAAACAGAATGACTTCAAGAGTGTATCAGTCTGTAGTGGAAGGAAGGCGGGGTAGGGGTCGGCCTAGGGAAGGGGTTTGGAGGGAGGGGGTAAAGGAGGTTTTTGTGTGCGAGGGGCTTTGGGCTTCCAGCAGGCATGCGTGAGCGTGTTTGATAGGAGTGAATGGAGACAAATGGTTTTTAATACTTGACGTGCTGTTGGAGTGTGAGCAAAGTAACATTTATGAGGGGATTCAGGGAAACCGGCAGGCCGGACTTGAGTCCTGGAGATGGGAAGTACAGTGCCTGCACTCTGAAGGAGGGGTGTTAATGTTGCAGTTTAAAAACTGTAGTGTAAAGCACCCTTCTGGCAAGACAGTGATGGGTGAATGATGGTGAAAGTTTTTCTTTTTCGGGCCACCCTGCCTTGGTGGGAATCGGCCGGTGTGATAATAAAATAAAAAATAAATAATTAACCGAGATGAAACTAGCAATTCTCTAGTTAACACATAACTACATGGTAATTAACAAAGTTATTAATTTTTTTTATATATTTTATTTAAAACAGTGCGATACAAAATGACAGAAATATATTAAAAAAAATACACGAAAAAAGGTTAATGCACAAGAATCTCACTGAACCCTAACACATAACAACGACACCATACAGTACAATGGTAATATACCTCACACACAACACACCGTATATTACAGTGGTAATACACTCTCACACACAACACACCGTATATTACAGTGGTATTACACTCTCAAAACACAACACACCGTTATTCCATTTGGTAATACACTCCACACACAACACCCGTATATTACAGTGGTAATACACTCTCACACACAACCACACCGTTATTTACAGTGGTATTACACTCTCACACACAACACACCGTATATTACAGTGGTAAATACACTCTCACACACAACACCCGTATATTACAGTGGTATTACACTCTCACACACAACACCCGTATATTACAGTGGTATTACACTTCCACACAAACACCGTTTTATTACAGTGGTAATACACTCTCACACACAACACACCGTATATTACAGGTATTACACTCTCACACACAACACACCGTATATTACAGTTGTAATACAACTCTCCACACAACACACCGTTTTATTACAGTGGTATTACACTCTCACACACAACACACCGTATTTTTACAGTGGTATTACACCCCACACACAACACACCGTATATTACAGTGGTATTACACTCTCCACACAAACACACCGTATATTACAGTGGTAATACACTCTCACACACAACACACCGTAATTACAGGGGTAATACACTCTCACACACAACACACCGTTATTACAGTGGAAATACACTCTCACACACACACACACGTTTTATACAGTGGAAATTACACTCTCCACACAACACACCGTATATTACAGTGGAAATTTACACTCTCACACACAACACACCGTATATTACAGTGGTAATACACTCTCACACACCAACACACTGTACATTACAGTGGTAATACACTCTCACACACAACCACCGTATATTACAGTGGTATTACCTCTCACAACAACACACCGTATATTACAGTGGTATTACACTCTCACACCCCAACACACCGTATTTTACAGTGGAAATTTACACTCTCACACACAACACACCGTATATTACAGTGGTATTACACTCTCACACACAACACATCGTATATTACAGTGGTAGCGTTTTTTTTTTAAGAACACCACTAACAAGGTTATATGTTACAAAAAACATCAAACATGGAAATTATATAGATTATATAATAAAAACATTGTGATAAAAACAAACACACCCCGTGACACACACACAAGCAAAACACATATACACAACATGAGACTACATCAGGCACATACTAGGTGAGGCTTCCGCCCGTCAACACACACGTATGTAAGACTTAATCTAAGATCTCAGGTGACCAACAGAGCACCACGATACTCAACATTAATTTAGGCGATTATCACGAGATCTTAACATAGACCAGGGATTTATGATTCAAAGAATGAACATCCAATATATCAAAAATACGATGTAATTTTTACATCTCAACAAAACACAAAGAAAAAAATAATGCAATCAGTTACATGTAATATAATATTTCAGAAAGCTCAATATAAACAGTTATAAAATATAAACATAAAATAAGAAAACCCGTAGCTTATGTTAGGAAACACATCTATACAATATACACCAGTAACTTGTATCGAGAGATTTAAAAGGCGGAAGACCTTTTAATTGTGTACATACAAAGTGTTAAAAAGTTATAGTGACGTCACCATCACATAGGAGACCCTATATAAACACAGAGATAACAAAACTTCACATAACTATTATTTCACAATTAGTCACAGCTGACCAGCCCCCTAGATTACCCACTGAACAAACAACTATCTCAAATCTCTGAACTCCAAAGCTTTGTATTCAGAGGGGAAGTCTTTCTCCCCTCTCCCCTCATATACCAACCTATTTCGACACTTTGTCCTATGAATCGTTCCGCTAAAACTCGAATTTACCATTATCTTCAACGTGATCATAGCCCATGACACATAAATATAAACGGCCACGACGTACGACACCGCACGTTGTACACGCCCTATCAATCCCCCCTACATCAAAACTCAACGCTTCGAGCGCCGACAAACATCTCCCCCACCAAGCCCCAAAACCCCACTGAACCACTCACGTACCATACCTAAGCTTACAGAAATACACAACG
>NC_069439.1:33745716-33809127 GCF_026875155.1 Cherax quadricarinatus
AAATTCAAAAGACTGCCAAAAAGTGCCCCCGTGTCTCAAAAGGGGTGATTTTTATTTTTTACTAAAAACGTTAATTTTACCTACCCTAGAATGCCCCTCTTTGTAATTTTTTAAACCCCCTCTTTTGTGTGTAGTTTTTTTATTTTTAAAAGTTTTTTTAAAAAGTAGAATAAAAAGAAAAAAAAAACCTTTTTTTAAAAAAAGGAAAAACCCCAAAAAAAAGCCCTGGGGGACTTTTTTTTTTTCCCCAGGTTTCCCAACATTGCCCCTTGTAGAAAATTCTAGAATTTAAAATTTGGTAACCTAATAAACTTCTACTTACAAATTTATTATTAAAAATTAAACTGGAAAACTTGTGTTGCCAAAATTAGCCAGAAAAAAAATAAAAATTTCCAACAGGGGTAAACCGCCGAAAATTGCCCCTAATTCCTGGGGTCTTTAACTTTCCTAACATTATGTTCAGGAGGGGACCTTTAAATGGTTCCCTCCTTATGTATACCCAGGATATTAAAAGGGTTTTAACATATGATCCCCAAAAGGGGTTTTAAAAAATTTACTTAACCCCTTAGAAAACCCGAAGGGGGACTTAAAGGACCTAAATTATTTATCAGGAAGGACCTTAACTGGTTTCCTAAAATATGATCACCCAGGGAGGTAGAAGGGTTAAACATTTGTATGGGGGAAAGGTCCAACTGGTTCCTAACCCAGTTCACCCCGGGGGAGTACCTTAACATGGTTCCCTTTTCACTTATTTAAAAAACCCAAACCTTAAATGGCCCCAACAAATGAAATCACGGGGGGGGACCAACGGGTTACCTAACCTTTTTACAGGAGGGGTACCTTAACAGGGTTATAAACTAAGACCCCGGAATACTTTTAACAGGTTACCAAAAATATTTTTCAAGGGGGGGGAGGTACCAAACATGGACCTAACACTTTTTTTGTACACCTAGGAGGACTTAATTTTAACCCACATGTTCACCCAGGAACCTTAAAGTTCCAAAAATTAGGGAAACACCCGGAGGAGGTATTCATTACCAAAAAATAGATTTACCCCAGAAGGCCCCTTCATTTTTAAAAAATTAAAGACCCCGAGGGGGTATTTTTTGGTTATAAATTATGTTACCAGGGGATATTAAAATTTATAACCTTTTTAATAAGGGAGGTATTTAACGGTTCCTTTCACTTTGTATCCCCGGAAAAGGTCCTTAAAGGGTTACCAAACCTTTAAAGTTCCCCCGGAAAATACTTAACATTTACCTAAACACTTTTTTTCCAGGGGGAGGGAATTTTCAGTTAAAACACTTTATACATGGGGGAGGCCCGGAAAATTATGTACACCCGGGGGGGTCCCTTAACATGGTTACCTAACATTATGTATCCCCGGAGGAGTACCTTAAATGGTTCCAAACATTTATGTATCACCCAAAAAGGAAGGTACCTTACAGGGTTACTAAACTTATGTTCCCCCCCGGGAGGTCCCTTTTAACAGGTTACAAACACTTATGTATCCCCGAGGAGGTACTTAAATGGTTACTTTAACACTTAGTTCACCGAGGGGTCCCTTAACATGGTTCCCTAACACTTTGTATCACCCAGAGGAGGTACTTTAAAGGTTTTCCCAAAAACACTTTGTATCCCCGGAGGAGTAATTTAACATGGTTTACCAAACCTTATGTATCACCCGAGGAGGTCCCTTTAACATGGTTACAACACTTATGTATCACCCAAGGAGGTACCTTAACAGGTTTAAACCCTAACCTTATGATCCCCCAAGGAGGTACCTTAACATTTTTCCTAACACTTATTATCACCCGGGGAGGGTCCCTTTTAACATGGTTCCCTAAACTTATGTATCACCCGAGGGACTTAACGGGTTCCTAACATTTATGTATCCCCAGAGGAGGTACCTAACAGGGTTACCTAACCTTATGTATCCCCCGGAGGAGGTCCCTTAATGTTACCTAACATTTATGACCCCCGGAGGAGGACCTTAACGGGTTCCAACACTTATGACCCCCCGGAGGGGGTACTTTAAATGGTTACCTAACCTTTTGTACCCCCAAGGAGGTACCTTAACATGTTCCCAAACACTTTTACCCCCCCAGGGGAGGTCCCTTTAAAAAGGGGTTACTTAACACTTATGATACCCAAGGGGGTCCTTAACATGGTTACAACTTTTTATGACCCCCGAGGAGGGTACCTTAACAGGTTCCCTAACACTTAGTATCACCCGGAGGGGGTACCTTAACTGGTTACCTAAACTAGTATCCCCCGAGGAGGTCCCTTAACTGGTTACCTAACACTTTGTATCCCCCGGGGAGGTCCCTTCAGGTTACCTACATTTTTTATCACCGGAGGAGGTACCTTAACGGGTTTACCTAACACTTATGTATCACCCGAGGGGGTCCCTTAACAGGTACCAAAACTTTATCCCCCGAGGGGGTACCTTAACAGGTTCCTAACCTTAGTACAACCCAAGGGGGCCCTTAAAACAGGTTTTTACTTAAACTTATTTCCCCGAGGATCCTAACAGGGGTTTCCCTAACATTTATGTATCCCCAGAGGAGGTCCTTAAATGGTTCCCAAACACTTATGTATCACCCGGAGGAGGTTTTAAACTGGTTACTTAAAATTTGTACCCCAGGGGTTACTAAAGGGTTCCTAACACTTTTACACCCGAGGGGGTACCTTAACAGGTTACCTAACATTTTATGTAATCCCCCGGAGGGGGTCCCTTTAAAGGGGTTACCAACCTTATGTATCACCCGGGGGAGGTCCTTTAACATGGTTACCTAAATTAGATCACCCGGAGGGGCCCTTAAAACTGGTTACCAACACTTATGATCCCCCGGGAGGGGGGCCCTTTAAACTTGTTACCAACACTTATGTATCACCCGGGAAAAAGGCCCTTAACATGGTTACCTAACACTTAGTATCACCCAAGGAGGTACCTTAACGGGGTTTACCTAAACTTAGTATCACCGGAGGAGGTACTTAAAGGTTCCTAACACTTTTTATCACCCGGGGGGGTCCCTTAACGGGGGTTCCTAAAAATTTTATGGGATAAAATTTTTTACAACCCACAAGTTAAGAGAGAACATAACTTTGGGGTTTTTACAAAAACTTTTTCCCCAAAAGGGCTTACATGTTATAACCGGGGGGGGGTGGGGGGGGTTTTTGGGAATCACCCCCAGTGGAGGGCTTAAGGGGCCCCCCAACTTAATAACACCCCCAAAAAAAAAAGGAAAATTTTTTTATTATTTTATAAACTTATATCAAAAAGGGACTTAAACCCCTTTTGGGTTCCCCAAGAAAAAAAAATGTTACAAAATTTTGAAACTTTTATCAACGAAAAAGTATTGTCAACTTATGCCAAAGTACTTATTTTATAAATTTAAAAAAAAAAACTTACAGCCAAAAAAAAATGTAACCCGGAAAACTTTTAATAAAAATTTTAATCACAGAAAAACTTTCCCATTTTTGGGGGTACTAACTCCCCTCAAACCCGGGGTCCCTGTTATCCCCAAAGGGGAAACCCCGGGGGGGAAAACCTGCGTTGTTACCTACCAAATATTATTTTTAGCCCATGTCAAAATCTTGGGTTCTTTTATTGAGGAATCGTTCCTAATAAGATCCCCAAGAGTTAAGGGTTTCTAATTTATAAACGGTCAGTTCCTAACCATTTTTACAATACCTATTTTAAAACCACTTTGGGGGCCCACCGGGGAAAATTTAACCCAAGGGTACCCGAAGTCGATAACTGGAAATACCTTATTTATCACGATACATTACTGTATATTTATCCGTACTTTTTTAAATAAAATTTTTTGTAAATTTTTAACAATTTTTGAAATTGAAATTCCCATTGAATTTAAAAGCCCAAAGGTTTAGCCAATTTAACCAGTTTAAAGAGAATTTTTAAGATTTAAGGATTAATAACATTTTACAAAAAAGGTTTAATTATTTCAACCCCCTTCAAAATAAAAAAGAAAGAGCACAAAGGAAAAAGAAAACTGACGTACTTTTTACAGAAAAAGTTGTATTTTACGTTAAAAAATTTATTTTAAATTTTTAAAATAAAATCCAAGAAAAAAAGGAAACTGGCACCAAAAAGGGAAGGGTAATTGAAAAGGGGCTTCCCATGTTACGGATTCACCTTTATGGTTTTCCTTGGATCGGAAAACCGGGAAAATGGGGTGATTTTTAAACCTGCCCGGGTTCAAAAACCAGGTTAGTACTGGCTAAATAAATAACCCATTTTTTTCCTTGTAATTGAATTTTTAAAAATAAAATAAGCAAATTTTAACTTACCACTCCCTAAAAACGAAACCGGTGGGCCCCACGGGGAAAAATTTAACAATAGGGAAGGTTTATCAAACACCAAGGGAAATACAAATGTCGTAAAAAAAGATAAAAATAAATTTTTTTGAATTTTCTTAACTGGGGAATTAATCCCCCAGGATCCCCCCCCCAAAAAAAAAAGTCTCTTATAGATTTTTCCTTATTCCCTTTTTAACAAACCCTAATATTCCGGTACCGGGGACAGAGGAAAGGGTAAAAATTTTCCCCCCAAACGGCCACCCCAAAATGATGGGGCACGGCAAGCGAAATTTTTTACTTTTTTACTCCACCGGGGAAAAATTAAATCATTTGTAGTACCTATTCAGTACAAATGTCAAAAAGGCAGACAACCCCGAGACAGCCCACCCCAGGGAATGCCCAATCCCTTAATTGTCCCCCGGACCAAAAAACCCTGAGCCTTAAAAATTCCCAGGGAATAAATGAGGCCCCAACTTCCTTAAGCTTCCCCCCGGCCCCCCCTGCTTTAAAACTAACATTCCCCAAATTTAACATTTTTTTTCCTGCTTTTAAAAATAGCATTTTTTTTAAATATCCATTCGCTCTTGTTGGGATAAGCTTAATTTTTGGCACAGAGGAAAGGTAACTTCCCAACATTTTTTAAAATTTCCCATTTAGTTTTGTGTTTTCGGAAAATTTTTCCTTTTCTTTCCCAGTTTACCCATTCTTGTGGCCCAAAACTACCAACTATGGTTTTCTCTGTGCTTTCACACAAAAAACCTTTTTCACAACAGTTAAAACTGTAAAAAAAGGTTGAAGCAACTTTTTTGGAGGGGGGAAATGTAAACCTGGGGGATTTTACTTTGTGAGGTGCGGCGCCCCCTGGGGGAAACGGGGGTGCTTGTAAGGACCTGGGTGAAGTTTTATTTAGGTGAATCCAACTGGGGGAGTTTACTTTTATTTTGCGGGTCTTTTCAACCCTGGGGGATTTTTTACTTTTTGGTGAGGTCGCCCGGGTTTATTTTTTTTTTGTGGGGGTCAGTCGTCGGCCTGGGTGATGTTTATTTGTGGAGTGCGGATGTAGGAACCGGGGTGATTTTTACTTTTGGGGAGGTTTTCAGGATGTCAACTATTATGTTTACTTTTGGGGGCAAAAACTAGGCCTATGATGTTTCTTTGGGGATCAATCCAATTAATTTTTCTTTTATCGGGATCGTAAAGAGGGTGTTTTTACTTTTGGGGGTGCAGGATGTCAGGCCCTGAGGTGATGTTTACTTTGCAGTTGACACAGTCTAACTGGGGGCCTCCCAAGATTCTTCTCTCACCCCCCCAAAAAAAAAATATGTACCCTGGCCCACATGCTGCCTGACGTAAGTTTTGGCACAGAAATTTTTTTTTTTTTAATTGAAAGGCTCCATGTTTAATGATTCAAAAACTTAGAAATGAACTGCGATTTACAAAATTTTCCTATGATGCATAAAAATTTTAAAATAATAAAAATTAAAAAAAATAATAATAAAAAAATTAAAAATTTAAAATTTTAAAAAAATTGTAAACTGTGAGACTGCAGACTGAACAGAACGGTAGGAGTTTTATCAAACATTACAAGGTGTTTTCTTAAAAAAGATTCCCTGATGGGGGTAAAGGGGTTCGTATCCAAGGAAAAAATTAGAACTACTCTCTCATTCTTGGTTTCAAAAAGGTTTACCCCCGTGGAAAATTGCTTTTATCTGAATGTAATAATTTTGTACATAACATAAATGATAACAAAGATAATTTTTTTTACAAAGTTCAAGACAAATAGGGAAATTTTGGGCACCCCCAAAAAAAATCCCCTTCAATACCCACCACTGTCATAACCACAAGTTGCCTGCCTATTAATTAAAAAAATTTAAATAAAAATTTTTTAAATTTTTTTTGTAAAAAAAATGATTCATAAACACAAAAAAATAAAAGAAGGAAAATATATCTTTAAAACACTCACCAATTTTAAAAAATTTTAAGTTTTATCAACTAAAAACTCACTAACAAATTTTTAAAAAAACTGGGAAAAATTTTACACAAATTAGTAGCTTTTCTGAGGTTTCCCGGGCTGTCTTTTTTCCCCCCTCCTTTTATCTCAAGTTAGAGGAATGCATGTCCAAAAATTCGCCCCTTTTTTAAAGGGGAGCCCAATTTAAACCAAGGGAAAAATTCCTTTCCCCCCAAAAACTTTTTAAAAAAAAAAATCTTTTCCCCCCCCCGGGGGCCCCGGGTTCCGTTTTTATTAATTAAATTTTAAATACAGGGTTTTTTAATTTAATTTTTTAATTTGATTTTTTAAAAATTACAATTTTTACCTCCCCCTTTTACCCCTTTTCCCCCCATGTTTTTTTTTTTTCTGAAACTTTCAAGTTAAAAACTAGAACAAAAATTTAAGGGTTTAAAATTTAAAAAATATTCTAAAAAAATTTAAATTTAAAAAATAAATTTTTAATGTATTTTTTTGGGTCAATAATTTTAAAATTTTTAATTTATATTTCTTTAAATGGGTTTTTAAAAATTTTTTGGGTTTTCCCTTGGTGGGGGGGGGGGGGGTTTTAAGAACTTTTTTCTGGGATTTTCCCTTTTTCTTTTCCCCGCCGATTAACGCCCCAATTCCCCTTTTTTTCCCTTCCCTCCCCCCCCCATCCCTTCCCCCCCTTTTGCTTTGGGTTTGGGTTTTCCCTGGTCGCCCTACGAGGGAAATGGGGGGGGTCAATTGGGTGGTGGGGGGTTTTTGTGATTGGGAAAAGGGAGGGGTTTTTTTTTAAATTTAAAAGGGGGGTTAGTTTTCCCGGGTACGGGTCTTGGGCCCCCCCTTTTCGTTTCCCGGGGGGTGGTAAAAGGAGGATTCCTTGTGGGCTTCCGCCGCCCCCCTTTCCCCCTCCCTTTTTTTTTTCCCCACCCAGGGGGGGTGGTGGATGTTTTCTTTTGGGGTTTTTTTTCCCCAAAAAGGGAGGGTAGGGGACGGTTCACTCCCCACTACACTACCCGGGGCCTGAGGACCCTCTTGGGCTCAGAAGGGGTATTTTATTTTTTACTTTTTTGGGCCCCCCTTTTTCCCCCAAAAAAAAAAAGAAGAAAAAAGAAACCCCCCATAAAGTCCCCCATAAATTTTCCCCCCCGGCCCTTCCCTCCTTGGGATCCTCAACCCCTTTTAATTGACCTTCTTCGTTTACAACTGGCCCCTTTTTGGTTAAAATTTTTCCCCCCCCCGGTATATTCCCCTGGGGTTTTAAGTCCCTTCTCTTTTTGCCAATTCAGGTTTTTCCCCCCAAACCCCCATTTTAGATTTTCCCCCCCAAATAATGGTATAAAAGTTATGATGGGGAAAAAATAAAAGGAAATTTTGGGGGAAATTTAATAATTTTAAGGGGAAAAAATGAAAGAATTTGGGGGGGGAAATTAAACAAAAAAAAATTTTTAAAAGGGGATTTTGGGGGGGGTTTTAAAATTAAAAACCCTTTTAATTTTTTATTAAAAATTTTTTTAAAGGGAAATAATAAAAAAAGGGAAAAAATAAGTAAACCTTTTTAAAAAAAATGATTTTTTTGGTTAATTTAAAAAAAAGGGGGATTTCAGGAGTTTCTTTTAAAAACCAAAATTTTTTCATTTTATTTTTACACAAAAAAGGTAAAGGAATCCAAAAAAACAAGGGAAAAAGGGGGAAAATTAAAAAAAGGGGGGGTTGGGAAAATAAAAAAACTAAAAAAGGTAATCAAAAAAACAGGGGTAAGGTATTTTTTAAAAAAGATTTAAGTGTTACAAATTTTTTAAAAATTTTGGGAAAAACTTTAAAAATATTAAAAAAAGGGGATAAAAAAAAAGTTAATTTTAAAAAGGGGTTTTTTTCAAAAAGGATAAGGGGGGGAAAAAAAAAAAAAAAAAAGGGAATTAAAATGGTTAAAAATTAAAAAAACAAAAAATGGGGGGGTTTTTTTAACAAAGTTAAAAAAAAAAAAAATTTTTTGGAAAAACAAGTTAAAAACAGGAAAAAATTTTTCAAAAAAAAGGGAAAGGGGGTTTTTTAAAAAAAATTTTGGGGGAAAGGGAAAAAGGGGTTTTAAAGTTATAAATAAACCCGTATTGTGTTTTACAAAAAAACACCTTTAAGGTGGGAAACATTTTTAAAATTTTTAAATGGTAAAAAAAAAACACCATTAAGGGAAAAAAAAAAAAAAGGGGGGATATTTTGGATTTTAAAAAATAAATTTTTTTAAGGGGTAATACCTAACAAAACGATATTTTTTTATAAACAAAGGGGTAAAAAAGGGGG
Organism: Cherax quadricarinatus; assembly: GCF_026875155.1. NCBI lineage: Eukaryota > Metazoa > Arthropoda > Malacostraca > Decapoda > Parastacidae > Cherax > Cherax quadricarinatus. The sequence continues at coordinate 33,754,316 of NC_069439.1, forward strand.
GGATAACTAAAACCTGGAAAAGGGGATTAAATTTTTAAAAAAAATTTTAAAAAAGGGAAAATCAAAACAAGGGTTAAAAGGTGGGGTTTACCCCCAAAAAAAAATATAAGTGAACTTTTAAAAACCCCCAAATCGTGGATTTTTAAAAAACTTTCAGGGTATACAAAACAATTTTAAGTGTATTTAAAAAGGGGTTTTAAAGGGTAAATTTTAAGGAAACCCTTTATTAAAGGGGAAAAAATTTTTCCCCCAGTTAAAGTGGCCCCCCCCACCGTTTGTTTAAATTTTAAAGGGGGAAAAGGTAAAACATCCCAAACTATTAAAAGTAAAAAACACACACAAAAGGGGGGGTTTACAGTGTTTTCTTTACACCCCTTGGGGGGGTTCTGAAAAATTCAAAGGGGGATAAATTTGGGGGTTCAAAAAAAAAAAAAAAAAAGTGGTTAATAATAAAAAAAAAAGGGGATTAAAAAATATCCAAAAAAAATATAGGGGTAAAAATTCAAAAAGGGGCGTGGGGTTTTTTAAAAAAGGGGAAAAAGAAATTATTAAAAAAAGGGGGGAAAAAAGGAAAACTTAACAAAAACTTTTTTAAAAAAGGGGGAATTTTAAATAAAAACCCCTTATTGTGGGGAATTGGGGGAAAAATTACAGGGAAACTAAAAAAGTATTCAGGGAATTTTTAAAAAAACAAATTGTATTTTAATTTAAAGGGGGTTACCAAAATTTTTCCCAAAAAAGGGGGTTTTTGGGGGTTAAACATTAAAAAACGAAACAGAAGACTTCAAAAACACGAGGAAAACGGGGGGGGGCCCCCAAAGGGGTTAAGGGGGAAAATTTTTCGGGGGGGTTACTCCAAACACACGTATTTTTAAGGGGAATAAAAATTTTTTTATTCGGTGTTTATTACAAAAACTTTATAAGGGGGGTTCAGGGAAACCAGGGGTTTTGGGGGGAAGGAATCAGGCCTTGCCCTGAAAAGGGTTTTAAGTTCATTTTAAAAAAAATTAAAACCCCTTTGGCAAGAAAGGGGGGGAAGAGTTGGAAAATTTTTTTTTCCCCCCCCCCCCAATCCCTTTTATTAAAAAAAATAAATAAAACCGGGGAAAAAAAAATTTTGTTCACATAAAAAACTTAAAAAAAAAAAAATTAATTTTTTTTTATTTTATTTAAAAACCCCCAAAAAAAATTTTAAAAAAAAAAAAAAAGAAAAAATTTTAAAAAAAACCCAAACCCCCCACTAACAAACCCTTAAAAAATTCCTACAACCAAAAGTTTTTCAGGGTTTCCCCTTTCCCCAAAAGTTTTTACAGGGCCCTTTTTCCCCCAAAAAAACCCTTTTAATTTTTAATACCTCCAACCCACCTAAATTCATGGAAACCCCAAAAAAAACACCGATATTAAGGGTATTTTAAAAAAACCCCCGAAAATTCTTTTACCTTCACACCAAAAAAAGTTTTCTGGTTTTAATCTCAACCAAACCCAATTTGGGTTTTAATTAAAACAAAAGTTATTCATTTATCCCTCCAAAAAAAAACCAAATTTAATTAAAACCCCCCACCCAAAAAATTTTATTTTAAATCCCTTCCCCCCCAAACCCCTAAATTTTTGGGGATTTTTTCACCCAACCCCGATTTCGTTTTCCCCACCAAAAACCCTAAATTTAAGGGGGGTTTCACTCCCCAAAAACCCCGTAATTTCATGGTTTCCTCCAAACAAACCCTTTTCTGTAAAATTTTCCCCACCACAAAATTCTTATTCATTCCCCAAAAACCCCCTTTAGGGGTTAAAACCCCACAAAAAACACCATATTAAAAAATCCCCCCCAAACCCGTAAATAAAATGGAAAACCCCCCCAAAAAACCCGTTTAACGGGTAAAAACCCCCTTTAACCAAAAAACCCCCAATTATGGATTAAATTTTTAAAAAAAAAGGGAATTTAATGGTTTTTAATCCACCAAACCACCGATTTAATGGGAATACATCCAAACCCCCAAAAAAGAATTCAGTGTATAATTAAAAAAAAAATTTTTTAAGCTTTTTTTTTAAAACCCCTCAAAGGGTTTTAGCAAAAAAAAAAATAAAATTTAAGAAAAATAAAAAAGGATAAAAAAAAAAACCCGGGCCCCAAAACAAACTAAACCTGGTACTCCGGAAAAATAGGGAGTTGTGTAAAAAAATTAAATTTCTAAATTCAGGGTGACCGAGAACATATAAAATTTTTTGGCATATTATCGTCTTAAATCCGGTATTATTTCAAAATAAAAATTTTTTTAAAAAAAAATTTTTTTTCTCTAAAAAAACAAAAAAAAAATTTTTCTTAATGTATAAAATTCCCCTTTTAAAAAATAAAAATTAAAATTTAAAAAAAAAAACCATGTTTTTTGGGCCCCTATTAAAAAAAATAAATGAAGGAAAAATGGCGGAAAGACCTTTTAATTTTACCAAATTTAAAAGTTTTTCGTCACCCACCCTAAACGTATAAAACCAAAAAACAAAACCAATCATTATAAAAATCCAGTAAAACTAGATTAACTCCAAAAAAATCAAACTCGAATAAAATTTTTTTCAAGGGGGGGCTTTAAAACCCCATTCCCCTTTTTAAAAAATTTTTTAAAAAAACTTCCCCAAAACCCAAAACAATTTCTAATGTCAAACCCATGCCAAAAATAAATCCCCAAAAAACCCCTTGTAAGCTTCAATCCCCCCCAATAAAACTCCGTTGGGCCCCAAAAAACTCCCCCCCCCAAAAATTTTTTTCCCCCCCCAAAATACCAAAAAATTTAAGAAAAAACCCAAAAACTTTTTCCCCCCAAAAGCCGACATCCCCGGTCTCCAAACACCTTTCCAAAACCTCCCCCCGGGGGGTTTTATAAAAAATTAAAACCCTTCCTACTTAGGGGGAGCGTTTTTTAACCCCTCCCATTTTTCCTGACTTATTTTTCCCAACCCCCACACTCTCCCCCAAAAAAGGGGGTCCCTTTTGCCCTTTTCCCCCCCTCCCCCCCCCCCGCGATCTTTATTAACCCCTTTTCCCCCCGTGGGAAAACCCCCTTCACCAAAACATACCACCCCCCAGGTTTAAAATAATCCATGCTTTTTTCCCCCCCCCCGGGCCACCCCCCAAAAAAACCCCCCCAAAAAAAGTTAAAAAAAAAGATTTTAGTCCCCCGAAAAAACCTGCCCCCCATCTTTTTAAAAAAATTTACCCCCTTTGGCCGGGGAAATGTGGGCCTAAAATTTTAAAAAAATATGACCACCTTCCCCAATTCTCCCTCCCCAATTCAAAAAACCCAAAATGTGCATTAACCCCATTTTCCCCGCTTTACCCCCCCCCCCCCCCCCCCAACCCAATCTTCTTTTTTCTTATTTAAACAAGACCTTCCCAAAAACTTCCAAAAATCCCCCAACAAAACCCCTTTCCCCCTTCAATAGCACAGTAGTACTTACTAAACCACAAGGGGGGGTTTGAAACAAAAACCCCCCCAATCACTCCCCTCCCAAAACCCCAAAAAAAAAGGCCTCTTATGAAAAAATTTGACAGGGGACCCCTTTAACTCCCGCGTGAAAAAACCACCTAACTTCCCCTAAACAAAAACCCCCCATTTTAAAGCCCCCCCATCCCCCTTTTTAAAAACCCCCCACCCCAAATTACTCACCCCCCTTTTCCCTTAAAAAACAGCTTCCATCTAAACCAAAAAACCCCCCCCCCCGCCCGCCCTTTTAAATCCCTAATTCCCCCAAACCTCAAATTTTTTTCCCCCCGGCACGCCAAAATGAACCCGGTTCCTTTTAAACACTTTTTAACCACAAAAATTTTTTCATTAATTTTTTTTCCCCAAAAAAAAATAGTGAAAAACCTTAACCAACCTAAAATTTTTTTCCCCAATTTTATAAAAAACCTGGGGCCCACCCCCAGTGTAATACACTCTCACACACAACACACCGTATATTACAGTGGTATTACACTCTCACACACAACACACCGTATATTACAGTGGTAATACACTCTCACACACAACACCGTATATTACAGTGGTAATACACTCTCACACACAACACACCGTATATTACAGTGGTATTACACTCTCACACACAACACACCGTATATTACAGTGGTAATACACTCTCACACACAACACACCGTATATTACAGTGGTATTACACTCTCACACACAACACACCGTATATTACAGTGGTATTACACTCTCACACACAACACACCGTATATTACAGTGGTAATACACTCTCACACACAACACACCGTATATTACAGAGGTATTACACTCTCACACACAACACACCGTATATTACAGTTGTAATACACTCTCACACACAACACACCGTATATTACAGTGGTATTACACTCTCACACACAACACACCGTATATTACAGTGGTATTACACTCTCACACACAACACACCGTATATTACAGTGGTATTACACTCTCACACACAACACACCGTATATTACAGTGGTAATACACTCTCACACACAACACACCGTATATTACAGTGGTAATACACTCTCACACACAACACACCGTATATTACAGTGGTAATACACTCTCACACACAAACACACCGTATATTACAGTGGTATTACACTCTCACACACAACACACCGTATATTACAGTGGTAATACACTCTCACACACAACACACCGTATATTACAGTGGTAATACACTCTCACACACAACACACTGTACATTACAGTGGTAATACACTCTCACACACAACACACCGTATATTACAGTGGTATTACACTCTCACACACAACACACCGTATATTACAGTGGTATTACACTCTCACACACAACACACCGTATATTACAGTGGTAATACACTCTCACACACAACACACCGTATATTACAGTGGTATTACACTCTCACACACAACACATCGTATATTACAGTGGTAGCGTTTTTTTTTAAGAACACCACTAACAAGGTTATATGTTACAAAAAACATCAAACACTGGAAATTATATAGATTATATAATAAAACATTGTGATAAAAACAAACACACACAGTGACACACACACAAGCACACACATATACACAACATGAGACTACATCAGGCACATACTAGGTGAGGCTTCCGCCTGTCAACACACACGTATGTAAGACTTAATCTAAGATCTCAGGTGACCAACAGAGCACCACGATACTCAAACATTAATTTAGGCGATTATCACGAGATCTTAACATAGACACAGGTATTTATGATTCAAAGAATGAAACATCCAATATATCAAAAATACGATGTAATATTTTACATCTCAACAAAACACAAAGAAAAAAATAATGCAATCAGTTACATGTAATATAATATTACAGAAAAGCTCACTATAACACAGTATAAAATATAAACATAAAATAAGAACCAGTAGCTTATGTTAGGAAACACATCTATACAATATACACCAGTAACTTGTATCGAGAGATAAATGGCGGAAGACCTTTTAACTTGTGTACATACAAAGTGTTAACAGTTATAGTGACGTCACCATCACATAGGAGACGTATATAAACACAGAGATAACAAAACATTCACATAACTATTATACACAATTAGTCACAGCTGACCAGCCCACTAGATTACCCACTGAACAAACAAACTATCTCAAATCTCTGAACTCCAAAGCTTTGTATTCAGAGGGGAAGTCTTTCTCCCATCTCCCCTCATATACCAACCTATTTCGACACTTTGTCCTATGAATCGTTCCCGCTAAAACTCGAATTCTACCATTATCTTCAACGTGACTCATAGCCCATGACACATAAATATAATCGGCCACGACGTACGACACCGCACGTTGTACACGCATATCAATCCCACCTACATCAAAACTCAACGCTTCGAGCGCCGACAAACATCTCCCCCACCAAGCACAAAACCCTACTGAACCACTCACGTACCATACCTAAAGCTTCACAGAAATACACAACGTGAAAAGCGGATTCCTCCGCCCCGCACGCCGACGCCGAACATCCCCGGTCCTCCAAACACCGATTATACAACACCATCCCGGACGGCAGGATTCCATGCAAAAATTTAAAAACCACTTCGCGTACTTGAGGAAGGAGACGCAACTGTTGGATCCGCCTCCATATATCACTTCACGTGTACATGGGATACATTCCTTCAACTCGCACCACGACTCTCTCCATACCCGCCATAACACGCGGAGCATCGTCTCGCACCTAATTAAATCCCTCCCTCCCCACCACCTGCGCAGGTCGCGATACATTTCAGTTAACCCACCATGCATCCCACCCAGTCGGAGAAAACGACGCTTCACGTAACATGCTATGACACGAGCCCCTAGAGGAATGAGACCTAACCCTCCGTGATGCATTGATGTCTCCACCACCGCTCTTGTGAGCCAATCGCACCCCGAGCCCCACAAAAATGTATAAACTCTATGCAAAAGACGTTTGACGTCCCCCTGCAACAGAGGATACAGTGCAGCAACATGCCATACTTTGCTATAAAGCAGGACATTAATGACCACCGCCCTCTTGTGCAGGGTTAAATGTCGCGGCCGTAGACTATTTAAACGCCGCAAGACACTATGTACCACCTTCCCCGAATTACATGCCCTCGTCTGATCAACCTCTCGCATATACTGAATACCATATATAGTGATACGATGAACCACCGTCCACGTCTCTGTACCCACCCCTTCTCCCATCCACTCTCCCAACTCCATAATCTTCGATTTTTCTCTATTAACACACATCCCCGTAGCCTTACCAAATACATCAACAAGTCTCCCAACAAAACCCAACTGCTCCCTCGTACGTAATAGCACAGTAGTATCATCTACATAACCTACAAGGGCCGGTCGACCACTATTCAAACCCCACGACGAATCTACTCCCCGTCCACAAACAGCCCAATAAAAAGAGTCCTGCATACATGCAAAAAGCATTTGAGACATGGGGCATCCCTGTCGAATGCTCCTGTTCAAGTGAACAAAGACACCTAACTTCCCATTAATTTGTACTTTAAAACCAGCACCATTGTACAAAGGCCAGGCCCACATGACGACCTCATTTCCAAAACCCTGCCATCTCATAAACTTCCACATCACCTCCCTTTTCACACTATCAAAAGCAGCTTGCTAGTCTAAAGCCAAAACACCACCTCTGCCCCTCGTTCCGAATTCCTCGACAAACTCCCTGATATTCCCATGACCATCATACATCGACCTACCTGGCACGCCAAACTGACCCTTATGGATTACCTTATCAAACACTTTCTTAATACTATTCATTAAATTTTTTGCATATAATTTATAGTCACTACACATTAACGATATGGGTCGATAATCCTTAATCGCGAACCATAAAAGTCCGTATTACCTCCCAATGTTGGATATAAAATTCACACGGGATGCCGTCAATGCCTGGCGCCTTACCCTTGCTCATTCCCTGCAATGCCTCCCACACCTCAGCCTCAGTTATAGGCCCGCCCATGAGAAAGCGATCATGATCATTCAACTCGCATCGTACACGCCGACCCAATTCCTGTATCGCATTCTCACTCACTTCTTTACTTTGCATTTGGAGCTTACACCATGCATCGACATAAAAACTTATTCCTTCAGTTGTTGTTAAGACCTGTCCCTCACTATACCCGTCAACTCCATCCTACACCAGTAAACTCACAATTTCAGTCGCCTTTCGCCTTTGTGCCTGACTACGTAAGACACAAGTAGACGGCTTATCACCCCACACAGCCTCCTCCACCCCACTCGAAATACGCGCCCCATCAAAAACCTTATTTTTCAGTACCTGGATTTGTTCCTTAAGATCGTCAATCTCATCCACTGGGTAAATTCCAGACGCTTCTCCCGGGGCATAACAATGCCGTAAAGAACCCTCCAGGTACCTCAGAAAACCATACCGCAAGCGAGAGGCCTCCTTACCCCGATGCACATAAAAATCCTTAATTTGAGGCTTCTCAACCTCATCCCATTGTCGCACTAAATCCCACCCTTCCCAGGAGTCTATTCCCATAGACGCCCATAAGTCCGTGAATAGTGTCCTATCATCCGCACTTTGTAGCAGTCGCGTATTTAACTTCCAATATCCCTTAAAACGGTTCAGGAGACTCCCCCAGTCAAGCTCCACAACAACTCCGCGATGGTCGGAGAAATAGACGTTTAACACGCACACATTGATTACGACCACCCGCCGAGACACATACACCCTGGCAATATAAACACAAATGCAGTATAATGTGATCCTTTATTGACTACGTTTCGCCCCAAGTGGCTTTTTCAAGTTCTGTTGTGATTTAAAAAAGCCACTGGGGGGGCGAAACCGTAGTCAATAAAGGATCACATTATACTGCATTTGTGTTTATATTGCCATTGTGTCGGTATTTTATACCATTTATTTCCACACATACACCCTATCTAAGCGCGCCGCATAGCCCCTACGCACGAAAGTATGCTCAATCCCCAAGTCACGTCTTCCACTTACATCCACCAACTCCAGCCCAGACAACAAATCACCCAGAATAAGCGAACAAAAACCCGCCCCCCTCAGCTCAACGTGTTTACGGCGCACCACACAGTTCCGGTCACCGCCGACCACTGTAATATCTGGCAGGGACCTCAAATAGTACACTAGAACATCTCTAACAAAAGTGTTTTTAATATTAACATCATGTTCGGCCGGCCCATATACTCCTACGAAACCAACCCTTCTATTACCCCAATCTCCCACGACTCACACCACCCGACCCTCCCCACCTTCCTCCCAATGTTTCATCACAAACGGGCTGGTCGCTTTTATCAACACAGCCACTCCACCTTTCAAACGTCTCGAGTGAGTCATATAAACTATCATAACCATCTATCTCAAACAAACTTACTACTTTATGATTATGTTCTTGCAAAAAAACACATCCACTGCAAAGCGATTCAATCACTCACGTACCTACACACGCTTTCTGAGATGTTTCAAACCATTAACATTAATAGTTACACACCTAACTTTGCCAAAGGTGGCTTTTCTCTAGGGGCCACCACACCCTTTTTCTCTTTGTGTCGGCAAACACCTAAGGTACCGCCCATACCTTTGGCATTCTCCGTGATACTACCCGCTGTCCTGAATCCGCGTGACCCCCCACTCGTGATTTCCGACCACGCCTTCTTCCCTGAACGTAGTCCAGGGGTCAAAACGTCGTCGGAGTCGGACGGGGTAGCCGCACGCTTCCTAGAAACAGCATCCTCAGCTTTGTCAGAACCTGAGGTGTTCTCCTTGTGAACGTCTACCTCAACAGTATGAACTCTCGGACCCTCCACATCTCGCACGGTAACTAACTGATCAACATCTAAATGTGCTCTCTCCTCACCTGAACACTTCAACAAAGGCACACACGGCACAGAATCATACTCATGCGACGCTAAAAGGTCGCTCAATGTAGATACAATATTAGCCTCTATGTCATCTGCCTCTCTTGCTTGAGGGATCTCACTTCTCACTTGTTCCACCTCATCATGGGTGACAGTCCCAGGTAGAGTCACACAAGATGACTCTACTAGCATGGCCTGATCAACCTCAGCACTCCACGATGCCAGGCGCGGCAAGTCCTCGACGACTTCGTCTTCCGGAGTCTGGCGGGGAACCTCACCGTCCGGACGACGACACGTCCCGAGGGCGGCTGGCGCTGAACACATTGTGCCGCAATGTGATCCAGAGCGCCGCAGATGCGGCAAGTTCGTCTCTGTCCAGGATACATAACGTACACCTGGGAACGAAAATCCTCCAGGTGTACGTACGAAGGAATTGGCTGGCGTAGGGACATTTTCAAGGTGAAGGACCCCTCTTGAAGACCAGCATAGAGGCCGTCAGACCACCAACCCATAGTAACCTGGTGGATCTTCCCATAACGTTCAAAAGCGTCACGTATGTCGACTTCATTGGCCTCAAAAGGCACGTTTCGCACACGTACCCACGTATAGTATCGTGAAACGTCGTGCAACTTAACAGTGACTGCTGGGATGACTTGCTTGCTAACATCCTGGTACTGGTTGACAATCTGCTGATAGGTCTGAGTATCACAAAACTTGATGAAAATCCGGGAAAGTCCATTCAAGGCAACGCCACACAGGGATTCACGCTGGATGCCATATATATCACAAATGATCTCTGGCACTAACACATTAATCGATGCGCTGGTGATTGTGCCCTGTATTAGTTCAGCACAAACAGTATTAACTCTCCGGCGAAAACCAGTCGCTATTGTTGTTGATGTAGCAAAAACTCCTCCACCAGGTGTCGGGACTGAGCAGAAGCAGTTGACAAACGCTCAGCACAACGCTTGAGCAGAGAATGGGGAGATAGCCTGTAAATGAGGGTGTGTACATGCGCCGAATGAAGGTTACGTACTCTTCGCATGCCACATTAAGGTAGAGTTGATAATGAACACAACAACATTATTCTTATTATGTTGTTGTGTTAAATAATAATTAACCGAGATGAAACTAGCAATTCTATAGTTAACACATAACTCCATGGTAATTAACAAAGTTATTAATTAGAGAAGATGAAGTTAATGGGTTATCCTGGGTGGTTAACCCTCCGGGTTTAAAAATCCAAACAAATAATAATAATAATAATATCTTTATTTACTACAAGTACATATACAAGGTATACAGACCATAGCTGACATCAATGACATACTACTATATAGAAAGCCGCTTGTTATGCTGGGCATTTCCCGCAAATTATGTCAGTGTCCAGGATGCGACCCACACCAGTCCACTAACACCCAGGTACCCATTTTACTGATGGGTGAACAGAGACAACCGGTGTAAGAAAACACGTCCGATGTTTCCACCCCTTCGCCGGGAATCGAACCCGGACCCTCACTGTGTGCAGTGAGAGCTTTTTCCACCAGGCCACGGAGCAATGACTATCTATGACTTAAAGAAAGAGAAAGACAGATTGTAGGAGTTTTATACTGAAAGTTGTGAACAGAATTAATAAAAATAGAAAAAAATTGCATAGAGGGAGAAATGACGATCTAGATGGTGTATCGATGAAGTGGATTGTTAGCATCGGAATGAGCAGATGTCACTTAATGATGCTGATCACAAAACAAGGAAAAATCTATCATGACAGACTGAATGTTGAAGGTAACTGTGAATATTCAGCAGCCTGGTTACGAAATTTAAGAAAAGGCATGGCATTAAATATTTAAAGATTAGTGGCGATAAAACATCTGCTGATCACATACCCAAAAACAAGATACACGCACTAAATTTACGTGAAACTGCGATAAAAAATGCAGCAGTATGCAAGAGAATTATCTAGATCTCCTAAATCCCAATCCTCATTCGTCTCTCGACCTGCGGGGAGAGAGGACGCTTCTACAGTTTCTCTTGCACGCCACCTGGTGAGGAAAACATTAGCACCAAGATGGCAGACCGAATGAGCCGGCGCATACTGTCTGCATCGAATTGGTCAGGGGATCTTTAAGCAGTGCAACGATGAACGTTCTCCTGCCAAGCATTATCAGGGACGTTTATGGCATCCCCAATGAAGAGTTGTATGGAGTGGCGCTGAATGGTATGTCAAGGGTCTTCGTGAAGTTCATGAGGGCCGACTTCTACCCAGTATCGTCGACGAATTTCAAGGAGGATGAGCGTCAGTTCGGCAGTGGAAGTATGCTTGCATGATGTTTCTAAGTATTTTACTTGGGTGAAGGTACGGAATGTAACTTTTGAAGCAACAGCATACAGCCTACAGGATGTGTTCAGTGGTTATGGGACTGTACACTCGGCGAGCATGGGAATGTGGAGGGACGGTCCCTACGAGGGGCTGCCAGAAGGATCCTTCACATTGAAAATGACCTTGAGGAGGCAGATACCATCATATGTTACATTGCATAGCTATAGAACTCAGGTTTTTGTACACTATGCGGGGCAGAGGAGGACGTGCGGTTTATGTGACTCTTATGAGCACATGGCGGCACAATGCCCCAGGAGACAGAGCCCTAGGGTTCAAGGAAAGGTTTCTGAAGACAAGCAGTTAGAAGTCTTGGACGTTATGCCGGGTGATGTGGAAGGCCGGGGGAAGGGCCTATGGAGTGAGGAGGTTGAAAGAGCAGAGGTGGCTTTGGGGACGTGTGTTACACTACCAGAGGAAACGGAAGGGGGGGGATAATGCTGTCAGACAGACCGTTAGATCCTACAGATTCAGCTCAAGAAGGGATTTTGGAGGCTGTGCTGAAGGATTTTTTGGAAGAGTCGGAGCATGGTGTGGAAGGCGATGAGAGGTTAGGTGATATCAAGGTGATGGACAAACAGAAACGGGGTAAGGAAGACTTGAGTGAGGTTAGGATGGAGAGCAATGTGGTGGTGGAGGTCCATCAAGAAGATGTGATTAAAGAAGATATGTGTGTAGAGGGTAGCTCCCGCAAGAGATCAGCGGGGGCATCAAACATGGATGAGGTCCTCACACCAGCGCAGCGGCCTGGGAAGAAGGCTTGGGCAGCTGTGGTGGAAACGGCGAGACCGGGAGGGGGGGGGGGAGCAATGGGAAGATCGGCAGAAAGGGACAGGAAGGGATTGGAGGGCAGGAACGAGGGATTGCTAGAGATGGACCGAGACCTATGAAAGGAGGATCAAGTAAGCCTCAGCGGCATAGGGGTAAGCCGCCATTCTTGCAATTTCAGGTGTGTAACTTTCAATGTAAACGGTCTTAAGACCGAGGTCAAGAGGGTATGGTTAGAGTGGCTTTTAAGGAGATTTAGTATTGATGTCTGTTTTTCGCAGGAACATAACCATAGGTTAGGATGTGAGTTGGTTTTGAAAGGTTATAGGTTGTCTACATGTGATGCTTTGAGGTTGAAAGAAGGTGTGGCTGTGGCGGTAAAGGAGACCAGTCCTTTGCGTATCCTGGGTTGGGAGGAGGGGGGGTGGGAGGGTTGTCAGGGTGGATGGGTTTTGGGGGGCCGGGAGGGTTTGTTTTGTAGGTGTGTACATGCCAGCAACTAGTAACGCTAGGGTGAAGGTGGATTTTGTACGCGATGTCTTGGTGTATCATTTGAGAGGTTTACCGGCTATCACAGTGCATGGCGGGGATTAGAATTGTGTAATTAGGAATGGGGATGTGGTTCCAAGGGAGGCGGGTTGTGTTTTGGGGGTTCTGAGAGACGTTTTGCGGGATGTTGGAGTGGTAGATGTGGTGGGGAGTAGGGGATATGGAGTGGAGCACACTTTTATTCGTAGGGGATATGAGGCACGGCTAGATAGGATTTATGTTAGGCAGGGAATAGGTATGGAGAGGGTGAGGACTATAGATGTGGGTTTTTCTGATCATCGTGCTGTTATAGCAGATTTGAGGGTAGATGGTATAGTGTGAGTTTATACGGGATACTGGAAATTGAATGTGAGGCTCCTTAGGGACGAGGGTGACGCTACAGGATTTGAGCATTGGTGGAAATCCTTTTGGGAGACTAGGAATAAGGAGATGGATTTGCTGGATTGGTGGGAAATGAGAGCTAAAGTTGGAATCACGAATTTTTTTAAAGTACGGGGTAAGGAGATAACGAGGTGGAGCTATGGTCTCCAAAATTATCTTGAAGGTCAGTTAAATGACTGTTATGCAGAGGACCGAGTGGGCGGAGTGAGGACATGGAAAGTTTGCGAAATAGGTTGGCGGAAATCCATAATGAAAAGTTTGAGGCAATTAGAGTTAGGGCAGGGTTGGAGGATTTTTAAGGGGGGATAGGCCATCGGGATTTATACTCAGGAAGTTTAAGGAAAGGCAGACGAAAACTGCCTTGCTGTATATAGTGGCAGGAAGAGGGTGGGGTGGGAGGGATTTGAGGAGGGTCAAGGCCTATCCACCATGGAACATATTAGTTTATATGCTGATTTCCGGTTTAGGGAGAAATGGAGGAGGGTTGGCGGGGGAGTGGGTGAGGGACGTTTTGGGGATGAGGGGTTTAATAGGGTTATAAGTGAGCAGGACAGTGACAGACTCGAGAGTAGTATTAGTGTAGAGGAGGTGGAGGAGGCAGTTTTTGGGCTGTGCCAGGGTAAAACCCCTGGGATAGATGGCATACCCAACGATTTTTATAGGTGTCATTGGGGGAGTGTACGGCATTGTCTGGTGGGGGTTTTGAATTGTATGTTAAGTAGTGGGAGGATGGGACAGTCGCAAAGAACGGGTGTCACAGTTTTAGTGCCCAAAAAGAAAGAATGCTGAGTTTTGAATGATTACCGAGCAATTACGTTAATGTGCTCGGAGTACAAGATTTTAGGCAAGAGAATGAGGAAAGTGTTGGGTTTAGTGTTACATAGGGGGCAGTTGGAGATTCCGGGATTTTCTAGAGAGTTGTATAGGAGGGGGAATACTAGGTTTAGATTGGGGGAACGCATATGATTGCGTGGGCAGAGATTTCTTAGGGGTTTGCTTAGAGAGGTTGGGGTTTCGGGACGGGGTAGTGAGGTGGGTGAACACCCTGTATGCTGAGGCGGAGATGAGGGTACAGGTCAATGGGAGGTTGGGTGAAAATGTACCATTGGAGAGAGGTTTGAGGCAGGGTTGCCCGCTATCGCAGCAGCTTTTTGTGTGTGTGCAGAATCCTTTCTATGAGTCTGTTGAGCGGGTGATGGACGAACAGGAGATGGAGGGGGGTGCAAAGGGGCATCGTTGGGTATGTGGATGATACTACTGTTTTGCTACAGGGTAAGGAGGAGCTAAGGAGGGTGGGTTGAGTGATTCAGATGTTTGGTATGAATACGGGGATGAGAGTTAATACGGTGAAATCAAGGTTGCTAGAGGTGAGTAATTTGATAGGGGGGGCTTGGAGCTGGGGTTAGGATGGACAGTGGTTGATAGATTCAGGGTATGTGGAATATGGTATATGGAGGGGGTGCAGGCCTGCAGAAGGGTAAATTCGGAGTCTGTCACGGGTAAGGCATTAGGTAGACTGGGAGGTTTAAGTGCAAGGGACCTAGCTTTACATCAGAGGGTAGTGGTGGTAACTTCATTGTCTATAGCAAGATATGGGGGGTGGGGGGTGGCAGAGGTTTTTCCCTTAGAAGTACAGGACATTGTGGAAATGCAGAGGAGGGTGCTAAAGTTTGTGTGGGGATTTGGGAGGGCATGGTTAAGTAAGGAGGTAGTTATGACGGATGTTCGATGAGGGGCTTTAGGTTTGTTGCCTTTAGGACTGAGAGTAATGGCTATATATATCAAGCGGAGGTATATTAGGGAAGGGGGTGTGAGGGGCGCTAAAGTAGGAAGAGTTATGGAGGAGGCACGTAAATGGTGGAGTGGCAAGGACTTGAGGGTTAGTGAAGATATGTTAAGATTTTTATTGACAGTGCAACAGGTGGATAACATCAAAGTGAAAAGGTTGGTGAGGGTAGTGGGAGGTCAGGGAATTTTGCAAGGGGTAGCCGTGTATCCAACGTATGATTGGGGGGTT
Source organism: Cherax quadricarinatus (assembly GCF_026875155.1). Classification (NCBI taxonomy): domain Eukaryota; kingdom Metazoa; phylum Arthropoda; class Malacostraca; order Decapoda; family Parastacidae; genus Cherax; species Cherax quadricarinatus. The sequence continues at coordinate 33,769,784 of NC_069439.1, forward strand.
ACTTGGAAGGATTTTAGTAAGCTTAGGATACCGGCTAGGGTAAGAGAATTAGTGTATCATTTCATCATGGGGATTCTGGCCTCCAAGGAGGTGTTACGTAGTATGGGGTTTATGGAAGAGGCTTTTTGTCAGTTTTGTGGTGATGTTGAAACGGCGTTTCATGTGGTCTTCTTTTGTCCCTCCTTGGAGGGGGTGAGATCATGGATGGGTGGGGTAATGAGATTGTTGGGGAGGGGACGTTTGCCACTTTTAAGGGCTTTACTATTAGATGTAAGGGGAGTGCCTAGGGATGTGGGACCGGCTATAATGTATGTTATAGTAGATTATCTGGATATCTCATGGGGAATGAGGGAATTAAGGGGTGATGCGAGGATAAAAGCGTTGGCGGCTAGATTCTATAGGACAAAGTGTAGGAATATGTTGGTTTATGGGGCGTCTTGGGAAAAAAAGTTTCCCGGAAGGTTATAGGAACCCCACTATGGGTTCCCTTTGTCAGGGTCCCTGAGGATGGTCAAGGGGGTGGTCTCCTTCTGGGGGGATGTAAAGGGGGTGGGGGGATTTTGTTTGACGCTGGATTTTTTGTGTTGTGTAAGAGGAAGGTAGTGGCAGTTTGGTGTGGATGGTAAGTTATGTTTCACCGGAATGTTTGCCATAGTGAGATATAAGAGTAGCTTACAAGGTTAAATTTTCTAACCCTGATGGTTATGTTCACTGTGTAAGAAATCTTCCTTGATAGCCAGGATACCGAGCCCATAGGATCTCGGTTTTAAGTAATCAGATATGGCAAGTTGGTTTAAAAAATTTTTTTTTGAGGTACATGTCAGTTGTTTTGGGACGGGCAAGATACATAAGAACATAAGAACATAAGAACGAAGGAACACTGCAGAAGGCCTACTGGCCCATGCGAGGCAGGTCCAAGTCTCCTACCGGCTTAAGCCAATGCACCCAACCTAGTCAGGTCAGGTCACATTGACTTAAGGGAGGAACACGGCAACCGACCTGGTAGCACAAGCTATCAGGTCTAACTCACACCCACCCACATCTACTCATGTATTTATCCAACCCATTCTTAAAGCTACACAACGTTCTAGCCTCTATAACGGTACTTGGGAGTTTGTTCCACTCATCCACAACTCTATTACCAAACCCGTACTTTCCTATATCCTTCCTGAATCTGAATTTTTCCAACTTAAAACCATTGCTGCGAGTCCTGTCTAGGCTAGATATTTTCAGCACACTATTTACATCCCCTTTATTTATTCCTGTCTTCCATTTATACACCTCAATCATATCCCCCCTAATTCTACGTCTTTCTAGAGAGTGCAGTTTCAGGGCCCTTAGTCTATCCTCATAGGGAAGGTTTCTGATACATGGGATCAACTTTGTCATCCTCCTTTGTACATTTTCCAGAGAATTTATATCCATTCTGTAATACGGTGACCAAAACTGTGCAGCATAATCTAAATGAGGCCTAACCAAGGATGTATAGAGTTGAAGAACAACCTGAGGACTCCTATTATTTATGCTTCTTGATATGAAGCCAAGGATTCTATTAGCTTTATTGCGAACACTTATGCACTGTTGTCTTGGTTTCAGATTACTGCTAACCAGAACTCCTAAATCTTTTTCGCAATCCGTAATATTAAGATCTACATTATTTAGTTTATATGTGGCATGGTTATTGTCCTGTCCAACATTTAGAACTTTGCATTTGTCTATATTAAACTGCATCTGCCACTTCTCCGACCACTGCATCAGTCTATTCAAATCTTCCTGGAGTGCTCGAATGTCCTCGTCAGAATGAATTCGACGGCCTATTTTTGTGAACAGTATTTAGATAAGGCTAAAGAGGTCTTTGTGGCATTTATGGATTTGGAAAAGGCGTATGACAGGGTGGATAGGGGGGCAATGTGGCAGATGTTGCAAGTGTATGGTGTAGGAGGTAGGTTACTGAAAGCAGTGAAGAGTTTTTACGAGGATAGTGAGGCTCAAGTTAGAGTATGTAGGAAAGAGGGAAATTTTTTCCCAGTAAAAGTAGGCCTTAGACAAGGATGTGTGATGTCACCGTGGTTGTTTAATATATTTATAGATGGGGTTGTAAGAGAAGTAAATGCGAGGGTCTTGGCAAGAGGCGTGGAGTTAAAAGATAAAGAATCATACACAAAGTGGGAGTTGTCACAGCTGCTCTTTGCTGATGACACTGTGCTCTTGGGAGATTCTGAAGAGAAGTTGCAGAGATTGGTGGATGAATTTGGTAGGGTGTGCAAAAGAAGAAAATTAAAGGTGAATACAGGAAAGAGTAAGGTTATGAGGATAACAAAAAGATTAGGTGATGAAAGATTGAATATCAGATTGGAGGGAGAGAGTATGGAGGAGGTGAACGTATTCAGATATTTGGGAGTGGACGTGTCAGCGGATGGGTCTATGAAAGATGAGGTGAATCATAGAATTGATGAGGGAAAAAGAGTGAGGGGTTTGCACTTAGGAGTCTGTGGAGACAAAGAACTTTGTCCTTGGAGGCAAAGAGGGGAATGTATGAGAGTATAGTTTTACCAACGCTCTTATATGGGTGTGAAGCGTGGGTGATGAATGTTGCAGCGAGGAGAAGGCTGGAGGCAGTGGAGATGTCATGTCTGAGGGCAATTTTGTGGTGTGAATATAATGCAGAGAATTCGTAGTTTGGAAGTTAGGAGGAGGTGCGGGATTACCAAAACTGTTGTCCAGAGGGCTGAGGAAGGGTTGTTGAGGTGGTTCGGACATGTAGAGAGAATGGAGCGAAACAGAATGACTTCAAGAGTGTATCAGTCTGTAGTGGAAGGAAGGCGGGGTAGGGGTCGGCCTAGGAAGGGTTGGAGGGAGGGGGTAAAAGGAGGTTTTGTGTGCGAGGGGCTTGGACTTCCAGCAGGCATGCGTGAGCGTGTTTGATAGGAGTGAATGGAGACAAATGGTTTTTAATACTTGACGTGCTGTTGGAGTGTGAGCAAAGTAACATTTATGAAGGGATTCAGGGAAACCGGCAGGCCGGACTTGAGTCCTGGAGATGGGAAGTACAGTGCCTGCACTCTGAAGGAGGGGTGTTAATGTTGCAGTTTAAAAACTGTAGTGTAAAGCACCCTTCTGGCAAGACAGTGATGGAGTGAATGATGGTGAGTTTTTCTTTTTCGGGCCACCCTGCCTTGGTGGGAATCGGCCGGTGTGATAATAAAAAAAAAAAAATTTTGGTGTCATCGGCAAACTTGCCGATGTCGCTCTTTATGCCCTCATCTATGTCGTTTATGTAGATTGTGAACAGCAGGGGGCCCAACACTGACCCTGTGGAACACGCTCGTGACACTTCCCCACTCTGATTTCTCCCCATTTATGCAAACTCTCTGCTGCCTATTTGTCAACCATGCCTCTATCCAGGAAAAAATTTCTCCTCCTATTCCATGTGCTTTAATTTTCCTCAATAGTCTCTGATGTGGGACCCTGTCAAAAGCCTTACTGAAGTCCATATACACAATATCATATTCATTACCATGATCTACCTCCTCAAATACCTTAGTGAAAAAAAGTTAATAAATTCGTAAGGCAGGAACGCCCCTTTGTAAAACCATGCTGAGATTCGTTGATTAATTTATGCTTTTCAAGGTGGCTACGAACTGCCTCGGCAATTATTGATTCCATAAATTTTCCCACTATGGAGGTTAGGCTTATTGGTCTATAGTTCGAAGCTAAGGACCTGTCACCTGTTTTGAAAATGGTATCACATTGCCATTTTCCACTTATCTGGCACCATGCCAGTTTGTAGTGATATGTTGAAAAGATTAGCCAAAGGTGGCTAAGCTCCTCTTTACATTCCTTTAGAACCCCTTGCATACAGTTCATCAGGGCCTGGGGATTTGTTAGGTTTTAATTTATCTATTTGCCTAAGGACCATGTCACTTGTGACCTAATAGTGCACAGTTTATTATCGTCCTGTTCTACATAATTTATCATTACTGGAATATCGCTGGTATCCTCCTGTGTAAAAACTGAGAGGAAGTATGTGTTAAAAATTCTACACATTTCCTTATCACTGTCAGTGAGCTGACCCGAGGAACTTTTGAGTGGGCCTATCTTGTCCCTGATCTTACTTCTGTATACCTGAAAGAATCCTTTTGGGTTAGTCTTCGATTCTCTTGCAACTTTAACCTCATAATCTCTTTTTGCTTTTCTAATTCCCTTTTTTATTTCTCTCTTTAACTGAATATATCGATTTCTCAATTGCCCCTCTCCTCTTTTGATTTGCCTATATATGCCTCTCTTTTGACCAATCAGATATTTTTATCTATTGTTCATCCATTTAGGCTCATTTTTGTTTGATCTGATTTCCCTATTTGGAACATAATTTGACTGAGCAGCTAGAACTATGCCTGGAAAGCATCATATCGGCAACCATCACCACCTACCTGACCCTTAGTCAGGTCATTCCAGTTCAGCCCACCTAAGTAATTTTTCAGTCCTATGAAATCAGCCAAGCGAAAGTCAGGGACGGAGACTTGATTGCCATTATTAGGGGAATTCCATGATATATTAAAACTGAGTGATTTGTGATCACTTTCCCCAAGCTCATCATTAACCTCAAGATTATTAATTAGTGTTTCCCTACTGGCAAGAACCAAGTCAAGGAGGCTATTTCCCCTAGTTGGCTCTGTCCCCAAAATGTTTTAAAAAACAATCCTGGATCGTATCAAAAGTCACCTGACTCTAAATTTCCTGTCAAATTGCTCCAGTCAATCTGTCTTAGTTGATAATCTCCCATTAGCACAACATTTCGTATGTAGATGCTTACGAATTTCGTCCCATAGAAGTTTACTGCACTCCCTATTAAGATTTGGGGCCCTGTAAATCACACCCAAATTAGTTTTTCTCGGCCCTCGAGAAGCTGAAAACCAAACAGATTCAGTGGCTGACGCTTCAAATTTTAATATCTTGTCTAACACAACAATTTAAATTGTCTTGACATACATCGCTACTCCACCCCCTTTCCTGTTGACCCTGTCAGTGTGAAAAATTTATAGCCTTGTATGTGACATTCAGAGGGCATCTCTCTATCTTTCAGATTGAGCCAGGTCTCTGTTATAGCAATAAAAATCTATGTTTCCTGCACTTGAAATTTAATCTTAGCTCATCTATCTTATTTCTTACACTCCTGCTATTAGTATAGTAAACCTTAAGGGAGCTAGTCCCTTGCTGCCCTCTGCTGTCCCCTTTGTTTGCTGACCTGATCTATTGTCTTTATTTATAACTTCATGTAATGCCTTTTATACATTTACTTTTTCCCAAAACCCAAGTGTGCAACCTGCTTTTTTTTACACACACCCATACCTCTATTTCCATCAGTTTAAAATCATAGGGATTTCACCAATGGCCTTCTCAATCGAGTCTGCAAGTGTACCACCCCAGCCCCAGAGAGATGTACCCCATCCCTTGCATACATATCATGTTTGCCATAAAAGTTGTTCCAGTTGTCAATGAATGGATTGCAAGTTCCTTGCAGTATCTGTCTAGCCAGCAATTTACACCAATTGCCCTAGACAACCATTCATTTCCTACTCCCCTTCTGGGCAAGATGCTACATATGATTGGGATCCCTCCCTTAGACTTAATGAAATCTATAGCTGACCTGTACTTTTCTAGCAGCTCTTCTCTCCTACCCTTCCCAATATCATTTCCACCAGCACTGAGACAGATAATGGGCTTGTTCCCATTACCTGACATGATATTATCCAGCCTGTTGACAATGTTCCCAACACCAGCTCCAGGGAAGCACACTCTATCTCTCATCTTCTTATTCCTATTACAAAAAGCACGGTCAATATATCTTATCTGAGAGTCACCAACCACAAGAATGCGCTTACCTCCATTAGCAGGGGCAGTAGTACCCTTACCTTCACTGGCCACTGAAGTACATTCATCCTGAAGAACAGAGAAGCGATTTCCTACCTTCAAATCTTCACTCTTAACTTTCCTTACTCTGATGCGCCTTCCATTACTGTGAACCACTCGCCACTTGTAGCAGGTGCTGGACTGCACCTCACTGCTGGTAGCCGTTGCTACCTCCCCAAAATACAGCCTCCTCACAGCGAGAGACAGACTGCACCTCACTTGAAGCCTCATTCCCCACAACTCCAGCCACCTCACACTCTCTCCCAGACCCATTGAGGTGGACCTTCAGCCTCCTAATCTCCTCCTGGAGAAGCAAGACCTCCTCCTTCAACTCTCCAACCTCAATTTTTAAAACACTGCAGAAGCAAGCCATGCTTTGTAACCGTCCACACTAATCCCCAAAGCAGCTCAGGGTCTGTGACCTCACGTGACGACTGACCACTGACCTTATACTTACTATTTGTCTTGTATTATGTTTAACTTTTATTGTTTGCTGGAGGTTCTGTGTGGTAATTCTTAAGAGTATGTATAGGTCTCGGGTCTATACCAGGTTTACTAAGGGGTTTATACCTAAAATTTTTGTGGACAAGAGTTTCGGTTTACATACATATGTGGGAGATTTAATTTCTGTGTAGGGTTGGGTTTTAAACCCTTTTGATGTGCTGAGTTTTATTATGTTGTGAAAGCTTGTTTTGGGGTTTATTTTATTTTATTATTGTATGTTACATGTATGTTGTTCTGTTTTCTGTTCAAGAATTATTGTACTTGATGGTTTAACATATTAATAATATTAAAATACTGTTTTTCCATGATTATTGTGAGTAAGGAATCATACGTTCCTTCAGAATTCCTATTGGTTAGACTATAATGTAACACAACTTAACCAATACTATGTACCCTGTCATAGCGGGTATGTACCCTGTCATAGCGGGTATGTACCCTGTCATAGCGGGTATGTACCCTGTCATAGCGGGTATGTTCAGGTTGTGTCTGTTTTATAGTTGTTATGGCAGCTTTAGTTAGGATCTTTTTACTTTACTGACATGATATGTGTTGTATATATATTGTGTGTTAAAGGTGGTTATGGTTTTAGTCATGTGTTATAACTTTAGTAAGCTTGTGATGTTGTACATTGTATGTTGTTTATTGTTGTAATAGGTTATGACAGGTACTCCTTTTATTTTGTTAATCCATGTAAAGTTTTCTTTTGGTGTTTCTTTGGTCACATGTTGCGTGGCGGTGCTTATACATGACTAATACTTAGTAAGTCTTATTTTATCGTGTACTGTTTGTTATAACAGGATGTTGTTATAATACTTGTTACCTCCAGGATTAACCTGGAACTTGTAGCGTAAAAGATTTTTTTTTTGTATTCCTGTACTCTTATTATAGATGAATGGTTCAGAGAACCGACATGTTGATAAATTAGACACATGTGCAACTCTTGGGTATCTTTATTGAGGAAACGTTTCGCCACACAGTGGCTTCATCAGTCCATACAAAGGAGAATCTTGAAGAACAGGAGGAGAATGAGGTAATCAGTCCCTCAACCTTGAGTCGATGTGGTCAGTCCATCAATCTTTGTATGGACTGATGAAGCCACTGTGTGGCGAAACGTTTCCTCAATAAAGATACCCAAGAGTTGCACATGTGTCTAATTTATCTACTCTTATTATGCATCATTTGTACTTTTGTAAGGTTTCTTAAATAAAATATATAAAAAAATCCCAATCGTGAGCTTGAAAGCTTCTTACATCCAGAACTGTGAGCAACATGTTCTTTGCAGAGTTAACTTTAATCCATCCAGAGTCGAAACCCCTGATCTGAAACTTGCTCTCAGGGTCAGAACCCCTGATCTGAAACTTGCTCTCAGGGTCAGAACCCCTGATCTGAAACTTGCTCTCAGAGTCAGAACCCCTGATCTGAAACTTGCTCTCAGGGTCAGAATCCCTGATCTGAAACTTGCTCTCAGGGTCAGAACCCCTGATCTGAAACTTGCTCTCAGGGTCAGAACCCCTGGTCAGAAACTTGCTCTCAGGGTCAGAACCCCTGATCTGAAACTTGTTCTCAGGGTCAGAATCCCTGATCTGAAACTTGTCTCAGGGTCTAGGAACCCCTGATCTGAAATTGTCTCAGGGTCAGAATCCCTGATCTGAAACTTGACTTCAGAGTCTAGAATCCCTGATCTGAAACTTGTCTCAGGGTCAGAAACCCCTGATCTGAAACTTGTTCTCAGGGTCAGAATCCGATCTAAATTGTTTGAGTCAGAACCTGATCTGAAACTTGTACTCGGGTCATAATCCTGATCTGAAACTTGTTCTCAGGTCAGAACCCCTGATCTGAAACTGCTTCAGGTCAGAATCCCTGATCGAAATTGATTGGGACTGAACCCATCAAAATCTCTCAGGTAGACCGACTAAACTTTACTCAGTAAATCTCCTGATCTGAAATTTTCTTGGTCAGGAACTGATTGAAACTGTGTTCAGGGCGAACGATCTGAAATTTTCATCAGAACCCAAGAGAATTGCTTGTGTCGAACCCTTATCTACTCTTGTCTCAGGCAAACTGTACTTTTGTAGGTCTAAACTATCTAAATGTCTCAAAAAATCCCCGTGACTTGAAATGCTCTTAACATCCTGACTGAACTGTTAGGCAGAACCCTGTTCTTTGCCTAGGTCAGAACCTGTAAATTCTCTCAGGTCAAACCCCTGATCTGAAACTTGTTCTCAGGGTCAGAACCCCTGATCTGAAACTTGCTCTCAGGGTCAGAATCCCTGATCTGAAACTTGCTCTCAGGGTCAGAACCCCTGATCTGAAACTTGTTCTCAGGGTCAGAACCCCTGATCTGAAACTTGCTCTCAGGGTCAGAACCCCTGATCTGAAACTTGCTCTCAGGGTCAGAATCCCTGATCTGAAACTTGCTCTCAGGGTCAGAACCCCTGATCTGAAACTTGCTCTCAGGGTCAGAACCCCTGGATCTGAAACTTGCTCTCAGGGTCAGAACCCCTGATCTGAAACTTGCTCTCAGGGTCAGAACCCCTGATCTGAAACTTGCTCTCAGGTCAGAACCCCTGATCTGAAACTTGCTCTCAGGGCCAGAACCCCTGATCAGAAACTTGCTCTCAGGGTCAGAACCCCTGATCAGAAACTTGCTCTCAGGGCCAGAACCCCTGATCAGAAACTTGCTCTCAGGGTCAGAACCCCTGATCAGAAACTTGCTCTCAGGGTCAGAACCTTGATCAGAAACTTGCTCTCAGGGTCAGAACCCCTGATCTGAAACTTGCTCTCAGGGTCAGAACCCTGATCAGAAACTTGCTCTCAGGGTCAGAACCCCTGATCAGAAACTTGCTCTCAGGGTCAGAACCCCTGATCAGAAACTTGCTCTCAGGGTCAGAACCCCTGATCTGAAACTTGTTCTCAGGGTCAGAACCCCTGATCTGAAACTTGCTCTCAGGGTCAGAACCCCTGATCTGAAACTTGCTCTCAGGGTCAGAACCCCTGATCAGAAACTTGCTCTCAGGGTCAGAACCCCTGATCTGAAACTTGCTCTCAGGGTCAGAACCCTTAATCAGAAACTTGCTCTCAGGGTCAGAACCCCTGATCAGAAACTTGCTCTCAGGGTCAGAACCCTTAATCAGAAACTTGCTCTCAGGGTCAGAACCCTTAATCAGAAACTTGCTCTCAGGGTCAGAACCCTTAATCAGAAACTTGCTCTCAGGGTTGGAGAATTAAAAAAAAAACTTATAAAATGATAGAGAATGGTAATCCAAAGATGATAAAACCAAAAGTATGAAATTTGATGGAAAATTTACGGAATTATATTCTCGCGAGGTCAGCAGTCTCGCGAGGTCAGCAGTCTCGCGAGGTCAGCAGTCTCGCGAGGTCAGCAGTCTCGCGAGGTCAGCAGTCTCGGAGTCAGATCTCATCGCGCCGGATATGTTCAGCGTCACAAATTCTGGCAGCTTTGAACCTTATCTTCGGCCAATTCCATTGTTCCAGTTCGCCCAATTACTATTTTGCTAGTAATCCTGCTATTTTGTTGACTGAGTACAAGAAACCATTTATTTACCTATTTCAGCTACCCAATAAAGTGATCAGAAATAGTTAATTTGTCTCAATCTCACAAAATTTAAAAAGTGCCAATTTAAACAGTGTCGAGAATAAACACTGCAGACATTTCCGGCGCTATAAAAACATTTCCTCTGAACATTAGTTATGTCCTCAGGTCTCTCCTATATTATGCTTTCTTTCCATTTTGAATTTTTATTCACACAAAAAATAGATTTACTGTTATGCAGACTAAAGCATTATTGTATTAATTGTATAAATAATGTCAGTGCATTCCTAAATGCGTATTGGACAGACCAGCTGGATGCGTATTGGACAGACCAGCTGGATGCGTATTGGACAGACCAGCTGGATGCGTATTGGACAGACCAGCTGGATGCGTATTGGACAGACCAGCTGGATGCGTATTGGACAGACCAGCTGGATGCGTATTGAACAGACCAGCTGGATGCGTATTGAACAGACCAGCTGGATGCGTATTGAACAGACCAGCTGGATGCGTATTAAACAGACCAGCTGGATACGTATTGAACAAGTGATGTAATTTGTGTACTCTGGAATATCGGCAAAACTTGAACATTTGCGCTACTCTGAGGTCACATTTAAGCAACTTTCAGTTCTCAAACCAATGAAGATGATCTCAGTTTGTGTAATATTTTCCATTCTATCAAATGTAACCATGAAACCAAGAATACAACCATAAAAACCATACGCTGTTTTTAACCAAAAACACTCTCGCAGTTTTTTCCTATTATGCACTGCATTCTGCAGGACGTTTTTTTATATAATGCACACGTACTGCATCGACCCATTCTCTTATATTTATACTCAGATTTACTGCTCACAGCTTACATGAGAGAGCCGAGCTCATGACATAGATCATCGGTACTGACCTGCGCTTCAACGCCGTAGTACAACGGACCTACTAGAAAATTGTTGTAATAAAGTTGGTAGAATTACCGACAATATGTAAAGTAAAAGGACACAAGTGCAACTAATGTGACATTTATTGTGGCAACGTTTCGCTCTCCAGGAGCTTTATCAAGCCATTAAGCCATGTAATGGCTTGATAAAGCTCCTGGAGAGCGAAACGTTGCCACAATAAATGTCACATTAGTTGCATTTGTGTCCTTTTACTTTACATAGAAAATTGTTAATGTTCAACTACTCGTAATGAACAATGTTCAGAAATGAACAGATATTTCCCTCTGTTCTTAGATCATCGCTTATTAAGTTTATTCAGTTACAGATACACATAAATACAGTTACACAAATGATCATACTTAGCAATATGTGTGTGATTTTCATAGGACAGATATAACAAAGTCTTTCTGTACAAAATGGTTCTTCATTCTTTTTATGCTTGGCAGTATTTTTGTCTTTCATTGTCACTCATTTCAGCCGCAACTGAAAATTTGGAGGACGTTATCACTCATATGAGTCACTGTCTCAATTCATGTAATCGATTTACATTTTTTCCTGCATTTTAAAAATACAGTAGAGTGTAGATTAATGGTATCCTTTACCGTGTTTGTTCTGTTATACTGTTGCAAAATTGCAGTATATTATCGACTAACACGGTACCACTTTCAAAACAATTTGGGGCACTGCAAGCTTGACTATGGGATTTTATACTCTATGTAGTGCGCTGACGGGCAGCCTGCCTGTGGGTCAGTCTTAGTGGGGGAGATACAGCTTCCTCTCTTGCCTCCCCATCCCACCTCTCACATCTCGATGCTCTGTACATAAATGTCCAATATGAGTCTCACAATTATGTTTGTGATTAAATTAGTTGAGTCCTTCATACCATTCAATATATGCAGTATTTGTATATTAATGAGCCATTTTGACACCTTTTTGAGTTTTCCTAGGTAAACAATCCATGGTACAGGTGGGGTTAAAACTCATGGCAAGCGAGTTGTAAAACTTCAGGTCAGTGAATTCTAATGGTTTCACATCTAGCGGCAGATACCTGGTAGACCTGCATGTGAGACAGTATGTCTGCATGGTCAGTGTGGACACTATGTCTGCATGGTCAGTGTGGACACTATGTCTGCATGGTCAGTGTGGACACTATGTCTGCATGGTCAGTGTGGACACTATGTCTGCAGGTCATGTGGACACTATGTCTGCATGGTCAGTGTGGACACTATGTCTGCATGGTCAGTGTGGACACTATGTCTGCATGGTCAGTGTGGACAGTATACAATAAAATCCTGCAGCGCGCTGTGCAGGCGAAAAACGAAACACCGATAATGTTTTTGGTTTAAAATCTTAGGTGTATTTTCGTATGATATTTATGGTTGTATTCTCATTTTCTTGGTTTCATTTGATAGAATGGAAAATATATCACAGAAATTGAGATGAATTTGATTGGTGTCACGATGAAAAGTACCTTGAAATTGAGCTCAAAGTAGTTGACATATTAGATTTTTGATGATGTTCAAGAAATAACAGATGACGTCACTGTCCAGTACGTGTCCAACTGGCCGGTCTAATACACACACATGAATGGGTTGACATTATGAACATAATTTTACAATAATGCAGTAGTCTGCATAACAGTAAATGTATTCAGGAATGTTTACATTATTAATTCTGGACCCTATTTTGAAACTGGCATCTTTTGAAATTTGTGCGAGACTGGCCAAATTGTCAATTTCTGACCACTTTACTGGGTAGTTGAAATTGGTAAATGGGCGATTTCTTGTACTCAGTCGATAGAATAAATGGAGTTATAGCAAAATAGCTATGAGTTTGCTCGACTGGAACAATGGAATTGCCCGAGAAGAGGGCTCAAAATGGGCGAAATCGCTGATGCGTAGATAGCGCCGAGACTTCTAAATTCGCGAGAGAGTAACTTCTTAAGTTTTCCATCAATTTATCTATTTTTTTTTTTTGAGAATTCTTCGGCACTGAGAGCAAGTTGTGAGCAAGGGTCTCGACAGTGAAAGGGTTAATAAAGTAGGGCCTTGTTTTATAGCATTTTGCCTTACGGAATTCCACTACAAACATCTTAAAATATGATCAAAACTCGCTATACGGCTCCCCCCACCTGACTTTCTAATACGGTCACCGCGAGCCACTCGGTTCGTTTTCATTCTCCGTGAGCACATCTCTCCATTATGTCTGGAAACATTCCAAAATCCAAAGTGTTTTAAATTTTATTTCATATTTTATATATACTATGATAATCATACTTATGTGTACTACCTAAATAAACTTACACACTGTGCTGGTGTGCAGGTACACGACTCACGAAATCGTAATGACACGATTGCAAACAAACCATACCATTGGTGGGGATAGAACCCGCGGTCAGAGTCTCAAAACTCCAGACCGTTGCGTTAGCCACTGGACCAGCTAGCCACAATAAGATTCGTCCAACTAGGTATATTTTTACACCATAGGAAGGTTAGCATAGGCACCACTGTGACCACAAATGCAAGTTTTTACAGACGAATCTCCAGCTAGCGTGGCCGTGACGAACTCTAGCTCAAGTCCCGTCAAAGCCGTTAACATTGCTCACGAAATCGTAATGACACGATTGCAAACAAACCATCTCTCTGATCGCGTGTTCTATCCCCGCCCGTGGTATGTTTTTTTTATGCAGAAACACTTTAAAATCACTAAGAGAGTGTGTCTAGCCTTGAAGACACCATATTAACCCTCTCACTGTCGGTCCTGTAATATTACAGCTTTGAAGGCAGTATCAGTCCTGTAATACTACGCCAAAATTCTAGCAGCTTCCAGTCTTGTGGGAGATAACTGGTAGGCCTACCAGTCTTGTGGGAGATAACTGGTAGGCCTACCAGTTTTGTGGGAGATAACTGGTAGGCCTACCAGTTTTGTGGGAGATAACTGGTAGGCCTACGTAAGATACAATGGGTCTGAGAATTCAAATTGAAATGTCACACAAAATTCCTGGAAGCTAGAGCCTGGTGTCACCAACATATTCACACACAAACATCTAACCATTTTCTCTTCCATTTGATGCCAAACTCAGTGAAAAAAAACAGAAATTTCACTAAGCCACTTCCAGGCTTATTGAAACTACACTGACAAGTCCCTTCTTTTTCTTCTTTCTGCATAAATTTATTCTACCACAGACGGTCATTAACACTAATATTTTGTTTAACAGTATTAAGCAAAAACCAGCAGAGTGGAGAACTCAGTTCCTAATTACCTCACAAACTGTGTATTACTAATATTATCATCATTAATAATCGTGTCATTACGATTTCGTGAGTCATCATTAAAGATCAACTGGAAACAAATTTTAATATCATACTGCTATCAATACAAGAGAAATAGGAATCAATAGTAATCAACATAAATCACCAGTGAGTATAAGAAAAAGTAAACTCTAAAGTATGAAGGATAATTATTTCTCCCAGAAGAGTATTAACAAGAGAACAAGAACTTACTTTTTCTGCAAAAAAAAATCAAAATTAGTCTTATACTGAGGTCAACCCTGGAATGGTGTAGTTCAGAGGTCAACCCTGGAATGGTGTAGTTCAGAGGTCAACCCTGGAATGGTGTAGTTCAGAGGTCAACCCTGGAATGGTGTAGTTCAGAGGTCAATCCTGGAATGGAGTAGTTCAGAGGTCAACCCTGGAATGGTGTAGTTCAGAGGTCAACCCTAGAATGGTGTAGTTCAGAGGTCAACCCTGGAATGGTGTAGTTCAGAGGTCAACCCTGGAATGGTGTAGTTCAGAGGTCAACCCTGGAATGGAGTAGTTCAGAGGTCAACCCTGGAATGGTGTAGTTCAGAGGTCAACCCTGGAATGGTGTAGTTCAGAGGTCAACCCTGGAATGGTGTAGTTCAGAGGTCAACCCTGGAATGGTGTAGTTCAGAGGTCAACCCTGGAATGGTGTAGTTCAGAGGTCAACCCTGGAATGGAGTAGTTCAGAGGTCAACCCTGGAATGGTGTAGTCCAGAGGTCAACCCTGGAATGGTGTAGCTTAGAGGTCAACCCTGGAATGGAGTAGTTCAGAGGTCAACCCTGGAATGGTGTAGTTCAGAGGTCAACCCTGGAATGGTGTAGGTCAGAGGTCAACCCTGGAATGGTGTAGTCCAGAGGTCAACCCTGGAATGGTGTAGCTCAGAGGTCAACCCTGGAATGGAGTAGTTCAGAGGTCAACCCTGGAATGGTGTAGTTCAGAGGTCAACCCTGGAATGGTGTAGTCCAAAGGTCAACCCTGGAATGGTGTAGTTCACAGGTCGGTTACTGACCATAGTATAATCCAGCAACAGCAGATGTGAAGACGTAAGACCGGTTTTATGTACACTACAAAGTGGTCATGGTGTCCTATCATTAAGATGTCATTTGTCCACCTTTGTATGTCTAACCTTCATGTTACTGACACAGGCGCCACCTACCTGCATTTACTCCTTAAGCCGAAGTACAATACTTGTCTTTGATAAAAGGTTCTCCTCACATGACACTTGTGCTATCCTAACACTCCTATTAACTCCTCATTTAATTACGGGTATTCTTACGAAACTGGATACCCTCATCGAAGACCATTGTAGAAAACTCAGGAATTTCAGAAATTTCCTGACCCTTGCCACTGAATGATGCATTTTCCACTGCTCACTGAAGACCGGTAGCGCCCTGAATGACTAACTAAACCCTAACGAAATTTCACCTGCGTCCGTGCTCAGTAATGACAATGAGTTACTACTCTATAAAGAACATAAAAATTCTTTGAGCAAATAGAAGTACAAGCCAGCGAGACCATCATATTCATTCTCCCCAAGGACAGGCTGAACCAGCTTCTCTTAATAATAATAATAATAATAATAATAATAATACTAATAATAATAATAATAATAATAATAATAATAATAATAATAATAATAATAATAATAATAATAATAGTAATAATATTAATAATAGTAGTAAATAATATTACATATACAAGGTATACAGACTGAGCAGACATCAGTAACATACTACCATACAGAAAGCTGCTTGTTATGCAGAGTATTTCGGGTAAATTAGGTCAATATTGTCCCAGGATGCGACCCACACCAGTCGACTAGCACCCAGGTACCATTTTACTGATGAGGAACATAGACAGCCAGTGTAAAGAAACACGTCCAATGCTTCTACCCTTGCCGGGAATCGAACCCGGACATTCGACGTGTGAAGCAAAACCTTCAGCCACCAGGCCACGGGACCTGGATCCATCACATTTAATTAAGAACACTGTGCGTCTCCTACCACAAGACTCTCTCTGACTTAGAGGAATTTTTGGTTAAAATTTCAGTAAGTCAAGTAACATCACAGTGAGTTTTATTAAGAAGTTTAGTGTTAAATGGTAGACGAGAGCGAGAAGATTAATGTATGTAAATTACTGTTGATAATGTTTCTGCCTATGAGTAATTCAGTGCTTATATTTTACTAAATAAACATTATTATTATTATTATTATTATTATTATTATAATCACAGGGAAACGCTTAACCCGTAGGATTATACTGCGCGTGGGGGGGGGGATGGAAGGTATTCAGGTTCAATTCAGGGAACTGGAGCACAGCTCCATTTCCCTAGATCAAGAGCCCCTCACCAGCGTCAAGGAACCTCCCTTGATGGGACTGACCAAACAATATAACAAAATGAGTAGATTTTTTTTGCGAGTTTGTCGGTGACATCTTCTACCCGTAATTAAAAATTTAGTGCTAAATATTTAGTCAGCAAAGTGGCAGATTAGCGTTTTTTTATTTAGTTTGATGTCAGTTGACAGAAGAGAATGAATATATTATTGAGTTTGTTGACAACACTATGCTCTGGCTTTGGTAATTTCGTAATATTTCTGAAGTGGAAGTCGTTGTTGGGGGTAGAAAGAATGAGTTCTTTGCTATACTTTTCTTCCTGTTATCAGTTGCCAGCCATTAGTCTACATACCTCAGTATGTAATAAGATCACAGTAAACAAGGTGATGTTGCAATAAGCAACATTATCAAGGAACTGTAAAAAGAACAACAGAAGGCATGTAAGACAAAGATAACACCTCACAGTCAACATCCGACAACTTACCTTCAGTAAGTGTATCAGCCCAGAGGTCAGAATGTTGTTTAGCCCCTTATTCTTCTTCTTCTTCTTCTTCTTCTTCTTCTTCTTCTTCTTATTATTATTATTATTATTATTATTATTATTATTATTATTATTATTATTATTATTATTATGATTATTATAAAAAAGAAGCGCTAAGCCACAAGGGCTGTTTAGCCCCTTATATGTCGTTCCATTACTCTTGTAATTGACCACTTCACCTGCCCTTTGCCATTCTCTCCTACACTACTATTCACAATTTAATTTGAGTTTAATTTCTTCCATTAGGTTTTTGAATTCCGAGTTTTTCGTCACGTGTTGTGTGTTTTCACTTGCTCGCGCTGCTTGTCTAATGTAAACTACCTCTTCGATGTTTCATTAAAACGTTGGTTACGGATTACTAGAAGCATTGTTCCAGAGACGCTAGTATTTTTGTGTGTACTCACTCATTTGTGGTTGCATGGGTCGAATCACAGCTCCTGGCCCCGCCAGGAGAGAGGGAGGATCAGTCGTTAAGGAAAGAATGATAGTTAAGCGTTTTGATAAGTTTTAATGATTATAAAACCCTTGTTGCCATGACCACTTAGCCTAATTGTGTGAAAATAGAAATGCTATCTATGCCAGCTAAATCTTAGTTGTGAATTAAACGGTGGCACCTGCCTCTGGTGCCCAGGTTACCAGGGTAACCCAATTATTATTATTATTATTATTATTTTTTATTTACAGCGCAAAACCAGAGGGAAGTACCACCTGAGTGCTCATAAAAGTTGACTCAGCACTGACAACACTAAGACAGCTGAGGTTCTGAAGTGAAAGATTTACAATACTCTTATGTCTTACATTGTTCCACTTACTTCCCATGTCTTACAGTGCTCCACCTAACACCCATGTCTTACAGTGCTCCACCTAACACCCATGTCTTACAGTGCTCCACCTAACACCCATGTCTTACAGTGCTCCACCTAACACCCATGTCTTACAGTGCTCCACCTAACACCCATGTCTTACAGTGCTCCACCTAACACCCATGTCTTACAGTGCTCCACCTAACACCCATGTCTTACAGTGCTCCACCTAACACCCATGTCTTACAGTGCTCCACCTAACACCCATGTCTTACAGTGCTCCACCTAACACCCATGTCTTACAGTGCTCCACCTAACACCCATGTCTTACAGTGCTCCACCTAACACCCATGTCTTACAGTGCTCCACCTAAACCACACACCCACAAAACCATGTCTTACAGTGCTCCACCTAACACCTCATGTCACTTACCTACAGTGCTCCACCTAACACCCATGTCTTACAGTGCTCCACCTAACACCCATGTCTTACAGTGCTCCACCTAACACCCATGTCTTACAGTGCTCCACCTAACACCCATGTCTTACAGTGCTCCACCTAACACCCATGTCTTACAGTGCTCCACCTAACACCCATGTCTTACAGTGCTCCACCTAACACCCATGTCTTACAGTGCTCCACCTAACACCCATGTCTTACAGTGCTCCACCTAACACCCATGTCTTACAGTGCTCCACCTAACACCCATGTCTTACAGTGCTCCACCTAACACCCATGTCTTACAGTGCTCCACCTAACACCCATGTCTTACAGTGCTCCACCTACTACCCATGTCTAAACCCTTGTCTTGGTTTAGAAAAACACGTAAGCAAACACTAGGACATATTAATTAGAAAACGTTCAGGTCCTGGGACCTTGACCACTTCCAACATACAGAGGTTACAAAGACAGTATATAAAGGCTGAGAGTGAGGTGTGACACATGGTGACCAGAAGAATGCCATATTAGGAAGAGGACGGGTAGACGTTGGGATCACGTTATTCCTGTATTGTTAAGTAGGTGGTGCTATCCCTGGGTGAAAATCATGTATGCTAATGTTTTTGAAATTTTCTAGTTTTTGGTGACGGTGATTAGTGAGGTTTCCAGACATCATTGATGTCCAAGGTCTTGTTCGGTGAAGACGAGTCGCACCTCATCCCAGTTCATCAAATGTCCCGTGGGGTCCCTATGGTGGACACAGGCGTACAAGTAGTCTCTGTTATTGGCTTTTCGATGTTCGTTCAGGTGGACAAAAAGATCTCTGCCTGTTTCCCTTACATATTTTTTGGGACAGTATCCACAGGGGATGGTGTAAATGCCCGCTGTGGAAGTTAGAGGTGTTGGGGCTACGTTTCGTATTGAGGTCTTTGATAGATGATGAGTTTATGGTGAAAATATCTAAGTTACTCTTAGCAAGTACCTGGCGAGTATTCGTGGCAGCATCACCTTACGAAAGCACTATGAACTGCATAGAGGGCTGTTCCATGGATGATTTGTTGAGGACAGCTTGTGCCTTGAGTCTGTAGTCCCAGATGAAGAAAAATGGAAATTGAAAACGTTAAAAGGCTTGTGTTATGTATATATAGACTTCAAGAAAACAAGGGCTGGAGATAGTAAGAGCTCTCAAAAAAGCCAAGGAGAACACCTCTGTTAGTGAGGGTGTCATTATTGAACTAATCCCTGTACTATCACCTAGATAGTATTTACTGCCTCACTATCCCAGGTGTCCCACACAGTTCTTTGTGTGACCCAATTTGTTTTATCTTCCCAGATTCCCAATTCACAATTTATTTTTTTGTTAATAGGATACTTACTCTTTGATAATATCTGTATTACCATTTCTTTCCTACTTAAACACTGTTAAAATTCTCTTATAATCATACCTAATTTTCCCTTTTCTCCCAAACTACAAATAACAAACTAGTGTATGTTCCTACTACACTACTGTGCAATACCTTGAACCTTCCCTCACTAGCTAGTTTCAACTACCTCAAATAATATTCCTACAGTGATATTAATTGCTCAAACTTTATGCTATAAGGCAGTTCCTACTCTCAGATTATTTTCATATCTTAGTGACTATATTGTGTGTGAAATTAGTGTATATTTCAATTACATTATTGTTCAAGGCCCAAAACTATCTTTTGCTGCTACTACCAACTACCTCATATTAGTTTTACTTTTATAGTACAATAAATTACTCAACTTATTATATATAACAAATCAGATCTTACTCCAAAATCAATATAATATCTTAGTTACTATCTGCCAGTTTAACTTTGTTTACCATTATTTAATTTAGTCCCTATATATTTTCTCCTTTATTTTTGCTTTATATAACAACCTTAGTTCATATATTCACAATTGTTAAAATAATCAAGGTGCTATTCTCAGGTGTTAAAGTGTAATAAGTTCACTATTTTGCCATTATATTACCTAACTCATTTATTTGATTACCACTTTATTTGTTCACCACAATTTTTTTTAGTCCCTTTTATATCGTCTCCTTTATTTTAGCTTTAAAGAGCTACCTTAGCTCAATTTTTTTACATTTGTTAAAATAACTCAGGTGCTATTTTATAGCTTTAGAATATTTACTTTGTCTTATACTTAATTCTAACTATAGATTCATTATAAATCTTATGATAACAAACATTGATCCTGATACCAACCTCTTATTGAATGACTTAAATGAATCAAACAGTAACTGTAATTACTACACAGCAGAACAATCAAAGGCACTTCTCAGAGCCAACAACAACATAACTATCTTTAACTACAATATCAGATCTTTAAGCAAACATTACGATGACCTCATAGCATTACTCAATTCCCTGCATGCCAGTATGTCCATCATTACTCTCACTGAAACCTGGCTAAAGCCTGATACTACAGATGTCTATGCCATTCCTGGTTACACAGCCATACACAACTGTAGGCCAGACCAACAAGGGGGTGGCACAGCTATATACTACTCAGACCAACTGGAATGTATCACTAATACTTGCACAAGGGATGAACATGGGGAATATGTAATAGCTAAATTCAAATGCAAATACCTACAAAAAACCTCTCACAGTGATAAACATCTACAGAGTTCCACAATCAAACATTAGCCGTTTTAGTGAAAACCTAGGAAGTATGGTAACTGATGCACGCATGAACAAAGATCACTTACTACTCTCAGGTGACTTCAATATAAATCTCCTGCAAGACCAAGACCCACACATTACTGAATTCACAAACACTGAGTAACTGCATGTTGCTACCAACAGTAACAAAACCTACAAGAGTTACAGAGACTAGTGTTTCCCTACATGACCACATCTGGACCAACACCATATCCCCTTTAAAATCAGGCATAATTACAGATAATACCACAGACCACTACCCAACCTTCCTCATAACTAATCTTGGCAAATTACCCCAAGACACTACTAAAGTCACCTTCAGACTTCACAATGAGGCAGCCATTAATAACTTCACAACAGCAGTAGCAAACATTGACTGGCACACTGAGCTAGAAATCTATCCAGATATTGACGAATGTATTAATAATTTTCTAAAAAAGACCCAATACCTTTATAACAAGCACTGCCCTAAGAAAACTAAACAGATGACAGCTAAGAGACTGAACAGTCCCTGGCTAACACCCAGCATCCTCAAATCCATAAATACAAAGCACCTATACGAATGGGTCACATAACCAGAGACCAAACAAAACGTTACTCGTCAATTCTAACCAGCCTGATAAGAAGGGAAAAAAATTGTATTATGAGAACAGATTATCCAACTTACGAGGTGATATAAAAAAAGACCTGGAAAACCCTATCAGAAATTCTGGGAACAAAAAAGATATCACGAAATAGCGAAATTTAATTAACAAAATGAGATGAACCCCAACTCCCACCAACTGAAACAGCAGACTCAATAATTTCTTCTCCACTATAGGAAGAAACCTTGCCAATAAAATCCCAAGCTCAGATACCCCACCCAATGACTACCTCACTGGCAACTACCCGAACACACTGTTCCTAGCTCCTACTAACCCAACTGAAGTCTCCCTTATTATCAACACACTAAAAAACAAGACAGGAGATTTAAATACCTTACCACCCTTTATATACAAAAAAGCGTCACAAGTACTATCACCAATCATTGCAACACTTTAACAAATCCATAGAACCCTCTACCTTCCCTACAGTTCTCAAAATAGCAAGGGTCACCCCGATCCATAAAGGAGGAGACCAAACAGACTTGAATAACTATAGGCCAATATTCAACTTACACCCTCTCTCTAAAATCTTCGAAAAATTAATTCATAAGCGAATCTATTCCTACCTCATCTCCCACAACATACTCAACCCCTGCCAATTTGGGTTCGGGCCTAATAAAAATACTAATGATGCTATTATACACATGCTAGAACACATATACACTGCAATAGAGAAAAAAGAAGTCCCACTGGGGATCTTCATAGACTTACGTAAAGCTTTTGATACAGTTGACCATGACTTGCTCCATATAAAATTGTCACACTATGGTATAAGAGGGCACTCCCTCAACTACCTAAAGTCATACCTCAGCAACAGAAGCCAATATGTGTACACAAATGGGGCAAACTCTTCAGCAGAGCCAATTACATGTTGTGTCCCACAGGGAAGTGTCCTAGTCCCTCTTCTCTTTCTCATATACATAAATGACCTACCAAATGCATCGCAATTACTCAAACCCACACTATTTGCAGATGACACTACATACGTCTTCTCTCACCCGAGCCCAGTCACGCTTGCCAATACTGTAAACACCGAATTACAGAAAATATCTACCTGGATGAGGACTAACAAACTTACTCTAAACATTGACAAAACCTACTTCATTCAGTTTGGTAACAGAGCTACAGATGTCCCTCTTAACATAATGATAAACGGATCACCTATCACAAAACTAACAGAGGGAAAATTCTTAGGAATCCACCTTGATAATAGACTCAAATTTCAAACATATATACAACAAATTTCCCCCCAAAATTTCCAAGACCGTAGGCATACTATCGAAGATACGGCACTATGTTCCACAATCAGCCCTCCTGGCTCTATATCACTCATTATTTACCCCTATCTCACATATGGAATTTGTGCATGGGGCTCAACAACAATTAACCATCTCAGACCACTAATTACCCAACAAAAGACTGCAGTCAAAATGATAACAAATTCCCACTACAGGCAGCACACTCCACCAATATTGAAAACTCTAAACCTACTCACCATACAAAACATCCATACTTATTACTGCACCTACTACATACATAGAACACTTAACTCTGATATAAACCCTCCCCTCAAACGTCTCCTTACCAACCTCAACAGAACACTTGACCATAACACAAGGCACAGATCACTCTTTGATGTTCCTCGTGTCCATCTCACGCTATGCAAAAACTCAATGCACATAAAAGGCCCTAAAATCTGGAATTCATTACCTGTGAATATAAAAGAAACACTGTCTGTTTATAAATTCAAGTCTCTTCTCAAAAATCACTTACTCACCCACAACTAAATAAATACTGAATAATTGTATCTCATAAATTGTATCTCATAAATGTTTCTCATTATTGTATCTCATAAATGTCTAACCTGTGACCCAGTCAAACTTTATTTTTTAATTACATTACCTAACTGAATACTCAATTCTACTGATTACACAGCAACACAGTAAATGACCATATGAACTGTCTTTGTAATACTCGTTTGTGCTAAATTGTTATCTGTTTACAATAATGTTTTTACCACTGACTATATCATTACTTAGTTAATCTTAAGTTAATTTTAAGCCTGCCCATAATGCTCTGCATACAAGAGGCTTTGGCATGTTGCACTGTAATAACTGTATTCCTTTGTACTTCACTGTATCATGTTCAAATAAATAAATAAATAACTGGTGCGAATATAATGCTACGGTGGCCTGTGGCTTGGTGACAAAAACTCTCGCTTCACACGTTGAGGGTGCTGCTTCAATTCTCAGCAAAAGGTGGAAACATTGGGTGTGTTTCCTTACACCGATTGTCATGTTTACCTATCAGTAAAAGTGGGTACCTGGGTGTTAGTCGACTGGCGTGGGTCACATCCTGGGTGTTAGTCGACTGGCGTGGGTCACATCCTGGGACAAAATTGACCTAATTTACCCGAAATACTCTTCATCTTGTTAACAAGCGACTTTCTATATAGTAGTGTCCTTGATGTCATCTAGACCTGTACACCTTGTACATTTACTTGTAGAAATAAAGACTTTATTATTATATTTGTTAGTAGATTTTCTATACACTTTGAAGAGAAGTTTGTCACTGTCAGACCTTCACAAGAGGATGTCGAGGAAAGAAAATTTGTCCTCCTGTGCAGGTTTCTCGACAGTGACAAACCTCTCTTGAAAATGTATAGAAAACTTACCAACAAGGACGATCTTAGACACTCATATTTACACCAAAACACCCGCAGTAAAAGAGGTATCCTCACTGGCTTCTTAACAGCTCTTCGTATCTCCAACTCTTGTTTCCTTGAAGAGGAATGTATCTATATACCACAAGCCTTTACACGTCTTCTGCTTCTATCTTTCGTCATCCGGAAGTGTAGACTCAAGGCAGAAGCTATCAACAAATCTACCATGGAACAGCCCTCTATGCAGTTCATAGTGCTCCCATATGGTGATGCTGCCACGAATACTCGCCAGGTACTTGATATGAGAAATATTCACGTCTTCTCCTTAAACTCATCATCTATCAAAGACCTCAAAACGAAACATAACCCCACACCTCTAACTTACACAGCAGGCGTCTACACCATCCCTTGTGGATACTGTCCCAAAAAATATGTAGGGAAAACAGGCAGATATCTTTCAGTTCACCTGAACAAACATCGAAATGCCAGCAATAGAGATGACTTAAGGTACGCCTGTGTCCTCCACAGGGACTCCATGGGACATTTGATGAATTGGGATGAGGTGCGACTCGTCCTCGCCAAGAAAGACCTTAGATTCTGACGATGTCTGAAAACCTCGCTAATCGCCGTCACCGATACCATAGAAAACAATACTAGAAACAACAAAATTTCTAAAACATTAATATATATTATACTCAACCAAGAAAAGCGCCACCTACCCAGCAACGCAGGAGTCACATGATTCCATCGTCTAATCATCCTCATTCCGATATGACATTCTTCAGGTTACCATGCGTCACTCACACCTCACTCTCCGCCTATATACGTCCTAGTGTTTGCTTACGTGTTTTTCTAAACCAACTTGTCGGTATCTATTACCAAGGTTTATGAAAGGATCCATGTCTTACATTGCTTACCTTACTACCCATCTCCCCACCCATGTCTTACAGTGCTCCGAATACTACCTATGTCTCCACCTATGTCTTACAGCATCTTCCACCTACTACACATGTGTCCGGATGCTGAGAAGAAAAATTAGGATTCTATGCTAAAGCTGAAAAGGCAACAAGGTAATACAAATTACAGTATATAAAAAAGATATATATGATGTGGATAAAAATTTTTCCAGAAACCACAGATATTAAGAGTTTGTATTAAACGTTCTAAAACAAAACAGTATTGTTTTAATACGTAAATTAAAAATATTATTATGCATATTTAGCAGATTATACAAAAAAAATGCAGATAAAAATTGTTATTTAACAAGCTATAAGAAAATTAAGAAACAATACAAGAAGCCATTTGTCATCCAAACAATCCTTGGAAGACGAAAAGAATTTTGTAAAAAAGTATGTGGACACGTTTTGTGGTCCAATGTTGAACTGTTATAAGTTCAATGAAGCTGGACGCTTTTCTTGACGAGGAAGGTGTCGCCTTAGATGTTCTGGTTTGTTGTGCTGGAACACTTGTACCTATAATAAACAAAGTACACATTGATTATAATTTTTCACGTAAAATGGTAAATGGACTCAAAAATGGTAAAATGCCTAGATATAACAAAAACATCCTAAACTGTAGTTTGTATTTGAGAACAAGTGACGCCAGTTTCTCAATCTTGCCTCTTTTGTAATTAATAGTAATTAGTAACAAGAGACTCTTGGTTCAATTAATTAGGCAACATATAGATGATGTTAGATAAGATAAGATAAGATAAAATTTCGTTCGGATTTTTAACCTCGGAGGGTTAGCCACCCAGGAAAGTCAGTGCGTCATCGAGGACTGTCTAACTTATTTCCATTGGGGTCCTTAATCTTGTCCCCCAGGATGCGACCCACACCAGTCGACTAACACCCAGGTACCTATTTGCTGCTAGGTGAACAGGACAATAGGTGTAAGGAAACGTGTCGAAATGTTTCCACCCGCCGGGAATCGAACCCGGGCCCTCCGTGTGTGAAGCGGGAGCTTTAGCTACCAGGCCACCGGTACTTGATGCAATGTACACAGACCACAGCTGATATCAGTGACATACTATTGCGACCCCTGAATGGGTCACAATGTATATAATGTATATTACCTATTCATATAATTTTATATTGCTTATATTTGCAATATTAGCTAAATCGTAAATATATTGATTTATATTATTATTTGACTTATTTATATTATTAGGTAGGATGTAACATTTATATATTATTCAGTGCTCATAGTTCGAGTGTTAAGTAGCTGACAGCATTGTCTAACTACTATAATTATCACTCCCCTCGTTTCTTTGCTGGCTTCTCTGTAGTTGCTGGGCAGCAGCAGTCCACGGAGAGCCACATGATCAGGGTGAGGTGATCAAACCTCACCTGGAGGAGAGTCTGCCTGACCTGCCCTCGCTCTCTCGTCTGGTTGACGTTGCTTCCTTCTCCAGCTCTCCCTTGTTGGCCCTAGTTGGAAGATCGTCTCTGTCGCTTTCTTGTTGGTTCTGTGTAACTCTGCTCACAGAACATGGCCTAGACTTAGTGATTTTCGACGTTGTACTGAGGTTGTGTGTCACATAGACACTCTGAGAAACTCAGGTCCTGAGCTGTAGCTTCCTGTCACAGTCGGGGATTTTCTTATGCTGAACTTAGATTCAGTAGTATGGGAGTTTTGTGACTTTTGTGGAGGATCTGCAGATGGTCCCTACTTAGTGTCATTATATTATCTCCTTGTTCCTGATTCTGTGTCCCTGTTGCTTGTTATATTGCTGTTCGGCTGAGCAGTCATTTTACTGTTCAAGCAAGTTGTCCTGATCGCCAGGTTGGTCACGAAGTTAGTTTATGTGAGGACTTTTAGTCAATCACTGGTTAAGTCTAGTCTAGTCAAGTGTTGAGACTTAGTGAACTACTTAGAGCACTAACACACATGCACAGAAACTTACTTGCATATATTTGTATTATGTTATTAAATACTAACAATGTACCAGACGGTACTTAAAAGCCATAAAGATGTGATATGTGTCTTCAGCACAATACTACTGTACACCAGAGAAGTGTAGCAACTTGTATCCTATATTATATTCAACTGATTAATTTACTTTGATATTATACACCTAGACAACTTCATTGTTATTAATAAATTTATTAAATTTTAATTTCTTTAGTTAGTAGACTACCAGTTGTAATCCTGAAGCACTATTGAATCTTACTAAATTCTAATGGATAATTGGACAAGGATACTGACTACTTGTTACGAAAACCCAGTAACAGGCTGGATGCTAGAAGGGCAGTCCTTTCTAGTATTCACTGGAGATCTCTATCATTATTAGATATCGTGTTATTTGTAACAAATGGGGGCCTGTCCGGGAGGCTTTTGATCCAAGGTGTTGGAGAAATTGTCCAGTTTGACACACTAGTAACTCTATGGTCAAACACTTTGAGTACTTTCCTAATTTGAAGACTTTGTCTTGTACAACATAATAAGTGGATGTATATACTTGACTGAATCTCTTGATCCAAGGAGATGGAAATACTGTTCATGAGCTCTAGCTCTAAGACAACCAACACTAAAATTCCTATTAGGATTAGAGTTTCCCATAATCACTCTCTCGTAGTACCTTTATTTTCGTGATGTATGTCAAAGTGAAACAGTTAATTGATACTCTGACTTTGAGTTGAGTACCTTAAAAACTTCAGACGTGTTGGCGAGTAGCCAAACATCTCTGTGTGACGTATAACAGGAATTACACTGCAGAAACTGTCAAAGCGTTAATTAAAGATATATTGTTTCCTGCTCATACAGAGATGTCTGATTATGATTCAGATACAGAGAGCATAGTGTCACTATTAAGAAGTATGACTATTGGGTGATGTAGAAGAGAGAGCAACTACAACTACGGCAGAAGTGTCTGAGCCTAGTGTAACTCCGTTCATGCTCACACCTTCCCGCCTGACTAACACAATAGTACAATGTGTAACTGGTAGTGTGACTCAGCCTCATACTAGTACCGTGTATGCTACACCTGTATCTACTTATCCTAGACCAGATCTATACTCTCTAGGGATGGCTGGACTAAGTGCCCGACCTACGGACCATCCAGAAAGACATGTTAATTTCCCCACTCCTCCGTTACCCACTGGTCCTATCTCTGAGGAACAATTTGAGAGGATGGAACACCTCATTGTGTTGCAGACTGCACAAATAGAGGCACAGGGGAAATTGAACGAAGAAGATTTCCAGAGAGAAAATGTTCGTCTCGGAAGACAACAGACTAATAGATCTGACAAAGTTGATAAACCTGTTAGTATAACACAGTACACATTTAATGTGCAGAAAGCTGCCTCAGTGGTTCCTAAGTTTTTTGAGAGTGACTTAGACACCTATTTTGATGTGTTTGAGAACCAGGCACGTGCTATGAACTGGCCACGTAAGCACTGGGCTACCTTGTTGCACACAACTTTGAGAGGAAGAGCTCCAACTTGTACTGCTGCTTTACCATTTGCCAAGTACATTAGTTATGACGCTGTCAAGGAAACTATTCTAGAGACATATAACTTGTTACCGGTAAGTTATCAACGTGCATTTCGTAAGCTACAACGACGACAAGATCAAACTTGTGTAGAGTTTGGTCATGAGAAAAAAGTTGCATTTGAGAGGCGGTGCAGAACTGCTAAGTACAATAATTATGACAGTTTGGTTCAATTGTTACTTCACGAAGAATTTTACAACTGTATGTCTGCTGATATACAAGAATATCTGATCGATCATACTACCTCGGATATTCTGGAAACTGCAGCATTAGCAGACAATTACAAGATTTCTCACAAACTTGTATGTACTAAAACACACAGAAACAAGGTACCTTAAAATTGTCCTCGAAGTTGGCAACCTAAATCAGCTGATCAGTGCCGGCCTGGTGTACCTGCTACTGTAACTTCTCGTACCTTTACCAAGAAAACTCACAATCCTGAATCTGTCTCTGAATCTCTGATACCGAGAAGAAGAAAGTTAATGTACCTATTGTAACAGAAAAGAACATGCTAGAGAGTATTGTTATAAGTTAGAAAGAGATACGAGAAGCAGTCGTGCGGCTGGCACCCCTACACAAGCTGTATCCTCTTCCATGCAGCAAAGGCACCAAAATTCTAGTAATACTTCTGATCCCACTGTTTTAGATATTACTCAGAATAGATGACTAGCATCAGAAAGTGTATCTGATGAAAAGATTCGTTCAGCGATGAGTCCTTACTTATCGAGAGGCAAAGTAGGACTTGGTGAATCACATCTAACTGAGATAATTACTTTCAGAGACACTGGCAGTTATCTCACATTATTGAGAGAAGCTGTACTGCCCATAACTGATGTACTGTTAGAAGCCCATGGTGGGGCTGTTATAAAAGTGCCTCTACACAAAGTTTACATTGAAACAACAGCTCAGGGCCTGAGTTTCTCAGAGTGTCTATGAGACACACAACCTCAGTACGTCAAAAATCACTAAATCTAGGCTATGTTCTGTGAACAGAGTTACACAGAACCAACAACAAGAAAGTGACAGAGACGATCTTCCAACAAGGGCCAACAAGGGAGAGCTGGAGAGGGACGTCTTGTTGGAAGCAATGTCAACCAGACAAGATAGCGAGGGCAGGCCAGGCAGACTCTCCTCCAGGTGAGGTTTGATCACCTCACCCTGATCATGTGACTCTCCGTGGACTGCTGCTGCCCAGCAACTACAGAGAAGCTGGCAGCAAAATGAGCGAAGCGATAATTACAGTAGTTAGACAATACTGTCAGCTATTTAACACTCACGAACTATGAGCACTGAATAATATATAAATGTTACATCCTACCTAATAATATAACTAAATCAAATATTAATGTAAAGTAATATATTTTTCGATTTAGCTAATATCGCAAATATAAGCAATATAAAATTATATAATACTTGACGTGCTGTTGGAGTGTGAGCAAAGTAACATTTATGAAGGGATTCAGGGAAACCGGCAGGCCGGACTTGAGTCCTGGAGATGGGAAGTACAGTGCCTGCACTCTGAAGGAGGGGTGTTAATGTTGCAGTTTAAAAACTGTAGTGTAAAGCACCCTTCTGGCAAGACAGTGATGGAGTGAATGATGGTGAAAGTTTTTCTTTTTCGGGCCACCCTGCCTTGGTGGCCACCCTGCCTTGGTGGCCACCCTGCCTTGGTGGGCCACCCTGCCTTGGTGGCCACCCTGCCTTGGTGGCCACCCTGCCTTGGTGGGCCACCCTGCCTTGGTGGCCACCCTGCCTTGGTGGCCACCCTGCCTTGGTGGCCACCCTGCCTTGGTGGGCCACCCTGCCTTGGTGGCCACCCTGCCTTGGTGGCCACCCTGCCTTGGTGGCCACCCTGCCTTGGTGGCCACCCTGCCTTGGTGGGCCACCCTGCCTTTGTGGGCCACCCTGCCTTGGTGGCCACCCTGCCTTGGTGGCCACCCTGCCTTGGTGGCCACCCTGCCTTGGTGGCCACCCTGCCTTGGTGGGCCACCCTGCCTTGGTGGCCACCCTGCCTTGGTGGCCACCCTGCCTTGGTGGCCACCCTGCCTTGGTGGCCACCCTGCCTTGGTGGGCCACCCTGCCTTGGTGGCCACCCTGCCTTGGTGGCCACCCTGCCTTGGTGGCCACCCTGCCTTGGTGGGCCACCCTGCCTTGGTGGCCACCCTGCCTTGGTGGCCACCCTGCCTTGGTGGCCACCCTGCCTTGGTGGCCACCCTGCCTTGGTGGGCCACCCTGCCTTGGTGGGCCACCCTGCCTTGGTGGCCACCCTGCCTTGGTGGCCACCCTGCCTTGGTGGCCACCCTGCCTTGGTGGGCCACCCTGCCTTGGTGGGAATCAGCCAGTGTGTTAATAAAAAAAAAATTATATGAACAGGTAATACACTTTG
This sequence comes from Cherax quadricarinatus, assembly GCF_026875155.1. Lineage (NCBI taxonomy): Eukaryota > Metazoa > Arthropoda > Malacostraca > Decapoda > Parastacidae > Cherax > Cherax quadricarinatus. Next base: position 33,800,982 of record NC_069439.1, read on the forward strand.
CTTGACTAAAAATAAGAAAGTTTCTCATAGTGAAAATATTAACAGAAAAACCAGATTATTATTATAATAAAAAAGAAGCGCTAAACCACAAGGGCCATACAGCTAGAAAAACCAGAGAGTTTCCTGATATTTACACTCACACCACCAGAGGAATAAACCAGAGAGTTTCCTGGTGTTTATACTCACACCACCAGAGGAATAAACCAGAGAGTTTCCTGGTGTTTATACTCACACCACCAGAGGAATAAACCAGAGAGTTTCCTGGTGTTTATATTCACACAACCAGAGGAATAAACCAGAGAGTTTCCTGGTGTTTACACTCACATCACCAGAGGAATAAACCAGAGAGTTTCCTGGTGTTTATATTCACATCACAAGAGGAATAAACCAGAGAGTTTCCTGGTGTTTATATTCACATCACAAGAGGAATAAACCAGAGAGTTTCCTGGTGTTTATATTCACACAACCAGAGGAATAAACCAGAGAGTTTCCTGGTGTTTATATTCACATCACAAGAGGAATAAACCAGAGAGTTTCCTGGTGTTTATATTCACATCACCAGAGGAATAAACCAGAGAGTTTCCTGGTGTTTATATTCACATCACAAGAGGAATAAACCAGAGAGTTTCCTGGTGTTTATATTCACATCACCAGAGGAATAAACCAGAGAGTTTCCTGGTGTTTATATTCACATCACAAGAGGAATAACCAGAGAGTTTCCTGGTGTTTTATTCACATCACCAGAGGAATAAACCAGAGAGTTTCCTGGTGTTTATATTCACACAACCAGAGGAATAAACCAGAGAGTTTCCTGGTGTTTATATTTCACACCACCAGAGGAATAAACCAGAGAGTTTCCTGGTGTTTATATTCACATCACCAGAGGAATAAACCAGAGAGTTTCCTGGTGTTTATATTCACACAACCAGAGGAATAAACCAGAGAGTTTCCTGGTGTTTATATTCACATCACAAGAGGAATAAACCAGAGAGTTTCCTGGTGTTTATATTCACATCACCAGAGGAATAAACCAGAGAGTTTCCTGGTGTTTATATTCACATCACAGAGGAATAAACCAGAGAGTTTCCTGGTGTTTATATTCACATCACCAGAGGAATAAACCAGAGAGTTTCCTGGTGTTTATATTCACATCACAAGAGGAATAAACCAGAGAGTTTCCTGGTGTTTATATTCACATCACCAGAGGAATAAACCAGAGAGTTTCCTGGTGTTTATATTCACACAACCAGAGGAATAAACCAGAGAGTTTCCTGGTGTTTATATTCACACCACCAGAGGAATAAACCAGAGAGTTTCCTGGTGTTTATATTCACATCACAAGAGGAATAAACCAGAGAGTTTCCTGGTGTTTACACTCACATCACCAGAGGAATAAACCAGAGAGTTTCCTGGTGTTTACACTCACACCACCAGAGGAATAAACCAGAGAGTTTCCTGGTGTTTATATTCACATCACAAGAGGAATAAACCAGAGAGTTTCCTGGTGTTTACACTCACATCACCAGAGGAATAAACCAGAGAGTTTCCTGGTGTTTATATTCACATCACAAGAGGAATAAACCAAAGAGGCGAGAGAAGCACCTAACTCGCGTTTCGCACAAGTGAGGTGATACATAACCCATGTATCACACAAGTGAGGCAATGCATATCCCATGTATCACACGAGTGAGGTGACGCATATCCCATGTATCACACAAGTGAAGTGACGCATATCCCATGTACACACAAGTGAAGTGAGCTACCATGTATCACACAGTGAGGTGACGCATATCCCATGTATCACACAAGTGAGGTGACGCATATCCCATGTATCACACAAGTGAGGTGACGCATATCCCATGTATCACACAAGTGAGGTGACGCATATCCCATGTATCACACAAGTGAGGTGATACATAACCCATGTATCATACAAGTGAGGTGATACATAACTTATGTATCATAAGAGTGAGGTGATACATAGCCAATGTATCACACAAGTGAGGTGATGCATAACCCATGTATCACACAAGTGAGGTGATACATAACCCATGTATCATACAAGTGAGGTGATCTCAGTAGTAGTAACCAGTTACCAGTAACCACGGTGCCAGTTGACTCACGACCAACCGTCTCTGCCTGAGTCACTGTCTATTCATATTGCGCTGACCTGACAGTATTCAAAGACCCTCTCACATATGGGTACGTGGGCGGCCGGTCAGCCAGTGTTACGAGAGGAGCTAGTGAGATAGGTACGGCTGTAAGGGCGCAACCCACATTATATGTAATTATACGTACTACCAGCCTACGTGAGTATTTCTTACCTAATCCACGTGTCGAACTCCCACATGATAGTGATACATAGCCAATGTATCACACAACGAGGAGATACATAACTCAGTTATTACGCAAGGGAGGTGATACATAATTCACTGATGTATTACCTCTTCAGCATGACACCCGAGTGATGCATCACCACACTAGTATACCTGATTTATGTATCACTACACTAGCATGATACCTGAGTTATGTATCACCACACTAGCATGATACCCGGGTTATGTATCACCACACTAGCATGACACCTGAGTGATGTATCACCACACTAGCATGATACCTGAGTTATGTATCACCACACTAGCATGACACCTGAGTTATGTATCACCACACTAGCATGACACCTGAGTTATGTATCACCACACTAGCATGATACCTGAGTTATGTATCACCACGCTAGCATGATACCTGAGTTATGTATCACCACACTAGCATGATACCTGAGTGATGTATCACCACGCTAGCATGACACCTGAGTTATGTATCACCACACTAGCATGATACCTCAGTGATGTATCACCATGCTAGCATGACACCTGAGTTATGTATCACCACACTAGCATGATACCTGAGTTATGTATCACCACACTAGCATGACACCTGAGTTATATATCACCGCACTAGCATGACACCTGAGTTATATATCACCGCACTAGCATGACACCTGAGTTATATATCACCACACTAGCATGACACCTGAGTTATGTATCACCGCACTAGCATGACACCTGAGTTATATATCACCACACTAGCATGACACCTGAGTTATGTATCACCGCACTAGCATGACACCTGAGTTATGTATCACCACACTAGCATGACACCTGAGTTATGTATCACCACACTAGGATGACACCTGAGTTATGTATCACCAATAAGATCAATATGAACATAAGCGGATAATCACAATAGCTCAGGTTATTCTGTTTAATTTTTCAATGTGGCAAGTTTAATATTTATACGCTGTCACGTGTGTGTGTGTGTGTGTGTGTGTGTGTGTGTGTGTGCAAGGAGGTGTGCAAGAGTGCTAGAAGAGCAGAAGGCATGCAAGAGTGCCAGAAGAGTTGGAGGTATACAAGAGTGCTAGAAGAGCAGAAGGTATACAAGAGTGCTAGAAGAGCTGGAGGTATACAAGAGTGCTAGAAGAGCTGGAGGTATACAAGAGTGCTAGAAGAGCAGAAGGCATGCAAGAGTGCCAGAAGAGTTGGAGGTATACAAGAGTGCTAGAAGAGCAGAAGGTATACAAGAGTGCTAGAAGAGCTGGAGGTATACAAGAGTGCTAGAAGAGCTGGAGGTATACAAGAGTGCTAGAAGAGCTGGAGGTATACAAGAGTGCCAGAAGAGCTGGAGGTATACAAGAGTGCTAGAAGAGCTGGAGGTATACAAGAGCGCTAGAAGAGCTGGAGGTATACAAGAGTGCTAGAAGAGGAGAAGGTATACAAGAGTGCCAGAAGAGCTGGAGGTATACAAGAGTGCTAGAAGATCATGAGGTATACAAGAGTGCTAGACATCAATACATCAGAGAGAGAGTTGAGATGTATATATTATAAAATGTCTCTGCAAACGTCTTCAGTTACATTAGAACTAAAATAACTTCAGGAATGTGATCAGTTATGGAAAATTGATCAACACTACCAGCAAGTTTATATGGACACGTGTGAAGAAGTTTAGATTTCTGCCTAAACTGCAATGCCTGTTTGTAGTTACGAACAGATTCACGGCCGAACGACTTACCATTTAATACATGGACTAGCACCTCGGCGACGGGAGCGCTGCTGGGGTTGCAGGAGTATGTGCCGGAGTCCTTGACGGACGCACCTCTTACAAAGAGGTTGGTGGTGGTTCTGGGACCCTTCTCTGTCAACACACTCACTCCTCCCCGCTCACTGTCGTACGTGATGACCTGCAACAACACAGTGTTACTCACTCTGTCAATACACTCGATCAACACACATGACTGACAAGGTGACACACAACATGGACAAGATAACACACATGACAACAAGATGACTCGTATTGAAATGAAAAAATAACACATACGAGGTACATGGCGACACATATGAGAGCTGACACATGAGAAAAGGGACAGATAAAAGAGGGACAGTCACAAATCCATGAGAGACAAGGCAATACAAACTCATGAGGTACAAGGTGACACATACTTGAAGGACAAAGTGACACATACATAAGGAAGAAACGGATGCATACATGAGGAACATTGGGACACATATTAGAGAGAAAACGTGACATATGCTTGACGGACTAGGTGACACCTGAGGGACAGTGACCCATGTAAAAGACAAATGGAGACATGTACATTAGAGAGAGTGACCTATATATACGGAACAAGGTGACAAATTTGAGGAATAATTTGGCACATTTAAGAGGGAAAAGATGACACATAAGGGAGAGGCATTATATACACCACATAAGTAGCATTATATACACCACATAAGTAGCATTATATACACCACATAAGTAGCATTATATACACCACATAAGTAGCATTATATACACCACATAAATAGCATTATATACACCACATAAGTAGCATTATATACACCACATAAGTAGCATTATATACACCACTTAAGTAGCATTATATACACCACATAAATAGCATTATATACACCACATTAGTAGCATTATAAACACCACATAAGTAGCATTATATGCACCACATAAGTAGCATTATATACACCACATAAGTAGCATTATATACACCACATAAGTAGTATTATATACACCACATAAGTAGCATTATGTACATCACATAAGTAGCATTATATACACCAACATAAGTAGCATTTATATCACCACATAAGTAGCATTATATACACCACATAAGTAGCATTATATGCACCACATAAGTAGCATTATGTACATCACATAAGTAGCATTATATACACCACATAAGTAGCATTATATACACCATATAAGTAGCATTATATACACCACATAAGTAGCATTATATACACCACATAAGTAGCATCATATACACCACATAAGTAGCATTATATACACCACATAAGTAGCATTATATACACCACATAAGTAGCATTATATACACCACATAAGTAGTATTATATACACCACATAAGTAGCATTATGTACACCACATAAGTAGCATTATATACACCACATAAGTAGCATTATATACACCACATAAGTAGTATTATATACACCACATAAGTAGCATTATATACACCACATAAGTAGCATTATATACACCACATAAGTAGCATTATATACACCACATAAGTAGTATTATATACACCACATAAGTAGCATTATAATACACCACATAAGTAGCATTATATACACCACATAAGTAGCATTATATACACCACATAAGTAGTATTATATACACCACATAAGTAGCATTATATACAACACATAAGTAGCATTACATACACCACATAAGTAGCATTATATACACCACATAAGTAGTATTATATACACCACATAAGTAGCATTATATACACCACATAAGTAGCATTATGTACACCACATAAGTAGCATTATATACACCACATAAGTAGCATTATATACACCACATAAGTAGTATTATATACACCACATAAGTAGCATTATATACACCACATAAGTAGCATTATATACACCACATAAGTAGCATTATATACACCACATAAGTAGTATTATATACACCACATAAGTAGCATTATATACACCACATAAGTAGCATTATATACACCACATAAGTAGCATTATATACACCACATAAGTAGCATTATATACACCACATAAGTAGCATTATATACACCACATAAGAAGCATTATGTACACCACATAAGTAGCATTATATACACCACATAAGTAGCATAACATACACCACATAAGTAGCATTATATACACCACATAAGTAGCATTATATACACCACATAAGTAGCATTATATACACCACATAAGTAGCATTACATACACCACATAAGTAGCATTATATACACCACATAAGTAGCATTATATACACCACATAAGTAGCATTATATACACCACATAAGTAGCATTATATACACCACATAAGTGCATTATATACACTACATAAGTAGCATTATATACACCACATAAGTAGCATTATATACACCACATAAGTAGCATTATATACACCACATAAGTAGCATTATATACACCACATAAGTAGCATTATATACACCACATAAGTAGCATTATATACACCACATAAGTAGCATTATATACACCACATAAGTAGCATTATATACACCACATAAGTAGTATTATATACACCACATAAGTAGCATTATATACACCACATACGTAGCATTATATACACCACATAAGTAGTATTATATACACCACATAAGTAGCATTATATACACTACATATGAAGTATTATATACACCACATAAGTAGCATTATATACACCACATAAGTAGTATTATATACACCACATAAGTAGTATTATATACACAACATAAGTGGCATTATATACACCACATAAGTAGCATTATATACACCACATAAGTAGCATTATATACACCACATAAGTAGCATTATATACACCACATAAGTAGCATTATATACGCCACATAAGTAGCATTATATACACCACATAAGTAGCATTATATACACCACATAAGTAGCATTATATACACCACATAAGTAGCATTATATACACCACATAAGTAGCATTATATACACCACATAAGTAGTATTATATACACCACATCAGTAGCATTATATACACCACATAAGTAGTATTATATACACCACATAAGTAGTATTATATACACCACATAAGTAGCATTATATACACCACATAAGTAGTATTATATACACCACATAAGTAGCATTATATACACCACATAAGTAGTATTATATACACCCACTAAGTAGCATTATATACACAACATAAGTAGTATTATATACACCACATAAGTAGTATTATATACACCACATAAGTAGCATTATATACACCACATAAGAAGTATTTTATACACAACACAAGTAGCATTATATACACCACATAAGTAGCATTATATACACCACATAAGTAGCATTATATACACAACATAAGTAGCATTATATACACCACATAAGTAGCATTATATACACCACATAAGTAGCATTATATACACCACATAAGTAGCATTATATACACCACATAAGTAGCATTATATACACCACATAAGTAGCATATTACAACCTAGGATTTCAAATGCCTGTTATCCCAGGTGTAATGGGAGCAAATAAACACAGTAGAAAAAGTTTAGACTTATATTATCCTTCACCAATTTATAACAGCAATATGTACACTATGTACAGAGATAAGTATAGTGCACTCCACGGTAAGCAAAGCAGAAAGAGAAGCCACAAGATAGCAGACCGTGCTTCAACCAGCTCTAGAATGGGAATGACCAGGGCAGACAGGAGAGCGGTATCCACATAACCTCTGCGATTGCCAATCCCACCTTCTTATTGGCTAGAACCTGGTCACTAGTTGAACGATGGGGCCCCATCATCAACTCTTAGCAACCTGGTTCGCTGGTTGGGGGAGATAACCTGTAAATGAGGGTGTTTCCATGCGCCGAATAAAGGTTACGTACTCTTTGCATGCCACACCCCCACCCCCGAGAAGGCTCAGGATTAGGCTGCACCTCCCAGTGGAACCGTGCCGCCATGGCACAAAATATGGGACCGCCTATCCTCTCCACCATCCAACTCTTAGATAGAGCCAGCTTTCCTAGTGACCAAAGCCCAAAACCCTAAATAGGTGAGACAGCATCAGATAGGCCAACATAGGCCAAGATAAAGCGGGCGGTGCCCCTAT
>NC_069439.1:33814627-33868106 GCF_026875155.1 Cherax quadricarinatus
CCTGGAGTTCAACCCCATCAAGTGCAAAGTCATAAAAATTGGGGAAGGGCAAAGAAAACCATAGACGGAGTACAGTCTAGGGGGCCAGAGACTACAAACCAAATAATTGCTGCAGTATATGGGCGCTGGCAAACCTAAGAACAGCATTCCGACATCTAAATAAGGAATCATTCAGGACCCTGTACACTGTGTACGTTAGGCCCATATTGGAATATGCAGCGCCAGTTTGGAATCCTCACCTAGCCAAGCATGTAAGGAAACTAGAGAAAGGGCAAAGGTTTGCAACAAGACTAGTCCTAGAGCTAAGAGGTATGTCCTACGAGGAGAGGTTAAGGGAAACCGACCTAACGACACTGGATGACAGGATAGATAGGGGGATATGATAACGACATACAAAATACTGAGAGGTATAGACAGGGTGCACAGACAGGATGTTCCAGAGATGGGACACAACAACAAAGGGTCACAGTTGGAAGTTGAAGACTCAGATGAACCAGAGGGATATAAGGAAGTATTTCTGGGTAGTGATGTAGTGGAGGCAGGATCCATACATAGCTTTAAGAAGAGGTATGATAAAGCTCACGGAGCGGGAAGAGTGACTTATTATTGGCCAGTTAAAGAGGCAGGACGAGGAGCTGTGAATCGACCCACAACTAGTTGAGCTCGACTAGGTGAGTACACTTCATAAAAACGACCGAGAAGTATGCGAGGAGCTCAACATGAGATATAAGGAAGTATTTGCAGTGGAGACAGAAAGGACTCCTGGGAGTCAGAACAGAGGGGGACACCAACAAGGGATATACCAACAAGTGCTGGATGAAATACACACAACAGCGGAAGAGGTGATGAAGCTGCTAAGTTAACTTGATACCTCAAAGGCGGTGGGACCGGACCTCTCCCAGTGGGTCTTTAGAAAGGAAGCAAAGACACTGTGTGTGCCACTAACAGCAGTGTTCAACACACCTTTGAAACTGGGCAACTACCTGAGGTATGGAAGACTGCAAATGCAATCCCATTTTTTATAGTGGTAGACACGAAGCATTAAACTACAGACCAGTGTCACTGACATGTATGGTATGCAGAGTCATAGAGAAGATTATTAGGAGGAGAGTGGTGGAGCACCTAGAAAGGAACAAGCTCATACACGACAACCAGCACGGTTTCAGGGAAGGGAAATCCTGACACAAACCTACTGGAGTTTTATGACAAGGTAATTAAAGATACGAGAGGGGTGAGTATATTGCATTTTCTTGAACTGCAAGAAGGCTTTCGACAGAGTTCCTCACAAGAGATTAGTGCAAAAAGCTAGAGGATTAGGCATGCACAGCAGGAAAGGCACTGTAATGGATCAGAGAATACATGACAGGAAAGCAACAACGAGTCATGGTATGTGACGAGGTGTCAGAGTGGGCGCCTGTGATGAGTGGGGTTCCACAGGAGTCAGTCCTAGGACTGAAGCTGTGTTCTGGTATATGTGAATGACATAACAGAAGGGATAGACTCAGAAGTGTCCCCGTTTGCAGATGATGTGAATTAAATCAGATGAGGTTCAGATAGATCTACAAAGGGACCTGGACCTGGTCCAGCAACTGCCTTCTGGAATTAATCCCGAGAAATGCAAAGTCATGAAAATTGGGGAAGGGCAAAGAAGACCACAGAATGAGTATAGGCTAGGTGGTCAAAGACTGCAAACCTCACTTAAGGAAAAGGATCTTGGGGTGAGTATAATACCGAGCACATCTCCTGAGGCACACGAACCAGATAACTGCTGCAGCATATGGGCACTTGGCAAACCTAAGAACAGCATTCCAATGCCTCAGTAAGGAATCGTTCAAGACTCTGTACAACGTGTATGTTAGGCCCATATTGGAGTATGCAGCACCAGTTTGGAACACACCTGGTCAAGCACGTCAAGAAAATAGAGAAAGTGCCAAGGTTTGCAACAATACTAATTCCAGAGCTAAGGGGAATATCCTACGACGAAAGGTTATGGGAAATTTTTACTAATGAGACTGGACGACAGGAGGGTTAGGGGAGACATGATAACGACATACAAAATACTGCGAGGAATTGAGGTGGACAGAGATAGGAAGTTCCAGGGATGGGGCGCAGAAAAAAGGGGTCACAATTGGGAGTTTTCAGGAAGGTTAATGGTCTGGCAAGTGACGTAGTGGAGACAGGAACCATACAGTTTTAAGATGAGATTTGATAACGGTCATGGAGCAGTGAGAGAGAGGACCTAGTAGCGATCAGTGAAGAGGCAGGTCCAGAAGCTATGATTCGAACCATGCAACCACAAATAGGTGAGTGCAAATATATGAGTACACACACACACACACACACACACACACATACACACACACACGCTCACACACACACACACACACACACACTCAATCATGCATGCATACATACACACACAATCATACACAAACACACACACCTACATACACCTACACACACATACACACACAATCATGTATTCATGAATACATACACACACAATCATACAAAAATACACACATAAAATGAGGCCTCAGAGGGGAAGTCAGAGACTCTGGGGACAAGAGGAAGATGGGTTTGGGAAAGAAGAGTGGAGCTGTGGAAAAAGATGGACCAAGTGTGGGAAAGCTTACTAGATGAGCTTTCTGTGAGAATAGAGAAGAGGATGGAGGCAGAGAAGAAAAAGTGGGAATCGAGAGCTGAAGATGCAAACACCAAGATATGGGCCCTAGAAGACAAAGTAAATATGCTGATGCGAGATAAAGGGCCAACAACCAGAGGGGCCTTGGCATCTGGAGCAGGTACCCCAATACTAAATGAGGGGTGTGAAGGAGAGAAAGGAGACAAAATTTACATTGAGGTCCTAACAGGTCACCATGAAAGGTCGAGGAATGAAGGGTGGGCACACTGTTGGGAACAGGGAGAGCAGTATATGAGGGTGGATCAGGCATACACGAGGGAGGAGCTGGCATACATAAGGGGGGAGCAGGCAGAAGGCACGACCAGGCCATCTGGAGATACAGGAACTATTAATTAAGGTAATTGCTATGTATAAATGGGACCCAGAGACATGGAGGGAAAAGCAATGGGAGGAGGAGAAGGAAATTTTCAACTTCATCCACAGGTTTCAGAAGAGCAAAGGGAAGACGTATTATGAAAGATGGCGGGAGAAAATCAAGAGATTGAAAATATCATCAAAAAGGAGATGAGGACATGTCTGAGCTAATAAATTTTCAGAGAATAAGGGGGTACTCGATGGAGAGAAATTGGCCAGTCAAGCTTGATTTTTAAGACAAATGGTGCAGGAGATGATCTTGCAGGAGAAACCATGGCTAATGGACTCAGCAACATACTGGAGGGTGTTTCTAGACTGTGACAGAATAAGGACAGAACAATAATAGCTGAGAGAGAGGACACAGATGAAAGGAGAAAGAGAGTCAATAGAGAACAATTAAAGTCGAGTGGAGCAGAGTGCACAAACACTCACAAAACCACCCTCAGAAACCTGCAGCCAAACACACATCCCACGCTTACAACTGCCACCTCACAATGCACAGTAGAATTCCATAACATCCTGGGAGTGGGTGTCTTCACCCCTCCACAAAGCCCTCAAAATACAGTGTTGGAGAGGTGTGGTACACCAATGCTGATGGTATAACGAACAAGTGGGAGAAGTGGCATGAAGAAATCACAGAGGCGTCGCCAGACATCATAGCCCTCACAGAAACGAAGCTCTCAGGAATAACAACAAATTTCATCTTTCCAACTGGATATCAGATACTGAGGAAAGACAGATGGAACAGGTGGGAGGGGGTAAAGAGCGGCACTGCTCATCAAAAACCAATGAGATTTCGAGGAGTTGGAGAGAGGGGACAGAAGAGAAGCAAGGGACTATATGCAGGGACTATTATGCAGTGCCTATAATGTAGTTCCCATTATGTTCCTATTATGTAGTTCCTATTATGTAGGTGGTGATTGCAGTGATTCATAACCCATGACAGAACAACAGGGCAAAACTTCTGGTCGTGGTTGATTTCAATCACAAATAAATCGACTGGGAAAACCTGGAGCCACATGGGGGCCCAGAAACGTGGAGGACTAAGATGTTAGAGGTAGTACTGGAAAACCTCATGCAGCAACATGTTAGGGACACTACCAGAGAGAGGGGGGAGAAGATGAACCAGCAAGACTGGACCTAGTATTCGCCTTGAGCAATGCACATATTGAGGACAATACATATGAAAGGCCTCTTGGATCTAGCGATCACGTGGTTCTAAGCTTCGAATACATAGTAGAGTTAGAAGTGGAGAGGGAGGCAGGAAGGTGCAAGGCCCAGAGGGACAGAGAACAGGCAGGGAAAACAGTAAATGAGATAATGGAAAATGTGACAACAATATGCAAGGAAGTGGAGATGTTTATACCCAAGGGCGACAGACATAATGAGAAGGCCAGGATGAGCCCTTGGTTCACACAAAGGTGTAGAGATGCTTAAACCAAGTTTGTTAGAGAATGGAAGACGTATAGAATGCGAAGGACCCAGGAGAAAAAGGAGAATAGTAGAAGAGCAAGAAATTAATATGCACAGGCAAGCAGACAGGCTCAGCGAAAATACAAAAATGACATAGCATCGAAAGCCAAGTCTGGTCTGAAGCTGTTGCAGAGTCAAATCAGGAAGAAAACAAGTCAGGTAATTAGGCTAAGGAAGGAAGGAGGGGAATTTACAAGAAACTACGTTGAAGTATGTGAGGAGCTCAACACGCGATTCAAAAAAAAATCACAGTGGAAACAGAAATGACTCCAGAAAGACCTAGAGGTGAGGTACACCAACAAGTGCTGGACATGATACATACGACCGAGGAGGAGGTGAAGAGGCTCCTAAGCGAACTAAATATCTCAAAGGCGATGGAGTGGAATATCTCTCTGTGAGCCCTGACAGAGGGAACAAAGATGCTCTGTCTACCACTAACAATCTTCAGCATATCTTTCGAAACTGAGTGACTACCTTAAGAATGGAAGACAGCAAATGTAGCCTCATGTTTTAAAAAAGGATACAGAGACAGCATTAAATTACAGACCAGTGTCACTGACATGCAGTGTGTGGAGAATATTATCAGGAGAAGAGTGGTGGACTACCTAGAAAGGAATGAGCTTATCAACGATAGCGAGCATGGATTCAGAGATGAGGAATCCTGTGTCACGATCCTACTAGAGTTCTATGACAAAGTGACAGCAGTAAGACAAGAGAGAGAGAGAGAGAGAGTAGGGTGGGTAGATTGCATTTTCTTGGACTGAAAAGAGGCTTTTGACACAGTTACACAAGAGATTAGTGCAAAAGCTGGAAGACCAGGCAGGTATAACAGGGAAGGCACTGCAATGGATCAGGGAATACCTGACAGGAAGGCATCAGCGAGTCTTGGTACGTTATGAGGTGTCAGAGTGGGTGCCTTTGACGAGCGGAGTTGCACAGGGGTCAGTCCTAGGACCAGTACTGTTTCTGGTATATGTGAATGACATGACGAAAGGAATAGACTCAGAAGTGTCCCTGTTTGTTGACGATGTGAAGTTAATGAGGAAAATTCAGTCAGAGGAGGACAAGGCAGGAATACAGAGGGATCTGGACAGGATGTAGGCCTGGTCCAGTAATTGGCTCCTGGAGTTCAACCCCACACCAAGTTCAAAGTCATGAAGATCGGGGAAGGGCAAAGAAGACCACAGACAGTACAGTCTAGGGGACTAAAGACCTCGCTCAAGTAAAAGTATCTTGGAGTGTGAATAATACTGACGACATCTCCTGAGGTGCACACCAGTCAAATAACTGCTGCACCATATGGGCGACTGGCTAACTTAAGAACAGCATTCCGGTATCTCAGTAAGGAGTCGTTCTGGACCGTGTACACCGTGAACGTTAGGCCCATATTGGAGTATGTAGCTCCAATTTGGAACTCACACCTGGCCAAGCACGTCAGTAAACTAGAAAAAGTGCAATGATTTGCAACGAGACTAGTCTCGGAGCTAAGCTGTATGTCCTACGAGGAGAGGTTAAAGGGAGCTCGACTTGACGATACTTGAGGATAGGGAGGACACGATAACGACATATAAAATACTGAGAGGAATCGACAAGATGGACAGAAACAGGGTGTTACAGAGATGGGACACAGCAACAAGGGGTCACAATTGGAAGTTGAATTCTCAGAAGAGCCACAGAGATGTTAGGAAGTATTTCCTCAATCACAGAGTTGTCAGGAAGTGGAATTGTCTGGAAAGTGAGGTAGTGGAGGCAGGTACCATACATAGCTTTAAGAGGGAAAGAGTGGATCTAGTAGTGACCAGTGAAGAGGCGGGGCAATCATAATTAGGTGAGTACACACATAATTAGGTGAGTACACACATACGTCTCTGAATTTTAGCTGCTCGGATGCGAGCGACACTTGCAGTATTGTTAATTGCTTAAAATCACTCGTACATGGCCGCAATAGTACGTGTACTGCTCGCAAAGATTGGTTTTTCAAAGAGGAGAATGAAATCTATCCTGTAGCTTCCATGACCATGTATGTGCTCGCACCAGGAGACATGTCCAGTGATGCTGGGCGCCTGATCTTTGTAGCTTTTATGGATCAGTAGTGTAAGGCATATTGGAATTGTTGTGGCTCGGGAGGCATGGTAACATATCTAGGGTTTTATTCCCAGTTAGTCACAGTGTTGATATTTCCTCAAACCCACCCGTTTGTGGATGTATTAACGATACATACATATATATATATATATATATATATATATATATATATATATATAATATTATATATATATATATATATATATATATATATATATATATATATATATATATATATATATATATATATATATATATATATATATATATATATATGAATGTCGTGCCGAATAGGTAAAGCTGGTCAAATAGCAAGAATTAATTTAAAATTAAGACATTTCTAAATATTTCTCTTATACGTTTAAAGATTTATTTACTTTTACATTTACGTTGATGTAAAAATTTATTTTGTACCAAAAGAGCCTTAGAAAACTTACCTAACCTTATTATATTAAGAGCAATTTAATTTATCCTAATCCAGCCAAATGTGTTTTAGATAAGTTTAAAATAATTAATAATAAACAAACACAATGAAATATATTTTTTTTTCGTTAGGTTCAGAATGATTTTTGCGAAATTATTGGACACACAAATTTGTGCTTACCTTATTCTGCAAGAAGAGTGTTGTTATTTAACACATTGTTGCAAGTTTTACCCACACCACCCACACCACCATATGTCCTCGGATCAAAGTAAAACACCTAGCTCTGCTGAGTGCTTGATTCTTGTAGGATTGCGTGGTCCCGTGGGTTAGAGCGTCATGTGATTTTCACTCACCATGAGGCGAGCCAAAACGACATGGGTTCGAATCCTCGGCTAGTCGCAGTATCGTTATTGATTAATACCACTCGTTCGTGGTTACAATAATTTATATATACTGCTCGTGAGGTTAGTACACCAAACAGGGAGTAGAATGTCCTTGGATCAAGGTAAAACACCTAACTCTGTTGAGTGCTTCAACCTTGTAGGATTGCGTGGTCCCGTGGGTTAAAGAATCGTGTGATTTTCAGTCATCATAAGGTGGGCCAAAACGACATGAGTTCGAATCCTTGCCTAGTCTCTGTGTTATTGATTATTATCATTATTATAATAAAAAAGAAGCACTAAGCCACAAGGGCTATACAGCGCTGCAGGGTAGGGAAGGAAGCGAGGGTATTGGGCGGCAGAAGGGGGGAGGGATGATCAGTAGGTTACAGAGAACAGAGGGGCAGGGGATAGTGCGGGGGGGTAAAGGGCAGCAAGAGATTGAGGTAGAAAGGGCTGAAGGTATCATCAGAGTTTGTGAAGTAAGTAAGTTGTTGTCAAAAAGTCAATGAGAGAGTCCGGATGAAAGGTGGGTCCATCAGCGAGAAGGGTAGGTAAAAAGAGAGCAGCGGAGCGAAGACGACGTTGGAGGTAAATTCTGCCTGCTCGTTGATAAAGTGGGCAGTCCAACAGAATGTGGCTGACTGATAATGGAACCTGACAATTCTCACAGAGAGGAGCAGGGCGCCTCTCCATGAGATATCCATGAGTAAGACAAGTATGGCAAATGCGAAGACGGGAGAGAGTAGTCTCGCAACCTCGACACTGGTGATAAGAAGACGGCCAGTAACCTATACTCGGTTTAATAGATTGAAGTTTATTACCGAGCATAGCAGACCAACGTTGTTGTCAACGGGTGTGAAGGTGGGTAGCTATTGCAGCAAAATAGTCCGTAAATGGAATACCTCTACATGAAACTGGTAGGTCATGTACTGCTGACCGCGCAGCAGTGTCTGCCTGTTCATTGCCCTGTACGTCAACATGACCAGGGACCCAACACAAAACAATGTCTTTATGCTTGGTAAAGATGCGACGTAGCCAAAGTTGGATACGGAGGATTAAGGGGTGAGGTGTATCAAATTTCTGTATAGCCTGTAAAGCACTAAGGGAGTGTGTTATTGATTAATACCAATCGTTCGTGGTCACAATAATTATATAATATATATATATATATATATATATATATATATATAATATATATATATATATAATATATATATATATATATATATATATATATATATATAATTATTGTAACTACGAACGATTGGTATTAATCAAACAGTGACATACGGGCGATCTTAAATAAGCAAGACAAGCCACAGTGGGTGGAAATATTTACCTCAAGTACTTTCACACTTCTCAGCGATGAAGTAGAAGTTCTCTCAGAGCAGTGCAGTGCGGGTCTGTAGTGACCGCAGCTTCTCTCAGAGCAGTGCAGTGCGGGTCTGTAGTGACCGCAGCTTCTCTCAGAGCAGTGCAGTGCGGGTCTGTAGTGACCTCAGCTTCTCTCAGAAGCTGCGGTCACTGACAGGAAAGGTTAATAACCTCAAAAGCTAAATTATTGTAGAATTATTATAATTATGGGGAGCGCTAAACCCATAGGATTATACAGCGCATGGGGAGGGGGTGAAGGTATTCAGGCTCAATTCAGGGACTGGAGAACAGATCCAACTCCTTAGATCAAGAGCCCCTCACCAGCATCAAGGAACCTCCCTTGAGGGGACAAAAGTTAAAATTCCTTATCTATACCTTGCTGTACATCACTTCACATGTCCGGCAACTCTAACCTTATTATTGTGCTTCCAGATGACGTAGGAAGGCGGCTTGGGCGTGAAGTCTACGACGCAGGTCAGGTTGATGTTGCTGCCATTGTTGATGAAGACGTTCCCACTCCCGTATATGGTCGTCATGGGCTCTGTAACACAAGCCTTGTTAGTGTTGCCACTCCCGTATATGGTCGTCATGGGCTCTGTAACACAAGCCTTGTTAGTGTTGCCACTCCCGTATATGGTCGTCATGGGCTCTGTAACACAAGCCTTGTTAGTGTTGCCACTCCCGTATATGGTCGTCATGGGCTCTGTAACACAAGCCTTGTTAGTGTTCCCATCCACAGCTACCTCATCTATTCTCTCCGTACCTGTGTCTCTGTCTCTCTCTGTCAACAAATCACTACAGACCGATTAAAGCAAAATGAATCCTCGGGCCCAGATGGACTTTTTTCAAGGGTTCGTAAGGAGTGCAAAATGGAACTTTGTGAACCATTAACTAGCATTTTAAATCTCTCTCTTCGAACAGGTGTAGGTATATGGAAGATGACTAATGTAATTCTTATTTCTAAAGCAGTGGGTAGTACATTTCCGTCAGCTTACTGCACAATAAGCCTGACCTTAATTGTTGGCTAATTACTAGAGTCAGTTATAGCTGATATTATAAGAAGCCATCTTGATAAGTATAATTTGACGTATGATACTCAGCATGGATTCACAAGGGGGCCATTCCTGCATAACTAACTTACTAACTTTCTTCAATAAAGCATTTGAGGCTATTTATCATGATAATGAATTCGATATTATTTATTTAGATTTTAGTAAAGCTTTTGATAGAGTAGCACACATAAGGCTGTTGAAGAAAGTGTCAACTCATGGTACTGAGGGAGAAGTGCTGTCATGGATAGAGTCATGGCTCACCAACAGGGAGCAGAGGGTTTGCATAAATGGAGTAAAATCTGGGCGGGGATCTGCAACAAATGGCGTTCCACAGGGATCAGTATTAGGGCCGTTGTTGTTCATAATATACCTTAATGACCTTGATGAGGGAATATGAAAAAAATCGTTGATGACACGAAAATAGGCAGGACAGTTGATTCAGATGAAGATGTCACTGAACTCCAGGTGGACTTAGACAAATTTATATCGTGGTTAGAAAAGTGACAGATGCAGTTCATTGAAGATAATTACAAAGTTCTGAAGCTCAGCAATGTCCATAACATTAGCACTTATAAACTAAATAATGCAGAACTTATCCACACAGAATGCTAAAAGAATTTGGAGGTTATGGTAAGCAGAAACCTCCAACCAAAACCTCAAACAAAACCTCAATGCCTAAGCATTCGTAATAAGGGATTCATAGCAAGAATTATGAGCAACAGAAGTCCAGAGGTTGTACTACAGCTCTACACATAAGTAAGGTCTCTTAAATTATGCAGCTTAGTTCTTGTCTCTATAATACAGACTGGAAATAAATTAATTAGAAAACATCTAGCGAAGAATAAAAAAAATTAATCCATTGCATAAGAAATATTCTTTTCGAAGAAAAATTGAAATCCCTTAAATTACATTTTCTTGTAAGATGAAGGAGAGAAGACATGATTGAAATGTTTAAGTAGAAGATGGGCATAAACAGAGAAATAAATAAGATCCTAACGTTATCCCTCCAAGAAAAAACTCGTTAATAATGGATTTAAACTGGATAAGTTTAGATTTAGTAAGGATATAGGAAAGTATTGGTTGCGAAATAGAGTACAGATATACCTCGCATATCCGGCCTGCCATTATCCTAACCTCGCTGATATCCGAACAGCCCCTGGAAAAGGACGAAATTCTAAAATTATTACCGAAACATGCGAACAACCGTTCGGATACGGCAGAAAGCTGAACCAAACTTAGCGCACACTTAAGTGTACCGGTCGGCCACTAGGAGCCGCGCTCTTCGCCTTCCTTTAACCATTATTACAGCTGTGTTTTTCCACAGCTATCTTGTGTATGGCACCAAAGAGGGACAGGAATGTGCTTACTCTAGAAAAAAAAAGAGGGAAATGTTGTTGGACGTGGATGCAGGTTGGTCCATGGCAGGAGGAAACACTCCAGAAGCTGACGTGCAGGACTGGCTAGTGTGACGATGCAGGTTGGTCCATGGCAGGAGGAAACACTCCAGAAGCAGACGTGCAGGACTGGCTAGTGACGATGAAGACTGGTGTGCAGTTTCTGACGGATGCAGAGATTGAAGAATCAGTGTTGCACCCGGAACATTCCGAAAGTGACGACGATGACCCAATGCCTCCAAGACCTCAAACTTCAGCATCAAGGGCACGTGTCGAAACACTTTTGGAGTATTTGGAGCAGCCGCTGTCCACACCCCATTTGAAAAGTTATGGTCCTGTGGTCCGTGAAATCAGGGAGGCTGTTATTCCAGCCCAGTGTGTCTGGTTCCACCGCCAGACGATATTGCACTAGTTTTTTAAACCTACAACGCCGTCGCCGATGGCGATATGACGGTACGGATGAGCAATTTTTTCCCCCACATGTATCCGGAAACTCCATGTATCCGAACCGGTCTCGGCCCATATAGTTCGGATACGAGAGGTATCACTAATACTCTTAAATCAGTCAAGTCTGGGGTTATGGAGGTACAACGGAATTGACTTCTAGTGTGGGAACGGGAGAGTTAACGCTTGAGTTGTTTAATTTGAGTTGTTTTAATCAATTTCACTAATTTCTCTTTACGATTTCCACTCAGACAAGTCTTAGCAGTTTCCGTACCAAGGTTTACCGACTCTTCCCGCGAGTTGTGTTGGGTGTTTACCTGGAGTTTACCTGGAGAGGGTTTCGGGGGGTCAATGCCCTCGCGGTTCGGTCCGAGGCCAGGCTTCATGGTGGATCAGGGTCTGATCAACCAGGCTGTTACTGCTGGTCGCACGCAAGCTGACGTACGAACCACAGCCCGGTTGGTCAGGTACTGACTTTAGGTGCCTGTCTAGTGCCTTTTTAAAGACAGTAAGGGGTCTATTGGTAGTTCCCTTTATGTATGCTGGGAGGCAATTGAACAGTCTTGGGCCCCGGACACTTCTTTTGTTGCCTCTCAGTATACTCGTGGCACCCCTGCTTTTCATCGGGGGAATGTTGCATCTCCTGCCGAGTCTTTTGCTTTCATATGGAGTGATTTTCGTGTGTAGGTTTGGTACCAATTCCTCCAGGACCTTCCAAGTGTATATCATGTATCTCTCTCGCCTGCGTTCGAGGGAATACAGATCAAGGACCTTCAACCGTTCCCAGTAGTTTAGGTGCCTCATCGCACTTATGTGTGCCATGAAAGTTCTTTGTACACTCTCCAGGTCTGCAATGAAGGGGGCCGTTAATGTACAGCAGTATTCCAGCCTAGAGAGAACAAACTATTTTAAGAGAATCATCATGGGCTTGGCGTCCCTAGTTCTGAAGGTTCTCATTATCCATCCTATCATTTTCCTAGTGGATGAGGTAGATACCTTGTTGTGGTCTTTGAAGGCGAGATTCTCTGACATTATCACTCCCAGGTCCTTCACATTACTTTTCCGCTCTATTGTATGGTTAGAATTTGTGGTACACGCTGACACATTTTTAATTCAAGTTTTCCATATCTGAGTAGTTTAAATTTCCCCTCGTTGAACTTCATATTGTTTTGAGTGACCCATTCGAAGATTTAGTTGATGTCCACTTGGAGTCTCGCAGTGTCCTCGGTGGAGGTCACTACCATGGTGATCCGCTTGGAGTCTCGCAGTGTCCTCGGTGGAGGTCACTACCATGGTGATCCGCTTGGAGTCTCGCAGTGTCCTCGGTGGAGGTCACTACCATGGTGATCCACTTGGAGTCTCGCAGTGTCCTCGGTGGAGGTCACTACCATGGTGATCCACTTGGTGTCTCGCAGTGTCCTCGGTGGAGGTCACTACCATGGTGATCCACTTGGAGTCTCGCAGTGTCCTCGGTGGAGGTCACTACCATGGTGATCCACTTGGAGACTCGCAGTGTCCTCGGTGGAGGTCACTACCATGGTGATCCACTTGGAGTCTCGCAGTGTCCTCGGTGGAGGTCACTACCATGGTGATCCACTTGGAGTCTCGCAGTGTCCTCGGTGGAGGTCACTACCATGGTGATCCACTTGGAGTCTCGCAGTGTCCTCGGTGGAGGTCACTACCATGGTGATCCACTTGGAGTCTCGCAGTGTCCTCGGTGGAGGTCACTACCATGGTGATCCGCTTGGAGTCTCGCAGTGTCCTCGGTGGAGGTCACTACCATGGTGATCCGCTTGGAGTCTCGCAGTGTCCTCGGTGGAGGTCACTACCATGGTGATCCACTTGGAGTCTCGCAGTGTCCTCGGTGGAGGTCACTACCATGGTGATCCGCTTGGAGTCTCGCAGTGTCCTCGGTGGAGGTCACTACCATGGTGATCCACTTGGAGTCTCGCAGTGTCCTCGGTGGAGGTCACTACCATAGTGATCCACTTGGAGTCTCGCAGTGTCCTCGGTGGAGGTCACTACCATGGTGATCCACTTGGAGTCTCGCAGTGTCCTCGGTGGAGGTCACTACCATGGTGATCCACTTGGAGTCTCGCAGTGTCCTCGGTGGAGGTCACTACCATGGTGATCCACTTGGAGTCTCGCAGTGTCCTCGGTGGAGGTCACTACCATGGTGATCCGCTTGGAGTCTCGCAGTGTCCTCGGTGGAGGTCACTACCGTGGTGATCTACTTGAAGTCTCGCAGTGTCCTCGGTGGAGGTCACTACCATGGTGATCCACTTGGAGTCTCGCAGTGTCCTCGGTGGAGGTCACTACCATGGTGATCCACTTGGAGTCTCGCAGTGTCCTCGGTGGAGGTCACTACCATGGTGATCCACTTGGAGTCTCGCAGTGTCCTCGGTGGAGGTCACTACCATGGTGATCCACTTGGAGTCTCGCAGTGTCCTCGGTGGAGGTCACTACCATGGTGATCCACTTGGAGTCTCGCAGTGTCCTCGGTGGAGGTCATTACCATGGTGATCCGCTTGGAGTCTCGCAGTGTCCTCGGTGGAGGTCACTACCATGGTGATCCACTTGGAGTCTCGCAGTGTCCTCGGTGGAGGTCACTACCATGGTGATCCGCTTGGAGTCTCGCAGTGTCCTCGGTGGAGGTCACTACCATGGTGATCCACTTGGAGTCTCGCAGTGTCCTCGGTGGAGGTCACTACCATGGTGATCCACTTGGAGTCTCGCAGTGTCCTCGGTGGAGGTCACTACCATGGTGATCCACTTGGAGTCTCGCAGTGTCCTCGGTAGAGGTCACTACCATGGTGATCCACTTGGAGTCTCGCAGTGTCCTCGGTGGAGGTCACTACCATGGTGATCCGCTTGGAGTCTCGCAGTGTCCTCGGTGGAGGTCACTACCATGGTGATCCACTTGGAGTCTCGCAGTGTCCTCGGTGGAGGTCACTACCATGGTGATCCACTTGGAGTCTCGCAGTGTCCTCGGTGGAGGTCACTACCATAGTGATCCACTTGGAGTCTCGCAGTGTCCTCGGTGGAGGTCACTACCATGGTGATCCACTTGGAGTCTCGCAGTGTCCTCGGTGGAGGTCACTACCATGGTGATCCACTTGGAGTCTCGCAGTGTCCTCGGTGGAGGTCACTACCATGGTGATCCACTTGGAGTCTCGCAGTGTCCTCGGTGGAGGTCACTACCATGGTGATCCGCTTGGAGTCTCGCAGTGTCCTCGGTGGAGGTCACTACCATGGTGATCCGCTTGGAGTCTCGCAGTGTCCTCGGTGGAGGTCACTACCATGGTGATCCACTTGGAGTCTCGCAGTGTCCTCGGTGGAGGTCACTACCATGGTGATCCGCTTGGAGTCTCGCAGTGTCCTCGGTGGAGGTCACTACCATGGTGATCCACTTGGAGTCTCGCAGTGTCCTCGGTGGAGGTCACTACCATAGTGATCCACTTGGAGTCTCGCAGTGTCCTCGGTGGAGGTCACTACCATGGTGATCCACTTGGAGTCTCGCAGTGTCCTCGGTGGAGGTCACTACCATGGTGATCCATTTGGAGTCTCGCAGTGTCCTCGGTGGAGGTCACTACCATGGTGATCCACTTGGAGTCTCGCAGTGTCCTCGGTGGAGGTCACTACCATGGTGATCCGCTTGGAGTCTCGCAGTGTCCTCGGTGGAGGTTACTACCATGGTGATCCGCATGGAGTCTCGCAGTGTCCTCGGTGGAGGTCACTACCATGGTGATCCGCTTGGAGTCTCGCAGTGTCCTCCGTGGAGGTCACTACCATGGTGATCCACTTGGAGTCTCGCAGTGTCCTCGGTGGAGGTCACTACCATGGTGATCCGCTTGGAGTCTCGCAGTGTCCTCGGTGGAGGTCACTACCATGGTGATCCACTTGGAGTCTCGCAGTGTCCTCGGTGGAGGTCACTACCATGGTGATCCACTTGGAGTCTCGCAGTGTCCTCGGTGGAGGTCACTACCATGGTGATCCGCTTGGAGTCTCGCAGTGTCCTCGGTGGAGGTCACTACCGTGGTGATCTACTTGAAGTCTCGCAGTGTCCTCGGTGGAGGTCACTACCATGGTGATCCACTTGGAGTCTCGCAGTGTCCTCGGTGGAGGTCACTACCATGGTGATCCACTTGGAGTCTCGCAGTGTCCTCGGTGGAGGTCACTACCATGGTGATCCACTTGGAGTCTCGCAGTGTCCTCGGTGGAGGTCACTACCATGGTGATCCACTTGGAGTCTCGCAGTGTCCTCGGTGGAGGTCACTACCATGGTGATCCACTTGGAGTCTCGCAGTGTCCTCGGTGGAGGTCACTACCATGGTGATCCGCTTGGAGTCTCGCAGTGTCCTCGGTGGAGGTCACTACCATGGTGATCCACTTGGAGTCTCGCAGTGTCCTCGGTGGAGGTCACTACCATGGTGATCCGCTTGGAGTCTCGCAGTGTCCTCGGTGGAGGTCACTACCATGGTGATCCACTTGGAGTCTCGCAGTGTCCTCGGTGGAGGTCACTACCATGGTGATCCACTTGGAGTCTCGCAGTGTCCTCGGTGGAGGTCACTACCATGGTGATCCACTTGGAGTCTCGCAGTGTCCTCGGTGGAGGTCACTACCATGGTGATCCACTTGGAGTCTCGCAGTGTCCTCGGTGGAGGTCACTACCATGGTGATCCGCTTGGAGTCTCGCAGTGTCCTCGGTGGAGGTCACTACCATGGTGATCCACTTGGAGTCTCGCAGTGTCCTCGGTGGAGGTCACTACCATGGTGATCCACTTGGAGTCTCGCAGTGTCCTCGGTGGAGGTCACTACCATAGTGATCCACTTGGAGTCTCGCAGTGTCCTCGGTGGAGGTCACTACCATGGTGATCCACTTGGAGTCTCGCAGTGTCCTCGGTGGAGGTCACTACCATGGTGATCCACTTGGAGTCTCGCAGTGTCCTCGTGGAGGTCACTACCATGGTGATCCACTTGGAGTCTCGCAGTGTCCTCTGTGGAGGTCACTACCATAGGTGATCCACTTGGAGTCTCGCAGTGTCCTCGGTGGAGGTCACTACCATGGTGATCCACTTGGAGTCTCGCAGTGTCCTCGGTGGAGGTCACTACCATGGTGATCCACTTGGAGTCTCGCAGTGTCCTCGGTGGAGGTCACTACCATGGTGATCCACTTGGAGTCTCGCAGTGTCCTCGGTGGAGGTCACTACCATGGTGATCCACTTGGAGTCTCGCAGTGTCTCTCGGGTGGAGGTCACTACCATGGTGATCCGCTTGGAGTCTCGCAGTGTCCTCGGTGGAGGTCACTACCATGGTGATCCACTTGGAGTCTCGCAGTGTCCTCGGTGGAGGTCACTACCATAGTGATCCGCTTGGAGTCTCGCAGTGTCCTCGGTGGAGGTTACTACCATGGTGATCCGCTTGGAGTCTCGCAGTGTCCTCGGTGGAGGTCACTACCATGGTGATCCGCTTGGAGTCTCGCAGTGTCCTCGTGGAGGTCACTACCATGGTGATCCACTTGGAGTCTCGCAGTGTCCTCGGTGGAGGTCACTACCATGGTGATCCGCTTGGAGTCTCGCAGTGTCCTCGGTGGAGGTCACTACCATGGTGATCCACTTGGAGTCTCGCAGTGTCCTCGGTGGAGGTCACTACCATGGTGATCCACTTGGAGTCTCGCAGTGTCCTCGGTGGAGGTCACTACCATGGTGATCCGCTTGGAGTCTCGCAGTGTCCTCGGTGGAGGTCACTACCGTGGTGATCCACTTGGAGTCTCGCAGTGTCCTCGGTGGAGGTCACTACCATGGTGATCCACTTGGAGTCTCGCAGTGTCCTCGGTGGAGGTCACTACCATGGTGATCCACTTGGAGTCTCGCAGTGTCCTCGGTGGAGGTCACTACCATGGTGATCCACTTGGAGTCTCGCAGTGTCCTCGGTGGAGGTGACTACCATGGTGATCCACTTGGAGTCTCGCAGTGTCCTCGGTGGAGGTCACTACCATGGTGATCCACTTGGAGTCTCGCAGTGTCCTCGGTGGAGGTCACTACCATGGTGATCCGCTTGGAGTCTCGCAGTGTCCTCGGTGGAGGTCACTACCATGGTGATCCCTTGGAGTCTCGCAGTGTCCTCGGTGGAGGTCACTACCATGGTGATCCACTTGGAGTCTCGCAGTGTCCTCGGTGGAGGTCACTACCATGGTGATCCGCTTGGAGTCTCGCAGTGTCCTCGGTGGAGGTCACTACCATGGTGATCCACTTGGAGTCTCGCAGTGTCCTCGGTGGAGGTCACTACCATGGTGATCCACTTGGAGTCTCGCAGTGTCCTCAGTGGAGGTCACTACCATGGTGATCCACTTGGAGTCTCGCAGTGTCCTCGGTGGAGGTCACTACCATGGTGATCCACTTGGAGTCTCGCAGTGTCCTCGGTGGAGGTCACTACCATGGTGATCCGCTTGGAGTCTCGCAGTGTCCTCGGTGGAGGTCACTACCATGGTGATCCACTTGGAGTCTCGCAGTGTCCTCGGTGGAGGTCACTACCATGGTGATCCACTTGGAGTCTCGCAGTGTCCTCGGTGGAGGTCACTACCATAGTGATCCACTTGGAGTCTCGCAGTGTCCTCGGTGGAGGTCACTACCATGGTGATCCACTTGGAGTCTCGCAGTGTCCTCGGTGGAGGTCACTACCATGGTGATCCACTTGGAGTCTCGCAGTGTCCTCGGTGGAGGTCACTACCATGGTGATCCACTTGGAGTCTCGCAGTGTCCTCGGTGGAGGTCACTACCATGGTGATCCACTTGGAGTCTCGCAGTGTCCTCGGTGGAGGTCACTACCATGGTGATCCACTTGGAGTCTCGCAGTGTCCTCGGTGGAGGTCACTACCATGGTGATCCACTTGTAGTCTCGCAGTGTCCTCGGTGGAGGTCACTACCATAGTGATCCACTTGGAGTCTCGCAGTGTCCTCGGTGGAGGTCACTACCATGGTGATCCACTTGGAGTCTCGCAGTGTCCTCGGTGGAGGTCACTACCATGGTGATCCACTTGGAGTCTCGCAGTGTCCTCGGTGGAGGTCACTACCATGGTGATCCACTTGGAGTCTCGCAGTGTCCTCGGTGGAGGTCACTACCATGGTGATCCGCTTGGAGTCTCGCAGTGTCCTCGGTGGAGGTCACTACCATGGTGATCCACTTGGAGTCTCGCAGTGTCCTCGGTGGAGGTCACTACCATGGTGATCCACTTGGAGTCTCGCAGTGTCCTCGGTGGAGGTCACTACCATGGTGATCCACTTGGAGTCTCGCAGTGTCCTCGGTGGAGGTCACTACCATGGTGATCCACTTGGAGTCTCGCAGTGTCCTCGGTGGAGGTCACTACCATGGTGATCCACTTGGAGTCTCGCAGTGTCCTCGGTGGAGGTCACTACCATAGTGATCCACTTGGAGTCTCGCAGTGTCCTCGGTGGAGGTCACTACCATGGTGATCCACTTGGAGTCTCGCAGTGTCCTCGGTGGAGGTCCTACCATGGTGATCCACTTGGAGTCTCGCAGTGTCCTCGGTGGAGGTCACTACCATGGTGATCCACTTGGAGTCTCGCAGTGTCCTCGGTGGAGGTCACTACCATGGTGATCCACTTGGAGTCTCGCAGTGTCCTCGGTGGAGGTCACTACCATGGTGATCCACTTGGAGTCTCGCAGTGTCCTCGGTGGAGGTCACTACCATGGTGATCCACTTGGAGTCTCGCAGTGTCCTCGGTGGAGGTCATACCAGGATCACTTGGATCTCGCATGTCCGTGAGTCATACCATGGTATCACTTGGAGTCTCGCAGTGTCCTCGGTGGAGGTCACTACCATGGTGATCCACTTGGAGTCTCGCAGTGTCCTCGGTGGAGGTCACTACCATGGTGATCCACTTGGAGTCTCGCAGTGTCCTCGGTGGAGGTCACTACCATGGTGATCCACTTGGAGTCTCGCAGTGTCCTCGGTGGAGGTCACTACCATGGTGATCCACTTGGAGTCTCGCAGTGTCCTCGGTGGAGGTCACTACCATGGTGATCCACTTGGAGTCTCGCAGTGTCCTCGGTGGAGGTCACTACCATGGTGATCCACTTGGAGTCTCGCAGTGTCCTCGGTGGAGGTCACTACCATGGTGATCACTTGAGTCTCGCAGTGTCCTCGGTGGAGGTCACTACCATGGTGATCCACTTGGAGTCTCGCAGTGTCCTCGGTGGAGGTCACTACCATGGATCCTTTGGAGTCTCGCAGTGTCCTCGGTGGAGGTCACTACCATGGTGATCCAGGTGTCATCCACAAAGGAAGACACAGAGCTATGGCTGACATCTCTGTCTATGTGTTGCTGGAAGACACAGAGCTATGGCTGACATCTCTGTCTATGTGTTGCTGGAAGTCACAGAGCTATGGCTGACATCTCTGTCTATGTGTTGCTGTAAGACACAGAGCTATGGCTGACATCTCTGTCTATGTGTTGCTGGAAGACACAGAGCTATGGCTGACATCTCTGTCTATGTGTTGCTGGAAGACACAGAGCTATGGCTGACATCTCTGTCTATGTGTTGCTGGAAGACACAGAGCTATGGCTGACATCTCTGTCTATGTGTTGCTGGAAGACACAGAGCTATGGCTGACATCTCTGTCTATGTGTTGCTGGAAGACACAGAGCTATGGCTGACATCTCTGTCTATGTGTTGCTGGATTTATATCAATTTACGATCCATAACGAAGGTCAGAAAGAGATAAAATTCCTTCATGATTTACTAAACAATTTAAATATATTGGCTACCAATGGTAACAAAAAAAAAAACTAGTAAATTACCTCCTGTAATGTAGAATAAATATTTCTTCTTACATTCACTACTAACTTCACCTTTTTACAAGCCAAGGAATTTATTTCTTTGTAATATTTTTTTTTATATAATTGCCGGGTTTATTATTAATTTCTTTACAATACGATGTATAAATATTTCAGATCTACAACTTACAGGGATTTTTAAACTGTTTTAACAAAACTCTAGTTTTTTTTTCACTTGAATTCAGTAGGAACGATTTATAAATATTTTAACATTTTTATTAAAGACTTTATCATAGTTTAAATCACTTTCTTTTACACGAATTAAATAACTGACTGTATCCTTTATGATAATCAGGAAAATGCCTTTCCTCTCTTTTTCCTATTTAAGATATATCAGTAATAAATTATTTATGTATTGAAGCCTGAATCAGATCTGCATGAGAAGCTCACTCGATGTCTTTGGGATTTTATTTGGTCCCGTATTCCAACTGCTGAGTTTGTATATAAATATTTTAAGGTTATGGTCACAGGAATTTTGAAAGAATTGTATTACGCCCATAAAACCCACTAACAAATACCCCTAAGAATAAATACGAAAACTGAGATTAATGTACTATTTGATAGATTAAGGCCAGAAAAATAATTAAGGTAGGCTTAAATCGTCAGTAAATACAATTAGGTAACGAATTTAGACAATGGCGAGCATTTCATTCAGCAAGGAATACGCTGGTTAGCGAGTGCATGAGCGTTCTTCTGGCATTAGCAGTCTTTGAGAGAGGAACTAGATGGGGCTGAGCTCCACCTCTGATGCTGTCTACACAACACTCGTCTGGCAGCCAGTCAGGATAAGATAAAGGCATTACCGACGTACTAGTGATACAGTTTGTGAAATTTCAGTATTTA
This sequence comes from Cherax quadricarinatus, assembly GCF_026875155.1. Taxonomy (NCBI): domain Eukaryota; kingdom Metazoa; phylum Arthropoda; class Malacostraca; order Decapoda; family Parastacidae; genus Cherax; species Cherax quadricarinatus. Next base: position 33,836,016 of record NC_069439.1, read on the forward strand.
CTCAGGAAGGTGGACACCGTATGTTTGGGTAAAACACGGGAATGTGAGTGGGCCAAGAACCTACACTGGAGTAAGTAGTAGGAGCCGTAGTTCTGACTAAATCATCCCCTGAATATTGGTCCCGAAGCAAGCAATCTTTCTTTGTCTATTGAAATTAGTTAGGGAAACCCCAGAGAATACAAGGACTTTCTAGGATATATACTGGGATTACTAACATTATTTAACTGACTGCAGGAACTACTTTATGCACGTGGCATTAGAGAGAGAGAGAGAGAGAGAGAGAGAGAGAGAGAGAGAGAGAGAGAGAGAGAGAGAGAGAAAGTCACATATTAGTCAAGTTAGCCTGGATAGATTCAGGGTATTTTTGGCTAGGATAGACTTCACAACACATATAATTTGTTCCAGTTTGTGCAAGGAAAAGCCACCATGTTCCTGCCAGTCAGCCTTTCCAAGGAAGTGAAATAAAAGCGTCTTGTGTCAGCAGTGATCGCCAATGTTATGCACGTTAAAAGTTCCAACAATGTCTTTACTGTGTAAGTATTTAAGATATTACGCTGCTACTGATTAAGAAACATTTATTCTAGATATATTATACAGTTTTCTGTTTTCTGAAAGTGGGATCCATTATTTAATGTAACTTAGTTAACATCATCCTCACTGATTCTCCAACAGATAAACTCTTACTGACTTGATTCTTGTTAGAATCTCCCTGTACATGGGTTACTCCAAACTGGTCTGAATATTATCCAATGGAGTGATATCATGCATTTGCAGAGGTGTTTTCCCACCAACACCAGAGTGTGGAGTAATATTTTACATCTTAGAGAGTAAAACTGGTGCATATTTTAGTGTTAGACACCGTCATGTACTTACAAATATTATATTTCAGTGTTTATAACACTCGGCAATGGTAGCTTTTGTTTTGTATATAAAATACATGATAAACTTTAACATGTTTACTCGACAGAAAAAAAAAAACTGGCGTGTTTCTGGAGGATGTTTGTACCTTTGTCTGGGAGATGAAGTCGATACCCAGTTTCGTCTGTACACTTTTTTAAATATTCTTCAGTACTTGTAAAGTGCTCAGAGTATCATTTTCTAGAAAGCTGTTGCTATATATATAGAAAGCTGTTGGTATATATCTAGAAAGCTGTTGGTATATATCTAGAAAGCTGTTGGTATATATCTAGAAAGCTGTTGGTATATATCTAGAAAGCTGTTGGTATATATCTAGAAAGCACATATATACTAATGAGAATATACTTATAACCATCTTTGTAGAGCGATAAAACTGACATCACCGACATCACATGTTAAAATAACTGTTTTTATTAGGGGGGAGGGCGAGAGAATTTTTTATTAGGGGGAGGGGAGAGAATTTTTATTAGGGGGGGTGGGGAGAGAATTTTTTTTAGGGGTAGGGAGAGAGAATTTTTATTAGAGGGAGGGGGAGAGAATTTTTATTAGGGGGGAGGGGGAGAGAATTTTTATTAGGGGGAGAGAATTTTTATTAGGGGGAGGGGGAGAGAATTTTTATTAGGGGGAAGGGGAGAGAACTTTTATTAGGAAGGAGGGGAGAAATTTTTTATTAGGGGGTAGGGAGAGAATTTTTTATAGGGGGGAAGGGGGGGAGAATTTTTATTAGGGGGGAGGGGGAGAGAATTTTTATAGGGGGAGGGGAGAGAATTTTTATTAGGGTGAGGGGGAGAGAATTTTTATTAGGGAGATAATTTTTATTAGGGGAAGAAAGGGGGAGAAATTTTTATTAGGGGGGAGGGGGAGAGAATTTTTATTAGCGGGGAGGGGGAGAGAATTTTTAAATTTGAGGGACGGGGGGAGAATTTTTATTTGGGGAGAGAATTTTTATTAGGAAGGAGGGGAAAAGAATTTTTATTAGGGGGAGGGGAGAGAATTTTTTTTAGGGGGCAGGGGATAGAATTTTTATAGGGGGGGGGAGAGAATTTTTATTAGGGGGGAAGGGGAAGAGAAATTTTTTTTAGGGGAGGGGGGGAGAATTTTTATTAGGGGGGAGGAAAGGAATTTTATTAGGGGGGAGGGGGAGAGAATTTTTATTAGGGGAGGGGAGAGAATTTTTTTTTAGGGGGAGGGGGGAGAATTTTTATAAAAGGGGAGGGGAGAGAATTTTTATTAGAGAGGAGGGGGAGAGAAATTCATTAGGGGGAAGGGGAAGAAATTTTTATTAGGGGGAGGGGAAGAGAATTTTTATTAGGGGGGAGGGGGAAAAGAATTTTTATTAGGGGGGAGGGGGAGAGAAAATTTTTTTTAGGGGAATGGGAGAGAATTTTTATTAGGGGGGAGGGGGAGAGAATTTTTTTTTAGAGGGAGGGGAGAGAATTTTTATTAGAGGGAGAGGGGAGAGTTTTTATTAGGGGGGAGGGGAGAGAATTTTTTTTAGGGGGAGGGGGAGAGAATTTTCATTAGAGGGGAGGGGGAGAGAATTTTTTAAAGGGAAGGGGGGAGGAATTTTTATTAGGGGAGAAATTTTTATTAGGGGGAGGGGAGAGAATTTTTACTAGGGGGCAGAGGGAAGAATTTTTATTAGGGGGGGAGGGGAAGAATATTCATTAGGGGGGAAGGGAAGAGAATTTTTATTAGGGGGGGGGAAAGAATTTTTTTTAGGGGGGAGGGGGAGAGAATTTTTAAAAAGGGGGGGGGGGGGAGAGAATTTTTTTTTAGGGGGGGAGGGGGAGAGAATTTTTATTAGGGGGAAGGGGAGAGAATTTTTATTAGGAGGGAGGGGGAGAGAATTTCTATTAGGGCGGAGGGGAGAGAAATTTTATTAGAGGGGAGGGGATAGAATTTTTATTAGAGGGGGGGGGAGAATTTTTATTTAGGAATGAGGGGAGAGAATTTTTATTAGGGGAGGGGGAGAGAATTTTTTATTTTGGGGGAGGGAGAGAATTTTTATTATGGGGATGGGGAGAGAATTTTTATTAGGGCGGAGGGGGAGAGAATTTTTATTAGGGGGGGGCGGGAGAGAATTTTTTTAGGGAGAGAATTTTTTTTTAGGGGAGAGGGGAGAGAATTTTTATTTTGGGGAGGGGGAGAGAATTTTTATTAGGGGGCAGGGGAGAGAATTTTATTAGGGGGAGGGGGAGAGAATTTTCATTAAGGGGGAAGGGGAAGAGAATTTTTATTAGGGGGGGGAGAGAATTTTTATTAGGGGGGGGAGGAAGAATTTTTATTAAGGGGGAGGGAAGAGAATTTTTTTTTAGGGGGAGAGGAGAATTTTTATTAGGGGGGAGAGGGAGAGAATTTTATTAGGGGGGGGGAGAGAATTTTTTATAAAAGGGAGGGGAGAGAATTTTCATTAGGGGGAGGGGAGAGATTTTTATTAGGGGGGAGGGGGAGAGAATTTTTATAAAGGGAGGGGGGGAGAATTTTTTATTAGGGGGAGGGAGAGAATTTTTATTGGGGGAGGGGGAGAGAATTTTTATTAGGGGGAGAGGGAGAGAATTTTTTTTTAGGGGGGAGGGGAAGAGAATTTTTATTAGGGGGAGAGGGAGAGAATTTTTATTAGGCGGGAGAGGGAGAGAAATTTTTATTAGGGGGAGGGGGAGAGAATTTTTTTTAAAGGGGAGGGGGAGAGAATTTTTATTAGGGGGAGGGGAGAAATTTTTATTAAGGGGAGGGGAGAAATTTTTATTAGGGGGAGGGGAAGAATTTTTTATTAGGGGGAGGGGGAGAGAAATTTTTTTTAGGGGAGAGAATTTTTTTTAGGGGGTAGGGGGAGAGAATTTTTATTAGGGGGCAGATGAGAGAATTTTTTTTAGGGGGAGGGAGAGAGAATTTTCATTAGGGGGAAGGGAAGAGAAAATTTTTTTTAGGAGGAGGGGAGAGAATTTTTTATTAGAGGGGGGGAGAGAATTTTTATTAGGGGAAGGGGAGAGAATTTTTATTACGGGGAAGGGGAGAGAATTTTTATTAGGGGGAAAGGGGGGGAGAATTTTTATTAGGAGGGAGGGGGAGAGAATTTTTATTAGGGAGGAGGGGAGAGAATTTTTATTAGTTGGGAATGAGAGAGAATTTTTATTAGGGGAGACGGGGGGAGAATTTTTATTAGGGGGAGGGGGAGAGAATTTTTTATTAAGGGGAGGGGAGAGATTTTTATTAGGGGAGGGGAGAATTTTTAATAGGGGACGGAGAGAATTTTTATAGGGGGGGGGAGAGAATTTTTTATTAGGGAAAATTTTTTTTAGGGGGGGAGGGGAGAGAATTTTTTATTAGGGCAGAGGAAGAATTTTTTATTAGAGGAGGGAGAAATTTTCATTAGGGGGAAGGGGAAAGAATTTTTCTTAAAAAGAATTTTTTTTCCAAAAAATTTTTTGGGGGAAAAAAATTTTATTTTAAAAAAAATTTTTTTTGGAAAAAATTTTTTTAAAGGGGAGAAATTTTTTAAAAAATTTTTATTAGGGGAGGGAAGAAATTTTTTTAGGGAAGAAATTTTCTTTTTAAAAAATTTTTTTTTGAAAAAAAAATTATTTAAAAAAATTAGGGGAGAAAATTTTGTTTTTAAAAAAAATTTTTTTTTGGGGTTTCCCCAAAAAAAAATTTTTTTAAAAAAATTTTTGGGGGGGTTTCTTAAAAGGGGGGAAAAATTTTTTTAAAAAAATTTTTTTTTTAAAAGAAATTTTTTTTAAAAACAAATTTTTTTTTCCCAAAAAAAATTTTTTTAAAAATTAGTAAAAAAGGGGGTTTTTTTCTAAAAAAATTTTCTTTTTAAAAAAAATTTTTGCCTAAAAAAATTTTCTTTTGGGTAAAAAATTTTTTTAAAAAAGAAATTTTTAAGCCAAAAAAATTTTTTTGCTCCAAAACAACTTTTTTTCCTAAAAACACTTTTCCTTTTTTTAAAACACTTTTCTTCCTCCAAAACAAACATTTTTTTTCCTCCAAAACACTTTTTTTTCTCTAAAACTTTTCCTTTCCCCAAAAAACCTTTTTCCCCAAAAACTTTCCTTTCTCTCCAAAAAACACTTTTCTTTCCTCAAAACACTTTTTTTCCTCCAAAAACACCTTTCTTTTCCTCCAAAACCACCTTTTTTTCTCCAAAACAACTTTTCTTTCCTCAAAAAAACTTTTTTCCCCTTTTTTAAAAACTTTTTCTGTCCTTCCAAAACAACTTTTTTCTTTCCGCCAAAAACAACTTTTTCCTTTCCCCCAAAACATTTTTTCGTCCTCCCAAAAACACCTTTCTTTTCTCCCAAAACCCAAATTTTCCTTTCTTCCAAACCTTTTTTCTTTTCTCCCAAAAACCCCTTTTTCTTTTTCCTCCCCCAATTTTTCTTTTCTCCCAAAAACCCTTTTCTTTTCCCCCCCAACTTTTTTTTCCCCCCCTTTTCTCCCAAAAAAAAAATTTTTTCCCCCCAAAAACAACTTTCCCCTTCCCCCCCCAAAAAAATTTTTTTTCCCCCCCCCCAAAAAAAAACTTTTTTTCCCCCCCCCAAAAAAAACCCCCTTTTTTTCCTCCCCTTTTCTTTTCCTCCCCTTTTCCCCTTTTCCCCCAAAAACCCTTTTCCTTTTTCCTCTCAAAAACCCCCAACTTTTCCTCCCCAAAAAAAACTTTTTCTTTTTCTCCCCAAAAAAAAAATTTTCCCTCCCTCCCCCTTTTTGTTTTTCCCCCTCCAAAAACCCCCCCCCCTTTTTTCCCCTTTCCTCTCCAAAAACACTTTTTTTTTTTCCCCCCCCAAACCCTTTTCCCCTTTTCCCTCCAAAAACAACTTTTCCTTTTTCCTCCAAAAAAACTTTCCTTTTCTCCCAAAAAACAACTTTTCCTTTTCCCCAAAAAAAAAAATTTTTCTTTTCTCTCCAAAAAAAAACTTTTCTTTTTTTCTCCAAAAAAAAACTTTTTTCTTTTTTTCTCCCAAAAAAAACTTTTTTCCTTTTCTCTCCAAAAAAAAAACTTTTCTTTTCCCAAAAAAAACTTTTTCTTTTTTTCTCCAAAAACAACTTTTTTTTTTCTCTCCAAAAACAATTTTTTCTTTTTCTCCCAAAAAAAACTTTTTCCCTTTCTCCCAAAAACAACTTTTTCTTTTTTTCTCCAAACAACTTTTTCTTTTCCTTCCAAAAAAAACTTTTCTTTTTTCCCCCAAAAACAACTTTTTCCCTCCGCCAAAAACAACTTTTCTCTCCAAAAACACTCCCACCAATCCCATACCCCCCACATATAACAAAACTCCCCACTTACCACAACCCATCACATATATCACAACCCCACAGTGAACAACACCCCACGTAGCACCAACACCACACCTTGTAACCAAAAACCCACACTTAACCAAACCCCCCCTCAGAACATTCCCCTCCAGAGCAAACCCCCCGAGTCATTATCACCCCACGGAAACATTATCCCCCTCCAGTACATAATTAAACCCCCTGTGTTCCATTACATCTCTCGTGTTCATATCATCTCCGTGTTCGTTAACACTCCTGTGTTCATACATCTCTCTGTGTTCATTATTTCCTCTCTGTTTCATTATTACCTCTCTGTGTTCACATTATCATCTCTCGTGTCATTATCATCCTCGTTTCAATATCATCTCTCGGTGTTCATTAATACCTCCTGTGATTTATTATTACCTCTCTTGTTCATTTTTACCTCTCGTGTTCATTATTATCTCTCTGTGTTCATTATCATCTCTCTGGTCATTTTATACCTCCCTGTGTTCATTTTCCCTCTCTCTGTTTCATTATCATCTCTCTGCGTTCATTATCATCTATCTGTGTTCATTATCTCTCTCTGTGTTCATTATCATTCTCTGTGTTCATTATCATCTCTCGTGTTCATTTTTTACCTCTCTGTGTCATTATTACCTCTCTGTTGTTCATTATTACCTATGTTCATTATTACCTCTCCGTGTTCATTATCATCTCTCTGTGTTCATTATCATCTCTCTGTGTTCATTATCATTTCTCTGTGTTCATTATCACCCTCTTTTTTTCCCATTATTACCTCTCTGTGTTCATTATCATCTCTCTGTGTTCATTATCATCTCTCTGTGTTCATTATTACCTCTCTGTTTTCATTATCATCTCTCTGTGTTCATTTTCATCTCTCTGTGTTCATTATCATCCCCCTGTGTCATTATCATCTCTCTGTGTTCATTATCATCTCTCTGTGTTCATTATCATCTCTCTGTGTTCATTATTATCTATGTTCATTATTACCTCTCTGTGTTCATTATCATCTCTCTGTGTTCATTATTACCTCTCTGTGTTCATTATCATCTCTCTGTGTTCATTATCATCTCTCTGTGTTCATTATCATCTCTCTGTGTTCATTATCATCTCTCTGTGTTCATTATTACCTCTCTGTGTTCATTATCATCTCTCTGTGTTCATTATCATCTCTCTGTGTTCATTATTACCTCTCAGTATTCATTATTACCTCTCTGTGTTCATTATTATCTCTCTGTGTTCATTATCATCTCTCTGTGTTCATTATTACTTCTCTGTGTTCATTATTACCTCTCTGTGTTCATTATTACTTCTCTGTGTTCATTATTACCTCTCTGTGTTCATTATTACCTCTCTGTGTTCATTATTACTTTTCTGTGTTCATTATTACCTCTCTGTGTTCATTATTACCTCTCTGTCTTCATTATTACTTTTCTGTGTTCATTATCATCTCTCTGTGTTCATTATTACCTCTCTGTGTTCATTATTACCTCTCTGTGTTCATTATTACCTCTCTGTGTTCATTATTACTTTTCTGTGTTCATTATCATCTCTCTGTGTTCTTATTACCTCTCTGTGTTCATTATTACCTCTCTGTGTTCATTATTACCTCTCTGTGTTCATTATCATCTCTCTGTGTTCATTATTACCTCTCTGTGTTCATTATTGCTTCTCTGTGTTCATTATTTCCTTTCTCTTCTCATTATTACCTCTCTGTGTTCATTATTACTTCTCTGTGTTTATTATTACCTCTCTGTGTTCATTATCATCTCTCAGTGTTCATTATCATCTCTCTGTGTTCATTATTACCTCTCTGTGTTCATTATTACTACTCTGTGTTCATTATTACGTCTCTGTGTTCATTATTACTTCTCTGTGTTCATTATTACCTCTCTGTGTTCATTATTACCTCTCTGTGTTCATTATCATCTCTCTGTGTTCATTATCATCTCTCTGTGTTCATTATTACCTCTCTGTGTTCACTATCATCTCTCTGTGTTCATTATTATTTCATCTCTCTGTGTTCATTATTGCCTCTCTGTGTTCATTATCATCTCTCTGTGTTCATTATTATCTCTCTGTGTTCATTATTACTTCTCTGTGTTCATTATTACCTCTCTGTGTTCATTATCATCTCTATGTGTTCATTATCATCTCTATGTGTTCATTATCATCTCTCTGTGTTCATTATTACCTCTCTGTGTTCATTATTACTACTCTGTGTTCATTATTACGTCTCTGTGTTCATTATTACTTCTCTGTGTTCATTATTACCTCTCTGTGTTCATTATTACCTCTCTGTGTTCATTATCATCTCTCTGTGTTCATTATCATCTCTCTGTGTTCATTATTACCTCTCTGTGTTCACTATCATCTCTCTGTGTTCATTATTATTTCATCCTCTGTGTTCATTATTGCCTCTCTGTGTTCATTATCATCTCTCTGTGTTCATTATTATCTCTCTGTGTTCATTATTACTTCTCTGTGTTCATTATTACCTCTCTGTGTTCATTATCATCTCTATGTGTTCATTATCATCTCTATGTGTTCATTATCATCTCTCTGTGTTCATTATCATCTCTATGTGTTCATTATCATCTCTATGTGTTCATTATCATCTCTCTGTGTTCATTATTACTTCTCTGTGTTCATTATTACCTCTCTGTGTTCATTATCATCTCTATGTGTTCATTATCATCTCTATGTGTTCATTATCATCTCTATGTGTTCATTATCATCTCTCTGTGTTCATTATTACCTCTGTGTGTACATTATGTCTCAGGGTTATGCTGGGATCAGTCTTCTTAGCTGCGTCATATAATTTTTAAATTCTACCTAAAAAACCCACATTAGTTATATTTTTATAGATATATTTAATTATATTTCGCTTTTCCATTGTTAAATAATTCAACATGTGTTGTCATCCATTATATTGGTCAGCAACTACAGTGTTTCTGGTGAACGTAACCTCAGATTTTCCATTAAATTCCAGAAAGGTGAAAGACTTAAGGCTGTTTTGTTAATATTAACAAATTCTTTGGATGAAGATTTTCGAAATATTTGTGTACCAAGAGTCTCAACTTAACCGAGATCTCGCATTTTGATTATTATAATCATGGCGAAGCGCTAAACCTGTAGGATTATGCTGCGCCTGTGGGGAGTTGGAAGGTATTCAGCATTAATTCAGGGAACTTGAGCACAGATCCAATTCCCTAGATCAAGAGCCCCTCACCAGCGTCAAGAAACCTGTAATAATCACCATCAAATAACTTTTGAGTAATCATCGTTATAGGTAAGTTTATGTCATCCTCCTTTAAAACATTGGAGAATTATTTCACTTTTAGACACTTTTAGACACTTTTAGAAACTTTTAGACACTTTTAGACACTTTTAGACACTTTTAGACACTTTTAAAAACAAATCGTCTACTGCTTTTAAAATCTTTCAGCGGATAACATAATAGCTTCATAGAGATCGGTTGTGTCTTAATTTATGAAAAAAATTGTGAATCCTGTTTTAAGGGAAGGTTGTAACCTCGCATACGATTATCTTCCCAAAATGTTTATGATGTAATTTCAGAATTTCACTGTCATGATGACTCTTGCTGCTGTTTGAACCACATTAATGATTCTAGCAGGAAGACACAACTTGTCAGTGTCAGTAGATGTGTAGGAGGACAGATATGTGCAGCATCTGTATGTTTAGAGAATGTGGGGATGTATTGGTACGTTGTCAGGTACTGGGAAGTGTCAACACAGTAAGTGTGAGCAGGTACATTGTCAGGTACTGGGAAGTGTCAACACAGCAAGTGTGAGCAGGTACGTTGTCAGGTACTGGGAAGTGTCAACACAGCAAGTGTGAGCAGGTACGTTGTCAGGTACTGGGAAGTGTCAACACAGCAAGTGTGAGCAGGTACATTGTCAAGGTACTGGGAAGTGTCAACACACAAGTGTGAGCAGGTACATTGTCAGGTACTGGAAGTGTCAACACAACAAGTGTGAGCAGGTACATTGTCAGGTACTGGGAAGTGTCAACACAGCAAGTGTGAGCAGGTACATTGTCAGGTACTGGGAAGTGTCAACACAGCAAGTGTGAGCAGGTACATTGTCAGGTACTGGGAAGTGCAACACAACAAGTGTGAGCAGGTACATTGTCAGGTACTGGAAGTGTCAACACAACAAGTGTGAGCAGGTACATTGTCAGGTACTGGGAAGTGTCAACACAGCAAGTGTGAGCAGGTACGTTGTCAGGTACTGGGAAGTCTCAACACAGCAAGTGTGAGCAGGTACATTGTCAGGTACTGGGAAGTGTCAACACAGCAAGTGTGAGCAGGTACATTGTCAGGTACTGGGAAGTGTCAACACAGCAAGTGTGAGCAGGTACATTGTCAGGTACTGGGAAGTGTCAACACAACAAGTGTGAGCAGGTACATTGTCAGGTACTGGGAAGTGTCAACACAGCAAGTGTGAGCAGGTACATTGTCAGGTACTGGGAAGTGTCAACACAACAAGTGTGAGCAGGTACATTGTCAGGTACTGGGAAGTGTCAACACAGCAAGTGTGAGCAGGTACATTGTCAGGTACTGGGAAGTGTCAACACAACAAGTGTGAGCAGGTACATTGTCAGGTACTGGAAAGTGTCAACACAGCAAGTGTGAGCAGGTACATTGTCAGTACTGGGAAGTGTCAACACAACAAGTGTGAGCAGGTACATTGTCAGGTACTGGAAAGTGTCAACACAGCAAGTGTGAGCAGGTACGTTGTCAGGTACTGGAAAGTGTCAACACAGCAAGTGCGAGTCCTTCCCGTCAGTACTTTCTATTGAAGGAAATGATTTATAAATCGTTAAGTCTCTGATGTGAATGTTATTATAAAATTAATAAGTTGGTGTTTGTCTGACATAGAAGGTGAGAGGCGTCACTGAAACTAAACATTAACAGGCAGGTCTGACGCCCTGGGGGACAACACCAGAATTGATCACAATTTTCCTTGTAATGGTTGGAGAAGTCGGTGAGTCTTTGACGTGAGTCGCTGGAATATTAACGAGCTGCAGCTGCATCAGACGCAGCAGCTGATGAATAATGATTTGTCTTGCTCATAATATTTGCAGAAGTCGGTGAATCTTCAATCAATGTCTTACTATAAAATTTATTGACTTACAGTCTTACAGTAAGGTCTGACACCCCGGGGGGTCTGACACCCCGGGGGTTCAGACACCCCGGGAGGTCTGACACCCCGGGGGGTGTGACACCCCGGGGTGTGAACAGACTTGGTGAAAATTGTCTTATATAATCTACCATTATTTACCTTATGGTAAACTTTAGAAGCTAACATCATTCCTTATTCAAGAACTACAAGAACACAGTAATCATACGAGGCGTCAGCAACTCTCTCAAGCACTTTCATGGAGAAGAATGTAGGAAAACAAATGTCATGATTTTTATGGGGCTTAAAAAGACCCGGGGGGGGGTAGGCATCGATAGGGAGTTAGTTTGTAAGTATAGAAATATAGGGAAATGTAGTAGTAGAAGTAGTAGAAGTAGTTTTGGGGGAAGTAGTAATAAATGGGAGTAGATTTAAATAGTATATAGTAGGAGTAGTTTGTAGTATTTTGGAGGGAGTAGTTTGTAGTAGTAATTTGTAAAGTAAGTATGTAGTAGAAATATTAAATAGGAGTAAGTAGGAAAAGAGAAATTTGGGAAATAAAATAGTAGTAGAAAAAGTAGTTAGGGGAGGATTTGTATTTGTAAAAAAAAATTCGTTTGAAGGTTTGTAAAGAAAAGTATTAGTATATAAGTTTTGTATAGTAGGATTTGCAGTAGAAAATAGTTAAAAGTATAAATAGTAGTAAAAATAGTAGAAAGGAGTAGTATTGAAGGGAGAAAAAATAGGATAGTAAATAGTAAGGGGGAATAGTAGTAGGAAGTATAGTAATTTGTAAGTATAGTAGTAGAAAATATTAAAGGGGGGGGGAGTAGTAGAAATAGTCGAAGTAGTTTGTAGGAATTTGTAGTTTTAGTCAGTAAATATAAAATATAGAGGAGAAATAGTAGGAAATAGTTTTGTAAATGAGATAAATAGAAAAGGGGTTTAAATAGGAAATAAATAGTATTAGTAGTAAATAAAAAATTTGCAGTAGTAGAAGTAGTAGTAATTTGTAATAGAAATAGTAGTAGTAGTATAAGGAGAAATAGTAGTAATTTGTAGTAGTAGTAGTAGGAAATATATAGTAGTATAGGAGTAGGAGAAAGTAGTTAATAGGAGTATTAGTAGATATTAAATATAATTTTAGAAATATTTTATTTTAGGATAGTAGAAATAAGGGGTAGAGTAGTAAGTAGTAGTCCGTAAAAGATAGAGTAGTAGGATTTGTAGGAGTAGTTTGTAGTAGTAGTAGTAAAGGGGGTAGCAGTAAAATTTGTAGTAAAAAGAAGTGTATAGGATTTGTAGTAGTAGAAAAGTAGTAAATTTTATAGAAATAGTATAAGGAGTAGAAGTAGTTTAAAAGTAGTAAGTAGAAATAGTAGTAGAAATAGTAGTAGGAGTAGTAAATAGTAATATAGTAGTAGATAATGTTAGTAGTAGTTTGAAAGTATAGAATAAATATTTGGATAGTAGTTTTAGTAGTAGTAGTAGGGAAAATTTGAAGTTATAGAATTTGTAGAAGTAAATAGAAGATGTAGTAAAAAGTAGTTTTAGTAAAAAAGTAAGTAAAAGGAAATAAAATAAAGTAGTAGTAAATAAAAAGTATTTGTATAGTAGTAGGATATAAATTAAAATATTTGAAAATAGTAAGAAGTTAAAATATAGGAGTATAAAAAGAATAGTAGAGTAGTAGAATGTAGTAGGAGGGAGTATAGTGTATAGTAGTAGGATAAAAAAAGTTAATTTTAAATAGTAGTAGGGGTAGCATTTGTAGTAGTTATAGAAGATAGGGGGGGAAGTAGTATTTGTAAGAGGAGTATAGTATGAAATTTTAAAAGTTTAAAAATAGGAAAAGTAGTAGTAATAGTATAGTAGTAGAAGTAGTAGTAGGATAGTAGAAGGAAATAGTAGAAATAAAAGTAGTGGAATTTTAAAAATTTTAGTAAATAAATAGAAGTAGTAGAGGAGTAAAGTAGTAGTTGGAGTATATAAGTAGTAAATAGGGGAAATAAAATAGTTTTAGTAGGAGTAGAAATAGTATGTAGTATAGGGGAGAAGTATAGTAGATTTGAAGTAGTAGAAGGTAGTAGTAGATTTTTGAGTAGGGGGAGTAGTAGAAAAGTAGTAAAAAAAGGAAATATAGTAGTAGTATAGAGTAAATAGTAGTAAGGAGTAGTAAAAAGAGTAGTAGTAGTAGTAGTAAAAATAAATAGTTGGGGTTAGTAAATAAATAGAGTAGGAGAAAATAGTTTGTAGATAGGGAGGGAAAAGTTTGTATAGTATAAATAAAAGTAGTTTGTAGGAGTAGTAAAAAAGTAGAGTAATAGTAGTATTTATGTTAGTAAGGATAGTTATAGTAGTATTAGTAGAAGTAGGAAAGTAGGAGTAGTAGTTTGTAGGGTTTGTAGTAGGGGAAAAAGTAGAAAATAAAAAATTAAAGTAGAAAATAGTAAATAGGAGTAGTATAGTATAGTGGGAATAAAGAAGTAGTAGTGTTTTTGGGGAAAATTTTGGAAAATTGTGTAGTGGGAAGGGAGTTTTGAAGTTTTGTAGTAGGAAATTTTAAATAAGTGGTAATAGTAGTAAGTAGTAAGAAAGTAGTTGTAGGGGGTATTTGTAAAAGTAGTTTGGGTAATATAAGTAGTTGTAATTTAAAGTAAATAGTAGTTTGTAGTGAGTATATTAAAAAGTAGAGAAGTAAAAATTGTAGTAGTAGTATAGTAAAATATGGGGAATAGTAGTATTTGTTTTTTTTAGTAAGTAGTAGTGGTAATAGGAAATAAAGTAGTATATAGGTTTGTAGTAGTTGTGGTAATAGGAGGTAATAGTAGGGATATAGTAATAGTAGTTGGAAAGTATATATATATTTGTAGTAATGGTAATATAGTTAGTAGAAATAGTATTATGGTAAAGGAGTTTTATAGTAGTAGTGGTAGTGGTTTGTAGTAAAAGTATTAGTAGTAGTTTGTAAAAAGGGAAGTAGGGTAAAATAGTAGTAGGAGTAGAAAGTAGAGTATATTTGTAGTAATAGTAATAGTAGTGGTATAAATAAAATAGTTAAGTTTGGGAGTAGTAAGGAGTGTATAGTAGTAGTAGTAATGGGGTTAAATAGAATTTGTAAGGAGTATTAAAGTAAAGTATATAGTAAATAGTAGTGGGTTAATTAAATAAATAGTAGTTTAAAATAGGAGTAGTAGTAAGTGGGGAATAGTTAGTTTGAAATATAGTATTTTAGTAGTATGGGATAGTAGGGGTAGTAGTAAATAGTATAAATTTTGTAATAGAGTATAGTAGTAATTGGGGAGTTGGGGGATATAATAAAAAGGGGGATGTGAGGAGTAGTAGGAGTGGAGGATAATAGTAGTAGAAAGTGTAATATAAGTAGTAGTAGAGGATAAATATAGAAAAAAAAGAATAAGGAGAAATAGTTTGTAGTTTTGGGATTTGGTGTAGTAGTAAAATTGGGATTGTTGTTAGTAGAGGAAATTTTGTAGAGTTAGAGGGTAGTATAGTAGTAATAGGAGTAAGGGGTATAGTAGTAGTTTATAGAGTAGTATGTAAGTATAGTAGTAGAGAGTAGGGAGTAGTATAGTAGTAGTAGGGAAAAGTAGTTACAGTAGGAGGAAATAGGAGTAGTAGTATAGTAGAGTTTGGGGAGTACGTAGGTAGTAGGGTTAGAATGTATTATTTTAGTGGAAAGGGATATAGAAATAGTAGTAGTAGTAGTAGAAGTAGTAGTATAGGAGTAGTTATTATAGTATAGTGGAGGAGTAAATATTAGTATATTGGGGTAGTAGTAGGGAGCAGGAAATAAATAGTAGGAAATAGGATTTTAGTAGGAGGAGAGTTGAGAATAGGAGGAGTAGGAGTAGTAGTAGTATAAGAAATAGTATAGAAATATAGTATAGGATTAAGGGGTTTGAGTAGGAGTAGTAGTTTGGGAATATAAATAGTAGTTGTAAATAGTTTAGGATAGTAGAGTAAGGGTTTTGTATAAAAAAATAGTAAAATTAGTATTTGGGAATAGTATTGGTAGTAGTAGTAGTAAATAGGATTAGAGTAATATAGTAGTTTGGAGTAGTAATAGTAGGAGGTAAAAGTATGGAGAAAAGTAGTAGTGTAGAAATATAAAATGGGGGGTATAATAGCAGGGAGTAGTAGTATAGTAGGAGTATCGTAGTAGTAGTAATTGGTTTGTATAGTAGTAGTATTTGTGGAGTATAATAGAGGAGTAGGAAATTAAAAAAAGTTTAAAAAAATTTAAAAGTAGTAGTATATAGTAGGGGTAGGGTTTAGTATAAGGGTATAGTAAAGTAAAGTATTGGGGAGAATTAAGTAATATATAGTAGGTAGTAGGGGGTTAGTATAAATGTATAGGGAGTAGTATAGTATGAGTAGTGGTAGTAGTAGATTTGTTGTAAATAGTTGTAAAGTATAAGTAGTAAGGTTTTAGGATAAGGGAATTTGTATTTAGTGGAATTTGTATAGTATGTAGTAGGTAAGTAGATATAGTAGTGGGGGTAGTATAGTTTGTAGTATATTGGGGTTGTTGTTGTTGTGGGGTTTTGTTGTGTTTTGGGGGGGGGGGGGGGGGGGGGGGGGGGGGTAGTTAAATTGGAGTTGTTGTTTGGGAGTTGGGAATTGTTTTGTGGAAAAGTAAAGGGTTTTATTTAAATGGGCAGTGGTAGTAGGAGTAGAGTAGATAGTGTAGAGGTAATAGGAAAGTAGGGGGGGGGGGGGGGGGGGGGGGGGGGGGGTAATAGGGGGGGGGGGGGGGGGGGGGGGGGGGGGTTTTTTGGGGGGGGGGGGGGGGGGGGGGGGGGGGGATTTGTTGGATTTATAGTAGGTTGATGGGGGGTTTGTTGGGTTTTTTTTGTTAGGTTAGGGGGTTGGAATTTGTATAGTAAAGGAGTGGGTGGGTGTGGGGTTTTGGAGATTTTTTTGTGTGGGGGGTGTAGTTTGATATATAGTTTTGATATTAAAAATTGGGAGTATAGTGGGGGGGGGGGAAGTAGTATTTGTAATGTATAGTGGATTGTGGGGGTTTTAAAAAAGTTGGAGTAAGTAGTGAAAAATAAAAATTGTAGGAGTAGTATAGTATAGTGTTGTAGTAGAGAGTGGAAAATTAAAAAAAAAAAAGTTAGTATAGGTTAATTTTTAGTATGGTATATTTTGTATAGTAGAGTATTTTAGTAAGGGAGGATAGTATAGTAGAATTATGGGAGTAAATAGTTTTTATAGAAGTAGTGTATAGGGAGTAGTAAAAATAGTAGTAAATAGGGGAAAAGTAGTTAGTTTTGGGAAAAAGTTTGGAGTGGGAGCATAGTAGTAAGGAGTAGAAGGGATTTAAAGGGAGTATTTTAAATTTTAAATTGTGTAGTATAGTGGGATGGAGTTAGGATTTTAGTAAATGGGGTTTTGGTTTTTAGTATATTGGATAAATGGGGGAAGTTATAGTATAGGTAGTTAGTGATAGAAGGATAGTATAGTAAAAGTAAATATGGTAGATAGTAGTAGTTAAATATTGGGAGTAGTAGAGTAAAATAGTATGGTTTTGGGGGTAGTATATTTTTTAGGAAAGGGGTAGTATAGTAGTATAGTAATGGGAGTAGTGTAAATATAGATAGTTTTAGAAATATTGTGGTAATAGTATATTAAAAGTAGAAAGTATGGGAAGTTGTAGTAGTGGGGACAGAAATAGTGGGATTGTAATAGTATAGTGGGAATGGTAGGTTTGAAAATAGGGGAATATTTTAATAGGTTTTAGTAGAAAATTTGGGGGTAAATATATATAGAAAAATTGGGATAAAATGGTAGAAAAGTAGTATATAGGGAAAAAATTAAATAGTATTTGTAAACAGGGAATTAGTAGTTTTTGGTATATGTAGAAAGATAGTAGTAGTAAAAGTAGTGGTAGTTTTTGGTTACCAGTAGTAGAAAATAGAGAAATATTGGAATAGTTGGAGTATTGAAATAGTAGGGAGTAAAGTAGTGGGATAGTATAGTTTAGTAGTAGGAGTAATTTGTAGGAAGGGGTTTGTAGGGTTTTTAGTAGTATTTGAGGAGAAGTGGGGTAGAGTTAGAATTAGTTTTAGTTTAAAATGTATAATTAAAAAAGTAGTAATAGTAGTAAATAATTTGGGGTAGGTATAGTAGTAGTTTTGTTTGTGTAAATGTAGGAAAAGTTTTGTAGTTAGAGAAATAGTGGGGTAAATAGGGGTATAAAAATTTGTGGGATTTAAGGGAGTGGTAGTTTTTGGGGTAAAAAAAGGGATAGTTATAGTAAGTAATTATTTGTAGGAAGGGAGAAAATAGTTTGTTAAATAGAGAATTGGTATAAGGGATTAGTATTTGGTAGGTAAAAGGGTGTGGTTTGTAGTTAGGGGGATTTGGGGTATAAATAAATGGGAGTAGTATTGGTAGTAGTATAGTGGGTAAAATTAGTAGTGGGAGTAGTTTGTAGTAAAAAAGTAGAGTATAGGGAAAAGTAGTAGAAAAATATAAAAAAAAAGTATGGGATATAGTAGTATAATAGTAGGTTTTTAGTGTATTTAAATAGATAAAAGTAAATTTAAAGGGAGTAGGGTTTGTAGTAGTAGAAGATAGTGGGTAAAGGAGTAAAATAAATAGTAGTATTAAATAGTATTAGTAATAGTAGGAATTTAGTAGGGGATTTAGTAAATATAGTAGATAGTAATATAATAGTAATAGTAGTTTGGAATTAGTAAGGGAAGTAGTATAGGGGGATGGGACTAGGGGATAGAGTATTTGGAAACAAAGTATAGTATTTGTTTGGAAGAAAATTAAAAGTTTTTGTAGTAGTGGGAGTTAGTATAGTAGGAAATTAGTATTGAGTAAAAATAGTTGTTTGGGGTTTTGGGGAGTATAGTAGAGTATGTATATAGTTTTTTGGGAAAGAAAAAGTAGTAAAGGTTTTAAATAGTATTAAGGGGGAAGGGGTTGTAAAAAAAAAAAAAAAAAAAAAAATAAGGAGGAGCAGGGATATTAAAAGTAAATGGGGAAGTGGGAGTTAATGAAGTAGTATATAAGCAAATTGGAAATAATAGTATAAATAATGGTATAGTATTTGAAATAGAAGTTTTGAATAGTATAGTGGGGAGTAGTATTGGTTTTTAAATATGTAGTATAAATAGAAATAGGAGTAGTAAAGAATAAATAGGGTAGGGATTTTAAGTGGTCCCAATAGGGTTATAGTAGTATAGAGAGTAGTTTTGTGGGAGTTTTAAAATAGTATATTGTATTTGTATTGGTAAAAGTAGTGGTAAGTAAAAGTAGTAAATAGAGTAAGTAAAAGAAAGTAAAGGAAAATATATTGGTAGTATAGTGGTAGGAGTAGTTTTAAAAGGGTAAGGATAGGTAATAGTAGTAAATAGATTAAAATGGAGCAAATTAGGTTGGTAAGTAGTATAGGTTTTGTAGTAGTAAAATGGGTTTGTATGGTAAATAGTTTAAAAAAGTATAGAAGGGAGTAGAGGAGTAGAAAAAGGGAGGTAGTATAGGTTTGTAGAGGGTAGTAGTGTATAGAGTAGTATAGTTGAGTATTGTAAAAATAGTAAAAAATATTAGAAAGTTTTATTAATAGTATCCCAAAATTTTTGGGGAGTAGTAAATTTGTTTGTAGGGGGAGTAAGTGTGTAGTAAATGGGATTTTATATAGTGGAAAGTATTATATAGATAGTAGTAGGGATTAGTGGTAGTATTGGGAGTTGTATTTTAAATAGTAGGAGTAGTAAAAGGAGGGAGTAGTGGAAGGAAATTTTTAGTATAGTAGGAGTTGAGTAGGAGGTGGGAGTATTATAAAGGGAAAAATTTTAGTAAATAGGGTTATATAAGTATTTGGAAGAAATAGTGGGAGTAGTAGTGGTAGTATAGAGTTAGAAAGGTAGTAAAGTAGTAGTAGTAGTAGTAAGTAGGTTTGTAGTAAGTAGTTGTGGTATAGGGGTAATTAGTAGTTTGTAGTAATTTGTAAAATATAGGGAGTAGGATAATTGTAGTATTTTGTAGTTAAAATGGTATAGAGGGGTTAGTATAGGGGGTATAGTAGTCCGGGATGGGAGTAGGGGAAATTCATTTTAAAAAAGTTTGAAAGTGGTTATAAAAAAAATTTTAAAAAAAAAAGTAAAAAGAGGAGGGGTTTAGTATAAAAATTGGGAAGTGTAGTATAGGGAATTTTGAAAGTAAGTATATGGGGAAAAAGGGATATATATTTTAGTAGGGAGTGAAAAGAGTGTTGGAATAAATGGAAATAGTATGTAAGTAGGTTTTTAAAAAGGAAAATTGTATGGGGAATTTTTTTTGGATTGTCAGAATTAAAGGGGTGTAAATTTTTTAAATGAATTACATTGTAATTTGGGGAATTAAGGGGAAGTGTGTACAGGAAAGAGGGGGTATAGGTAGGTGGGGAGAAAGTAAGAGAAAAATTTTTGGGTTTTAGAAAAGAATGTTCCAAGATAATAAAGTAATGGTGATATATGGGTAAAGGAAAATAAATAGTAAAAGGGAATTTTGGGTATAGTGGATCGGGGAAAGGGGAATTTTTTAACCCCCTGGTAAGTAGTAAAAAATTAGAGAAAAAGAAAGGTTATTTAGTTTATATTAAATAAAATTTTAAATATATATATATTTTAAAAAAATAAATATATTAATAATATATAGGAAAAAATTTATAGTATATAAATATAAATATATATTTAGGAAATGTATTAAGAGTAATTTGAATATGGGTTTTGGAGTATAAAACAAGTAGTTTAGTAGTTGTAATAAATTTTTGAAAGGGGAAAATTAATTGTGGCGTTAATTTTAATATAGTTTTGGGGGGCAGTAAAGGTGGGTTTTAAAAGTTTTAAATATGTATTTTTGGAGGGAAAAGTTTAATAATGGGGTGGGATTTAAAAGGTTAGATTTAGAGGAAAGGAATAAAAAGTTAATATTTTGGTTTTGGTGGGGGGGTTGGGGTAAGGGGGAATAAGTGCCTTTATTGTTTGGGGAAAAAGGAAAAAGAAAAAAGTTGTGAAAAGATTTTTAAAGGGGAATAGTGGTTTAAAAATTTAAATGGTAAGGGTTTAAAATATAGAAAAGGTGTTTTTAAAAAATTTGGGTTTTTGGAAGTGGTGTAAAAAAATTTTAAATAAATGATTTAGATTGAGTTGGTTTGTGATTTAAAGGAAAAGTATTAAAGGTTTTAAAAAATAAAGGTTTTAAAATTTATAAAAAGTTTTTATTAATTGGTAAAAAAATTGTAAATTAAATAAAAGGGGGTAATTTGAATTTTGGGGAGGTTATTTATATTTTTTAAAGGGGTTAAATTTAAAAAAAAAAATTTTTAGGTTTTGTAAAAAACCCCCGTTTTTAAAAAAAAAGGGTTTTGGTTAATTTTACAATTTGGGGAGGATAGTAGTAGGGGGGCGTGTAATGATTAGGGAAATTTTGGTAGTAGAAAAAGGGGAAATGTAGTTGGAGTGGGGTATGTAATTTTAAGAGTAGGGATTAATAACTTGGGGTGAAGAAACGTTTGCCACCCAGTGGTTTTGAAGAGAAAGCTCTAATGTGGCGTTAACTCTTTCGATACTAGTGAGGATCGTGAATTTCGTGGCGTGACGTAGTTTTACTGTATCCTCCTTCCTCGCCCTGAACA
Source organism: Cherax quadricarinatus (assembly GCF_026875155.1). Classification (NCBI taxonomy): domain Eukaryota; kingdom Metazoa; phylum Arthropoda; class Malacostraca; order Decapoda; family Parastacidae; genus Cherax; species Cherax quadricarinatus. Next base: position 33,857,010 of record NC_069439.1, read on the forward strand.
AGCAGTCTCCTACATAACTGGCAGTGGACGCCCTTACTTCAGTGGTGCACTTACTGAGAGAAAGCAATGAACAACCTGCTTCATATTTGGCTTTTGATGACATGCAGGATTGTGGTCACATGTGACGCAAGTCACATGTGACCATGTGACTTGCTTAAAAATAGCGTGAAAATGCAGAATTAGCAAGAAAAGTAGATGCAACAACGAGGTGCAAAACGTAATAGTGAAGACACTACCAACTACACTCAAAGATTTAAATTGGATAAATTTAAATTTAGAAAGGATGTTTGGTAAAGAGATTTAAAGGAGGGAAACAATCTGGCAAGTAGATCCTAGAAACTGAGAAACTAAAAAAAATGTTTATACAGTATATGAGTGAGATGAGTTGAGTTTGTGATGAAGGAAGAACGACTGAACCCGGTATCCAGAATTCTAATGTTATACAAATTATAACATCTGTCTTTTATTATTACATAACAGAATAAAAAATCTAGACCAAAGAAAGTGTACAATAAGCCGACTGGTGCAACTCTACTGGCACTTACTTTCCTGCGGATGTTGTTCATTTATCACTCTTTTAGGGTCTAAGTTCTCAAAAAAAAGATAGTTTTATGGTCTTTGTAAGCAAACCCATCGTTTTTAAAAATAAAAGTTTGCTCTACTTACCTACAATTGTGAGCCAGATGTGGTGCCTCATGGGTGGCGTCGTGGACACCTGGCACTCATACATTCCTGAGTCCCGAACTTGAGCAAACTTAACTGTAAGTGCCCAGTCCTCGGAGCCTGCGGTGTGCACTGCCCTGAACCTCTGATCAGATGTGTAGGTGTATGCCCCTACAGTGAGCAAGTGTGTGTCTCTATGTCGCAGCCACGACACCTGTGGATACACCTGTATTAGCACACCTGTGGATACACCTGTATTAGTACACCTGTGGATACACCTGTATTAACTCCCACGACACTTATATTTCAAGGATACATGTATTAATGTAGTGAGTAATGGCTGTTGAAGTTGTCATTGATGCTACAGTTTCGTGACTCAGCGGCTGTGGAATAAAAATATTTGTTAGTTTCCTCTTAAAAACAGTCAGAATATTCTGTGGATACCACTTGTCTTACTGAATCTTTGTTTACACTGAGTCTCTTGCTCCGTCTTACTGAATCTTTGTTTACACTGAGTCTCTTGCTCCGTCTTACTGAATCTTTGTTTACACTGAGTCTCTTGCTCCGTCTTACTGAATCTTGTTTTACACTGAGTCTCTTGCTCCGTCTTACTGAATCTTTGTTTACACTGAGTCTCTTGCTCCGTCAAATGGTCATTTCTGTGTGACAATTTGAAACAAGTTTCTTTAACATTTCCTGGGTTGAAATTAATTAAAATAAATTGTCTATCAAAATTATTTTTATTTGTTTTTGTAATGTACAAAAAACATTCTAACACAAATTTAAACTACATAAAACATTGACGATTTATTTCAATATTTTCAATTAACATTACAAATATGTACATATATGACTGGATGAATTATTATACTTAAATAGAGCTAAACCGACAAGGGTCATGACTAGCTGGGGGCAGAAAATTAGTGCCGGGATATAAATAGCTTGGTGAAGAGGGGAGAAAAGTGCCGGAAGGGACGCTAAAGGCTATGTCAAAGTTAGTATAGTAAAGCACTTGCTGACAAAGTCAAAAAGTGATGGTAAGTCGAAGGCAGGGTCGTCTGCAAGAAGGGAAGATAAGGTAAGAGTGGTAGGGCAGTGGCGTTGGTTTAGATAAATTCTGCGAGCTCTGGTAAACCGGACAATCCACAGAAAAGTGAAAACTGTAATAGGGACCCCGACAAACATCACAGAGGAAAATAGGGTGTTATCCCATGAGTAAGGCGAGTATGGCCGATGTGGAGATTTGAGAGTGCAGTCTCCCGAGTACGGCAACGGTGGTAAGAAGATGGCCACAAATCTAAAAAACGGTTTAATAGAGTGTAATTTGTTATGGTGTATGTGCGCCACCGTTGTTGCCAACGGCCGTGAAGACGGGAAGAGATGACCAAAATAATCCTTAAACGGAATACCTCTATAGGAAACCGGAAGATCATGTACCGCTGACCGCGCAGCAGCCGCTTGTTCTTTGCCCTGCACATCAACGTGTCCAGAGACCCAACAAAAAACGACGCCCTCGTTTTTGCTAGCCACACAGTGCAATCAAATGTGAATACGAAGGACCAATGGATGAGGGGGGTCGAATTCCCTGAGAGAATCTGAAAAGATCATAAACGTTTAAGGGATATATATGTAATACGGAGAAGCGCTATGAGGATGGCATACAACTCGGCGGTAAAATACTAGCCGAGTCTAACATGTGACCTGCGACAACATCGTCAGGAACACTGCTGCGAACCCAACACCGTCAGAAGGCTTAGAACCATCTGTATAAACAGCGACGGCACGAGCATGCGACCTGAAGTAATTAAGAAAAAGAGCGAGAAGCAGCAGCAGTAGGTAGTAGAGCTTTGGCGCAAGGCAGTAGGGCAGAACAGACAAGATCCCGTCGAAACCTCCTTTGGAGGTTCCAAAATACACGGAGGCAACTGGAGAGAAGACCGGAGTGAAGATGAATAGAAAACAGTCGGAGCAAGCAGGGGGCGATGAACAAAAAACGTCTATAACCAGCCTATACATAGAAGGAACACGAAAGTCATAAGAACGGACAAAGTTAACGAAGGCAATGAACATCACGACGATCAGCTAAGGAACATTCCCCTCAGCATAGAGGCTTTCAACAAGAGATGAACGACAGGCACCAAGGCATACACGAAGACACTGATGATGAAGGGGATTAACTTAGAGTTGTAACTTGTAGGAGAAGCCGCAGAATAGACTTGGTTTCCATAAATAACTAAAAAATGCACAATACAGTGAACTGGAACGATCACAAATAACCCGCACATTGTAGAGAGGAGCTTACCGCGACGTTTCGGTCCGACTTGGACCATTTACAAAGTCACAACTAACCAGAAGAGTAGCAGACGGCTATATATAGGAAGGAAGAGGTAAGTGGTGGTGATGTAGTACAGTTTAGTATGGTGGTAGAATTAGTAGATAGTAGTATGTAGTAGTAGTAGAAATAGTAGTGGTAGTAGAGATTATTAGAAGTAGAAGATAGTAGTAGTAAGTAGTGGTAGTAGTGGGAAATTAAGGAGGAGGAGGAGGAGCAGTCAACATTAATCACGTCTCCTATAGACACCTATTTAATCCACGTCGCCCAGTGACTCCTATGTTATCACGTCCCAAGCGCTAAGTTAATCACGTCTACAGCGTCTCCTATTTAGTCACGTCCCCATCGTTTATGTTAGACAGTTCCCTCCAGCGTCCTTGTTACTCACGTCTCCAGCGACATTCAGTTAGACACGTCCCACGTCACCCCAAGTTACGCCGTCCCCAGCGTCTCCTATTTTAGTCCACGTCTCCAGCGTCTAAGTTAGACACATCCCGCAGCGTCTCCATGAGCACGACTCCAGCGCCTCGTATGTTAGTCACGACCCCAGCGTCTCTATGTTAGACACGTCTCAAGCGTCAATGTTAGTCAAGTCCCTCCATCGTCCACCCTAAGATAGTCACGACCCAAGCGTCTCCTATTTGTTTAGCCCCGTCTCCCAGCGCTATGGAGTCACGTCTCTAGCGTCTTCCTATGCATAGTCACGACCCCAGCACGTCCTATGTTAGTCACGTCCCCGCGTCTCTATGTTATCACGTCCCAGCGTCACCTATTATGTCACGTCTCAGCGTCCCTATGAAAATCACGTCTCCAGCATCTCCTATGATGGTCACGTCTCCAGCGTCTCCATGTTATCACGTCCCCAGCGTCCTCCTATTGTCCAGTCACTAACAGCGTCTAATGTTTAAGTCACATCTCCAGTCCGTCTCCATGATAGTAACCCACAGCGTCTATGTTAGAAACGTCCACGCGTCCTTCTATGGTTAGTCTCGTCCCAGCGTCTCCTATGTTAGTCCGTCCCCAGCTTCTCCTATGTTAATCAGTGTCCTCAGCGTCATGTCTCAATCGTCTCCTATGTTAGCCACGTCCCCAGCGTCTATGTATAATCAATCCCCAGCATCTCAATATCAGTCACGTCCCCAGCGTCCTATTAGTCATGTCCGCCAGCGTCGCCTATGATAGTCACGTCCACAGAGGCAAAGCGTAATCAAATCCCAGCGTCCTATGTTATCACTCTCAGTGGGTGTCCTATATTATCATTCACAGCGTCTCCTATGGTTAGAGTCACGTTCCCATTTCTCCTAATTTTAGTCACGTCTCAAGCGTTCTCATACAGTTAGTCATCGTCCTCAGCGTTCTATGCAGTCACTTCTCAAGCGTTATGTTAATCACGTCCCCAGACGCTTACGTAAACAAAGTCCCCACGGGACTCCTATGTTAGTCACGACCACCGCGTCTATGATAGTCCACGTCCCCAAGGCGTCTATTTTAGTAACGTCTCCAGTGTCTAATGTTAAGACACCTCCCCAGCGTCTCCTATGTTAGACACGTACTCCAGCGTCCCTATGTTACTCACGTCCCCAGCGTCTCCATGTTAGTCACGTCACCAGCGTCTATGGTTTAGATACTTCCCCACAGCTGTCTCCTCTATGTGAGTCAGGTCCCCAGTGTCTATGTTTACTCACGTATCCAGCGTCTCCTATGTTAACAGGTCGCCAGCGTTCTATGTTAATCATGTCCTCAAGCATCTCCTATTTACTCACGTCCTCCCTCGTTTCCTAAGTTAGCCACGTCCCCCAGCCATCAATGTTATTCTTTGCCCCAGAGTCACTTATGTTCTTAGTCCACACCCATCGACTATATAAGTCACGACACAGCCATCTCCTATGTTAGTCACGACTCCAGGCGTCTCCTATTTATCACGCCCACCAGCAATCAACTTTAGACACAACAATATACCCTAGCGTCTATGATAAACACGTCCCAGCGTCCTCTTATGTTAATAACAACTCCAGCGTCTCCTATTTTAGTCACGTCCCCAGTTTCGCCTCTGTTAGTCACTCCACAGCGTCTCCTGTGTGAGTCACGTCTCAGAGTCTCCTTTAAATCACGCACCCAGCGTCCATGATTAAACACTTCTCCCGCGACTAGTATCAAGTCTCACGTCCCCTCCAATTTAGTCACTGTCCTCCATCGCTCCAATTTATTCACGTTTCACAGCGCCTATGTTAGTAACGTCCCCATTAACTCACATGTAGATCACGTCTTCGTGTCTCCTATGTTAGTCACGCCCCCAGCGTCATGTTAATCACGGTCTCCAGCGTCAAAGTTAGTCACGACCTCACGTCTCCTGTGTTGTTAGGTCACGACCACAGCGTCTCCTATGTAGACACGTCCCAGCGTCACCTATGTTAGTCACGTCCCCAGCGTCTATTTAGTCCTTCCCAAAGCGTCTATGTTAGTCACGTCCCTAATCGTCTGTGTTTAGTCCACGTCCCCCAGACGTCTATTTAGTCACGTCTCCAGCGTCCTATGTTAGTCATATCCCAAAGCGTCTCCTATATTAGTCACGTCACCAGCGTCGATGTTAGATCACGTCACCCAGCGTCATGTTAGCCTCGTCACCAGCGATTCCTTTTGTTAGTCACGTCCCCAGCGTCTATGTTAGTCACGACCTCAAAGCGTCTATGTTAGTCACGAACCACAGCGTCTGTGTTAGTCACTCCCCCATCGACTATGTTAGTCACGTCTCCACGTCTATGATATTCCCATGACCCAACGTCTCCCTAAGTTTAGTCACGACCCAGCGTCTATTTTAGTCAAGTCTCCCAGCCGTCTCCTCTGTTAGTTTTACGTACACAGTTCCATCCAATGTTTAGTTACTTCCACGGTTGTTCCTCCTATGTTAGTCACGTCCCCCAGCGTCCCTATGTTAATCACGTCTTCCGCGTCTCCTATGTTAGTAACGTCCCCCAGCGTCCCTTATGTGATCCACGTCCCCAGCGTCTATTGATTAGTCCCACGTCTCCAAAGTTTCTATGTTAGTAACGTCCCCAGCGTCTATGTTAGTCACGTATCCAGCGTCTATGTTAGTTACGTCAAAATCGTCTCCTATGTTAGTCAGGTCTCCAGCGTCTCCTATGTTAGTCACGTCCCCAGCGTCTATGTTAGTCACGTCACCAGCGTCACCTATGTAAGTCACGTCCCCAGCGTCTATCTTAGTCACGTCCCCAGCGTCTATGTTAGTCACGTCTCCAGCGTCAATGTTAGTCACGTCTCGAGCGTCTCCTATGTTAAAGTCCTCATCGTCTCCTTTGTTAGTTAGGTCGCCAGCGTCTCCTATGTGAGTCACGGCTCCAGCGTCTATGTTACTCACGTCCCTAGCGTCTCCTAAGTTAGTAACGTCCCCAGCGTCTCCTATGTTATTCAGTCCCCAGTGTCTATGTTAGTCACGTACCCAGCGTCTATGTTAGTCACGTCCCCAGTGTCTATATTAGTCACGTCCCCAGCGTCTCCTATTTTAGTCACATCCCAAGCGTCTCCTATGTTAGTCACGTCCGCAGCGTCTGCTATGTTAGTCACGTCCCAAGCCTCTATGCTAGTCACGTACCTAGTCTCTGTGTTAGTCACGTCACCAGCGTCTCATGATTAGTCTCGTAAATAGCTCTTTGTTTATTCACGTCCCCACACATCTCCTATGCTAGTCACGTCCCCAGCGTCTCCTATGTTAGTCACGTCCCCAGCGCGTCCTATGTTAGTCACGTCCCCAGCGTCTACGTTAGTCATGTCATCAGTGTCTCCTATGTTAGTCACGTCCCCAGCTTCTCCTACGTAGTCACATCCCCAGACGTCTTCCTAGTTAAGTCACGTCCCCCTGGTCTCCTATGTTAGTCACGTCCACCAGCATCTCTATGTTAGTCACATCTCCTGCTTCTACTTCTAGTCCACGTCCTCAACGTCTCCTATGATTAGTACGTCCCAGCGTCTATGTTATACACTTCCCCAGCCGACTATGTTAGTCACGTCCTCCAGAGTTCCTATGGTTAGTAACGTCCCCAGCGACAATGTTATACCGTCCCCAGCGCTCTGTTAGCCACATCCCCCAGAGTCTCACCTTGGTTAACAAGTCCCGCCCCCCCCCCCCCCCCACCCCCACGTCCGCAAGCGCCACCTAGTTAGTCCCGTATCCAGCGTCGCGTGTGTTATTTACGCAAAATCGAGCCTCCTATGTTAGTCAGGCTCACAGCGTCTCCTATGTTAGACACGTCCCCAGCGTCTATGTTAGTCACTCTCCACCAGCGCCACCTATGTAAGTCACGTTAAGTTTTTTTCATCAAACCCGCAACAAACACTACCCCCCCAAGGCGGGTTAATCTATCTTAGACACGCCCCCAGCGTCTATGTTTACACGTTTCCAGCGTCCAAGTTAGTCACGGTCTCGAGCGTCTCCTATGTTAAAGTCCCCATCGTCTCCTTTGTTAGTCAGGTCGCCAGCGTCTCCTATGTGAGTCACGGCTCCAGCGTCTATGTTACTCACGTCCCTAGCGTCTCCTAAGTTAGTAACGTCCCCAGCGTCTCCTATGTTATTCAGTCCCCAGTGTCTATGTTAGTCACGTACCCAGCGTCTATGTTAGTCACGTCCCCAGTGTCTATATTAGTCACGTCCCCAGCGTCTCCTATTTTAGTCACGTCCCAAGCGTCTCCTATGTTAGTCACGTCCGCAGCGTCTGCTATGTTAGACACTTCCCAAGCCTCTATGCAAAGACACGTACCTAGCCTCTGTGTTTTCACGTCACCTGCGTCACCATGTTAAATCCAAGTTCCCAGCTTCTAAGTCAGTCACGCCCCCACAACTCCTATGTTAGTCAAGTCCCCCACGTCTATTGTTACTCACTTCCCCATCGTCTATGTTAGTCACGTCCCCATGCGTCTATGAAATTCAAGTCCGCAGCGTCTAGGTTTTATTCACGTCGCCAGCGGTCTATGTTAGTCCACGTACCCTAGTCTCTGTGTTATCACGTCACCAGCGGTACTCCGATTTAGTCTCGTAAATAGCCGTCTAGTTCTTCACGTTCCCCAGCGTCTATGTTAGTCACGTTTTCCCCACGTGTATTAGTCCACGACCCCCAGCGGCTCCACTGATAGTCATCTTCCCCAAGTCTATGTTTAGTACACGTCCCCTACTCTCCTTTGTAAGTGACGTCCCCAGCGTCTCCTATGTTAGTCACGAACCCAGCGTTTCCTATGTTAATCACATCCCCAGTGGTCTAGTTAGTCACGTCCCCAGAGTCTATGTTAGTCACGTCCCCAGCATCTATGTATAACTCCAGCGTCTCCAATGTTAGTCACTTCCCTAACGTCCTATGTCATACCAACGTCCCCTTGCGTCTCCATGTTAAGTCACTCCCCATCGCCATGTTAGTCCACGTCCCCATCGTCCCTATGTTAGTCACTTCCCAGCGTGTCCCATGTTAGTCCACGTCCCCACTCCTATTATCACTTCGCCCATGTCTATGTTAGTCACGTCCCCTGCGTCTATGTTAATCACGTCCCCAGCGTCTATGTTAGTCACGTCTCCAGCGTCTATGGTAGCCACGTCCCCTGCGTCTCCTATGTTAGTCACGCCTTCAGCGTCTATGTTAACACTCCCCTGCGATCTCGTAGTTTATCACTTCCCCCATGCGTCTAATGTAGTCACGACCCCCAGCGTCTATGTTTAGTCAGAGTCCCCCATTCGTCAGTGTTAGACACGTCCCCAGCCTCTATGTTAGTCACGTCCCCTGCGTCTATGTTAGTCACGTCCCAGCGTCAATGTAGTCAGTTCCCAGCGTCTGTGTTAGTCACGTCCAGCCCCCTATGTTAGACACGTCCCCTGCCATCTATTTAGTCAAGTCCCCAGCGTCTCCTATGTTAGTCACGTCCCCAGCGTCTATGTTATTCACGTCCTCATCGTCTCCTATGTTAGTCACGTCACCAGCGTCTATGTTAGTCACGACCCTAGCGTCTATGTTAGTCACGTCCCCAGCGTCTATGTTAGTCACGTCCCCAGCGTCTATGTTAGTCACGTCCCCAGCGTCTATGTTAGTCACGTCCCCAGCGTCTCCTATTTTAGTCATGTCTCAAGCGTCCTTCCTATGTTAATCACGTCCGCAGCGTCTGCTATGTTAGTCACGTCCCAAGCCTCTATGCTAGTCACGTACCTAGTCTCTGTGTTAGTCACGTCACCAGCGACTCCTATGTTAGTCTCGTAAATAGCGTCTTTGTTATTCACGTCCCCAGCATCTCCTATGCTAGTCACGTCCCCAGCGTCTCCTATGTTAGTCACGTCCCCAGCGCGCCCTATGTTAGTCACGTCCCCAGCGTCTACGTTAGTCATGTCATCAGTGTCTCCTATGTTAGTCACGTCCCCTGCGTCTCCTATGTTAGTCACGTCCCCTGCGTCTCCTATGTTAGCCACGTCTCCAGCGTTTCCTATGTTAGTCACGTCCACAGCGTCTGCTTTGTCAGTCACGTCTCCAGCGTGTCCTATATTAGTCACGTCCCCAGCGTCCATGTTAATCACATCTCCAACGTCTATTTTAGTCACGTACCCAGCGTCTACTTTGTGAGTCACGTCCACAGCGTCCTCTCTGTGAGTCACGTCCCCAGCGTCTCCTATGTTAGTCACGTCTCCAGCGTCTGCTATGTTAGTCACGTCTCCGGCGTCTCCTATGTTAGTCCCGTCCCCAGAGTGTATGTTAGTCACGTCCACAGCGTCTGCTTTGTCAGTCACGTCTCCAGCGTCTCCTATGTTAGTCACGTCCCCAGCGTCCATGTTAATCACATCTCCAGCGTCTATGTTAGTCACGTCCCCAGCGTCTCCTTTGTGAGTCACGTCCACAGCGTCCTCTCTGTGAGTCACGTCCCCAGCGTCTCCTATGTCAGTCAGGTCTCCAGCGTCTCCTATGTTACTCACGTCTCCAGCGTCTCCTATGTTAGTCACGTCCCCTGCGTCTCCTATGTTAGTCACGCCCACAGCGTCTCGTATGTTAGTCAAGTCCCCACCGTCTCCTATGTTAGTCACGTTCTGAGCGTCTATGTTTGTCACGCCCCCAGCGTCTCCAATGTTAGTCACATCACCATCGTCTATGTTAGTCACGTTCCCTGCGTCTCCTACGTTAGTCGCATCTCCAGCGTCTTTGTTATTCACGTACACAGCGTCTCCTATGTTAGTCATGTCTCCAGAGTCTAGCGTTTATGTTAGACAAGTCCCCAGCGTCTATGTTAGTCACGTCCCATGCGTCTCCTATGTTAGTCACGTCCCCACGGTCTATGTTAGTCACGTCCCCAGCGTCTATGTTAGTCACGTCCCCAGCGTCTCCTATGTTAGTCACGTCCCCACGGTCTATATTAGTCACGTCCCTAGCGTCTATGTTAGTCATGTCCCCAGCGTGCATGTTAGTCACGTCCCCAGAGTCTATGTTAGTCACGTCCCCATTGTCTATGTTAGTCACGTCCCGATCGCCTATGTTATTCACGTCCCCTGCGTCTACGTTAGTCACGCTACCAGTCTATGTTAATCACGTCTCCAGCGTGTCCTATGATAGTCACATCCCCAGCGTCTCCTATGTTAGTCACGTCCAAGCGTCTATGTTAGTCACGTCCACAGCGTTTCCTATGTCAGTCACGTCCTCAGCGTCTATGTTAGTCACGTCCCCTGCGCCTATGTTAGTCACGTCTCCAGCGTCTCCTATGTTAGTCACGTCCCCAGTGTCTTTGTTAATCACGTCCCCAGCGTCTCCTATGTTAGTCATGTCCCCAACGTCTCTTATATTAGTCACGTCCTCAGCGTCTAAGTTAGTCACGTCCTCTGCGTCTATGTTAGTGACGTCCCCAGCGTCTATGTTAGTCACGTCCCCAGAGTCTATGTTATTCACGTCACCTGCGTCTATGTTAATCACGTCCCGAGCGTCTCCTATGTTATTAACGTCCCCAGCGTCTATGTTAGTCACGTCCCCAGCGTCCTCAATATTAGTTAAGTCCACAGCATCTCCTGTGTTAGTCACGTCCCCAGCGTCTATGTTAGTCAGGTCTCCAGCGTCTATGTTACTCACGTTCCCGCC
>NC_069439.1:33868606-33891552 GCF_026875155.1 Cherax quadricarinatus
TCTCCTATGTTAGTCACATCCCCATCGTCTCCTATGTTAGTCACGTTCCCAGCGTCTCCTATGTTAGTCACGTCCCCAGCGTCTCCTATGTTAGTCACATCCCCATCGTTTCCTATGTGAGTCACGTGCCCAGCGTCTCCTATGTTAGTCACGTCCCCAGCGTCTCCTATGTTAGTCACGTCTCCAGCGTCTCCTGTATTAGTCACGTCTTCAGCGTCTATATTAGTCCCGTCTCCAGCGTCTCCTTTATTAGTCACGTCTCCAGCGTCTCCTATATTAGTCACGTCTCCAGCGTCTCCTATATTAGTCACGTCTCCAGCGTCTCCTATATTAGTCACGTCAGTCACGTCTCCAGCGTCTCCTATATTAGTCACGCCTCCAGCGTCTCCTATATTACCCACGTCTCCAGCGTCTCCTATATTAGTCACGTCTACAGCGTCTCTTATATTAGCCACGTCTCCAGCGTCTCCTATATTAGTCACGTCTCCAGCGTCTCCTATATTAGCCACGTCTCCAGCGTCTCCTATATTAGCCACGTCTCCAGCGTCTCCTGTATTAGTTACGTCTCCAGCGTCTCCTATATTAGTCCACGTGTCCAGCGTCTCCTATATTAGCCACGTCTCCAGCGTCTCCTATATTAGCCACGTCTTCAGCGTCTCCTATATTAGTCACGTCTCCAGCGTCTCCTATATTAGTCACGTCTCCAGCGTCTCCTATATTAGCCACGTCTCCAGCGTCTCCTATATTAGCCATGTCTCCAGCGTCTCCTATATTAGTCACGTCTCCAGCCTCCTAATCAGTCCGTCCACGTCTCCTATATTACCTACGTCTCCAGCGTCTCCTATATTAGTCACGTCTCCAGCGTCTCTTATATTAGCCACGTCTCCAGCGTCTCCTATATTAGTCACGTCTCCAGCGTCTCCTATATTAGTTACGTGTCAGCGTCTCCATATGCCACGTCTCAGCGTCTCCTATATTAGCCACGTCTCCAGCGTCTCCTATATTAGCCACGTCTCCAGCGTCTCCTATATTAGTCACGTCTTCAGCGTCTCTTATATTAGCCACGTCTCCAGCCTCTCCTATATTAGTCACGTCTCCAGCGTCTCCTATATTAGCCACCTCTCCAGCGTCTCCTATATTAGCCATGTCTCCAGCGTCTCCTATATTAGTCACGCCTGCAGCGTCTCCTATATTAGTCACGTCTCCAACGTCTCCTATATTACCTACGTCTCCAGCGTCTCCTATATTAGTCACGTCTCCAGCGTCTCTTATATTAGCCACGTCTCCAGCGTCTCCTATATTAGCCACGTCTCCAGCGTCTCCTATATTAGCCACATCTCCAGCGTCTCCTATAGTAGCCACGTCTCCAGCGTCTCCTATATTAGCCACGTCTCCAGCGTCTCCTATATTAGCCACGTCTCCAGCGTCTCCTATATTAGTCACGTCTCCAGCGTCTCCTATATTAGTCACGTGTCCAGCGTCTCCTATATAGCCACGTCCCCAGCGTCTCCTATATTAGTCACGTGTCCAGCGTCTCTATGTTAGCCACGCCCTCCAGCGTCTCCATATTAGTCACGGTCCACGTCTCCATATTAGCCACGCCTACCCCCCCTAAAAAAAAGCCAGTCTCCAGCGTTCCTATATTAGCCATTCTCCACGTCTCCTAATTAGTCACGTCTGCGGTCCCCTATATTAGTCACGTGTCCAGCGTCTCCTATATTAGCTACTCCCCCAGGTCCCCTTTTAGCCACTCTCCACGTCTCCATATTAGCCACGTCTCCAGCGTCTCCTATATTAGCCACGTCTCCACTCTCCTAATTGGGGTTTCCACGATGAGTGAATTACGGTGTTGTACCAGGCATTCTTTGGTGTCCGTCAGACCTGCTTTAGCGTATTGGTGTTCTGAAATAGTGTATGGAGGTCCCTTGATGTATTTCGCCCACGTAAACTCTATTTGCAGTCATTACAAGGGATTATGTATACCCCTGCAAGGATGGAGGCTTGTCCTGCCTACAACTGGTTGATGACCTTGATGGTCGTGGTTATGGAGGTAGATACTTGGAATGATGTTTTGGCAAAGAAAGTTGGAAACATGCTATCCACATAAGAACACTGAAGAAGGTCTGCTCACTACAACTAAATCCGAATCTCCTTCCAAGCTAACCCAAGTTTTTAGACTCTATAACCCCACTCGTACAACACAGATGCAGCATTCTTCACCTGACCTCAGCTGGACTATAACTACACGACGTTCCTTCCACACCCCAGGAAGTTTCTGATTGTGACTTGAAAAAGCCCACTGGGGGGGGTAAACGTATACAATAAAGGATCACAATTATACTGCATTTGTTGTATAAATTGCCAAGTGGTATACATAAATCCCTTGTAATGACTGCACAAATTATACGTGGGCGAAACATCACGAGACCTCTCAAACACGTCTTCAGAACACACACGCAGCTGGACTGACGACACAAGGAAATGCCTGTGTACAACATCGCAATTCACGCCACCATTTAAATAATTTCAAAATTCAAGACTTATCTCACAGAAGACAACATTCAATACGAGAATCCTGGAATCAATCGCTAATCTCTTATAACCAACAATTTCAACCAGAACAAAGGCTTTCTATAACAGAGCTGCGGGGCCCACGTTAGTGCTCCGCGTCGCTCGCGTTCTTGCATGGCGATATCCCACATAAAAACATAGAACACTACAGAAGGTCTGCTCACAACTTATCCAATACCCCTTCCAAGCTACCCAAGATTTTAGACTCTAAAACCCACACGGTAGACTCATCAGATGGCAGCATTCTCCACCTGACCCTCAAACACAGTAACCTGACGTTAAATACTCACGTACCTTCCACCCCAGGTAGATCTGTTTGTGACTTGAAAAAGTCCACTGTGTGGGCGAAACGTTGTCAGTACAGGATCACATTAAACTGCATATGTGTTTATATTTCCAGAGGTAAAAGGTAAATGGTCAGAAACATAGCAAGCACTATCCAGTGTGGTTGTCAGAAATCTCATTAATATCCTCAGTAAACAACTTCATATGGTCGAAATGTGACTCTGCCCTGAACACTGTTTATTTCTTTAAACTTGTACTTATTATTACTTACATGTTCAATGACTCGACGAGGACCAACAAACTTTTGTTCAAACTTTGGCTCTGCAGAAGTCCAATTAAAATTAATTAACATGACTCTCAAGTCGACTTTAATTTTGGTTGTGTTTGCTCAGGCATTTATGACATAGTAAAAATCTTCTGATGAATTTTGTCTAGTTATGTTTGACTCTCGTAAAGATGTCTTGTACAATATGAGTGTACAGTCATTATGTCGACATCGTCAAGGTCTTAATGTAGTCCCAATATAAGTCATCTGATATGGATAAGTGGGTAATATGGTAATTGGTTTATTAACTAAAACAAACGTTGACCTTAGTTAAAAATGTCAATTATTACCTCTTTCACATGATTTATAGTAAATTGGAATAAACCAGTGTAATAAACACAGCATGTCGCTTATACAACACCTGGATACACTATGAACACTGCATGTCAGGATGAAGCAACACCTGGTACACTGAGAACACTGCAATGTCAGGGTGAAAGCAACACCTGTACACTGAAGAACACTTGCTTGTCAGGGGGGGGATGTATAATAATGGTAAAATGAGAACACTGCATGTCAGGGTGAGCAACACCTGGTACACTGAGAACACTGCATGTCAGGATGAACAACACCTGGTACACTGAGAACACTGCATGTCAGGATGATCAACACCTGTACACTGGAGAAACAACTCTGCTGCAGTGACAACACCTGGTACACTGAGAACACTGCAAGTCAGGAGACAACACTGGTACACTGATAACACTCCAAAGTCAGGGTTGAGCAACACCTGGTACACTGAGAACACTACTGCATGTCAGGGTGAGCAACACCTGGTACACTGAGAACACTGCATGCAGGGTGAGCAACCACCTGGACAACTGAGGAACACTGCATGTCAGGGTGAGCAACACCTGGTACAGCTGAGAACACTGCATGTCAGGTGAGCAACACCCTGTACACTGAGAACACTGCATATACGGTGAACAACACCTGGTTACACTGAGAACATGCATGTCAGGATGAAACAACACCCTGGTACACTGAGAACACTGCATGTCAGGTGTGAGCAAACCTGTACACTGGAGAACACTGCATGTCAGGGTGAGGCAACACCTTGGTACACAGATAACACTGCAATTCAGGAGAGCAAACACCTGGTACACTGAGAACACTGCATGTCAGGGTGAGGCAACACCTGGTACACTGAGAACACTGCCTGTCAGGGTGAGCAACACCGGAACACTGAGAACACTGATGTCAAAGCCACGCTCCAGCGTCTCCTAATTTAGCCAAGTCTCCAGCGACTCCAATACTAGTTACGTGTCCACGTCTCCTATATTAGTCACGTGTCCAGCGTCTCCTATATTAGCCCACTTCTTCCCATCGTCTCCTATATTAGCCAACGACTTCACAGCGTCTCCTATATTAGTCACGTCACCAGCGACCTCCTATCATAGTCACGTCAACAGCGTCTCCTATATTAGCCACGTCTCCAGCGTCTCCTATAATATCCATGTCTCCAGCGTCTCCTAAATTAGTCACGTCTCCGGTCCATCGTCTCCTATATTAGTCACGTCTCCAACGACTCCTCTATTAACTACTCTCCATCGTCATCCTAATTAGTCACGTTCTCCTGCGTCTCTTATATTAGCCACGTCTCCAGCGTCTCCTATATTAGTCCACGTCTCCCAGCGGTCCAATATTAGCCACGTCCTCCACGTTCTCCAATATTAGCCACGTCTCCAGCTTCACCTATATTAGTCACGCTCCAGCGTCTCTATATTAAGTCACGTGTCGCACTTCACCTATATTACCACGTTCCTCCAGCACTCCTATAATAGCCACGTCTCCAAGCGTCTCCTATAGATAGTCACGTCATCCAGCGTCTCCTATATTAGTCCACGTTTCGCAGCTCTCCTATATTAGCCACGTCTCAGCTCTCCCTATATTAGCCACGTCCTCCCAGCGTCTCCTATATTAAGCCATCGTCTCCCAGCGTCTCCTATATAGCCACCTCTCCAGCGTCTCCATTATTAGCTCACGTCACCAGCTCTCCTATATTAGTCACGTCTCCACCGTCTCCTATATTAGTCACGTCGTACCAGCGCCTCCTATATTAGTCACGTCAGTCACGTCTCCAGCGTCTCCTAATTTAAAATTTTTTTTTTTTTAGTCACGCCTCCATCGTCTCCGTATAATAACCCTCATCTCCAGCGTCTCCTATATTAGTCACGCTACAGCGTCTCTTATATTAGCCACGTCCCCAGCGACTCCTTATATTAGTCACGTCCTCCAGCGTCTCCTATAATAGCCACGATCTCCAGCGTCTCCTATAATAGCCCGTCTCCAGGCGTCTCCTGTATTAGTTACGTCTCCAGCGACTCCTATATTAAGTTCACGTGTCCAGCGTCTCCCTATATTAGCCACGTCTACAGCGTCTCCTATATTAGCCACGTCTTCAGCGTTTCCTATATTAGTCACGTCTCCAGCGTCTCCTATATTAGTCACGTCTCTCCAGCGTCTCCTAAAATAGCCACGTCTCCAGCGTCCCTCCTAAATTAGCCATGTCTCCACGTCTCCTATATTAGTCACGTCTCCAGCGCCTCCTATATCAAGTTCACGTCCTCCAACGTCATCCTATATTACCTACGTCTCCAGCGTCTCTATATTAGTCAACGTCTCCAGCGTCTCTTATATTAGCCACGTCTCACCGTGCTCCTATATTAGACACGTCTCCAGCGTCCTCCTATATTAGTTACGTGTCACAGCGTCACCTATATTAGCCACGTCCCAGCGTCTCCTATATTGACCACGACTCCACGTCTCCTATATTACCACGTCTTCCAGCGTCTCCTATATTGTCAACGTCTTCAGCGTCTCTTATATTAGCCACGTCCTCCAGCCTCAGCCTATATTAGTCACGTCTCCAAGCGTCTCCTAATATTAGCCACCTCTCCACGTCTCCTATATTAGCCATGTCACCAGCGTCTCCTATATTAGTCCCACTGCCTGCAGCGTCTCCTAATTAGTCACGCTCTCAACGTCTCTATATTACCTACGTCTCCAGCGCTCCTATATTAGTCACGTCTCAGCGTCTCTTATATTAGCCACGTCCTCCAGCGTCTCCTATAATTAGTAACGTCTCCAGCGTCTCCTATATTAGCCAAGTAACTCACCACGTCTCCCTAATATTATCCACGTCTCCACGTCTCCTATATTATCACGTGTCAAGCGCACCTATATTAGCCACGACTCCAGCGTCTCCTATATTAGCCACGTCTCCAGCGTCCTCCTATATTAGCCACGTCATCCAGCGTCTCCTATATTAGCCACATCTCCGAGCCGTCACCTTATAGTAGCCACGCTCCAGCGTCTCCTAATATTAGCCATCGTCTCCAGCTCTCCTATATTAGCCACGTCCTCCAGCGCTCCTATATTAGTCCACGTCCTCCAGCGTCTCCTATATAGTCACGGTTTCCAGTCGCTCCAAATTGCCACGTCCCCTCCAGCGTCCTCCTATATTAGTCACTTGTCCAGCGTCTTTCCTATATTAGCCCCGTCTCCAGCGTCTTCCTCCTATATTAGTCACGTGTCCAGCGTCCCTGCCTATATTAGTCACGTCTTCAGCGTCCTATATTAGCCACGTCCATCCAGCCTCTCCTATAATAGTCACGTCTCCAGCGTCTCCTATATTAGCCCACCTCCTCACCAGCGTCTCCTATAATACCCATTTCTTCTCCAGCGTCACCTATATTAGTCACGCATGCAGCGTCTCCTATATTATCACGTCACCAACGTCTTCCTAAATTTAACCTACGTCTCCAGCGTCATCCTGATATTTGTCCGTCTCCACGTCCTTATATTACACGTCTCCAGCGTCTCCTAAAAAAAATCCAGCGTCTCTTATTAGTAACTTCTCCAGCCGTCTCCTATATAGCCACGTATCCAACGTCACCTATATTAGTCACGTCCCCCAGCGTCTCCTATATTAGTCACGTGTCAAGCCGTCTCCTATATTAGCCACGTCTCCAGCGTCTCCTATATTATCACGTCTCCAGCGTTCAATATAAGCCAACTTCTCCAGCGTCTCCTATATATAGTCCACATCTCCGCGTCCACCTATAGAAGCCACGTCTCCAGCGTCCTCCTATATTTAGCCACGTCCCTCCAGCTCTCCTATATAGGCCACTCTCCAGCGTCTCCTATATAGTTCCACGTCCTCCAGCGTCTCCTATAAAAGTCACGTGGCCAGCGTCTCCTATATTAGCCACGTCTCCAGCGTCTCCTATATTAGTCACTGTCCACGACTCCTATATTACCACGTCCTCCAGCCGTCTCCTATATTAGTCCACGGGTCCCATCGTCTCCTATATTTAGCCACGTCTCTAACCGTCTCCTAATTAGCCACGTCTCCAGCGACTCCTATATTTATCTTATTAATTTACCCAACCCCCCTTTCTTCTCCAGCGTCTCCTATATTATCACGTCTCATCGTCCTCCTATATTAGTCACGTGTCCAGCGTCTCCTTATAATTAGCTACGTCTCCATCGTCTCCAATAATAGGCTACGTCTCCAGCGTCTCCTATATTAGCCACGTCTCCAATCGTCTCCTATATTTATCCACGTCCCTCCAGCGCTCTATATTATCCGTGTCAGCGTCTCCTATATAAGCCCACTCTCCAGCTTCTCCTATATTAGCCACGTACCCCAGCGTCTCCTATATTAGTCACGACTCCAGCGTCTCCTATATTAGTCACGTGTCCAGCGTCTCCTATATTAGCACGTCTCCCGCGTCTCCTACTATTAGTCACGTCCCCCCAGCGCTCCCTTATGTTAGTCCACGGTCCCCAGCGTCTCCTATGTTAGTCACGTCCCCTGCGTCTATGTTAATCACGTCCCCAGCGTCTCCTATGTTAGTCACGTCCCCAGCGTCTATGATAGTCACGTCCCCAGCGTTCATGTTAGTCACGTCCCCAGCGTCTACGTTAGTCACGTCCCCCAGCGACTCCTATGTTAGCACGCGCGCCCCCTGCGTCTATGTTAGTCACGTCCCCAGCGTCTCCAATGTTAGTCACATCTCCAGCGTCTATGTTATTCACGTCCCCAGCTTCTCCTATGTTAGTCACGTCCTCAGCGTCTATGTTAGTCACGTCCCCAGGGTCAATGTTAATAACGTCTCCTCTCCACGTGCTCACCTCGTCTCCTGTGTTAAGTCACATCCTCAGCTACTATGTTACTCACGTCCCCAGCGTCTATGTTAGTCACGTCCCCAGCGTCTATGTTAGTCACGTACCGAGCGGCTCTGTTAGTCACGTGCCCTGCGTCTCCTATGCTAGTCACGTCCCCAGCGTCTATGTTAGTCAAGTCCGCTACGTCTATGTTATTCACGTCTCCATCGTCCTATGTTAGTCCCACGTCCCCAGCGTCTATCGTTAGTCACGTCCCCACGTCAATGTTTATCACGTCCCCAGCTTCTCCAATGGTTAGTCACGTCCCCAGCGTCTCCTAGTTAGTCACGTACCCCCACGTCTCCTATGTAAGTCACGTCCCCAGCTCTCCTATTAAGCACGTCCCAAAACGTCTCCATGTTAGTCCACGTCCCCAGCGCTCCTATGTTATCACGGTTCCAGCCTACTTAGACACGCCCCCAGCGTCTATGTTAGTCACGCCCCCAGCGTCTATGTTAGTCACGCCCCCAGCGTCTATGTTAGTCACGTCTCCAGCGTGTCCTATGTTAGTCACGTCCTCAGCGTCTATATTAGTCACGTCCCCAGCGTCTCCTATGTTAGTCACGTCCCCAAAATAAAGCAATCTCCTATGGTTAAGACCAAGTCCCCAGCGTCCTCCATGTTAGTCACATCCCCAGTGTCTCCTATGTTAGTCACGTTCCCAGCGTCTCCTATGTTAGTCACGTCCCCAGCGTCTCCTATGTTAGTCACATCCCCATCGTTTCCTATGTGAGTCACGTGCCCAGCGTCTCCTATGTTAGTCACGTCCCCAGCGTCTCCTATGTTATCACAGCTCCAGCGTCTCCTGTATTGTCACGTCTCCATCGTCTCCTATTATTAGTCAACGTCTCCAGCATCTCCTATATTAGTGCACGTCCTTCAGCGTCTATATTAGTCCCGTCTCCAAGCGTCCTCCTTTATTACTCCACTCACCAGCGTCTCCTATATTAGTCACGTCTCCACATCTCCTATATTAGTCACGTCTGGCAGCTTCACCTATATAAGTTCCACGTCGAGTCACGTCTCCAGCGTCCCCCTATAATAGTCACGCTCCAGCGTCTCCTATATTACCCCCTCTCCAGCGTCTCCTATATTAGTCACGTCTCCACGTCTCTTATAAAAGCCCGTCACCAGCGACTCCTAAAATTAGTCACGTCTCCAGCCGTCTCTATATTAGCCACGTCTCCAGCGTCCCCTCCTATATTAGCCACGTCTCCAGCGTCTCCTATACTAGTTACGTGTCCATGCTTCTCCTAAATAATAGTCACGTGTCCAGCGACCACTCCTATCTTAGCACGTCCCCAGCGTCTCCTATATTATCCCACGTCTTCAGCGTCTCCTATATAGTCACGTTCCAGCGGTCTCCCTATATTAGTCACGACCTCCAGCGTCTCCTATATTAGCCACGTCTCCAGCGTCTCTATAATAGCCATGTCTCCAGCGTCACCTAATTAGTCACGTCTCCAGCGTCTACCTAAATAGTCACGTCTCCAACGTCACCTATATTACCTACGTCTCCAGCGTCTCCTAAATTAGTCACGTCTCCTGCGTCTCTTATATTAGGCCACGTCTCCACGTCCCCTCCAATATTAGTCACGTCCTCCAGCGTGTCCAATAATAGCCACGTCTCCAGCGTCTCCTATAATAAGCAACGTCTCCAGCTTCTCTATATTATCACGTCACCAAGCGTCTCCTATATGTGTAGTCACGTGTCCGCCGACTCTATATTAGCCACGTCTCCACATCTCTATATTAGCCCTTCCTCCATCGACTCCTATATTAGTCACGTCTCCAGCGTCTCCTATAATATCCAGTGTCCACGTCTCCTAATATTAGCCACGTCACAGGCGTCTCCAATATTAGCCACGTCTCTCCAGCGTCTCCTAATAGCCACGTCTCCAGCGTCTCCCTATATTAGTCACGTCTTCATTCAGCGTCTCATATAATAGCCACGTCTCCAGCAGACTCCAATATATGTCACTCTGCAACGTCCTCCTATATATCCACCACATCCAGCGTCTCCTATATTAGCATGTCTCCAGGGTCTCCCTATATTAGTCACGCCTGCAGCGTCTCCTATCTTAGTCCACGTCTCCAACGACTCCTATATACCTACGTCTCCAGCGTCCTCCTATAATGAGTCACGTCACCAGCGTCTCTATATTAGCCACGTCTCCAGCGTCTCCTATATTAGTATCGTCTCCAGCCTCCTATATTAGCCACGTCTCCAACGACCTCCTATATTAGTAGCGACGCTCCAGCGTCTCCCTAAATTAGTCCCACGTCCTCCAGCGTCTCCTATATAGTCACGAGTCCACGTCTCCTATATTAGCCACGTCCTCCAGCGTCTCCTATATTAGCCACGTCTCCAGCGTCTCCAAAATTAGCCACGTCTCCAGCGTCTCCTATATTAGTCACGTGTTTTAAGCGTCTCCTATATTAGCCACGTCTCCAGCGTCTCCTATATTAGCCACGTCTCCAGCGTCTCCTATATTAGTCACGTCTCCAGCGTCTCCTATATTAGTCTCACAATAAATAAACAGCGCCGCAACTATTAAATCGAAGCTAATAAAAACCCATATAAACAATTACGTGGTTGTAGACGGCTTTACTGGTCCTCTGGAATATTGACAAAAAAGGCTTTACTGGTCCTCTGGAATATTGACAAAAAAGGCTAACTGGTCCTCTGGAATATTGACAAAAAAGGCTTTACTGGTCCTCTGGAATATTGACAAAAAAGGCTTTACTGGTCCTCTGGAATATTGACAAAAAAGGCTTTACTGGTCCTCTGGAATATTGACAAAAAAGGTCTTAAACTGGATCCTACTGGAATATTGACAAAAAATGCTTTACTTGTCTGCATGGAAATAATTGACAAAAAAGGCATTACTGTCCTCTGAATATAGACAAAAAAGGCTATAACTGTCCTCTTGGAAAAGTGACAAAAAAGGCATTACTGGTCCTCTGGAATATTGACAAAAAAGAGGCTTTAACCTGTACCTCTGGGGGAAATATATGACCAAAAAAGGCTTTACTGCCTCTGGAATATTGACAAAAAAAGGCTTTACTTGTCCTCGGAAATTATTGACAAAAAAGGCTTTTACTGGTCCACTGGGAATATGACAAAAAGGCTTTACTGTGTCCCTCTGAATATTGGACAAAAAAGGCATTAAGGTCCTCTGAATAATGACAAAAAAGGCTTTAACTGGTCCTCTGGAATATTGACAAAAAAGGCTTACTGTGTCCTCTGGAATATTTGACAAAAAAAGTGCTTAACAGGTCCACTGGAATATGACTAAAAAAAAAGGCTTTACTGGTCCTCTGGAAAATTGACAAAAAGGCTTTACTTGTCCTCTGGAATAATGACAAAAAAGGCTTTACTGTTCCTCTGAAAATTAGCCAAAAAAGGCTTTACAGGTCCTCAGGAATAATGACAAAAAAGGCAATACTGGTCATCTGGAATATTGACAAAAAAGGCTTTACTGGTCCTCTGGAATATTGACAAAAAAGGCTTTACTGGTCCTCTGGAATATTGACAAAAAAGGCTTTACTGGTCCCTCTGAATATTGACAAAAAAGGCTTTACTGGTCCTCTGGAATATTGACAAAAAAGGCTTTACTGGTCCTCTCTGTAATATTGACAAAAAAGGCTTTACTGGTCCACTGGAAATATTGACAAAAAAGGCTTTAACTGTCCTCTGGAATATTTGACAAAAAAGGACTTTTCTGTCATCTAGAATATTGACAAAAAAGGCTTTCTGATCCTCTGGAGAATATATGACAAAAAATGCTTTACTTATCCCTCTTGAATATTGACAAAACAAGCTTTACTGTCCTCCTGGAATATTGACAAAAAATGCTAGTAACTGGTCCTCGGAATATTGACAAAAAAGCATTAACTGGTCCTCTGGAATATAGACCAAAAAAGGCTTTACTGGTCCTCATGGAATATTGAGCAAAAAGGCTTTACTGTCCTCAGGAAGATTGACAAAAAAGGCTTACTGTCCTCTGGAATAATGACAAAAAAGGTCTTACAGACCTCTGGATAGCTACTACAACAAAGCTTTACTGGTCCTCTGGAATATTGACAAAAAAGGCTTTACTGGTCCTCTGGAATATTGACAAAAAAGGCTTTACTGGTCCTCTGGAATATTGACAAAAAAGGCTTTACTGGTCCTCTGGAATATTGACAAAAAAGGCTTTACTGGTCCTCTGGAATATTGACAAAAAAGGCTTTACTGGTCCTCTGGAATATTGACAAAAAAGGCTTTACTGGTCCTCTGGAATATTGACAAAAAAGGCTTTACTGGTCCTCTGGAATATTGACAAAAAAGGCTTTACTGGTCCTCTGGAATATTGACAAAAAAGGCTTTACTGGTCCTCTGGAATATTGACAAAAAAGGCTTTAACATGACCACTGGAATATTGACCAAAAAGGCTTTTACAGGTCCCTCTGTAATATTGTGGCAAAAAACTAATTGATCTGCTACCTTAGATCAATTTTAAGCAACTTCCAGTCGTAAATTCAATCAAAATCATCTCCTTTGCATAATAATATTTCTTCAATTTTACTGAATGATACCAAGAAACTGAAAACACAACGACCCCCTAAAAAAAAAAAAACTGGAAACACCGGAAAGTCGCTTTTTTGAAGCATTCACAAAGTGGAGACTTTGTCTTCCTGTCAAGCACTGCGTGCTGCACCAGTTGTTTTGTATAAGTAAAATATACAGGTATACACAAAAAGTATAAATGTATTATCACATAAATCAGCAAATTGTAAGTTTTACACTATTATCATACAAGCACATATTTTATTTACAAGGATAATCATACATAGCAGCATAGTGTAGTTACAGGATTAACATCATATCAGCATATGTGGTAGTTACAATAAACGTACGTAGCAGCAAATGATTTAATTGACATGGAATTATAAACAATAGCAGCAAATGTGTATTACATGGAATATCATACATAGCACTATGTGTAGTTACAAGATTATCATACAAAGCACATATGTTAGTTACACGTATTATCCTACAATAGCAGCATATTGTAAGTTACATAGATTATCATACATAGCCCAAAGTGTGTAGAGAACCTGGGATAACCAAAAAATTCATTAGTGTAATCTTTCCCAATGGGGTCCTTTTAATTCCTTATTATAATATAAATGAGATATTATTAGGAAGAGATAAAATAAGTTATTTATATTTACACGAGTGTTAGCTAAAAATAAAAAAAAATCATTCTCCTCCCTTTCTGTCGCTACATTCAACAGGTATCTTTTGTCTCTCCTTCCACTTCAACTGTTATCCATGCTATGAACTGGCTTTGACATGTGCAGGCAGTCTTTATCCATGTCATTAACTGCTGTACAGCAGGTGTAAGAGCCTGGCCACTGACTGTGGTGCTAACTACAAAGTTGTTTTCCCTTCCCCTATCATTATGTGATGTCTGCGGTTCCCAACCTTTACAAAAACAGTCAGCAACATGTCCTGGACACTGAGTAAAACTTAGTAAACATGATATAACTTCACTTGTTTATACTCTGTCTTCAATATCAGCATATCCAATTTTGAAATTCACCTGGCCTACATGTTCTCATTGGATCCAGGTCCAGGACCCAGGTCCTAGGACCCAGGTCCAGGACCCAGGTCCAGGACCCATGTCCAGGACCCAGGTCCAGGACCAAGTCCAGGATGAATCTTACTAACCATTTTTATTACAGTGTGATTTGCATCTATCTTTCAGTTTTTTGTTTTGTCAAGTCAAGTGTATCCATATAACACTGTATTAAGGGCCTAGACCATAGGGTCCCTCGCTGCAGCCTCATTAGGTAGACACTGTCTTGTCCTGTAAAGGAACTTCAGTCTGGCATTCGCTTTCTTTACTACACTGTTCTCTATCAATTCCCAGATATTTTAGTGAGGAAACTGAAGTGATGGGCTCCCCATTACACTGGACATTAAAAATTATTTACCTACTCAGTTTATATTTCGTGCCCAAGAGAATGGCTTCAGTTTTCCCTGGGGTGTAATGATAGTTTGTTGTCTACTAACCATTTGCTGCAGGACTCCAGTTCCAGTGTTAATACATTAGCAATATCTTGTGGGTCTTTACCTGACACTAACAGAGCACTGTCATCTGCATACAGTAAGGAGTTTGCACTTGACACAGATGACATTTCGTTTACACAATAAAGAAATAATAATGAACTCCAACATGCTATCAGCAGGGGTTATCAGACTCCAGTTTGTTATTTGACACTTTTATTTGTTTCCTGTAGCCAAGATAGGACTTAAAGCGGTCTCAGATGCGCTAGTTTTGAATTTCTACTAAAATATTGTAGTATGATAGTATCGAAGGTCTTTGCGCAAGTCTAAGGTTACCATTCCTAGAGGTTCCCCTTTGACATTTCAGTTCTCTATAATCCATCGATTAATTAGGTAGGTTTCGGTTGAGTCAGAGCACCTAAAGCCTGACAAATACTAAGGAGAATGTTTGTTGTCATTAAGGTACTATAACTACTTGACAGTACACAGCCCTCTCTAGAAATAAGGATAAAACGATGAGTCTACTAACATCCTAAATTTGCATTAAAACATAACTAATATTTGAAGATGATAGAAACTCTGCCTCCTGAACCCGACCAAATACGGTATAGTGGTGAAGGACAAATAATTATTGTGAGCAATAGGGCTGACTGTTCAGAGCACCATCTTTTAGGAACTTAAACGGAAAGTTATCAGGGCCGGTGCTCTTAGATAGCGTATTTAACCTGCTTAGTTCTTTATGCACAAGTCATGAGATACACTTACAAGTTGACACTGTTTGGGTTACTCCTTTATTGTCCAGTAATGGTTTGAAACTATCCTAGTCAGTGTAAAGGTATTTGAATGCAGCTGGATATTTTTACTTACCAAAGTGACGTGACAATTTGTAGTAGGAATTAAAACATTTGCCACTTTAGTGGAATACTTCCCGTTATCTATAGTTATTACTATGTTAGATCTATATACGTGTTTAATGGCAATTCCCCAGCCGGTTAGTTGATGCCAGAGCTACCTAGGATATTCTCGTACTCTTCGATAATTGAGCAATACCGGTTTGGCTTTTACGACCTTTTATAAGTCAGTTCACACCCTTGGAATCCTTTACTGCAGCAGATCCGTCTGTGTTTTAAATCTTTAATAACAACTGGTCATCTGTATTTCATAATATCTAAATATCTCAGTAGTCAACCAGGGCGTCGTTCTTCGATTAATTCTAACCTCATAACGTTGCAATAATATCAAGGAAGGTAGTACCTGACCAGCCGGGCTGTGGTTTGTACGTTGCACAAGCGTTGCGGCCTGCAGTAACAGCCTGGTTGACAAAGGCCCTGATCCACCATGAGGCCTGGTCCACCGACCGGGCCACGGGGGCGTTGACCCCTGGAACTCTCTCCAGGTAAACTCCATACTGAGAGGAATCAAAATAAATGATATTGGCTGACATCTTGAGTACCTTCATCAGCTGACGTGAGCACAAGAAGAGTGACAGGCAGTAGAGTGTGTCAGTCCAGCAAAGGTTAGAGGAAAAAGTGGAAATAAATGGCTAAAACCGACAACAGTGAAAATGTAAACGCATATGCAGTTTAATGTTATTCTTTATTGACAACATTTCGCCCACACAGTGGGCTTTTTCAAGTCACAAACAGATCTACCTGGGAGGAAGGGACGTGAGTATTTAACGTCCGTCAGAAAGCTGAGGTCAGGTGAGAAATGTTTGCCATCTGAAGATCGTACCGAGTGGGGTTATAGAGTCCTAAATCATGAGGTAGCTTGGAAGTGAATATGATAAGTTATGATGCAGACCTTCTGTATGTTCTATGTTTTTATGTGGGATAACGATGACGAAGTTTTTCATGGCACGTGGTTTCATCTAGGTTATAGAAGCCTTTGTTCTGGTTGAAAGTGCTTGGATATAGAGATTAGCGATGATTCCAGGATACTAACTGTATTGAATGTATGTACCATCTGCGGCGAAAGACCTTAATTATATAGAATTAATTAAAATGGTTGCGTGAATTGCGATGTTGTACACAGGCTTCCTTGTGTTGTCAGTCCTGCTTGCGTGTTGGGTGTTCTGAAATACGTGTATTGGAGGTCTCTTGATGTTTCGCCCACGTAAATTTGCTGCAGCGTCTTACAAGGGATTATGTAACCCCCAGCAGAGAAGGAAGCTTGTCCTGTCTTACAACAGAGAATTTCCTGATGGTCGTGGTTTGAGGTAGATACTTGGAAAGAGGTATTGGAAAAGATTTGCAACAGTTAGGCACTGGAGTTGGTGTGGAGGACTATGTATCTTTCTCGCAGTTGTCGACATCAGGTGTGCTGAAGATGCTTACTGCCCGCCGACAGCATCTCATGATGAAGTTGACGCGGATATTGGAGTTTTAGAAAACTACTTGATCAATTAAAGTGCATTCTTTCCTCAAGGAACTCATTGGCTGCAGATCTGATTGCGCGCAGGGAAGAAGCCAATAATTACACCACGTTTAGTTTTATGGTGTCATGGTGAGAGGTAGAAGTGGAGAAATCGTTATGGTTGGTGTGTTTTCGATAGACTTTAAAAAACGAAGTTTCTTGGTCACTTTGGCAGGGCAGACTATTCAAGGAAAGGAAGAGAGTTGACGACTATTCGTCTTCAATGTGGAACTGTATAGAGGGCTCGACCTGGTTGAGCTTGTCTTGGAGAGCGTGAAACGTTGAAGCGCCCTGGGAGTTATGAGGACAGAATGTCGTCAACATAAACGTACCGAAGTGACAGTCGAAGGAAAAATGGTGTGGAGAAACGCTGCTGGCTTCCAGATGTTCCATGTAAAAAGTCGCCAGGACTGCAATGAGAGCAAGCCCATGGGTATCCAAAAGACTGCTGAAAGAGGTGATTTTCGAAAGGAGACACACGTAAAGCCGACAACATATTTCAACGAGTCGATGAAATCGCTGCTGGAAAAAGGAAGATCAAGCGAATCGTCAATTTCCTGCCAGGAGATCGATGGCATGTGAAGTAGGGACTATTGGTTGATAGGTAAGTTACGTCAAGGCTGGAAAGTTTCCCTCTGTCTCCTGATGTTTGATGGTTGCTAATGCGATTGAGAAATCAACCGAGTGATTGAGATGAGCTGTACTGATAGTGCCCAAGAGTTTAGAGAGGTGTTATTTGCGAGAATTCCTGAAGGTTTGTGGTGAGCACACACCATACCCAGGCAACCCCAGACCTGCCAGAATGGTACGGCCTGCCAAAAACTCACAAGCCTGGTATCCCATTTATGCCCATATCATCGGGATTAGTCCGTTGGCTCCCACCAACTCCGCAGGGGTATACATGGAAAAAATGGTATAAAATAACCGACACATGGCAATAAAAACACAAATGCAGTATAATGTAATCCTTTAATGACTAACTTTCGCCCACACAGTGGGCTTTTTCAAGTCACAAACTGAACACCTAGGGGTGAGAAGGAACGCGAGTATTATAGACCAGCTGAGGTCAGTGTGAAGAATGCTGCATCTAGATTACCGAGTGGGTTAAGAGTCCCTAAAAACTTGGTGTAGCTTGGAAAGTATAATTGGATAAGTTGTGAGCAGACCTTCTACAGTGTTCTTATGTGGGATAAGCGATGAAGAAGTTTCTTGGCAAGAGGATCTCGCAATGTTATAGATGCCACTATTCTGGTTGAAGTTGTCTGGATATAAAATAAGTGATGATTCCAGGATTCTTCGGTATTGAGATGTTTTGTCTTCTGTGGCGATAAGTCTTGAGATTTCTGTAGTATACCAAGTGGTGAATGAGTGAATTACGGTGTTGTACCAGGCATTCTTTGGTGTCCGTCAGACCTGCTTTAGCGTATTGGTGTTCTGAAATAGTGTATGGAGGTCCCTTGATGTATTTCGCCCACGTAAACTCTATTTGCAGTCATTACAAGGGATTATGTATACCCCTGCAAGGATGGAGGCTTGTCCTGCCTACAACTGGTTGATGACCTTGATGGTCGTGGTTATGGAGGTAGATACTTGGAATGATGTTTTGGCAAAGAAAGTTGGAAACATGCTATCCACATAAGAACACTGAAGAAGGTCTGCTCACTACAACTAAATCCGAATCTCCTTCCAAGCTAACCCAAGTTTTTAGACTCTATAACCCCACTCGTACAACACAGATGCAGCATTCTTCACCTGACCTCAGCTGGACTATAACTACACGACGTTCCTTCCACACCCCAGGAAGTTTCTGATTGTGACTTGAAAAAGCCCACTGGGGGGGGTAAACGTATACAATAAAGGATCACAATTATACTGCATTTGTTGTATAAATTGCCAAGTGGTATACATAAATCCCTTGTAATGACTGCACAAATTATACGTGGGCGAAACATCACGAGACCTCTCAAACACGTCTTCAGAACACACACGCAGCTGGACTGACGACACAAGGAAATGCCTGTGTACAACATCGCAATTCACGCCACCATTTAAATAATTTCAAAATTCAAGACTTATCTCACAGAAGACAACATTCAATACGAGAATCCTGGAATCAATCGCTAATCTCTTATAACCAACAATTTCAACCAGAACAAAGGCTTTCTATAACAGAGCTGCGGGGCCCACGTTAGTGCTCCGCGTCGCTCGCGTTCTTGCATGGCGATATCCCACATAAAAACATAGAACACTACAGAAGGTCTGCTCAACAACATATCCAATACCCCTTCCAAGCAACCCAAGATTTTAGACTCTAAAACCCACACGGTAGACTCATCAGATGGCAGCATTCTCCACCTGACCCTCAAACACAGTAACCTGACGTTAAATACTCACGTACTTCCACCCCAGGAAGATCTGTTTTTGTGACTTGAAAAAGTCCACTGTGTGGGCGAAACGTTGTCAGTACAGGATCACATAAACTGCATATAGTGTTTATAATTCCAGAGGTAAAAGGTAAATGGTCAGAAACATAGCAAGCACTATCCAGTGTGGTTGTCAGAAATCTCATTAATATCCTCAGTAAACAACTTCATATGGTCCAAATGTGACTCTGCCCTGAACACTGTTTATTTCTTTAAACTTGTACTTATTATTACTTACATGTTCAATGACTCGACGAGGACCAACAAACTTTTGTTCAAACTTTGGCTCAGCAGAAGTCCAAATTAAAAATTAATTAACATGACTCTCAAGTCGACTTAAATTTTGGTTGTGTTTGCTCAGGCAAATATATTGACATAGTAAAAATCTTCTGATGAATTTTGTCTAGTTATGTTTGACTCTCGTAAAGATGTCTTGTACAATATGAGTGTACAGTCATTATGTCGACATCGTCAAGGTCTTAATGTAGTCCCAATATAAGTCATCTGATATGGATAAGTGGGTAATATGGTAATTGGTTTATTAACTAAAACAAACGTTGACCTTAGTTAAAAATGTCAATTATTACCTCTTTCACATGATTTATAGTAAATTGGAATAAACCAGTGTAATAAACACAGCATGTCGCTTATACAACACCTGGATACACTATGAACACTGCATGTCAGGATGAAGCAACACCTGGTACACTGAGAACACTGCAATGTCAGGGTGAAAGCAACACCTGTACACTGAAGAACACTTGCTTGTCAGGGGGGGGATGTATAATAATGGTAAAATGAGAACACTGCATGTCAGGGTGAGCAACACCTGGTACACTGAGAACACTGCATGCCAGGATGAACAACACCTGGTACACTGAGAACACTGCATGTCAGGATGATCAACACCTGTACACTGGAGAAACAACTCTGCTGCAGTGACAACACCTGGTACACTGAGAACACTGCAAGTCAGGAGACAACACTGGTACACTGATAACACTCCAAAGTCAGGGTTGAGCAACACCTGGTACACTGAGAACACTACTGCATGTCAGGGTGAGCAACACCTGGTACACTGAGAACACTGCATGCAGGGTGAGCAACCACCTGGACAACTGAGGAACACTGCATGTCAGGGTGAGCAACACCTGGTACAGCTGAGAACACTGCATGTCAGGTGAGCAACACCCTGTACACTGAGAACACTGCATATACGGTGAACAACACCTGGTTACACTGAGAACATGCATGTCAGGATGAAACAACACCCTGGTACACTGAGAACACTGCATGTCAGGTGTGAGCAAACCTGTACACTGGAGAACACTGCATGTCAGGGTGAGGCAACACCTTGGTACACAGATAACACTGCAATTCAGGATGAGCAAACACCTGGTACACTGAGAACACTGCATGTCAGGGTGAGCAACACCTGGTACACTGAGAACACTGCATGTCAGGGTGAGCAACACCTGGTACACTGAGAACACTGCATGTCAGGGTGAGCAACACCTGGTACACTGAGAACACTGCATGTCAGGGTGAGCAACACCTGGTACACTGAGAACACTGCATGTCAGGGTGAGCAACACCTGGTACACTGAGAACACTGCATGTCAGGGTGAGCAACACCTGGTACACTGAGAACACTGCATGTCAGGATGAACAACATCTGGTACACTGAGAACACTGCATGTCAGGGTGAGCAACACCTGGTACACTGAGAACACTGCATGTCAGGGTGAACAACATTTTGGTACACGAGAACACTGCTTTCAGGTGACAACACCTGGTAAAACTGAGAACACTGCATGTCAGGATGAACAACACCTGGTACACTGAGAACACTGCATGTCAGGATGAACAACATCTGGTACACTGAGAACACTGCATGTCAGGATGAACAACACCTGGTACACTGAGAACACTGCATGTCAGGATGAACAACACCTGGTACACTGAGAACACTGCATGTCAGGATGAACAACACCTGGTACACTGAGAACACTGCATGTCAGGATGAACAACACCTGGTACACTGAGAACACTGCATGTCAGGATGAACAACACCTGGTAAAAAGCGAAACAACTGCATGTCAGGATGAACAACACTTGGTACACTGAGAACACTGCATGTCAGGATGAACAACACCTGGTACACTGAGAACACTGCATGTCAGGATGAGAAACACCTGGTACACTGAGAACACTGCATGTCAGGATGAACAACACCTGGTACACTGAGAACACTGCATGTCAGGATGAACAACACCTGGTACACTGAGAACACTGCATGTCAGGATGAACAACACCTGGTACACTGAGAACACTGCATGTCAGGATGAACAACACCTGGTACACTGAGAACACTGCATGTCAGGATGAACAACACCTGGTACACTGAGAACACTGCATGTAAGGATGAGCAACACCTGGTACACTGAGAACACTGCATGTCAGGATGAACAACACCTGGTACACTGAAACACTGCATGTGGGGGAAACACCGGTACACGAGAACACTGCATGTCAGGATGAAAAACACCTGGTACACTGAGAACACTGCATGTCGGGGGAAACAACACCGGGAAACACTGAGAACACTGCATGTCAGGATTAACAACACCTGGTACACTGAGAACACTGCATGTCAGGATGAGCAACACCTGGTACACTGAGAACACTGCATGTCAGGATGAACAACACCTGGTACACTGAGAACACTGCATGTCAGGGTGAACAACACCTGGTACACTGAGAACACTGCATGTCAGGATGAACAACACCTGGTACACTGAGAACACTGCATGTCAGGATGAACAACACCTGGTACACTGAGAACACTGCATGTAAGGGTGAGCAACACCTGGTACACTAAAGAACACTGAAATGCAGGGTGAGCAACACCTGGTACCTGAGAACACTGCATGTCGGGGTGAGAAACACCTGGTACACTGAGAACATTTGCATGTAAGTGAGACAACACCTGGTACACTGAGAACACTGCATGTCAGGGTGAGCAACACCTGGTACACTGAGAACACTGCATGTCAGGGTGAGCAACACCTGGTACACTGAGAACACTGCAGTAAAGGGTGACAACACCTGGTACACTGAAACATGCATGTCGGGTGAGCAACCCCGGTAAAAACTGAGAAACCATTCGGGGTGAAAACACCGGGACACGAGAACACGCATGTCGGGGATGAACAACCCCGGGTACATTTGAGAACACTCATGCAGGAAAAAACCCCCCTGGTACCTGAGAACCTGCATGCGGGGTGACAAAACCTGACATGAGAACACTGCAGTAAGGGTGAGCAACACCGGGTACACTGAGAACACGCTGTCGGGGTGAGAACCCCTGGTACACTGAAACACGCATGCGGGGGAAACAACACCGGGGTACACTGAAACACGGAAAGTGGGGGTGACAACCCCGGGTACACAGAACACTGCATTGGGGGTGGAAAACACCGGGTACACGGAAAATGCATGTCGGGGTGAAACACCTGGTACCTGAAAAACGCATGTCAGGGTGAGCAACACCTGTAAAACTGAGAACAACGCATGTCAGGATGACAACACGGGTACACTGAGAACACTGCAGCAGGGTAGCAACACCGTCCTGAAACACTGCATGTCAGGGGAGAAACACCTGGTACACTGGAACATGCTTTCGGGAGGGAAAATG
>NC_069439.1:33892052-34025790 GCF_026875155.1 Cherax quadricarinatus
CTAAAAAAAAAAGGGGGGAAAAGGGGGATTTTTATCATAAAAAAAGATAGTTAGTACCCCAAACGGGGAGTAAAATGAAATTAGCTCAGAGACACCCACACCGCCGTATGTCCTCGGATCACGGGAAAACACCTAGTTCTGTTGGGTGCGTGATTTTTGTAGGATTTGGTGGTCCTGTGGGTTAGAGCATCATGTGTTTTTTTTCTCACCATGAGGCGTGCCAAAACGATATGGGTTCGAATTATATATATATATATATATATATATAGTTTGGAAGTTAGGAGGAGGTGCGGGATTACCAAAACTGTTGTCCAGAGGGCTGAGTAAGGGTTGTTGAGGTGGTTCGGACATGTAGAGAGAATGGAGCGAAACAGAATGACTTCAAGAGTGTATCAGTCTGTAGTGGAAGGAAGGCGGGGTAGGGGTCGGCCTAGGAAGGGTTGGAGGGAGGGGGTAAAGGAGGTTTTGTGTGCGAGGGGCTTGGACTTCCAGCAGGCATGCGTGAGCGTGTTTGATAGGAGTGAATGGAGACAAATGGTTTTTAATACTTGACGTGCTGTTGGAGTGTGAGCAAAGTAACATTTATGAAGGGATTCAGGGAAACCGGCAGGCCGGACTTGAGTCCTGGAGATGGGAAGTACAGTGCCTGCACTCTGAAGGAGGGGTGTTAATGTTGCAGTTTAAAAACTGTAGTGTAAAGCACCCTTCTGGCAAGACAGTAATGGAGTGAATGATGGTGAAAGTTTTTCTTTTTCGGGCCACCCTGCCTTGGTGGGAATCGGCCAGTGTGATAATAAAAAAAAAAAAAAAAAAAAAATATATATATATATATATATATGTCGTGCCGAATATGTAAAACTGGTCAATTAGCAAGAACTCATTTAAAATTAAGTTCTTTCTAAAATTTTCTCGTATACGTTAAAAGATATATTTTTTTAATTAATGTTGATGTAAAAATTTATAATTTTGCACCAAAAGGAACTTAGAAAACTTACCTAACCTTATTATAACAAGAACAATTTATTTTAGCCTAACCCAACTAAATAGATTTGTTAACAATAATTTAATACTAAACAAACAGAGTGAAATATATTTTTTTCGTTAGGTTCAGAATGATTTTGGCGAAATTATTGCATACACAAATTTTCGCTTGTCCTATATGGCAAGATGAACGTTGCTATTTAAGCCAAGATCGCAAGTTCTGCCTATTCGACACGACACGACATATATATATATATATATATATATATATATATATATATATATATATATATATTATATATATATATATATATATATATATATATATATATATATATGCAAAACAACCACTGTGAAAGAGTAGTGAAATTCCAAGCGTTTTCGTGACTACTCACATTATCAAGGAACTATGAAAGTAAAGCATCCAAGGAAGCTTATATAAGGGGTCTGGCCGGCACCTCACTATCAGATCCCACAACGGTTAAACACGTGACGCGCGCCGACCCAACTTGGATAGGTCCTTTGCACAACTCACCCACAAACTATTCTACCCAAGAAAATTTAAAAATTATTTGTCCAGTGTATTATTAAATTCTCCCAAATTCTATTAATTATAAATGGATCTAATTTATATAAACCAAAGGAAATATTCATATTATTGTCAAAACTGCTTTTTATGAAACAAGATTCAATTATATTCCTGTCGACCATGGACTTGCTTGATACTACTTTCTCAACTTTTTGAAAATCAATTGGATGGTTAAAATC
Source organism: Cherax quadricarinatus (assembly GCF_026875155.1). Classification (NCBI taxonomy): domain Eukaryota; kingdom Metazoa; phylum Arthropoda; class Malacostraca; order Decapoda; family Parastacidae; genus Cherax; species Cherax quadricarinatus. Next base: position 33,893,802 of record NC_069439.1, read on the forward strand.
TCTTACATGAATAAATAGAGCATTGGAATCTTGTCCAGTTCTAATGCTATATTTATGTTGTTTTAATCTTAGTTCGAGATTTTTACCAGTTTGACCGTAATAAACTTTATCGCAAATTTTACAAGGAATCTTATAGACACATCCATCAGCATTTTGGGGGGAATTCTTTATCAAAAGTTTTTTTACTGTATCAAGATTTTTGAATACAACTTTAATATTAAAAGTCTTAAGAAGAGAAGGCATATCAACCAAGTTTTCATGGTAAGGGAGAACCAACTATTTTTTAGTTGAATAAGGTTGGTTGTCCCTTTTTGGATTGTTGAAAGTATTTCTAGCAATTTTAAATGATTTATCAATTATATTTCTCGGGTATTTCAGATCAATGGCTATTTCATAAATTTTGGATATTTCTTCATCTATGAAGACACACTACTCTTTCACAGTGGTTGTTTTGCATATTTTAAAATCACCTGTTTACTGTGATCTTATTATATATATATATATATATATATATATATATATATATATATATATATATATATATATAAATATATATATATATAATATATATATATATATATATATATGTATATATATATATAATATATATATATATAATATATATATATATATATATATATATATATATAGAATTATATATCTCTGACGGGCCTACACACTGTATCTAAGCACGTAGCACTACGCCACACTGCCACTCCGGGTTCTAGCCGAGTGGCATAAATACTACGTAGTTTGATGCAGAGTGTGAAGTAAATTTTGAAGAGAAAGCTCTAATGGGAGCTCTAATGTGGCGTTAACTCTTTCGATACTAGTGAGGATCTGTGAATTTCGTGGCGTGACGTAGTTTTACTGTATCCTCCTTCCTCACCCTGAACAAGCAGTCTCCTACATAACTGGCAGTGGACCCCCTTACTTCAGTGGTGCACTTACTGAGAGAAAGCAATGAACAACCTGCTTCATAGTTGGCTTTTGATGACATGCAGGATTGTGGTCACATGTGACGCAAGTCACATGTGACCATGTGACTTGCTTAAAAATAGCGTGAAAATGCAGAATTAGCAAGAAAAGTAGATGCAACAACGAGGTGGAAAACGCAATAGTGAAGACACTACCAACTACACTCAAAGATTTAAATTGGATAAATTTAAATTTAGAAAGGATGTTTGGTAATAGAGATTTAAAGGAGGGAACAATCTGGCAAGTATGATCCTAGAAACTGAGAAACTAAAAAAAATGTTTATACAGTATATGAGTGAGATGAGTTGAGTTTGTGATGAAGGAAGAACGACTGAACCCGGTATCCAGAATTCTAATGTTATACAAATTATAAGATCTGTCTTATATTATTACATAACAGCATAAAAAATCCAGACCAAAGAAAGTGTACAATAAGCCGACTGGTGCAACTCTACTGGCACTTACTTTCCTGCGGATGTTGTTCATTTATCACTCTTTTAGGGTCTAAGTCCTCAAAAAAAAAGATAGTTTTATGGTCTTTGTAAGTAAACTCATCGTTTTTAAAAATAAAAGTTTGCTCTACTTACCTACAACTGTGAGCCAGATGTAGTGCCTCATGGGTGGCGTCGTGGACACCTGGCACTCATACATTCCTGAGTCCCGAACTTGAGCAAACTTAACTGTAAGTGCCCAGTCCTCGGAGCCTGCGGTGTGCACAGCCCTGAACCTCTGATCAGATGTGTAGGTGTATGCCCCTACAGTGAGCAAGTGTGTGTCTCTATGTCGCAGCCACGACACCTGTGGATACACCTGTATTAGTACACCTGTGGATACACCTGTATTAATACACCTGTGGATACACCTGTATTAGTACACCTGTGGATACACCTGTATTAATACACCTGTGGATACACCTGTATTAACTCCCACGACACTTATATTTCAAGGATACATGTATTAATGTAGTGAGTAATGGCTGTTGAAGTTGTCATTGATGCTACAGTTTCGTGACTCAGCGGCTGTGGAATAAAAAAATATTTGTTAGTTTCCTCTTAAAACTAGTCAGAATATTCTGTGGATACCACTTGTCTTACTGAATCTTTGTTTACACTGAGTCTCTTGCTCCGTCTTACTGAATCTTTGTTTACACTGAGTCTCTTGCTCCGTCTTACTGAATCTTTGTTTACACTGAGTCTCTTGCTCCGTCTTACTGAATCTTTGTTTACACTGAGTCTCTTGCTCCGTCTTACTGAATCTTTGTTTACACTGAGTCTCTTGCTCCGTCTTACTGAATCTTTGTTTACACTGAGTCTCTTGCTCCGTCTTACTGAATCTTTGTTTACACTGAGTCTCTTGCTCCGTCTTACTGAATCTTTGTTTACACTGAGTCTCTTGCTCCGTCTTACTGAATCTTTGTTTACACTGAGTTCTTGCTCCGTCTTACTGAATCTTTGTTTACACTGAGTCTCTTGCTCCGTCTTACTGAATCTTTGTTTACACTGAGTCTCTTGCTCCGTCTTACTGAATCTTTGTTTACACTGAGTCTCTTGCTCCGTCTTACTGAATCTTTGTTTACACTGAGTCTCTTGCTCCGTCTTACTGAATCTTGATTTACACTGAGTCTCTTGCTCCGTCAAATGGTCATTTCTGTGTAACAATTTGAAACAAGTTTCTTTAACATTTCCTGGGTTGAAATTAATTAAAATAAATTGTCTATCAAAATTATTTTTATTTGTTTTTGTAATGTACAAAAAACATTCTAACACAAATTTAAACTAGATAAAACATTGACGATTTCTTTCAATATTTTCAATTAACATTACAAATATGTACATATATGATTGGATGAATTATTATACTTAAATAGAGCTAAACCGACAAGGGTCATGACTAGCTGGGGGCAGAAAATAGTGCCGGGGATATAAATAGCCTGGTGAAGAGGGGAGAAAAGTGCCGGAAGGGACGCTAAAGGCTATGTGTTAACTGGAGTTTACCTGAAGAGAGTTCCGAGGGTCAACGCCCCCGCGGCCCGGTCTGTGACCAGGCCTCCTGGTGGATCAGAGCCTGATCAACCAGGCTGTTGCTGCTGGCTGCACGCAAACCAACGTACGAGCCACAGCCCGGCTGGTCAGGAACCGACTTTAGGTGCTTGTCCAGTGCCAGCTTGAAGACTGCCAGGGGTCTGTTGGTAATCCCCCTCATGTATGCTGGGAGGCAGTTGAACAGTCTCGGGCCCCTGACACTTATTGTATGGTCTCTTAACGTGCTAGTGACACCCCTGCTTTTCATTGGGGGGATGTTGCATCGTCTGCCAAGTCTTTTGCTTTCGTTGTGAGTGATTTTCGTGTGCAAGTTCGGTACTAGTCCCTCTAGGATTTTCCAGGTGTATATAATCATGTATCTCTCCCGCCTGCGTTCCAGGGAATACACGTTCAGGAACCTCAAGCGCTCCCAGTGATTGAGGTGTTTTATCTCCGTTATGCGCGCCGTGAAGGTTCTCTGTACATTTTCTAGGTCAGCAATTTCACCTGCCTTGAAAGGTGCTGTTAGTGTGCAGCAATATTCCAGCCTTTCAAAGTTAGTATAGTAAAGCACTTGCTGACAAAGTCAAAAAGTGATGGTAAGTCGAAGGCAGGGTCGTCTGCAAGAAGGGAAGATAAGGTAAGAGTGGTAGGGCAGTGGCGTTGGTTTAAATAAATTCTGCGAGCTCTGGTAAACCGGACAATCCACAGAAAAGTGAAAACTGTAATAGGGACCCCGACAAACCTCACAGAGGAAAATAGGGTGTTATCCCATGAGATACCCATGAGTAAGGCGAGTATGGCCGATGTGGAGATTTGAGAGTGCAGTCTCCCGAGTACGGCAACGGTGGTAAGAAGATGGCCACAAATCTAAAAGCGGTTTAATAGAGTGTAATTTGTTATGGTGTATGTGCGGCCACCGTTGTTGCCAACGGCCGTGAAGACGGGAAGAGATGACCAAAATAATCCTTAAACGGAATACCTCTATAGGAAACCGGAAGATCATGTACCGCTGACCGCGCAGCAGCCGCTTGTTCTTTGCCCTGCACATCAACGTGTCCAGGGACCCAACAAAAAACGACGCCCTCGTTTTTGCTAGCCACACAGTGCAATCAAATCTGAATACGAAGGACCAATGGATGAGGGGAATCGAATTCCCTGAGAGAATCTGAAATGATCACAAACGTCTAAGGAAATATATATGTAATACGGAGAAGCGCTATGAGGATGGCATACAACTCGGCGGTAAAAATACTAGCCGAGTCTAACATGTGACCTCGGACAACATCGTCAGGGAACACTGCTGCGAACCCAACACCGTCAGAAGGCTTAGAACCATCTGTATAAACAGCGACGGCACGAGCATGCGACCGGAAGTAATTAAGAAAAAGAGCGAGAAGCAGCAGCAGTAGGTAGTAGAGCTTTGGCGCAAGGCAGTAGGGCAGAACAGACAAGACCCCGTCGAAACCTCCCTTTGGGAGGTTCCAAAATACACGGGAGGCAACTGGAGAGAAGACCGGAGTGAGTGAAGATGAATAGAAAACAGTCGGAGCAAGCAGGGGGCGATGAACAAAAAACGTCTATAACCAGCCTATACATAGAAGGAACACGAAAGTCATAAGAACGGACAAAGTAACGAAGGCAATGAACATCACGACGATCAGCTAAGGAACATTCGCCTCAGCATAGAGGCTTTCAACAAGAGATGAACGACAGGCACCAAGGCATACACGAAGACATTGATGATGAAGGGGATTAATTTAGAGTTGTAACTTGTAGGAGAAGCCGCAGAATAGACTTAGTTTCCATAAATAACTAAAAAAGGCACAATACAGTGACTGGAACGATGCACAAATAACCCGCACATTGTAGAGAGGAGCTTACCGCGACGTTTCGGTCCGACTTGGACCATTTACAAAGTCACACTAACCAGAAGAGTAGCAGGACGGCTATATATAGGCAGGAAGAGGTAGTGGTGGTAGTAGTAGCAGTAGTAGTGGTGGTAGTATTAGTAGTAGTAGTAGTAGTAGTAGTAGCAGTAGTAGTAGTAGTAGTAGTAATAGTAGTAGTAGTAGTAGTAGTAGTAGTAGTAGTAGTAGTAGTAGTAGTGGTAGTAGTGGGGAATTAAGGAGGAGGAGGAGGAGCCAGTCAAACATTTAATCACGTCTCTAGAGTCTCCTATGTTAGTCACGTCCCCAGTGACTCCTATGTTAGTCACGTCCCTAGCGTCTATGTTAATCACGTCTACAGCGTCTCCTATGTTAGTCACGTCCCCAGCGTTTATGTTAGTCAGGTCTCCAGCGTCTATGTTACTCACGTCTCCAGCGTCTTCTATGTTAGTCACGTTTCCAGCGTCTCCCATGTTACTCACGTCCCCAGCGTCTCCTATGTTAGTCACGTCTCCAGCGTCTATGTTAGTCACATCCCCAGCGTCTCCATGAGCCACGTCTCCAGCGCCTCGTATGTTAGTCACGACCCCAGCGTCTCCTATGTTAGACACGTCTCAAGCGTCTATGTTAGTCAAGTCTCCAGCGTCTCCTATGTTAGTCACGACCCCAGCGTCTCCTATGTTAGCCACGTCTCCAGCGTCTATGTTAGTCACGTCTCTAGCGTCTCCTATGCTAGTCACGACCCCAGCACGTCCTATGTTAGTCACGTCCCCAGCGTCTCCTATGTTAGTCACGTCCCCAGCGTCTCCTATGTATGTCACGTAACCAGAGTCTATGTTAGTCACATCTCCAGCTTCTCCTATGATAGTCACGTCCACAGCGTCTATGTTAGTAACGTCCACAGCGTCTCCTATGTTAGTCTCGTCTCCAGCGTCTCCTATGTTAGTCACGTCCCCAGCGTCTCCTATGTTAATAGCCCCACGTCTTCCCAAGCGCCCTATTTATCATCCCCAGCGTCTTTTTAAAATCACGTTCCAGCCTCCTATTTAGTCCGTTCCAGCGTCCCCTATTTTAGTCACGTCCCCTCCCCCTATGTAGCCCACGCCAGCGCATGTTGTACACCCAGCGTCTTAGATAGTCACTCCAAGCGTCTATGTTAGTAAGTCCCACGTCTCCTATTTTAAAATCCGTCCCCCCCCTTAGTTATCACTCCCCACGTTTATGTTAGTCATGCCCCAGCGTCTATTTAGTAAAGTCCCCAGCCCCATGATAGTTTCCAGGCTATTTTAGCCACGCCCCAGCTCTATGTTAGCACGCCCTCCAGCGCTATTACTTAACGCCCCCAGCCTTTTCCCCTTTCCCATGTTAGCCCCACGTCCCAGCGTTTTATGTTAGTACTCCCAGCGCTATGTTAGCCCAGTCCCCCAGGCTATGAAAACCCCCCACGAGGCCACGCTCCTTAGTTAGCATTCCCAGCTCTTATGTTAATCAGCCCCCCAGCTTCTATTACCCCCCAGGTCTCCAGGCCGTCCTCCCTATTTAGCCACCCCCCCCAAGCAAATTTTAAAGTTATTCTTGTCCCCCCAGGTCTCTATTTAGAACCCCCACGCTATTTTAAAAGCCCCCACGTCTCCAGGCATCCCCCTATTAATACGTCCCAGCGTCTCCTATGTTATCAGGTCCCCAGGTTATTTTACTCCGCCACCTCTATTTTAGGCCCACCGACCTCCAGCATCTCCTATGTTACCAGTCCCACGCTCCTTGTTACCCCCGGGTTCACAGAGGTTTTTAATTTTATCACCCCCACGTCTATTTAGTCACGTCCCCCAGCCCCCTATTTATCAGTCCCACGTCTCCTATGTTAGTCACGTCCCCCCAAAATTGTCCCCCCCATGTTTTTTTTTACACGTCTCCAGCTCCCCTATTTTTGCACCCCATCCTCAAAGCCGCCCCTATGTTGTCCACGTCCCCCAGCGTCTATTTATACTCCCCACGTCTATAATTTTTTAGTCCCAGCGTCTTATGTTAGTCACTCCCATGTTTTAGTTAGTCAGTCCCGGTCTCTATTTTTAAATCACGTCCCGCGTTAGTATCACCCCCGCGTCTTTTTAGTACTCCCCAGCGCTATGTAGTCACGTCCCAAGCGTCTATTTGAAGCCCCCCAGTCTATTTACAGTCCCACGCCCTCCTATGTTAACAGTCCCCCAGCGTTTAGTTTACGCCCCCACGTCTCCATGTTAGTCCGTCCCACGCCCCATGTTTAACGCCAAGCTTTTTGGAAAATGTTATTTTATTTTCCCCCCCAGTTCTATGTTAACACGTTCCAGCGTCTAGTTATAAGCCCCCACGCTATGTTAGTCCCCCACTCTATTTTAAATACGTCCCAGCGTCTCCTATTTTAGCAGGTCCCCAGTTTTTTGTCCATATCCCCCCCTATGTTAGTCATCCCACGCTTTTTTATCAGTCTCAACATCCCAAATTTATCACGTCTCCACTCTCCTTTTAGCCACGTCCCCAGCATCACGTTAGCCCCCAACCTTTTTTCCCCCCATCGCCTATTTAGTCACGTCTCCAGCACTCCTATGTTATCAGTCCCAGCGTCTCCTATTTTAGCCACGTCCCCGACAATTATCACTCCCCCGTCAATTTTGTCCGTCCCAGCCCCCTTTATTTATCATTCCCCAGCGTCTCCTATGTAGTCACGTTCCCATTTTTGCCCCCCCCCTTATGTTAGTCACGTCTCCAGCGCCCATAATTAGCCCAAGGGTCCCCCCATGAGAGAGATTTTAGTAAACCCCAAGGAAGCCTAAGCGCTATTTAGTCACGCTCCAGCTCTATGTAGAAACATCCCCAGCGTCTTTAGTCCATCTCAAGCGTCTATGTTATCACGCCCCCAGTGTCATTTAGTCATGTCCCTAGCGTCTCCTTGTTAATCACGCCCCCAGCGCTTACGGTTTTCACTCCCCAGCGTCCCTATGTTAGTCACGCCTCACTCAGTTAGTCACGCCCCCAAGCGCCCATTTTAAATGTTTCATGTCTATTTAGACACTCCCCAGCGTCTCCTATGTTGACACCCCTCCAGCGTCCATGTTACTAACGTCCCCAGCGTCTCCCAGAGTCACGTCTCCAGCGTCTATTTAATACTCCACAGCGTCTCCATGTTAGTCAGGTCCCCAGTGCTATGTTCCCATTTTCCCAGCGACTCCTATGTTTCAGGTCCCACGCTTGTTTTTTCTGTCCCCCCAAGCATCTCCTATGTTACCACCCTCCGGGCGTCCCTATGTTAGCCACGTCCCCAGCATTACTTTTATTCTTGCCCCCAGAGTCTCTTATGTTAGTCCACCCCATCGTCTATTTTAGCACGCTCCAGCATCTCCTAGTCAGTCACGTCCCCACGTCTCCTATGTTATCACTCCCCAGAAATCAACTTTAAAGTCACACCCCCATCGCTTTTTTTAGTCACGTCCCCAGCATCCCTATTTAGCCGTCCCCCCACGTCTCCTATGTTACCCTCTTCCTCCGTCTATTTAACCACGCCCCAGCGTCCCTATGTTAATAACATCTCCAGCGCCTCCATTTTTAGTCACACCCCATTCTCCTATGTTTTCACTACCCACGTCTATTTTTAGTCCGTCCACAGCGTCTCCATGTGGTCCTTTCCCGAGCTCCTATGTAAGTCACGCACCCCTCCAGTTAATCACGTCTCCACTCAGTTTAGTCACTCCTCACGTCCCTAGTTACACGTTCCAGCCCTATTTAGTAACGTCCACATACTCATAGTAGTCACTCTTCTTTTCTCCTATGTTACCCCCCCCAGCGTCCAGTTAATCACGTCCCACGTCTATGTTTCACGCCCTCAGCGTCTCCATGTTAACACACCTGCGTCTCCTATGTTAGTCCGTCCCCAGGTCTCACATTTAGTCACGTCCCAGCGTCCCAGTTATTCAAGTCCCCAGCCTATTTTAAAGTCACCCCCAAAGCGTCTAGTTAGTCACGTCCTAATCGTCTGTTTTAGTCACTCCCCACGTCTATGAGTCCGCTCCAGCGTCAATTTAGTCATATCCCAAGCCTCCTATGTGTCACCCCCCCCGCGTCTATGTTGTCACGCCCCCCAGCGTCTATTTAGCCTCGTCACCACGTCCTTTTGTTAGTCACGTCCCCAGCGTCTATTTTTAGCACGCCAAACGTCTATGTTAGTCACGCCCTCACGCTGTGTTATCAGCCCCCCAGCGCAGTTAGCACGTCCCACGTCTATTTTATTCTGTCCCAACTCCCTATTTGTCACGTCCCCAGCGTCTTTTTTATCAAGTCCCACGTCCCATGTCATTACGTCCCAGGTCTCCTATTTAGTTACGTCCACTGTCCCTAGCACACGTCCCCGTATAGTTAATCACTCTTCAGCTCCCCTATGTTAGTCACGTCCCCAGCTCTCCTATTTTAGTCGCATCTCCACGTCTACGTTAGTCACGTCCTCACGTCTCCATTAGTAACGCCCCGTCTATTTAGCACGCCCCAGCGTCATTTTAGCACGTCTCCAGAGTTTCCTATGTTGTAACGTCCCCAGCGTCTAGTTGTCACGTCTCCAAGTCCCTTGTTATCACGCCCAAGCCCCCTATGTTAGTCACAAAACCAGCGCTAGTTAGTTACGTCAAAACGTCTCCATGTTAGTCGGGTCTCCGGGGCCCCCCAGTTATCACTCCCCCAGCGTCTATTTTATAAACCACCACGCCCTATTAAGTCACGCCCCCCAGCGTCTTCTTAGTCCGCCCCCAGCGTCTATTTAGTCACGTCTCACGTCTCCTATTTTAAAGTCCCCATCGTCCCTTTGTTAGTCAGGTCGCCCGCTCCTATGTGGCACGGCCCCACTCATTTTACCACGTCCCAGCGTCTCCTAATTAGTCACGCCCCCAGCGTCTATGTTAGTCACGTCCCCATGTCATATTATCCGCCCCCACGTCTCCTATTTCATCACGTCCCAAGCGCTCCTATTAGTCACGTCCGCAGCCGCTATGTTATCCGTCCCAACCTCTATGCTGCACGTACCTAGTCTCGTGTTAGTCCGTCACCACGTCTCCTATTTAGTCTCGTAAATAGCGTTTTTGTTATTCTCGCCCCCAGCATCTCGTATCAGCACGTCCCCAGCGTCTCCTATTTAGTCCGTCCCCACGCGTCCTAGTTAGCCGCCCCCGCTCTACTTTGTCAGTCACATTCTCCATTTTGTCACTCACCAGCGTCCTCCTACTGTCACGCCCCCAGCGTCTCCTAGTTAGTCACGTCCCCTCGTTTCCTATGTTATCCACGCTCCAGCGTTTCCTATTTTTAGTAAAATCACAGCGTCTGCTTTGTCATCACGCCCCCAGCTTCCCCCTATGTTAGTCACGTCCCCAGGTCCATGTTAATCACATCCCAAACTCTAGTTATTTCACGTACCCAGGTCCCCTTTTGTGACCTCCCCAGCGTCCCCCTATTTAGTCACGCTCCACGCTCCATGTTATCCCGCCCCCCAGAGTGTATTTTGTCAAACCCCAGCTCTAGTTAGCCACGTCCACAGCGTCTGCTTTGTCAGTCACGTTCCAGCCCCCTATGTTAGTCATCCCCAGCGTCCATTTTCACACATCTCCAGCGCTTGTTAGTCACATCCCCAGCGTCTCCTTTGTGATCACGCCCAGCGTCCCCCTGTGATCACTCCCCAGCGTCTCCTATGTCGTCGGCTCCGCTCCCTATGTTACTCACGTCTCCAGCGTCTCCTATGTTAGCACGTCCGCTGCGAACTCCTTGTTAGTCACGCCCACAGCGTCCGTATTTAGTCAAGTCCCCACCGTCCCTATGTTATCACGTTTGAGCGTCTATTTTAGCACGCCCCCCAGCGTCTCCAAGTTCCCCACATCTCCTCGTCTATGTTAGTCTCTTTTCCCTGCGTCTCTTTTTAGTGCATCCCCACGTCTTTGTTTTTCACGTACACAGCGCCTCCAGTTTCAGGTCTCCAACTCTAGCGTCTATTTTAGAAAAGTCCCCAGCTCTATGAAGCACGCCCCCCCACGTCTCCTAGTTAGTCATGCCCCACGGCTATGTTACCCCAGCCCCCCTTTTCTATTTTAGTACTCCCCAGCGTCCCCTATGTAGCCGCCCCCCGGGGTCTAATTAGTCACGTCCCCAGCGTCTATTTAGTCTTTCCCCCCAGCTCCCTGTTATTCACGTCCCCAGAGTCTATGTTATCACGCCCAGCTCTATTTATCACGTCCCCACGTCTCCTATTTAGTTACCCCCCCACGGTCTAATTATCCGCCCCAGCGTCTATGTTAGCATGTCCCCAGCGTGCATGTTAGTCACGCCCCAGAGTCATGTTAGTCACGTCCCCACCCTATGTTTCAGGTCCCCTTGTCTATTTTAGTACTCCCGATCGCCTAGTTATCACGTCCCCTGCCTACGTTTAGTCACCCCCCATCTATTTAATCACTCTCCAGCGGTCCTTGATAGTCACACCCCAGCGTCTCCTATGTTGTCACGTCCAAGCTCTATTTTATCACGTCCACAGCGTCTCCATTCTCACTCCAAGGGGCTATGTTAGTCACTCTATACGTCTCCTATTTTAGTCCACGCCCCCACGCTTTGTTAATCACGTCCCCGCTCCTCTGTTAGTCTGCCCCCAACGTCCCCTAAAATTAGTCACGCCTCAGCGTCTAAGTTGTCACGTCCCCAGCGTCAAAATTTAGTCACTTCCCTGCGAAAATTTTAATCACTCTCGAGCGCTCCTATGTTAAACGCCCCACGCATTTAGTCACGCCCCCACGTTCCAATAAGAAAACGTCCACACACTCCTGTTTTTGTCACCCCCAGCGCTATTTTTGTCACGTCCCCAGCGTCTCCATTTAGTCACTCTCCAGCGTTTATTTACTACGTCTTCCACGTCTTCATGTTAGTCACCCCCCACGTCCCCTATTTTAGTCACGTCTCCATCCTCTTGTTAGTCAAGTCTCCAGCTCCCCCCTATTTTTAGTCACGCTCCATCCTCTATGTTATTCAAGCCCCAGCGTCTCCTATTTGGGCACGCCCACACGTCTATGTCATCCCGTCCGCAGCGTCATGTTACTCACCACCCCACTCATTAATCACGTACCCAGCGTCATTTAGTCACGACCCCGTCTATGTTAGTCCTACCCAGCGATTCTATGTTAGTCACGTCTCCGCGTCTATGTTAGTCACCCCCCCACGTCTATGTTTGCACCCCCCCAGCGTCTATTTAGCCCACGCCCCCAGCGTCTATTTTTGTCACGTCTCCCCGCGCTCCATTTAGTCAGGGTCCCAGAGTCTATGTTACTCACTCCTCAGCGTCTCCAAAAGTTAGTCACCCCCCCAGCGCTAGTTACCCACCCCCCCAGCGCCCCTCCTATTTTATCACGTCCCCACGCTATGATAGTCACGCCCCGCGTCTATTTAGTCCCCCCCAGCTCACTTTTTAGTCACTCCCCAACTTTCCCTATGTTATCACGTCCCCACGCCCTAGTAGCACGTTTCCACGTCTATTTTAGTCATGCCCCCAGCGTCTATGTTATCACGTCCCCAGCCTATTTGTCACGTCTCCACGTGTCCATGTTATCCTCCTCGGGTCTGTATTAGTCACGCCCCCAGCGCCCTTGTTATCACGTCCCCCGTCCCCCTATGTTTCAGTCCCCGCGTCTCCTATGTTATCACATCCCCAGCGTCTCCTATGTTAGTCACTTTTCCCCTCCTATGTTTCCGTCCCACTTCCCCTATTTTAATCACCCCCGTCTTTTCCTATTGATCACGTCCCCGCTCCCTAGTTGTCACGCCCCAGCGCTCCATGTTATCACATCTCCACCGTCCCCTGTGTTATCACGTCTTCAGCGTCTAATTAGCCCACTTCCCCAGCGCTCCTTTTTAGTCACGTCTCCACGTCTCCTAATTAGTCACGTCAGTCACGTCCCACGTCTCCAAATTAGCCCACGTCTTCATTTTCCTTTTATATTAGCACGTCCCACGCTCCTATATATCACGTCGCCCCACGTCCCCAACGTCCCAAATTTTAGTCCGTCTCCCCTCCTAATTAGTCCGTCAGCACGCCCCTCCACGCCCTATATTACCACTCTCCAGTGTCTCCTATAAAAACCTACGTCCCCACGTCCCTATATTGGGTCCCCTTCCAGCTCTCCAAAATTCCTACTCCCAGCGTCCCTATATACCCACGTCCCCAGCGTCTCTATTTTAGCCCGTCTCCAGCGCTCCTGTATTAGTCACCTCCACGTCTCCTATTTTACCCCACGCCCCCGCTCTCCTAAATTTAGCCACGCTCCAGCGTCTCCATTTTAGTCACTCCCGCGTCCCAATATTATCCGCCCCCACGTCTCCAAAATTATCACGTCCCCAGCGTCTCCTATATTAGCCACTCCCCACGTCCCCTAAATAGCCACGCCCCTCCACGTCTCCAAAATACCACGTTTCACGTCTCCATTTAGCCACCCTCCAGCGTCTCCTAATACCACGTCCCACGTCTCCTATATTATCACGTCCCACGTCCCTATATTATCAGTCCCACTCTCCTATTTTAGCCACGCCCAGCGTCCCTATTTTAGTCACGCTTCAGCGTCTCTTATATTACCACGTCCCCAGCCCCTCCTATATTAGTCACGCTCCAGCGTCTCCTATTTTAGCCAGTCTCCAGCGTCCCTATATTAGCCACGCCCTTCACTCTCCTATACTACCCACCTCCGCGTCTCCTATATTACCACGTCTCCAACTTCTCCAAATTTAGCCACTCTCCGCGTCTCCATTTTAGCAGTCTCCACGTCTCCTTAATAGTCTCACAAAAAATAAACAGCGCGCAACTTTTAAAATCGAAGCTAATAAAAACCCAATAAAAAATGGGGTTGTAACGGCTTTACTGGTCCTCTGGATTATTGAAAAAAAAGGGCTTTACTGGCCCTTGGATTTTGACAAAAAAGGTTTAAACTGCCCTGGATTATTGACAAAAAAAGGTTTTACTGTCCTTTGGATTCTTGACAAAAAAAGGCTTTACGGGCCCCCTCGGGAATATTACAAAAAGACTTTACTGGTCCTCGGGAATATTGAAAAAAAAGGGTTTTTACTGGCCTCTGGATTATTGACAAAAAAGGTTTTACGGGTCCTCGGGAATTTTTGAAAAAAAGGGGCTTTACGGCCCCTTTGGTTTCTTGACGAAAAAGGTTTTTACTGGTCCCTGGAATATTACAAAAAAGGTTTTACGGGCCCCTCGGGAAATTGACAAAAAAGACTTTACTGTCCTCTGGAATATTGACAAAAAAGGCTTTAGGGTCCCGGGATTATTGAAAAAAAAGGGTTTTACTGGCCCTGGAAATTTTTTTACAAAAAAGGCTTTACTGGTCCTCTGGAATAATGAAAAAAAGGGCTTTCTGGTCCTCGGGAATATTACAAAAAACTATTTTACGCTACTTAGTCAATTTTAAGCAACTCCAGTCGTGAATTCAATCAAAATCATCTCCTTTGCAAAATTTAATTTCTTCAATTTTACTGAATAATACCAAAAACGAAACACAACGACACCCAAAAAAAAAAACAGAAACACCGGAAACCTTTTTTGAAGCATTCACAAGTGGAGATTTTGTCCCCCGTCAACACTGCGCCGCACCATTTTTGTTTTGTATAAGAAATTTTTATTCAGTATTCACAAATAGTTACATGGTTTAAACAACATAGCCCATATTGTATTATTAGATTATCAAACTCAGCATATGTGTATTTGCTGATTTATCAACTAGCAGCAATTTTTATTTAAAAAGATTATCATCATACAGCATAGGTAGTTACATGATTACAACATAGCACTAGGGGTTATTTTAATTACAAACAAGCACAATTGTAGTTACATAGTTTACAACATAGCAGCATTTTTTATTTTATTAGATTATCAAAACATACAGCATATGTGTATTAATAGAATCATACATACAGCATGGGGTAGTTACAAGATTATCAACATAGCACATATGTGAGAGAACCTGAGAAAACCCAAAAAAAATTCAGAGTGACTTTTTCCATTGGGGTCCTTTAAATTCCTTATATTTTACTAAAAAGGGAGATTTTATTATTAAAATAAGGAGATAAAAGGGAATAATAAATGATTTATTTATATTACCCCCGGTGTTAGCTAAAAAAAAAAAAAAAATCATTCTCCTCCCTTTCTGTCGCTACATTCATCAGGTATCTTTTGTCTCTCCTCTTCAACTGGTTCATGCTATGACTGGCTTTGACATGTGCAGGCAGTCTGTTCCATGTCTTTACTGCTGTACAGCAGGTGTTTGAAGCCTGGCCACTGACTGTGGCTACTACAAAGTTGTTTTCCCTTCCCCTAGCATTATGGTTGCTGCGGTTCCCAACCTTGACAAAACTGGCAGCAAGATGTCCTGGACACTGAGAAATTTTGTAAACTTGATTTAACTTCAGTTGTTTTACTCTGTCTTCAATATTCAGCATATCCAATTGTTGTAATTCATCCTGGCCTACATGTTCTCTTGGACCCAGGTCCAGGACCCAGGTCCAGGACCCAGGTCCAGGACCCAAGTCCAGGATGAATCTTACTATTTTGTTCTGGGTGATTTGCAATCTATCTTTCAGTTTTTGTTTTGTCAAGTGCAAGTGTAGTCCATATAACACTGTATAAGGGCTAGACATAGTGTCCTGCGAGCCTCAGTAGGTAGACACTGTGCTTGTCTGTAAAGGAACTTCAGTCTGGCATTCGCTTTCTTTACTACACTGTTCTCTATCAATTCCCAGTGATGAAACTGAAGTGATGGGCTTCCCATTACACTGGACATTAAAAATTATTTACCCTTCTCAGTTTATATTTCGTGCCAAAGAGAATGGCTTCAGTTTTCCCGAGGTGTAATGATAGTTTGTTGTCTACTAACCATTTGCTGCAGGACTCCAGTTCCAGTGTTAATACATTAGCTATATCTTGTGGGTCTTTACCTGACACTAACAGAGCACTGTCATCTGCATACAGTAGGAGTTTGCACTTGACACTGATGGGCATTTCGTTTACACAAAGAAATAATAAGGAACTCCACATGCTATCAGCAGGGGTTCTGACTGTTTTGTTGATTTTGACAATTTGTTTCCTGTTGCAGTCTATGGAATGCCGATAGTTTGAAGTTTCTTACATAATATATTGTGGTTGACAGTATCGAAGGCCTTTTGCAGGTCTAAGGTTACCATACCTATGAGGTTCCCCTTTGACATTTCAGTTCTCTTATAATCCATCAGATTAATTAGGGAGGTGTCGGTTGAGTCAGAGCTCCTAAAGCCTGACTAATACTATGGAGAATGTTGTTGTCATTAAGGTACTTAACTACTTGACAGTACACCGCCCTCTCTAGAATTATGGATATAACGATGAGTATACTAACAGGCCTATATTTGCTTATATCAGACTAATTTTTGAAGATGAGAGTAACTCTGGCCTCCTTGAACCCCTCCAGTACGGTATTAGTGGTGATGGACAAATTTATTATGTGAGCAATAGGGACTGACAGTTCAGAGGCACCATCTTTTAGGAACTTAAACGGGATGTTATCAGGGCCGGTGCTCTTAGTTGCGTTAAAACCTGTTTAGTTTTTTTTGCCGAAGTCTGAGATACATTACTATTGACAACTTTTGGGGATCCTTTATTGGTCCAGTATGTTGGAAACTATCAGAGTCTGTGTTAAAGGATTTGATGCAGCTGGTTTTTATTTACTTTTTTTGAGGTGACAAATTTGTGTAGGAATTAAAACAATTTCCCACTTTTTGAAACTTCGTTATCTATATTTACTATGTTAGATCTATATACGGGTTTAGGTATACCCCAGCCGGTTAGTTGTTGCCAGGCTTCCCAGATTATTTTCGTACTCTTCGATATTTTAGCAATACCCGGGTTTTCTTTTTGCACCTTTATAAATCTGTTCCTCACCCCTTGGAATTATTTACTGCTGCAGTATCCTTTTGGTTTTTAAAACTTTTAGCAAATGTCCTGAATTTTTTATTATCTAATATTTCCCCTAGTCTCCAGGTTTCGGGTTTTTCGTTTAATTCTAAACCCCTTTAATGTGAATATTTCAAGGTGGTGTACCCACCAGCCGGGCTGTGGGTTTGTACGTTGATTGCGTGCGGCCTGCGTAAAAAGCCTGGTTGATCAGGCCTGACCACCCCCTGAGGCCGGGCCGACCGGGCCCGGGGGGGTTTCCCTGGAACCTTCCAGGAAACTCCATACGAGAGGAATCAAAATAAATGTATTGGGCATCTTGGTTTCCTTCAAAAATGACGTGAGCACAAAAAAAGGACAGGCATAGTTGTGTCATCACAGGTTAGGTAAAAGTGGAAATAAATGGTATAAAATACCGACACAGTGGAAATGTAAACGCATATGCAGTTTAATGTTATTCTTTATTGACAACATTTCGCCCACACAGTGGGCTTTTTCAAGTCACAAACAGATCTACCTGGGGTGGAAGGTACGTGAGTATTTAACGTCAGGTTCAGAATGCTGAGGTCAGGTGGAGAATGTTGCATCTGATGATCTACCGAGTGGGGTTAGCTTCGTAGCTTGGAAGGGGTATTGGATAGGTTATGAGCAGACCTTCTGTAGTGTTCTATGTTTTTATGTGGGATATCGATGAAGAAGTTTCTTGGCAAGTGGTTCAGCTATGTTACAGAAGCCTTTGTTCTGGTTGAAATTGTTGGTTATAGAGATTAGCGATGATTCCAGGATTCTTCGGTATTGAATGTTGTCTTCTGTGGCGATAAGTCTTGAATTTTTGAAATTAATTAAATGGTTGCGTGAATTGCGATGTTGTACACAGGCATTCCTTGTGTCGTCAGTCCTGCTTGCGTGTTGGTGTTCTGAAATACGTGTTTGGAGGTCTCTTGATGTTTCGCCCACGTATAATTTGCTGCAGTCATTACAAGGGATTATGTATACCCCTGCAGAGGATGGAAGCTTGTCCTGTCTACTACTGGTGATGTCCTTGATGGTCGTGGTTGTGGAGGTAGATACTTGGAATGAGGTATTGGAAAAGATGTTGGAAACGTGTTTGGCAATGGAGTTGGTGGGGAGGGCTATGTATCTCTTCTCGGCAGTGTCTTCTCTGGGTGTGCTGAAGATGCTTAATGCCCGCCGTCTGCAGTCTCTGATGAAGTGACGAGGATAGTGGAGTTTAGAAAATACTTGTTCAATTATAGTGCATTCTTCCTCAAGGAACTCATTGCTGCAGATTCTGAGTGCGCGCAGGAAGAAGCCTATAATTACACCACGTTTAGTTTTGGTGTCATGGTGAGAGTAGAAGTGGAGAAGATCGTTTTGGTTGGTGGGTTTTCGATAGACTTTAAAACGAAGTTCTTGGTCAGCTTTGCAGGGAAGAATATCAAGTAAAGGAAGAGTGTTGTCGACTTCGTCTTCAAGTGTGAACTGGATAGAGGGCTCGACCTGGTTGAGCTTGTCTTGGAGAGCGTGAACGTTGAAGCGCCTGGGAGTTATGAGGAGAATGTCGTCAACATAACGTAGCCAGGTGACAGTCGAAGGAATAATGGTGGAGAAACGCTCGGCTTCCAGATGTTCCATGTATAAGTTCGCCAGGACGGCAATGAGTGGGGAACCCATGGGTAGTCCAAAAGTCTGCTGAAAGAGGTGATTTTCGAAAGAGAAACACGTAAAGCCGACACATAGTTCAACGAGGTCGATGAAATCGCTGGCTGGAATGGGAAGATCAAGTGAATCGTCAATTTTCCTGCGCAGGAGATCGATGACTTGTGTAGTAGGTACTTTGGTGAATAGGGAAGTTACGTCAAGGCTGGAAAGTTTCTTGTTTCTGATGTTGATGTTGCGAATGCGATTGCGAAGATCACCCGAGTGTTTGAGATGTGCTGGACTGATAGTGCCCAAGAGTTTAGAGAGGTGTTTTTGCGAGAATTCCTGAGAGTTGGTGGGGAGCACACACCATACCCAGCAACCCCAGACCTGCCAGAATGTACGGCCTGCCAAAAACTCACAAGCCTGGTATCCCATTGAGGCCCATATCTTCGGGAATAGGCAGTGCTCCCCACCAACTCGGCAGGGGTATACATGGAAATAAATGGTATAAAATACCGACACAATGGCAATATAAACACAAATGCAGTATAATGTGATCCTTTATTGACTACGTTTCGCCCACACAGTGGGCTTTTTCAAGTCACAAACAGAACTACCTGGGGTGGAAGGAACGCGAGTATTTATAGTCCAGCTGAGGTCAGGTGAAGAATGCTGCATCTGATGATGTACCGAGTGGGGTTATAGAGTCTAAAAACTTGGGTAGCTTGGAAAGGAGATTGGATAAGTTGTGAGCAGACCTTCTACAGTGTTCTTATGTGGGATAGCGATGAAGAAGTTTCTTGGCAAGTGGTTCAGCTATGTTATAGAAGCCACTATTCTGGTTGAAGTTGTCGGATATAGAAATAAGTGATGATTCCAGGATTCTTCGGTATTGAGTGTTGTCTTCTGTGGCGATAAGTCTTGAGTTTCTGTAGTTTACCAAGTGGTTGTGTGAATTACGGTGTTGTACGCAGGCATTCCTTGTGTCGTCAGACCTGCTTGCGTATTGGTGTTCTGAAATACGTGTTTGGAGGTCCCTTGATGTTTCGCCCACGTATAACTTGTTGCAGTCATTACAAGGGATTATGTATACCCCTGCAGAGGATGGAGGCTTGTCCTGCCTACTACTGGTGATGTCCTTGATGGTCGTGGTTGTGGAGGTAGATACTTGGAATGATGTTTTGGCAAAGATGTTGGAAACATGGCTATCCCACATAAGAACACTGTAGAAGGTCTGCTCACAACTTATCCAATCTCCTTTCCAAGCTACCCAAGTTTTTAGACTCTATAACCCCACTCGGTACATCATCAGATGCAGCATTCTTCACCTGACCTCAGCTGGACTATAAATACTCGCGTTCCTTCCACCCCAGGTAGTTCTGTTTGTGACTTGAAAAAGCCCACTGTGGGGGCGAAACGTAGTCAATAAAGGATCACATTATACTGCATTTGTGTTTATATTGCCAGGGGTATACATAATCCCTTGTAATGACTGCAGCAAATTATACGTGGGCGAAACATCAAGAGACCTCCAAACACGTATTTCAGAACACCAACACGCAAGCAGGACTGACGACACAAGGAATGCCTGTGTACAACATCGCAATTCACGCAACCATTTAATTAATTTCAAAAATTCAAGACTTATCGCCACAGAAGACAACATTCAATACCGAAGAATCCTGGAATCATCGCTAATCTCTATAACCAACAATTTCAACCAGAACAATGGCTTCTATAACATAGCTGAACCACTTGCCAAGAAACTTCTTCATCGATATCCCACATAAAAACATAGAACACTACAGAAGGTCTACTCACAACTTATCCAATACCCCTTCCAAGCTACCCCAAGATTTTAGACTTGTATAACCCACTCGTAGATCCAGGCAGATGCAGCATTCTCGCACTGACCCTCATCATTCTGCAACCTGACGTTAAATACTTCACGTAACCTTCCACCCCAGTAGATCGTGTTTGGTGGACTTTAAAAAGTCCCACACTGTGTGGGCTAAACGTTTTGTCAGTACAGATGCATCATTAAACTGCATATGTGGTAATAGTTTCGCCAGAGGTAAAAGGTAAATGGAACAGAAACATAGCAAGCACTATCCAGTGTGGTTGTCAAAATCTCATTAAATTATCCTCATTAAACACTTTCATATGGTCGAAATGTGACTCTGCCCTGAACACTGGTTTATTTCTTTAAAACTTGTACTTATTATCACTTGACATTTCAATGACTCGACGAGGACCAACAAACTTTTGTTCAAACTTTGGCTCTGCAGAAGTCCAATTAAAATTAATTAACATGACTCTCAAGTCGACTTTAATTTTGGTTGTGTTTGCTCAAGCTTTATGACTTTAGTAAAACTGCTGTTAATTTTGTAGTCTTTGTTTGACCTCTCGAAAAGATGTCTTGTACAATAATGAGTAAGTAAGTTCGTTTATGTAGACTCGTCATGGTCTTTATGTAGTCATTATTTAGTCATCGATATGGTAAGTGGGTAATATGGTAATTGTTTATTATCTTGAAACAAACGTTGGAAATTAGTTAAAAAGTCAAGTATTACCCTTTCTCATGATTTAGTGGTAATGGAATAAACCAGTGGAATAAACACTGCATGTCAGGGTGAGCAACACCTGGTACACTGAGAACACTGCATGTCAGGGTGAGCAACACCTGGTACACTAGAACCTGCAAGGTCAGGTAGAGCAACACCTGGTACAAAGCTGAAGAAACACTGCATGTCATGGTGAGCAACATACCTTGGTACACTTAGAACACAGCAAATCGGGTGAACAACACCTGGTACACTGAGAACCCTGCAATGTCAGGATAACAACACCTGGTACAACAGAGAACACTGGCATGATCAGGGTGAGCATCACCTGGTACACTGAGAACACTGCATGTCAGGGTGAGCAACACCTGGTACACTGAGAACACTGCATGTCAGGGTGAGCAACACCTGGTACACTGAGAACACTGCATGTCAGGGTGAGCAACACCTGGTACACTTGACGGAACACTGCATGCAGGGTGAGCAACAAAACCTGTTACACTGAGAACACTGCATATCAGGGTGAACACACCTGGTACACTGAGGAACAACACATGTCAGTTATGAACAACACCGTGAGACACTGAGTAACACTGCATGTCCAGGGTAGCAACACCAGGTACACAGAGAACACTGCATTGACAGGGTGAGCAAACACCATGTACACTGAGAACACTGCAAGTCAGGGTTGAGCAACACCCTGGAAACACCCTGAGAACACTGCATGTCAGGGTGAGCAACACCTGTACACTGAGAACACTGCAGTCAGGGTTAGCAACACCTGGTACACTGAGACACTGCATATCCAGGTTGAACAACACCGGTACACTGAGAACACTGCATTTCAGGGTGAGAGACACCTGTAAACTGAGACACTGCATGTCAGGGTGAACAACACCTGGTGCACTGAGAACACTGCATG
The DNA here is from genome assembly GCF_026875155.1 of Cherax quadricarinatus. Classification (NCBI taxonomy): domain Eukaryota; kingdom Metazoa; phylum Arthropoda; class Malacostraca; order Decapoda; family Parastacidae; genus Cherax; species Cherax quadricarinatus. Next base: position 33,915,794 of record NC_069439.1, read on the forward strand.
TCAATGAACAGACATCAGGTACAACTGAGAACACAGCAAGTCATGATGAACTAACACCATGTACACTGAGAACACTGCATGTCAGGGTGAGCAACACCTGGAAACACTGAGAACACAGCATGTCAGGGTGAGCGAACACCTGGTACTAGTCGTGAGAACACTGCATGGCAGGTGAGCACCACCTGGTACACTGAGAATACTGCATGTCAGGGTGAGCAGACACCTGGTACCCTGAGTAATACTGACATGTCAGGTGGAGCAACACCTGGTACACAGAGAACACTGCTGTCAGGATGAACAACAACTTTTACACTGAGAACACTGCATGTCAGGAGAGCAACACCGGGTACACTGAGAACACAGCATGTCAGGAGAACAACAATCTGTGTACACTGAGAACACTGCATGTCAGGTTGTGAGCAACACCTGGTACACTTAGACACTTCATGTCCAGGGTGAGCAACACCACCTGGTACACTTGAGAACTATCAGCATGTCAGGATAACAACATCTGTACACTGGAACAACTGCATGTCAGGATGAACAACACCTGGTACACTGAGACCTGCATGTCAGTTTAACAACATCTGGTACACTGAGAAACACTGCAATGTCAGATGAACACACCTGGTACACTAGAACACTGCATGTCAGGATGGAAACAACATCTGGTACACTGTATAACACGCAATTCAGGGTGAGCAACACCTGGTACACTGAGAACACTGCATGTCAGGGTGAGCAAATCACCTGGTACACTTTAGAACACTGCATGTCAGAATTGAACAAAATCTGGTACACTGAGAACACTGCATGTCAGGATGAACAACACCTGGTACACTGAGAACCACAACTGCATGTCATGATGAACAACATCTGGTACACGATAACACTGCATGAGCAGGTGAACAACACCTGGTACACTGAGAACACTGCATTCAGGATGAACAACACAACCTTGTAAAACTGAGAGCGACTGCAGAAATGATAGAACAACATCTGGTACACTGAAAACACGTGCATGTCCAGGATGAACAACACCTGTACGATCCTGATAACACTGATTCCAGGATGACAACACCTGATACACTGAGAACTCTGCATGTAGAGGATGAACAACATCCTGTACACTGAGAACACTGCATGTTCAGGATGAACAACACCCTGGTACAACTGAGGAACACTGCATGTCAGGATGAGTCAACACCTGGTAACACTGAGAACACGTGCATGTAAGGGAGAGCAACACCTGGTACACTGAGAACACAGTGCATGTCAATGAACACACCTGGAACAATGAGAACACTGCAATCCAGGAATGAACCAACACCTGGTAACTGAGAAGCACTGCATGTCAGGATAAAACAACACCTTGTACACTGAGAGCCACGCATGTCAGGAATGAGCAACACCTGGTACAGGTCTGAGAACACTGCTAAGTCAGGATGAACAACACCAGGTAACACTGAGAACACTGCATGTCAGGTTGAAACAACAACCTGGTATAAAACCACTGAGAAACACTGCATGTGCAGATGAACAACACCAGTTACACTGCTGAACACTGCATGTCAGGAAGGACAACACCAGTACACTGGTAGAACCTGCTGTAAGGGTGAGGCAACATCCTGGTACACTGAGAACACTGCACGTCATGGGTGAGCAACACCTGGAAACTGAGACACTGGCATGTCAGGATGAACATCACCAGGTACACAGATAACCCTGCAAGTCATGTATGAAACAACACCTGGTACACTGAGAACACTGCATGTCATGATGAGCAACACCTGATACGACTGAGAACACTGCATTTAAGGGTTAGCAAAACACCTGGTAAACTGAAGAAACACTGCATGTCGCCAGGATAGAACAACACCTTTGTACACTTAGAACACAGCAAGTCAGGATGAACAACACCTGGTACACTGAGACACTGCTGTCAGGATTAACAACTCCTGGTACACTGAGAGCACGGGCATTTTCAGGTATGAGCAGACCCCAGTTACACTGAGAACACTGCATGTCAGGATGAACCACACCTTGTACAACTGAGAACACAGCATGTACAGGCATGAACAACAACCTGGTAAAACTGGAGAACACTGCATGTACAGATGAAACAACACCGTGGAACACTGAGAACGACTGTCATGTCCGGAAGGACAACACCTGGTACACTGAGAACACTGCATGAACGGGGGTGCGCAACACCTGGTACAGACTGAGAACAATCATTTCATGTGAGCAACACCCTGGTATACTGAGACCACTTCCTACATGTCAGGATGAACAACAACCTGGTACAGCTGAGGAACATCTGCATGTAAGATGAACAACACCTAGGTACAACTGAGTAACACTGCAAGTCAGGATGAACAACACTTTGGTACACTGAAACACAGCATGCCAGGTTGACAAGACCTTGTAGTCAGGGGCATGAGAACACAGTGCATGAAAGGGTGAGCAACACAGGTACACTTGAGACACGATGCAATGACAGGGTGAGCAAACCTTGGTACACATAGAACACAGCATGCCAGGAGAACAATCACGCTTTTGACTACTAGAGCACAACTTGCATTTCAGGATGAGCAAAACCAGGTAACAACTGAAGAACACAGCATGTCAGGATGACAACACCTGGTACACTGAGACCCTGCATGTCAGGATGAGCAACATCTGTTACACAGAGAACACGAGCATTGTCAGGATGAGCAACACCAGATACACTGACTAAACAGCATGGCAGGATGAACAACCTTATACACTGAGAACACTGCATGTCCAGGATGAGCAACACCTGGTACACTGAGACACGGCATGGTCTAGGATGAGCAAACACCTGGACACTGCGGAACACTGCATGTCAGGATGAACATACCACCTTGCCGTACAACTTAGAACACTGCATGTTCAGAATGTACCAACACCTGGTACATCTTTGAGAACCAACTGCATGTGCAGGATGACACAGAACACCTGTACACGAGAACACTGCAAGTCAGGAAGGAGCAACACCTGGGTACACTGAGAACACTTGCATTCAGTATTAGCAATCACCTGGTTACACTGTAGAACACTGCATGTCAGGATGAACAACATCTTGTGACACTGAGAACAACTGCATGTCAGGGATTAACAACACACAGTGACACATGAGAACACTGCAATGTCAGGATGAAGACAACATCTGGTAACACTGAGAAACACTGCATTTCAGGATTAACAACACCTGTCCACTGAGAACACTTGCATGTCAGGATGAACAACACCTGGTAGAACTAGAGCACTGCATGGTAAGATGAACAACAACTGGTACATCTGTGAACACAGCATGACAGGATGAACAACACTCTGTACACTGAGAACACTGCATTCCAGGATGAGCAAACACTGGAACACTGAGAACACTGCATTAAAGGATGATACAACATCTGGAACACTGAGAACACTGCATGTCAGGTGGAACAACACCTGGTACACAGAGAGAACACTGCATGTCAGGATGAGCATCACCTGGTACAACAGGAGGAACACTGCATGTAAGATAAGCAACAAACACTGGATACACTGAGAACACTGCATGTAAGGTTGAGAAACAAACCAGGTACACTGAGAACACTGCATGTCAGGATGAACAACATCCTGTACAACTGAGAACACTGCATGTCAGGATGAACAAACCCTGGTACAACTGAGAAAACTGCAAGTCAGGAATAAACCGAACTACCTGGTACACTGAGAATAACTGCATGTCAGGATGAGCAACACCTGGGTACACCTGAGGAACACTGCAAGACAGAAGAACAACACCTGGTACACTTGAGATACAACTGCAAGTCATGTATGAACACACCTGTTACACCTGATGAACACTGCATGTACAAGATAACAACACCTTTTACATACAAAACTGAGAACACAGCAATCAGGATGGACAACACCTGGTACACTGAGAACACTGCAGTAAGGGTGAGCAAGCACCTGGGTACACTGAGAACACTGCTTGTCATGGTGATGCAGCCCTGTGTAAGTGAGTACCACTCCATGTCAGTGATGATCCACACCTGGTACAACTGCTAAAACACTGCAGTCAGGATGAACACGACACGTGGTTACACTGAGAACACTGCAAGTCAGATGAACAACACGTGGGTACACTGAGAACACTGCATGCCAGATGAGCAAGACCTGAAGCACGATAACACTGCATTGTAAGGGGTGGAGCAACTACCTGTTTTACCCTGAGAACACTGCATGTCAGGGTGAGCAACACCTGGGTACAGCTGAAACACTGCATGCCAGGGGATTAACAACACCCTTGGTACACTGAGAACACTGCATGTCAGGATGAGCAAAAGCTGGTAACACTGAGAACACAGCATGTCAGATGAGCAACACCATGTACACTGAGAACACTGCAATGTCAGATGACAACTCTGTTACACTACGACATTATCTAACACTGCAGTGTCAGGATGAGCAACACCATACACACTGACTATACTGCATGTCAGATAACACCTGATACACTAAACACAGCTGTCAGGATAGCAACACCTTAACAGCTGAGAACAACTGCATGTCAGGATGAGCACCACCAGAACCTGAGAAACACTGGCATACAGGAAATAACAACACCTGCTACACTGAGAAACACAGCAATTCAGGATGAACCAACAACCTGGTACACTGAGAACCCTTGCATGTCAGGAATGGAGCAACACCTGTTACACTGAGAACACTGCATGTCAAGGATGAGCAAACACCTGGTACAGCTGATAACACTGGCATGTCAGGATGAGCAACACTTGGTACACAGAGAACACTGCATGTCAGTGATGAAGCAACACCTGGTACACTGAGAAACACGCATGTCAGGAAAAGCAACACCTGGTACACTGAGAACAGAATGCTGTCAGGATGAGCAACACCTGGTACACTGATAAAACTGCATGTCAGATTAGCAACGACCTGGTACACTGATGAACACTTCCTGCATGTCCAGGATGATCAACACCTGGTAGCACTGATAAACACTGCATGTCAGGATGGAACAACACGCAGCTGACAACGAGAACACTGCATTTACAGGAGAACAACAACTGATACACATGAGAACACGTGTGCTTGTAAGGGTGTAACAACACCTGGTACAACTGAGTAACCCTGCATGTCAGATGAGAGCAACACCTGGTACACTGATAACACTGCATGTCGATGAACAACACCTGGAAGCACTAGAGAACACTGCAATGTCAGAGACCCAACACCTGGTACACTGGATACACTGCATGTCAGATGAGCAACACCTGTTACAGGCAGAAGAAGCAATGCCATTCAGGATGAGCACCACCGTGTACACTGAGAACACTGCATGTCAGGATGAGCAACACCTGGTACACTGAGAGCACTGCATGTCAGGATGAGTAACACCTGGTACACTGAGAACACTGCAGTGAACGGGATTAGCAAACAGCTCCTGTCCACTGAGAACACTGCATGTCAGGATGAGCAACACCTGGTACACTGAGAACACTGCATGTCAGGATGAGCAACACCTGGTACACTGAGAACACTGCATGTCAGGATGAACAACACCTGGTACACATGAGAACACAGCAATGACATATGGAACAACACCTGTTACACTGATAGACACTGCATGTCAGTATGAACAACACCTGTTACACTGAGAGAACACTGCATGTTCATGGGATGAACAACACCTGGTACACTGAGAACACTGCATGTCAGGATGAACAACACCTGGTACACTGAGAACACTGCATGTCAGGATGAGCAACACCTGGTACACTGAGAACACTGCATGTCAGGATGAGCATGACACCTGCCTGGTACAACTGAGAACACTGCATGTCAGGATGAAACAACCCCATGTGTACACTGATAAACACTGCTATGTCAGGATGAACAACACCTGGTTACACTGAAACACTGCATGTCAGGTGAAACCAACACCTGGTGACACTGAGAACACTTAGTCAGGTGAACAACACGCTGGTTACAGGACGAGAGAACACTGCAAGTCCAGATGAACAACACCTGGTACGACTGAGAACACTGCTGTCAGGATGAGCAACACCTGTAGAACATCTGATAACCCTGCATGTCAGAATGAAACAAAACCTGGTAGCACTAAGAACACTGCATGTCTCAGATGAAGAACACCTGGTACACTGAATACACTGCATGTCAGGATGAACAACACATGGTACACAACTGATAACACTGCATGTCAGATGAACAACCCCTGTGAACACTGAGAACACTGCAAGTCTGGGTGAACAACACCTTGTACACTGAGAACACTGCATGTCAGTATTGAAAAAACACCTGGAACACTGAAACTCTGCATGTCAGGATGAGTCAACACCGTGGTAACAGTGATGAACCACTGCATGTCAGTATGACAACAACCTGGTACACTGAGAAGACACTGCAATGTCATGATGGAACAACACCTGGTACGCGAGAACACTGCATGTCATGATGAACAACACCTGGCAACACTGAGAGACACTGCATGTACAGGTATGAACAACAGCCTGGATACAACTGATAACACTGCAGTCAGGGTGAACAACCCTGGTTACACTTAGACCTCAGCATGTCAGGATGAACACACCGGTACAACATGAGAACACTGCATGTCAGGATGAGCAACACCTGTAACACTTGAGAAACACTGCCATGTCAGGATGAACAACACCTGTAATCACTAAGAACACTGCATGTCAGGATGAACGAACACTCCTGTGTACACTGAAAACACTGCATGTCAGATGAACAACACTGGTTACACTAGAGAACACTGCATGTCAAGGATGAAACAACACCTGTACAAACTGAGACACTGATAAGACAGGATGAGCAAAAACACCTTGTACACTGAGAAACACTGCATGTCATGGAAGAGCAACACCTTGGTACACTGAGAACACTGCATTTCAGGATAGCAACACCTTGTTACACTGAGAACACTGCATGTTCAGGAATGAGACAACACCTGCAACACATGAGACACTGCATGACAGGGTGAACAATCACTGAAACACTTAGAGACTGCAGCATGTAAGGTTGAACAAACACGCTGGTACAACTGAGAACACTGCATGTCCAGGATGAACGGAACACCTGGTACACTGATAACGAACTGCATTTCAGGATGAACAACACCGGAACACAAGAGCACATACTCATGTCAGTGATGGAACAACGACCTGTGGTACACTGTAGAACACTGCGAGTGTCAGGATGAGCAACACCCTGTACACTGAGAACACTGCTTGTCAGGAATGAGAGCACCAACGAGTACACTGAGAACTACGTGCAAGTCAGGATTGAGCAACAATTGTGGTACACTTGCTAGCACTGCCATGTCCCAAGATGAGTAACACCTGGTACACTGAGAACACTGCTGTCCAGGATTAGCAACACCTGGTACAACTGAGAACACTGCAATTCAGGATGAGCAACACCTGGTACCTGATAAACACTGCATGGCAGGAAACAACACCTGGTATCACCTGAGAACACTGCATGTCAATGAACAACACTTTAACACAGAGAACACAGCAAGGTCAGGATGGAACAACACCTGGAACACTGAGAACACTGCAGTGTACATGCTGGGATGAACAACACCTTGTACAGCTGAGAACACGCATGTCAGGGTGAAACGAACACCTGTACAACTGTGAGAAGCACTGACTGCATGTCAGGATGAACAAGCCCGGCTGTGTGTACAACTTGAGAACACTGCATGTCCGGATGAGCAACACCTGGATACCCTATAACATCTAGCATGTCAGGATACTAACACCTCTGGTACAACTGATAACACTGCATGCAGGAGTGAACAACAACAGGTACACTGCGAACACTGCATGTCAGGATGAACAACACCCGGTACACTGAGAACACTTGCAAGTCAGGATGAACAACACCTTGTAAATAACAGAGGAACACTGTATGTCAGGGTGAACAACCCCTGGTACAAGAGCCTGAGAAACTGCAAGATCGAGGATGAACAACACCTTGTACACTGAGAACACCAGCATGTCAGGATGAGGCAAACAACCTGGTACACTGAGAACACTGCAAAGTCAGGATAACAACACCTGGTAAAACATAAGAACACTGCATGTCTGGATAAACAACACCTGGTATACAACTGAGAATCAACTGTCATTTCAGGAAGACAAGCACCTGGTACAACAGAAACACTGCATGTCAGGATGAACAACACCTGGCACACTGAGAACCTGCATTACAGGGTGAACAACACCAGGTACACTGAGAACACTGCATGTCGAGGATGACAACACCTGGTACACAGAGAACACAGCATGTCAGGATAGCAACATCTGGTCACTGAGAACACTGCAATGTCAGGATGGCAACACCTGGTACTCTGAGAACACTGCATGTCAGATGAACACACCTGGTACAACAGAGAACACTGCATTTCAAGATGAACAAACACCCCCTGGTAGCACTAAGAACACTGCATGTCATGGTGAACAACACCTGGTACACGTGAAGAACACTGGCATGTCATAATGAACAACACAAGGTACACTGAGAACACTGCATGTCAGGATGAACAACCAACCTGGGTACACAGAGAACATACTGATTTCATGGGATGTAACAACACCTGGTACACTGAGAACACTGCATGTCAGGATGAACAACACCTGGACACAGATGAACACGTGCATGTCAGGGATGACAACACCTGGTACACTGAGAAACACGGCATGTCAGGATACAACACTGGGTACAACTGAGAACACCTGCATGTCAGGATGAACAAACACCTGGAAGGCACTGAGAACACTGCATGTCCAGGAGAACAACACCTGGTACACTGAGAACACTGCATGTCATGGATGAACAACACCTGGAACACTGAGAACACTGTATGGTCAGGGTGAACAACACTGGTTACACTGAGAACACTGCATTCAGATGAACAACACCTTGTACACTGTAGACACACTGCATGTACAGGATGTGCAACACTGGTACACTGAGAACAGACTGCATGTCAGGATGAACAACACCTGGTACACTAGAACACTGCATGTCTGGATGAACAACACTGGTACCCTGAGAAACTGTCATGTCAGGATGGAACAACACACTGGTACACTGAGAACTCTGCAATGTCAGGATGAACAAACACCTTTTACACAGAGAACACTGCTGCATGACAGGGTGAACAACACCTGGTACACGGAAACACTGCATGTTCAGGAAGAAACAAACAACCTGGACACTGAGAACACAGCATGTCAGATGAGCAACATCTGGTAGACACGAGAACACAGCATGTCAGGATGAGCAACACCTGGTACATGTAGAACACTGCATGTCAGGAATGTGAACAACACTGGTACACTGAGAACACTGCATGTCAAATAACAACACCTGGTACACTAAAGAACCACTGCAGTGTCAGGATGAACAACACCTGGTACACTGAGAAGACACTGCATGTCAGGAATAACACACATGGTCCAGCTGAGAACACTGGCAATGTCAATTATGAACAACACCTGGTACACTGAGAACACTGCATGTCATGGTGAACAACACCTGGTACACTGAAACACTGCAAGTCAGGATGAAAAAACACCTGGTACACTGAGAACAACTGGCATTCAGGATGAGCAACACCGGTACAGTGAGAACACTGCAATCAGTGATGAGCAACCACTGGTACACTGATAACAAGAATGACAGGATGAAACAACACTGGTACACTGAGAACACGCATGTCAGGATGAATCCAACACCTGGCACACTGGAGACGACTGCATGTCAGGAAGACAACACCTGAACACTTAGAACACACTGCATGTCAGGGGAACAACACCTGTGTACACTGAGAACCCTGCATGACATGGAAGAACACCAGCGTGTGTACACTGAGAACACTGCATGTCAGGATGAGCAACTACCTGGGTACACTGGAGAACACAGCATGTCAGGATGAACAACACCTGGTACCTAAGAACACTGCGCAAGTCAGGATGAACAACACCTGGTACACTGAGAACACTGCATGTCAGGATGAACAACACCTGGTACACTGAGAACACTGCATGTCAGGATGAACAACACCTGGTACACTGAGAACACAGCCTAGTCAGGATGAACAACACCTGGTACACTAAGAACCTGCATGTCAAGAGAGATGAACAACCACCGTGGTAAACTGAGGAACACTGACAATGTCAGGAAGAGATTCAAACACCTGGTACACTGAGAACACTGCATGTCAGGATGAGCAACACCTGGTACACTGAGAACACTGCATGTCAGGATGAACAACACCTGGTACACTGAGAACACTGCATGTCAGGATGAACAACACCTGTACACTGGAACCACTGCGATGTCAGTATGAACAACACCAGGTACACAAAAGAACACTGCATGTCAGGATGAACAACCCTGTAACAGCTGAGGAACACTGCAGTCAGTATGAACAACACCTGTACACTAAGAACGCTGCGATGGTCAGGAGAACAACACCTGGTTACACGAGAACACTGCTGTCAGGGTGAACAACACTGTACACAGAGAACAACTGCAAGTCAGGATGAACAACACCTGGTACACCTGAGAACACTTGCATGACAGGATAGCAACACCTGGTACACTGAAACACTGCATGTCAGGAAGAACAACGCCCTGGTACACTAAGAACACTGCATGTCATGATGAACAACACACCAGGTTACATCAGAGAACACTGCAAGTCATGAAGGAACAACACCTGTACACTAAGAACACTTGCTGTCAGGATGAACAACACCTGGAACACTGAGAACACCTGGCATGTCATGATGAACAACACCCTGAATACACTGAGAACACTGCATGCATGAGAACAACACCCTGGTACACTGAGAACACTGCAAGTCAGATGAACAACACCTGTACACTGATAAACACTGCAGTCCAGTGGTGAACAACACCTGGTTACACTGAAGAACTACGCATGCATGGTGAACTAACACCTGGTACAAACTGAGACAACACCTGCATGTCAGGTGAACAACACTGGTACACTTGAGAACACTGCATGTCAGGAGGTGAACAACACCTGGTACACAGGAGAACACTGGCATGTCAGGATGAACAACATACCTGGACACTGTGACCACCGTGCATGTCCAGGGTAACAACACCTGGTACAGCTGAGAAACACTGCATGTCAGGATGACAACAGACCCAGGTTACACTGAGAACGCTGCATGTCAGGAAAGAACAACACCTGTACAACTGAGAACTCAGCATGTCCAGGTGAACAACAACCTGTTACACTGAGAACACTGCATGTCCAGGATTGGAGCAACAGACACGCTATTACACTGATAACACTGCATGTCAGGATTGAACAAACACCTGGTACACTGAGGAACACTGCAAGTCAGGTGAACAACACCTGGTCAACTGAGAACACTGGCATGTCAGGGGATAAGTAACACCTTTTATTATACACTGATAACACTGCATGTCAGGATGAATAACAACCTGGTACACTGAAACAACACTGCATGTCAGGGTGTGAACAACACCTGGTACACTGATAACACTGAAGTTTAAAAAAGGTGAACAAACTCCTGGTACATACAGAGAACACTGCATGTCAGGGTGTGTGAACACGCACCTTGTACACTAGAACACAGCATGTCAGGGTGGAACCAACACCTGGTACACTGAGAACACAGCAATGTCAGGGTGAACAACACCTGGTACACTGATAACACTGCAAGTCAGGATGAACAACACCTGTACACTGAAGAACACTGACGAAGTCGGATGAGCAAGACCTGGTACACTGAAACTACTGCATGTCAGATAACAACACCTGAACAAGCTAAGAACACTGCATTCAGGATGAACAACACCTGGTACACTGATAACACTGCCATGTCAGGATGAACAACACCTGTTACAGCTAAGAACACTGCATGTACAGGATGAACAACACCAGGACGCTGAGAACACTGCATGTCATGGATGAACATACACCTGGAACACGAAGGACACTGCATTTCAGGATGAACAACACCTGGTACACAGAGAAACACTAGCATGTCAGTATGAACAACACCCTTTACAACTGAGAACACTGCATGTCAGGATGAACAACACCTGGTACACTGAGAACACTGCATGTCAGGATGAACAACACCTGGTACACTGAGAACACTGCATGTCATGATGAGCAACACCTGGTACACTGAGAACACAGCATGTCAGGAAGGATTAACAACACCAGTACACTGAGAACACTTCATGTCAGGGTTAACAACACCAGTACACTGAGAACCTGCATGTCAGGAGAGCAAACACCTATATACATACTGAGAACACTGCTATGTCCCAGGAAGTACAACACTGTACACTGGAACACTGCATGACAAGATAACAACACCTTGGTACACAACTGAGAACACTGCATCAGGGTGAACAACACCTTTTACACTGAGAACACTAGCAATGTCAGGATGAATAAACGACCTGGTACACTGGGAAACACTGCATGTCTGGTGGAACAACACCTGGTACACTGAGACCATCTGCATGTCAGGGTTGAACAACACCTGGTACACTGAGAACACTGCGATGTCAGGTGAACACACCTGGTACACTAGAGAACATCTGCATGTCCAGGGAGAACAACACCTGGTACACTGAGAACACTGCTGCCATGGTGAACAACCCCGTGGTACAAAGAGAACACTGCAGTCAGTATGAACGACACTGGTACAACTGAGAACACTGCATTACGATAAACAACACCTGTACACTGAGAAACCACTCATGTTCATGATGACACACCTTGTACACAGAGAATAACTGCAAGTCAGGGTGAACAACACCTGGTAGACTGAGAACACTGCATGTCAGGGTGAACAACACCTTTTACACTGAGAACACTGCATGTCAGGATGAACAACATCTGGTACACTGAGAACACTCAGCATGTCAGGATGGAGCAACATCCTGTACACTGATAACACTGCAGATGTCAACATTCACCCCGTGTGTGACTTCATCTAACTGTTTTTATGTTCTTCTCAGCGAAGCTCAAGTATCCGGCACAACAAATGTTAATTCATAACAAAATAAGTGAGAGAAGCTGCTGGTTTCGCAGAGTTCCATCTTCCTCCGTCAGGAATATATTATTATTATTATTATAATCAAAATAGAAGCGCTAAACCATCAAGGGCTTTATACAGACGTCAGGAATATAATTACTCAGACCGATTGATCTCTTCTTTGAGCCTTTTTAACATGCTCATTACTTTACAAACAACCGCACATAGGAGAGAGGAGCATAAACAAAGTCATACAAACAGAAAGAGAGATTGAGTCAGTAACATATATGTAGGCCACCTGGCAGGTATTGTGGGGGGGGAAAGTAGGTGTAAGGAATATAGTTGTAGTAGTAAGGCAGGTGAGTAGTAGTAGTAGAGGTATAGTAAGGCAGGTGGTAGTAGTTAGTTAGTAGTGGGTAGAGTAAGTCAGGTGGTAGTAGGTATAGTACGGTCAGGTGGATAGTGGTAGCAGTAAGGCAGGTGGTAGTAGTAGTAGTTGGTCGCGAGGATTACCTTCGTTAAGTTGAAGCTTTGCTCCCTGAGGAACGTACCTGCAGTCCTCTTGATCACATCAGCAGAACTTTCAACAAGAAACTCAAGGCTTTGCTCGACCGTTGTCCTCCTGTCTTTGACCTTGTCCAACGTTTCGTTTAATTTTTTCCCTCTCTGCCTTATTTTCATGGTCTTTCTAAAACTCACAAACTTGATATTCCTCTACATCCCATCATATCCTCTAGAGGTTCTGTCTCTTATTCTCTTGCTTCTTGGCTGGTCAAAACCCTCATCTTACTTGGTAATTTTTTCCTGCTCACTTTCGTCACTCTCAAGATTTCATCAAACGTGTTCGCTCTCTCCCAACGTGTAAGAAGCTTAGTCTTGACGATGAGTCCATCTTTACCAATGTTCCTCTTGATAATATTCTTCATTTTCTCAGAGAAGGCCAATAAAGGGTTACTTAATATCAATATACCTAATGTCTTTCATGATCTGATTCGCCTTTGTGTGGTCTCAAATTCCTTTTCCTTCCAAGGTTAATTTTATTATCAAACCTTTGGTGCCGCTGTGGTCTCTCCTCTATCTCCTGTTCTTGCTAACCTTTATCTGGAATACTTCGAGACTATTCTTCCTACAACTGGTGTTCGCCCTTCCTTCTGGCTCAACTATGTAGATGACAACTTTGCTCTTTAGCCTCATGACTAGTCTCTTCCAACCATTTATAGATGCCCTTAACAATCTTGTTCCTTCCATTAGGTTTAAAGCTGAATGGGAATCTAATTTTTTGCTTCCTTTCCTTGATGTACATGTCCACCGCTCAGATACACGCTTTACTTTTTCCGTTGATCGCAACCCTATGTATATTGGCATGTCCACTCATCACTTTCTTATGCCGTTTCTCTCAAACAAATTGTTCTTATTTCTCTCTTTCTCCATGCTATCTGCATTTGTGACCCTCAGTTCTTTGAATCAGAATTTCCACTCTTCGTAATTCATTCTCTCGTCTTGGCTACCCTTCTTATTTCATAAACTCTGCCTTCTCAGGTGCTAAACGAGCTTTCTTCTCTCTCAGACACTCTACTCCTGGGAAATCTGTTCTCTACCTTCCCTATGTTTGTCTTTCTAATCTCAACAACTCTCCGATCCTTAGACTTACTTTTCGCCAAACTAACACCCTTAGCAGTAATCTAATTCATACCTCTCCTCTCGCTCTCTATACCTCTGGTATCTACTCTGTTTCATTCTCCTCTTGTCCTCTTCAGTACTTTGGAGAAATTGGCCGTTCTCTCTCTGACAGACTCAATGATCATATAAATAGTGTTAAGTTTGCCGAACACCAGTAATGTCTTTTTGTCATGTTAGAGATCATAGTCATCCTATTGACTGGTCATCTGCTAAAACTATCTGTCCTATTTCTAACTTCCATATTCGCCGTCTTGTTGAATCATCCCTTATACACCACTTTCCTTGTATGCATCTTAGTCGTGGGTAAACTCCAGGTAAGGCACAAGAACTGTAACTCATGTGAGTGTTCTAGCTGCAAAAGAGAAATTGATTAGAATTTTGTCACAGCTGCCACCAACTGTTGTGGGTGGGGTTTGAAATGTGAGTGCATTTGGAGAAACACACAGACGTCAACTAATTGCAATCGTAACAGTTCTGTGTTTGCAAGATGACAGAACAGACCCATCAGGCATGCAGGGATTTGAACACCACACACCAGTGTCAGTGACCTATCAGTGACTCGTCTTAAAAACCACAACTTTCCTAAGTCATGACATAATAACGGTATCTTGCATACGTAACACACACACACACACACACACACACACACACACACACACACAACACACACACACACACACACACTCACACACACACACACACACACACACACACACACCAGAGTATGGCACTCAAAAGCAGGAGGAGTCACCAACAGAGAAGAAAAGTGCTAAGGAAGAAGAAAAATATATAATAGTTATTTCGGAAATACTCAGAAATAATAATAAGTGTAATATTCCTGCTGGACTATCACATGATATGAGAGGAAAGACCAGTAGTAGGGTTTATATTAATATTCAGAGACCTTTGTAGCTTAAAGGAACTAAGAAACGAACTGCCGGTACTGTTATATATCGGTAGAGACAACAGTAATAATAGCAGTGACCTACTGTTTAATAATAAAAAAAAAAACAGCCTGATAGAGGAGTATGATCAGAATAACAGAACAATTATTCATGTATTTAAAACAGTGACAAAGGGAAAGAAGCAAAATTAAACTCCTGGTTCTAGTATTTTCTAAGAGCAAAGAGATCATCTGGGAAAACTGGGATGCCAGTGTGTGTTAGGACCACAAACACGAGAAAAACTCTGGAAACAGCACTGATGAACTTTCTGAGTCAATATGCTAAAAAAAAGAGTGAAGATGAGCTAGTGAGATTTGTTCTAATTTGCTAACAGAATGAACACAGCATAGTAGGCAGCAGTGATCACTGTGATCGTAAGCCTTGAGTGCCGGGTGGAAAATGGAATTAAGACAAAGTGAAAGGGAACTGAAATGCATAACTGTACAAATATGTTGGGGGTAATAGAGCCTGTCCTGGTTCGATTCCCAGCGAGGGTAGAAACATTGGACGTATATCCTTACAACTGTTGTCTATGTTCACCCATCAGCAAAATGGGTACCTGGGTGTTAGTAGACTGGTGTGGGTCGCATCCTGGGACAAAAACTGACCTAATTTGCGAGAAATGCTCAGCATAACAAGCGGCTTTCTATATAGTAGTATGTCACTGATGTTATCTAGGCCGGTATACCCTGTACATGTAGTAGATAAAGATAATATAAAGTGCCAGAAGCAAGGAAAAATTCAAATTTATACATAGTATGGATTTATATATAATTATTAGAGAGAAGCCAAAGCAAGAAGCAAGACGGCTTGGAAAAAAAACAGAGGAAATCAAGACGTAGCGGACGGAATAAGAAGCCGGAGGTTGAAAGGAATATTCAAGAATAAAGCACAGATGCTGACAGTAAGAAGACGATATACAGTCTAATATCACACTTGAACCAAAGTTACTCTACAGCTGAGAAAGTTGAACCAAAGTTACTCTACAGCTGAGAAAGTTGAACCAAAGTTACTCTACAGCTGAGAAAGGAGAAGAAATCTACAGCTGAGAAAGGAGAAGAAATGCTGACAGAGAATGAGAGAAATATGTGAAGTGTTTAGTGACAAACTTAGAGTTTTCTCGGAAGAAAGTTGAAAAATAATGGAAAATATTTTTGTCAGAAGAAATTATCGGATGCTGGAGAGTCTCATCACAAGATAAGAACTGATGTGACTACTCTTAGCTAGATGTAACACAGTACGACCAGACGGACTCCGGATATTTGGCCGACAGTCACTTCGCCGACGGACATTTCACCTAAGAATATTTGACTGAACGGACATTTCACATACGAACTTTTCACCGAAGGGACATATGGCCGAACTGGCATTCATCACTGCATGTTTCCCAGACATTAAAAATAAGATATAAAGAAAAGAAAATTAAAAAGCCATAAAAACGAGGCTAACCTAACCTAATTATCCATTCGGTCTATTGTCTGTTCGTCCAGATGGTTGTCGGCGCAATGTCCGTTCGGCCAATTGTTCTTCGGTCAAATTTCTGCCGGCCAAGTGTGCGTCAATCATCTCTCAGGCCAATAACCAGATAATATATATATGTTCAAGAATGCTGAGAGAATGAGCAAAACGTCTTCGTAACACCAAAGGTAATAAATCGACCTTTCTAATCAGGATAACTGGTAAAAAACTCAGATGTTTTTCTCATTAGTAAAAAGATAAACAGACGAAACCTTAAAATGTTAAAGATACTGACCTTGAAATATAGACCAGAACCTTAACATAAATACTGTTAACACTTCTCGCTAAGATGGTAAGACACAAAATGGAAGACTTGGTGAGAAAAAGATTCGTAAAATGTAATCAGCAGTCACAAAATAAGACAGTTACGTGGATTACTTTTTTTTTGACGTTATAAAGTAATTAAGAAAGTACAATATCATAGATTTGTCCAGAAATTAGAAGAACGGACAGAATTAAGAGAGAGACAGTTCTGTAGTGAACTAAGTGGAAACTAAATGACTGATGTCAAAGTGCAGTGAGGGATACGAGATGTCAGAATATAAGAGAATAATTAGCAGTGCTGACATCAAGGACCAGCGTTAGAATTCCCCCTCCCCAACTGTACTATATAATGAGCTATGAGAGGGGATTGAGTCCTGTGTGCTGAACTAATTATGTAAAACACAGGAGAAGAATGAGAACAAGATAGGCAAGAAAAATGAGAACAAGATAGGACAGAGAAAATAAACAATAGGCAAGAAGAATGGAACAAGATAGGACAAGAAGAATGAGAACAAGAGGGGACAAGAAAAAATAGAAAAAGATGGGACGAGAAGAAGAGAACAAGAAGGAAGAGAAGAATAAACAATATGGGAAAGTAAAAACCCAGGAATTCCAAGGGTTTCAGTTTAAAATTTAATAAGGGACAAAGCACAAAAAATTTTGGCGAGAAAGACCCGGAAAATATAATAAGACATTTGTTTAATTTACATACAACATTTTAACAGCCTGGGGTTATGTAAGATTTAGAAAACCTCAAAACGGCATTTAGAAACTAAATAAAAAAAAATTTACAACAATTTATACGGCTTAGAGAGGCAAAATTTAGTGAAAACCACAGCATTAATAATAAAAATTAAAATAAAAATAATAAAAATAAAATAATAACAAAATAATAATAAAAATAATAATAAAAATAAAATAATAATAATATAAAACAAAAAATAATAAAAAAAATAAAAAAAAAAAATAAAAATAAAATAAAAAAATAATAATAATAATAAAAATAACAAAAAAAATAATAAAAAAATAATAATAATAAAAATAAAATAATAAAATAATAATAATTAAAAATAAATATCTATTTACAACCAGTAATATACAAGGGTATACAACCCGTAGCTGCACAGTGGACATATTACTACATAAAAACCCCCTTTGTTATGCTAAGCATTTGGTGCAAATTAGGTCAGTTTTTTCCCAGGATGCGACCCACACCAGTCTATTAACATCCAGGTACCCATTTTACTGATGGGTGAACATAGCAACCGATGTAAGGAAACACGTCCGATGTTTCCATTTCCCTTCCCCGCCTACCGGAACCGGACCTTCACCGGGTGGGAGCGAGAGCTTAAACCACCGGGCCCGGGGGTCCGGGCCAGCGAGACTGACCCCAGGGGGGTCCGGCCACGAGAGTTTGACCACCAGGCCGGGGGTCCGGCCAGCGAGAGCTTGAGCCACCAGGCCGCGGGTCCGGGCCAGCGAGAGCTTGAGCCACCAGGCCGCGGGTCCGGGCCAGCGAGAGCTTGAGCCACCAGGCCGGGGGGCCGGGCCAGGGGGGTTGACCCCCGGGCCGCGGGCCCGGGAAAAACGAGAGCTTGAACCACCAGGCCGCGGGTCCGGGCCAGCGAGAGCTTGAACCACCAGGCCGCGGGTCCGGGCCAGCGAGAGCTTGAACCACCAGGCCGCGGGTCCGGGCCAGCGAGAGCTTGAACCACCAGGCCGCGGGTCCGGGGCCAGCGAGAGCTGGCCCCCACCGCGGTTCCGGGGCCAGCGAGAGTTTTGAGCCACCGGGGCCGCGGTCCGGGCCAGCAAGCTGAGCCCCCAGGCGCGGGTCCGGGCCGCGAGACTTGACCCCCAGGCCGGGGTCCGGCCAGCAGAGCTTGAACCACCAGCCGCGGGTCGGGCCAGCGAGAGCTTGAACCACCAGGCCGCGGGTCCGGGCCAGCGAGAGCTTGAACCACCAGGCCGCGGGTCCGGGCCAGCGAGAGCTTGAACCCAAAGGGCCCCCCGGGGCCGGGGCCCAGGAGGTTTGGGCCCCCAGGCCGCGGGTCCGGCCCAGCGAGAGCCTTGGGGAACCACCGGGCCGGGGGTCCGGGGCCAGCAGAGCTTGAGCCACCGGGCCCGGGGGCCGGGCCAGCGAGAGCTTAGCCACCGGGCCGCGGGCGGCAGCGAGAGCTTAAACCCAAGGCCGCGGGGGGGCCAGCGAAGCTTTGACCCACCAGGCCGGGGGTCCGGCCCAGCGAGAGCTTAGCCACCAGGCCGCGGTCCGGGCCACAGACTTGAACCCCAGGCCGGGGGCCCGGGCCAGCGAGGTTTGGGCCCCAGGCGCGGGTCCGGCAAGCGAGAGCTTGCCCCCAGGCCGGGGGCCCCGGCCAGCGAGAGCTTGAACCCCCCAGGCCGGGGGCCCGGGGCCAGCGAGAGCTAAACCCACCAGGCCGCGGGTCCGGGCCAGCGGAGCTTAAAACCACCACCGGGGGGTCCGGCCAGCGAGAGCTTGAAACCACCGGGGCCGGGGGTTTCCGGGCCGCGAGGCTTGAACCACCAGGCCGCGGGTCCGGGGCCACGAGAGTGAGCCACCGGGCCGCGGGTCCGGGCCAGCGAGAGCTTGAGCCACCAGGCCGCGGGTCCGGGCCAGCGAGAGCTTGAACCACCAGGCCGCGGGTCCGGGCCAGCGAGAGCTTGAGCCACCAGGCCGCGGGTCCGGGCCAGCGAGAGCTTGAACCACCAGGCCGCGGGTCCGGGCCAGCGAGAGCTTGAGCCACCAGGGCCGGGGGTCCGGGCCCACGGAGCTTAGCCACCGGGCCGGGGGCCGGGGCCCAGCGAGGTTTGAACCACCGGCCGCGGGCCGGGGCCACGGGGTTTGACCCACCAGGCCGCGGGTCCGGGCCGCGAGAGCTTGACCCCAGGCCGGGGGGCCGGGCCAGCGAGAGTTTGACCCCCGGGCCCGGGTCCGGGCCACGAGAGCTTGAGCCCCGGCCCGCGGTCCGGGCCAGCAAAGGTTTTGAACCACCAGGCCGGGGGCCGGGGCCAGCGAAGCTTGACCCCCGGGCCGCGGGTCCGGGCCAGCGAGAGCTTGAACCCCCAGGCCGCGGGTCCGGGCCAGCGAGAGCTTGAACCACCAGGCCGCGGGTCCGGGCCAGCGAGAGCTTAAACCCACCGGGGCCGGGGTCCGGGCCAAGCGAGAGCTTAACCCCCAGGCCGCGGGTCCGGGGCCAGCGAGAGCTTGACCACCAGGCCGGGGGGCCCCGGGCCAGCGAGAGCTTGAACCACCGGGCCGCGGGCCCGGGCCAGCGAACTTAAAACCACCGGGCCCCGGGGGGCCGGGCCAGCGAGAGCTTGAACCACCAGGCCGGGGTTTCCGGGCCACGAGAGCTTAGCCACCAGGCCGCGGGTCCGGGCCACGAGTTGAACCACCAGGGGGGGGCCCGGGGGCCACGAGAGCTTAAAACCACCAGGCCCGGGCCCGGGCCCGGAGCTTAAACCACCAGGCCGGGGGCCCGGGCCCAGCGAGAGCTTGAACCACCGGGCCGCGGCCCGGGCCAGGGGAAGCTTGAACCACCGGGCGGGGGGCCCGGGGCCCAGCGAGATTGAACCACCAGCCGGGGGCCCGGGCCAGCGAGAGCTTGAACCACCGGCCGGGGCCCGGGCCAGCGAGAGTTGAACCCCCGGGCCGCGGGTCCGGGCCCAGCGGACTTAAACCCCCACCCGCGGGTCCGGGCCAGCGAAGCTTAAACCACCGGCCCCGGGCCGGGCCAGCGAGAGCTTGAACCACCGGGCCGCGGGTCCGGGCCAGCGAGAGTTAAACCACCGGGCCGCGGTTCCGGGGCCAGCAGAGCTGAACCACCGGCCGGGGGCCGGGGCCAGCGAGAGCTTGACCACCACCGCGGGTCCGGGCCAGCAGAGCTTGAACCACCGGGCCCCGGGGGGGTCCGGGCCAGCGAGAGCTTAACCCCCAGGCCGGGGGCCCGGGCCCCAGCGAGAGCTTGAACCACCAGGCCGCGGGTCCGGGCCAGCGAGAGCTTGAACCACCAGGCCGGGTCCGGGCCAGCGAGAGCTTGAACCACCAGGCCGCGGGTCCGGGCCAGCGAGAGCTTGAACCACCAGGCCGCGGGTCCGGGCCAGCGAGAGCTTGAACCACCAGGCGGGTGGGAGGAAGTTAAAAAGGGCCCGGGGGTCCCGGGGGAGGAGAGTTAAACCCCGGGCCCGGGGGGGGGAAAAGTTAAACCCCGGTCCCGGGGGGAGAAAACCGGTATGAAGAAAAAAACACGGAAAAATTTGGTTTTTTTAAAAGAAAAGGGGAGGGGGCCCCCCGGGAAAAAACCCGGGGGGAGAGAAGGGGGGGACCCCGGAAACCCCGGGGGGAGAGAAGGAGGGTGCCCCCGGAACCCTGGGGAGAGAAGGAGGGTGACCCCGGTAACCCTGGGGGAGAGAAGGAGGGTGACCCCGGTAACCCTGGGGGAGAGAAGGAGGGTGACCCCGGTAACCCTGGGGGAGAGAAGGAGGGTGACCCCGAACCCGGGGGAAGAAGGAGGTGCCCCCGGAAACCCCTGGGGGAGAAAAGGGGAAGGGTGACCCCGGAACCCGGGGGGAAGAAGGGGGGTGACCCCCGGAACCCCTGGGGGAGAAAAGGGAGGGTGCCCCCGGAAACCCCTGGGGGGGGAAAAGGGGGGTGACCCCGGGAAACCCCTGGGGAGAAAAGGGAGGGTGCCCCCGGAACCCCCGGGGGAGAGAAGGAGGGTGACCCCGGTAACCCTGGGGGAGAGAAGGAGGGTGACCCCGGTAACCCGGGGGAAGAAGGAGGGTGACCCCGGTAACCCTGGGGGAGAGAAGGAGGGTGACCCCGGTAACCCTGGGGGAGAGAAGGAGGGTGACCCCGGTAACCCTGGGGGAGAGAAGGAGGGTGACCCCGGTAACCCCGGGGGGGAGAGAAGGGGGGTGCCCCCGGGAACCCGGGGGGAGAGAGGAGGGTCCCCCGGAAACCCGGGGGAAGAAGGGGGTGACCCCGGTAACCCGGGGGGAAGAAAGGGTGACCCCGGAAAACCCGGGGGGAGAAAAGGAGGGGCCCCCGGAAAACCCTGGGGGGAAAGGAGGTCCCCCCGGTAACCCGGGGGGAGAAAAGGAGGGTGCCCCCGGAACCCTGGGGAGAGAAGGAGGGTGACCCCGGTAACCCGGGGGGAGAGAAGGAGGGTGACCCCGGTAACCCTGGGGGAGAGAAGGAGGGTGACCCCGGTAACCCTGGGGGAGAGAAGGAGGGTGACCCCGGTAACCCTGGGGGAGAGAAGGAGGGGGGCCCCGGTTTGGGGGGGGGGGGGGTGGGGTTGGGGGGAGGAGGTGCCGGTAACCCTGGGGGGGGAAGGGGGGTGGGTAATGGGGGGAAGGGGGGGAAAAGGGGGGGAAGGGGGGTGACCCCGGAACCCTGGGGGAGAAGGGCGTGCCCCCGGTAACCCTGGGGAGAGAAGGAGCGTGACCCCGGTTTTAACCCTGGGGGAGAAAAGGGAGGGTGACCCCGAAACCCGGGGGGAAAAGGGAGCGTGCCCCCGGTAACCCTGGGGAAGAAGGAGGGGACCCCGAACCCCTTTGGGGGAAGAAGGACGTGCCCCCGGTAAACCCTGGGGGGAAAAGGGACTGACCCCGGAAACCCGGGGGGAGAAAAGGAGGGTGACCCCGGTAACCCTGGGGGAGAGAAGGAGCGTGACCCCGGTAACCCTGGGGGAGAGAAGGAGCGTGACCCCGGTAACCCTGGGGGAGAGAAGGAGGGTGACCCCTGTAACCCGGGGGAGAAAGGAGGGTGCCCCCCCGGGGGGGGAAAAACCCCTGGGGAGAGAAAGGGGAGGGGGAGAGAATTAGGGTGCCCCCGGTAACCCTGGGGGAGAAAAGGAGCGTGACCCCGGAAACCCCTGGGGAAGAAGGAGGGTGACCCCGGGAAACCCCTGGGGGAAGAAGAGGGTACCCCGGTAACCCGGGGGAGAGAAGGAGGGGACCCCGGTAACCTGGGGGAAGAAGGGGGTGACCCCGGAACCCCGGGGGGAGAAAAGGACGTGCCCCCGGTAACCCTGGGGGAGAGAAGGAGGGTGACCCCGGTAACCCTGGGGGAGAGAAGGAGGGTGACCCCGGTAACCCTGGGGGAGAGAAGGAGCGTGACCCCGGTAACCCTGGGGGGGGAAGAAGGAGGGGGCCCCCCGGAAAACTCTGGGGGAGAGAAGGAGGGTGCCCCGGTAACCGGGGGAGGAAGGAGGGTGCCCCCGGGAACCCCCGGGGGGAGAGAAGGGGGGGTGACCCCGGGTTAACCCTGGGGGAGAGAGGAGGTGACCCCGTAACCCTGGGGGAGAAGGAGGGGACCCCGGAAACCCGGGGGAGAGAGGGCGGCCCCCGGAACCCTGGGGAGAGAAGAGGGTGACCCCGGTAACCCGGGGGGAGAGAAGGGGGTGACCCCCGGAACCCTGGGGGAGAGAAGGGGGGCCCCGGAAACCCCGGGGGAAGAGAAGGAGCGTGCCCCCGGGTAACCCGGGGGAGAGAAGGAGGGGGGACCCCGGTAACCCGGGGAGAGAAGGAGGGTACCCCGGTAACCCGGGGGGAGAGAAGGAGGTCCCCCGGAAACCCCCGGGGGGAGAAAGGGGGTGACCCCGGTAACTCGGGGGGAGAAAAAGGGGGGACCCCGGGAAACCCGGGGAAGAGAAGGACTGATCCGGTAACCCAAGGGAGAAAAGGGGAGGGGACCCCGGAAACCCTGGGGGAGAGAAGGAGGGTTCCCCCCGGAAACCCCTTGGGGAGAAAAGGGAGGGTACCCGGAAACCCTGGGGGAGAGAAGGAGGGTGCCCCCGGAAACCCTGGGGGAGAAGGAGGGTGCCCCCCGGAACTCTGGGGGGAAAAGGGAGGTGCCCCCAAACCCCTTGGGGAAAAGAAAAGGGAGGTGACCCCGGGTAACCCAGAGGGAGAGAAGGAGGGTGACCCCGGTAACCCCGGGGGGAGAAAAAAAGGGTTACCCCGGTAACCCGGGGAGAAAAGGGGGTGCCCCCGGGTAACCCTGAGGGAGAAAAGGGAGGTTACCCGGAAACCCTTGGGGGAGAGAAGGAGCGTGCCCCCGGGTAACCCGGGGGAAAAGGAGGGGGGACGCCGGAAACCCCGGGGGGAGTAAAGGGGGGTGACCCCGGAAACCCCCTGGGGGAGAAGGAGGGTGCCCCGGTAACCCTGGGGGAGAGAAGGAGGGTGACCCCGGTAACCCTGGGGGAGAGAAGGAGGGTGACCCCGGTAACCCTGGGGGAGAGAAGGAGGGTGACCCCGGTAACCCTGGGGGAGAGAAGGAGGGTGACCCCGGTAACCCTGGGGGAGAGAAGGAGGGTGACCCCGGTAACCCTGGGGGAGAAAAGGGGGGTGACCCCGAAACCCCGGGGGGAAAGAGGGGGAGGGGCCCCCGGTAACCCTGGGGAGAAAGGGGGGGGGGTGACCCGTAACCCGGGGGAAGAAGGAGGGTGCCCCCGGTAACCTGGGGGAGGAAAGGGTGAAAAGTAATCCGGGGGGAGAGAAGGAGCGGGGCCCCCGGTAACCCGGGGGGAGAGAAAAAGGGGACCCGGTAACCCTGGGGGGAAAGAAGGGGGTGCCCCCGGAAAACCCTGGGGGGAGATGGAGGGTGCCCCCCGGTAACCCGGGGGGGAGAAAAAAGGGGTGACCCCGGTAACCCTTGGAAGAGAAGGAGCGTGCCCCCCGGGTAACCGGGGGGAGAAGGAGGGTGACAAAAACCCGTGGAGGAGAAAGGAGGGTGACAAGCAACCCGGAGGAAGAAGGATTGAGACAAGAACGGGGAGGAAAAAGGGGAGGGGACAAAAACCCCGGAGGAAAAGGAGGTACAGGACCCCAGAAAATTTTTGCAAGAATTGCTGGCACACCTCATGGATGAGAAGAACAGGAAAGGGCAAGGAGGGGGTGTTGCGTGTGTTTCTCTAAAAGGGTTTTTATCCCCGGCACATAGATGTTGCCCCCCCCCTACACATCTTGAAAGATGTTCTTCAGCTCGTAAAAAAACACTAGTACTCGTACTAACATGTGCAATGAAAAGCCTCAGTGGGGAACACGCAGACCCCATCAAATTTCCAATGGGAAAAAATTTACTCCCCCTGCTACCCCCACAACTGTCAACTATTATAATTTTTGGGGCCTCAACCAACACCTTATAAGAGGGACTTTGATGACCTTCTTGCAGTGTTTGACATAAAACTTTGTTATTTTCCCCACTCTTTTCTCTGGCTCCTCCCTTTACCCAGTTAAATATCTGGGAAAGGGATAGTCACTTTTCAAACCCCCGGGTACGTTGGTCGTCCCGACCACAAGCTGTTTTTTCAACACTTAAGATCCCAAAAAGAACGAGGTGAGGAGTCCACAACACAAACCCGGCTATGGGGAAAAAGGAAATTGCCAGCCCTTTTTTTCTGAGCTCACCACCACCCCCTGGGAAAGCTCTTCTCCAGGGGGGTGTTGACAACCAAGTGAAAGCCTTCACTGGGCACATCCTTAATCTGCAACAAGAACACATTCCCCCCGGCCCAAAATGTAAAGCCTACAATCACCCTTGGGTTTGGCTTTCGTTGTAGAGAGGCTGCTACTGTAAGTACAAACATGGGCGAAGGTACAAGAGACATCCACCCCCTTAACAGGGAAATTGCACAGCAAACCGTAGGCATATGGGGGATGTTCAAAAAGGGGGCCCTTGCAAATGGGAGGTGGACACTAAAAAAAGTTAGCTCAGGGGGTGGCTCCAAAACCGGTGGCCCCGGCAAGACAGACAAGGTTACTGCCATGAAATATTCCACCTTAAATCGAAGGGTGGGGCCACCTCTACTAGTAAAATCAAAAAGACGGACCTCTTTGCTGAAACCTTTGCTACCAAAATCAAGTTCCTGATCCAGCAAGGGGCCCTCCTTGGCTAGCTGCAAGAACTGGTCAAAAAATTCAGTGGGGGACAATAAGGCGGAGGGGTCATTTCAAACTTAAATCACTTGACCCAAAAAAAGGCGTGGGCCCAGAAAAGTTAGCCCAAATTGTTGAAAAGTGCAGAAACTACACACCTCTAACCGCATCTTTTAGCACTGCTTAGTAAATTTAAATGGCCCTCTCATGGAAAAGGCAAATTATCCCTGTTCACAAAAAGAAAGCAAGCGAAATCAGCAATACAGCCATGCACTCCGTCAATCACTGGTAAAATCCTTGAGACAAAAATCTCAAAATAAAAACAGAAATTTTTTTTTTACTACCCTCATACTTTGTATCGTCAATATGGCTTCAGGAAAGGTTTCTCTGCTGTTGATCTGTTGTTTTAAAATTCCCCCCTAAGTGGGACCAGTCATGGATAAAACCAAAATCAGCTGTGTGGTAGCACTTTACATTGCTGGCCTTTCGACCGGGTGTGGCACCAGGCCTTTAGCAAAACTTCAAGCACTGGGAAATTTCAGGGGTCTACGCTATGTCTCCTCAGTGATTACCTTCATGGGAGATCCTAAGTTAGTCCTCAATGGAGCGGGAAACACAAGGCATCCTATTGGGGGCAAGCGTTCCACAAGGGAACGGCTGGGCCCCCTGTTATGGAAAAATTTTACTTAACGACCTTCTTCATCTCATCCCAGAAACACATCAATGCAGAGATGTACACTGACATTTACTTACCAAGAAAAAATCCACTGCCTAAGCTACATCAACACCGTGAGAGCTATATCAGCTTGGGGAAATAGATGGCAAGTAACATTTGCACCGAGAAAACGCAAATGATATCGTCTCAGCACCATGAGGAATGCTGGGGCAGGTAAGGGTGAAGGGGGGGGGTTTGGGACCTGGAAAGAAGTTTGTATCCTTGGGGGGAAATTTGACCCAACTAACCCGAAGAACCCTGTTGTAAATCTTGCAAACAAGGGAGCCGGAAGCTTCAGCATTTCGCCGTATCTCGCACGTTGACGTAGGGGTTTTAAGACCTGTACGAGGGACAAGTACGCCACACCTTGAGTATCTCCACTTTCTTGGTTTGCCTGCCCCCCCCCTTTATCTGCGAGCTTTCAGGAAGAACAGAGCAAAACGCTCATCCTCGCCTGGACCCATCCCGGTAATCGTATTTCGCAGAGCCTTTAACATAGGGGGGATGTGGGTGGCCTACTGTTTATGTACAAGGCCCAAAATTGTCAAAATACCACACTTTGGGTCCCCTCGAGGACAGCGGAAAAAATTTTATGCCACAAGACGGGCAGAAAGCAGCAACTTCACTCTGGCTGTACCCTTCTCCAGAACATCACTCCATCTGAGATCATACATACCCAGGATGACTCGAGTATGGAACACATTCGTACAGCATAATGATGTCAACGAGATAAAGTCAGTTGATCAAATGAAAATGCTGGCCCACAGATGGCTCCAACTTCATCCTGTTCCGTACTTGTATGTCTCATAACAATAAAAATGCTTTCAAATGAGCTGATGTAGGTAACAGCTCTTAGCTTGCCAATAAAGTTAGGAATCCTTAACCTGTAATATAGCTGTCAATAAAGCTAGGGATCCTTAACCTTGTCAAACCCTGTGTAAAAAAAAAAAAAAAAAAAAAAAAAAGTAACCCTGGAGGAGAGAAGGAGGGTGACAAGTAACCCTGGAGGAGAGAAGGAGGGTAACAAGTAACCCTGGAGGAGAGAAGGAGGGTGACAAGTAACCCTGGACCCTTGGAAACATAAATTCTTACGTGGAACTGATAGGGCAGGTTGGGAGACAGTTTAAACTAAGAGGGAGACAAAGAAGCTAAAGGCAGAAAGGTGAAACTGGGATGGAAGAACAATTCCTGAGTTTCAGCGTGGCTGAGAAGGGAAATGATTTTAATGAGGAAGTGGTGAAGGAAAAATCATTATACAACGTATGAGAAGAGAAAGAGAGAGAGAGAGAGAGAGAGAGAGAGAGAGAGAGAGAGAGAGAGAGAGAGAGAGAGAGAGAGAGAGAGAGAGAGGAGAGTAGGAGAGAGAAGTCAAATTATTATTATTATTATAGAAAGGGGAAGCGCTAAACCTGGGAATTATCGCCTGGGGGGGGAATTGGAAGGCAATCAGGCTTTATAAAGATTTCAGGCGAACTGGATAGCACAGATCCAATCCCAAATCAGAGCCTTCACCAACAGTCAAGGAACTTCCTGAGGGCAGAGATGGAGAGCAGAATGGTGTGGTATAGACGGGTTCGGCTCCTCACAAACTTATTAATTTTACTATTGAAATGTTTGGTGAGGAAAACTGTTCGTTGACATTGTAACTTCTACGACATCACCACAGGTTTAAGCAGTCTTATGAAAGGAAATATTAGCGAAATGCAGTCACATTTAAAGTATGTTATGGTAACCACTATCTTGTGAGGAGTTGGCAGGTCTGTGCTAACCGATCACTATTCCTTCACACTGAATGTCTAATGTCTGGCATATAACCAATGTAACTGCGTATTTAGAAATTTATTTGCTAACAACTTTCAACTTCGAGGAAACCTATGGATAACATTCAAAACAGGTCTTTTAACAAGTGCAGTGTAGACAACATTTTCGTTGGCCATCAACTCCATAAACTTTGATGAACGGTGTCACTCCATCACTTACATTTACCAGTCTCTCTCTTGCATATCTTTATTACCATCTTGCAAACTCTTTTCATTGCGATGACTTCGCATCGAAAAACAGCTAGAATATCTTCACTACCTGGTTACTGTCCCAGAAGCTTCGTATGTGTTTGTGGATATATTGCAAGAGACCTGCCACTTATATGTCTGGAACTCTCGTGTTTCAGTTGCTGTCATACAGACTACATGCCAGAAGAAGTCTTTTGTTGTAGCCGGGTGGAGCATCGCAGGAGCTGGAAAGATAGCCAGGAACCTGTGGCATATATGCCAGAAACCAGGAACCTGTGGCATATATGCCAGAAACCAGGAACCTGTGGCATATATGCCAGAAACCAGGAACCTGTGGCATATATGCCAGAAACGAGCTTGGAGCCACAACAGCCTTTCTAGGCTGTGTTGTAATGATGCTGCTCAGATATTCCATCAAAGTGAATCACTTCATGAACTCTTTAAATCATTAGATTTGCTTTAAAATCGTATAAGACCAGAGCAGTTCAACAACATGGGACATGAACATCAAAATGGTATACAATACCGACAGGTTGTTAGGTAAGACACATATGCAACAGTTAGACAACTTTATTCCGAAACGTTTCGCCTACACAGTAGGTTTCTTCAGTCGAATACAGAAAGTAGGCAGGAACAGTAGAGATGTGAAGACGATGTAATCAGTCCATCACCCTTGTAGTCGTAGAATTTGAGGTTGTCAGCACCTCTCCTTTCGACAGTATTTAAGTCTCCGCACTGTCGCTTGATCTTCAGATAGTTCCTGACTATGGAACTGAACTTCTCCAGGCCGAGGGACTGACAACCTCAAATTCTACGACTACAAGGGTGATGGACTGATTACATCGTCTTCACATCTCTACTGTTCCTGCCTACTTTCTGTATTCGACTGAAGAAGCCTACTGTGTAGGCGAAACGTTTCGGAATAAAGTTGTCTAACTGTTGCATATGTGTCTTACCTAACAACATAGGACATATAATTCTCAGGTGATGCTGACACTATTAACATGGCCTGGAATACTCACACTGGTATTAACTCATCAGATACCTGATGGAAATCTGTCAGCACTTGGGATCCACAGGTAGATACAGCTCAATGCAATGTAAGTGCATTACAACTTTTTTGAACACCGTAAGGAAGAAACATCAGATATGTCAGCTCTGCTCCTACATCTGACAGTACACCGGTCATCACTGCTTCAGCACCTGCTGGTACACCTGGCAATAGTGATTTATCTGCCACTACAAAGTCAGGTTCTCCTCCACCAGAGACTGGTGACCGATGCTGCACCAGGACAAGTGCTAGATAAAAGCACGAACACCAGTGATATGTTTGGTAGAGCTAGATGAGGGCGTGGTAGAGGCCATGGAAGGAGACGTGGAAGAGGACGTCATCTACTTATGTCTTATTTTCCACCAACACAGTTCCAGGAAAACGCCACCTGAAGCACAAGCATCGGACACCAGCAACAGTACCTACAGAGAAATCAGGAGCAAAGCACGAGAGATGTAGGAACAAAAATCCACCCTCCCGGGTACCTAGGTAGTGCTCCCGTTGTCAGCCGAGAGGAAACACCACTAACAACTGCCTGCGAGATACCAGGTACAATTACTGACACAAAAGAAGACATCAAGAGACCACTGTTGTAAAAAGAACTTGACAGACAGGATTACCAGTTCTTTAGAAAAATTTTCTCGGATTAATTCTGCAGAATCTCAGAACTGGTGAACACACACATCATCTATCCAGCTACTCCTATCTTCGCCATTTACAAAAACACAGCCATGTACTAGCAGCAGCCCTAGTCCCCTACGTGTCTCATGGGCAAGCATATTACACACACATCACCTCGAGCTGTAGACAATCATGAAGAGCCAGTCTATCAGTATCTTATCGGTCAACCTTACAGGCTTCATTACATAGAGTGGGGAGCTCACGCACAGTTTCCTGTACACTCAACGTCCCAAAATGATAGCTGTTGTTGAAACATTTCTAGAAGACAGGACTCCCGAAAATTTTGTTAGAATTGTTGACTGCACCTCATGGAAGAGAAGCCAGGCAAGGACAAGGAGGCGTTGACATAACTTTTCTTAAAGTGTACAGAGCCAGCTCATCGATGTTGTCATTCTTAGCATGAGACCAAGACAAGAGTATGATGAGAGCAACAGAGTAATGGTGAAGAACAAAAAGGCAAAATACCGTGACTGGAATAATGCACAAATTACTCCCACATAGGAGAGAGGAGCTTACAACATTTCGGTTCGACATGGATCATTTACAAAGTCACACTGAACAATGGTGGATACACTAGATGAAGTGGAAGAAAGACCCACATGAGCAAGGCAAAGCTAATGGTCATGGGGAACTTTTACCACAACTAAACTGACTGGTAAAATGCAGAGCCACATAGGGAACCAGATCATGGAGATATAATATACTTCAGGTGATATTGGACTACTTCATGCATCAACATGCTAGACACACATCCAGAGAGAAAGAGGAGGGGATGAACCAGCATGGCTGGCTCTTATATTCACCCTGAGTAGTTCCAACACATTACATATGAAAGGTCCCTTGGCATAAGTGATCACATGATCCTGATTTTCACAACCTTGTAGAGATAGGAGTGGAGAGTGAAACATCACAAGAACGATGGAAGAAGCAAAACTCTAAAAGAGGGAACTACACTGGCATGAGGCAATTCCTGTATGAGGGGCAGTGGGGAAGAGAACTAGAGGGAAAACACAGTAAATGAAATGATGGATGATATGGCCAGGAAGTGCAGGGAAGCAGAGGAGAAATTTGTACCCACATGCAACAGAAATAATGGGATGACCAGAGTAATTCCATGGTTCTCCCAAAGGTGTAAAGAGGTCACAGTCAAGTAAAAAAGGAAAAAGTCACAAGAAAACAGAGTTGAGCCAAAGAGACAAAGAAATATGCAAGGATAAGAGGAAGGCCCAATGAGTGGCAATTTAAAAATTACGTAGCATCGAAGGCCAACTTTGACCCAAAGTTGTATTATGGCCACATCAGGAGGAAAACAACAGTCAAGGACCAGGTAATCAGGATGAAGAAGAAAGCCGGGGAGCTCACAAGGAATGACTAGAAAGTATGTGAAGAGCTCGGCACGAGATATAGGGAGGTATTATCAGAGGAGACAGAAAGGCATCTACCAAACCGAGGCGGTAGAGGACAGCAGCCAGTGTTGGACATAATACACATCCAGGGAGAAGGTGAAGAAACAGCTATGTGAGTTAGAAACTTCAATGGCGGAGGAACCAGATAATATCTCTCCATGAGTCCTGCGAGAGAGGAACTCCCAGACGTGTGGAAGACAGCAAAAATAATTTAAATTTTTAAGATAAGAGACAGACAGCCAGCCAGCAGTAAGCTATAGACCAGTGTCATTAACATGTATAAAATGTACTGTCATTTGAAGAGGGGTAGAGGATCTAGAAACGAGTAGGTTCATATATTAAAATCATCACTGATTTAGGGATGGAAAATCTTGTCACAAAACTATACGAGTTAATTCCTCGACAAAGTAACAGAATTAGGAGAGAGAGAGAGATGGATAGGTAGAATGCGTTGTCTTGGACTCTAAGAAGGCTTTTGATTCAGTGCTGCACGAGATACTGTACAAAAGCTAGAGACGCAGACAGGGATAACAGGAATATCACAGCAGTTGCTTAGGGAATATCAGACAGGAATGGATGCATGTATCAAGTGGGGTTCCACAAGGGTCTGTCCTAGGTATTGTGTTGCATCCTGTTAATGACACGACAGAAGGGAAAAAGTCAGATGTGTCCCTGTTTAAAGATGACAAGAAACTAATGAGAAAACGAGTGGACAAAGATCGGGAAAGGCTGCAAATGGATCTGAACAGGCTGCAGGTCTGGCCTGACAAGTGGCCCCTGAAGTTTAACGTCACCAAGTGCAAAGTTATGAAGCTTGGGGAGGACAAAGAAGACCACAGTGTACAGGCTTGAGGGGCAAATGTTGCAAATTTCACTCAAGGAGAAGGATCCTGGGGGTGAGTATCATACCAAGCATATTCTTTAAGAAGCACATCAACTAAATGACTGCAGCAGCATATGAGCGTCTGACGTACCTGAGCATAACTTTCTGATATCTAAGCAGAGTCATTGACATCATTGTACACCATGTACTTTAGTTTCATATCGGAGTATGCAGCACCAGCATGGAACCTCAAGAAATTAGAGAAAGTGGAGAGGTTTGCAGCAAGACTAGTCCCAGAGCTAAGGGGTATATTCTATGAGGAGAGGATAAGGGAATTCTTCATAATGACACTGGAAGACTGAAGGGATAGAGGGGTTATTATACGACGTACAAAATACCTAGAAGAATTGACAAGTGAACGGAGGTAGATGTTTCAGAAATGGAATACAGGAACAAGTGTGCACATCTGGAAGTTGAATGATCAGGTGATTCATAGTAATGTTAGCAAGCATTTCTTCGTCCTTAGTATTGCCAGTAAGTGGAAAAATCTGGAGCGAAGTGGTAGAGTAGAGCAAGTAGAGACCAGCAAAGAGGTAGAGTCAGGAACTGTGACTAGACCCCTGCAACCCCCCCACCCCCCCCCCCACACACATACAGGTAGAGTCAGGAGCTGTGACTAGACCCCTGCAACCTACCCCCCCCACACACACATACAGGTAGAGTCAGGAGCTGTGACTAGACCCCTGCAACCTACCCCCCCCCCACACACACATACTCACAAGTGGCTCAGACATGACAATGGATCTTGAAAAGTAAACAACTTTAAAGGGAGACTGAAAAATACAATTTATGTCTGAGTGGCGACGGAGCAGATAAAGTGAAGGAACAGCTGAGGACGAGAGAAAAAAACAGGCTGAGACATGAAAGAGAATTATCATATTATAACAGTATACAATTCCGACAAGTTCATGAATAAGACACGTGCAACAAAAATGTTTTTCCTGCATCTCCAGATGAATTTTAAACCTGGAGACAGTGGACGAAATAGAGAGGTAGTCTGAAGTAACTAGTCGCTCAGGCTGGATGCATGATAATCAGTCTCTCTACCGCAAGTAAGGAGTGAGAGCGGAGACTTGTGTACAGGAAAGTTAAGTGTAGCTGCTTGAAGACGAGACCACAGGTGAATTAGTCACATTACTGGAAGAAGTTTCCCTCAAGGGAGGTTCCTTGATGCTGGTGAGGGGCCCTTGATCTGTCTCCAATTCCCTGAATTAAGCCTGAATGCCTTCTATCCCCCCTCCCTCCACAGGCGCTGTATAATCCCTATGGGTTTAGCATTCCCCATGATAATAATAAGAGGCAGATCATGCTAAATAACTGTTAGGGATACTTCTCTATGGTCACAGAACGGGTCGTGGGAGCGTTGCCCTACCAAACCTTCTCCAGGTATGTCAGGATTGAATTTTCTGTATTTGACTGATGAAACCTGCAGCGCAGGCGATACGTTTCGTTAATATTGTGATTGTGTTGCACAGCAGATTCATGGTATAGAATACCACGAAAGTAAAGAACAGGGCAAGAGGTGCAAAATACCCCCAGTGAAGGTGCAAAATACCCCCAGTGAAGGTGCAAAATACCCCCAGTGAAAAGTAGGGGCGCCAATGGTACACTAAGACAACACCATAAGTGTCCGAGGCCCAAGACTGTTGAACAGCCTCCCACCGTGCATAAGAGGAATTACCAATAGGCCCCTGGCTGCCTTTAAAAGGGAGCTGGACAGATACTTAAAGTAAGTCGGAGTCGGATCAGCCGGGCTGTTGCTCGTACGTTGGACTACATGCGGCCAGCAGTAACAGCCTAGTTGATCAGATCCTGATCCACCATGAGACCTGGTCGTGGATCTGGCCGCTGGGGTGCTGACCCCAGAAATACCCTGCAGGTAGACTCCAGGTATGACACCTGTCTGACACAGCAACACCATAATGTCAGTGCAGAAAACGTCTTTAACAATATTGTCGCTAACTGTTTAACATGACTTAATTGCAGTAGTGATCTCAGCTCAGCAGCGTCCTCGTCTCTAGGCTCTACACTTGACTTTCTTACATACAAGTGACCGGCCTCGTGCATATACTCCAGTCTCCAGACTGGTTATCTTGACTACTGACTTACGAACTGATTACCTCAAACTTCTCTACATCGTCTACTGTCTTAAACATTTCATTAAGGCTGAGAGACTCATTACCTAAGCCCATCTCTCCATCTTGTCTATTGTATCATAGACAGAAATTTCTCTCTGAATTCGACTGATAAAGCCTACTAGGCAGATAAAACATATCGTCAATAACGTTACCCAGTGATGTGGAAGAGTCTTACTTGACTGGAACGGAGACTGTGAAAGAAATCTCCAGGGTTACATAATGCTCAGTCCTAATGTGTGGAAGCTCAGCAACCAGGGGTGCACAGTGCTCAGCCCTAATGTGTGGAAGATCAACCACCAGGGGTGCACAGTGCTCAGCCCTAATGTGTGGAAGATCAGCCACCAGGGGTGCACAGTGCTCAGCCCTAATGTGTGGAAGATCAACCACAGGGGTGCACAGTGCTCAGCCCTAAAGTGTGTGAAGATCAGCCACCAGGGTGCACAGTGCTCAGCCCTAATGTGTGGAAGATCAGCCACCAGGGGTGCACAGTGCTCAGCCCTAATGTGTGGAAGATCAACCACCAGGGGTGCACAGTGCTCAGCCCTAATGTGTGGAAGATCAGCCACCAGGGGTGCACAGTGCTCAGCCCTAATGTGTGGAAGATCAGCCACCAGGGGTGCACAGTGCTCAGCCTAATGTGTGGAAGATCAGCCACCAGGGGTGCACAGTGCTCAGCCCTAATGTGTGGAAGATCAACCACCAGGGGTGCACAGTGCTCAGCTCTAATGTGTGGAAGATCAGCAACCAGGGGTGCACATTGCTCAGCCCTAATGTATGGAAGATCAACCACCAGGGGTGCACAGTGCTCAGCTCTAATGTGTGGAAGATCAGCAACCAGGGGTGCAGAGTGCTCAGCCATAATGGGCGAAAGATCAGCCACCAGGGGTGCACAGTGCTCAGTCCTAATGTGTGGAAGATCAACAACCAGGGGAGCACAGTGCTCAGCCCTAATGTGTGCAAGATCATCCACAAGGGGTGCACAGTGTTCACACCTAATGAGTTTAAGATCAACCATCAGGGGAGCACAGTGCTCAGCCCTAATGTGTGCAAGATCATCCACAAGGGGTGCACAGTGTTCACACCTAATGAGTTTAAGATCAACCACCAGGGGTGCACAGTGCTCAGCTCTAATGTGTGGAAGATCAACAACCAGGGGTGCACAGTGCTCAGCCATAATGTGCGAAAGATCAGCAACAAGGGGAGCACAGTGCTCAGCCCTAATGTGTGCAAGATCATCCACAAGGGGTGCACAGTGTTCACACCTAATGTGTTTAAGATCAAACACCAGTGGTGCACAGTGCTCAGCCCTAATGTGTGGAAGATCAATCCCCAGGGGTGCACAGCGCTCAGCCTTAAAATGTGGAAGACCAACCACCAGGGATGCACAGTGCTCAGCCCTAATGTGTGTAAGATCAGCAACCAGGGGTGCACAGTGCTCAGCCCTAATGGTGAGGGATAGGAAGATCAGCCAACCAGGGGTTGCACAGTGCTCAGCTTTATTGTGTGGAAGATCAGATACTAGGGTGCACAGTGCTCAGTCTAATGTGTGTTAGTCAGGCCATCAGGGGTGCAGAGTGCTCAGCTCTGTGTGGGGAAGATCCAGACACCAGTTGGCACAGTAATCGCCCTGTGTGGTTGTCAACACCAAGGATGCCACTGTGCACAGCCCTATGTGTGGAAGGTCAACCCCAACAGGGTGACAGTACTCAGCCCTAGTGTTGTGGAAGATTCAAGCCACAAGGTGCTCAGTGCTCAGCCGTAATGATGTGTGAAGATCTGCTACTAGGGGGTAGTGCCACAAGTAAATACTCAGCACCTTATGTGTGTGGGTAAGGATAGCCATCAGGGGTGCACAGTACTCAGTCTCCTTGTGTGATAGATCAAACACCAGGGCGCGTGAACTATAATGCTCAGCCCCTTATTGTGTGGAAGAAGATCAGCCACCCATGGGTGCACAGAGCTCAACCCTAATGTTTGGAAGATCAGCCACCAGGGGTGCACAGTGCTCGCCCTTGTGTGGAAGGTCAACCACTTGGGCTGCACTCGTGCTCAGCCCTAATGTGGGGCAGATCAGCCATCAAGGGTGTGCCACAGTACTCAGGGCCCTGTTGTGGAAGATCAACAACCAGGGGGGTGCACAGTGACTCAGCCCTTATGCGTGGAAGATCAGCACCAGGGATTTGCACAGTGCTCAGCCTTA
This sequence comes from Cherax quadricarinatus, assembly GCF_026875155.1. Taxonomy (NCBI): domain Eukaryota; kingdom Metazoa; phylum Arthropoda; class Malacostraca; order Decapoda; family Parastacidae; genus Cherax; species Cherax quadricarinatus. The sequence goes on from NC_069439.1 coordinate 33,953,335, forward strand.
ATGTGTGAAAGGATCTCGCAGAGGGGGTTCTCAGAACTTCACCCTAATTTGTGCGAAGATCAGCCCAACACAGGGGTGCACCAGTGACTCAGCCTGTGTGGATGATCAGCCACAAGGGGTGGGTGCACAGTACATCGCTGTTTGGAAGTTCAATCAACCAGGGGTGCACAGAGCTCAGCCCAAATGTGGGTTAATGGATCAGCAAACATCGTGTTGCCCCCACAGTAATCAGCCCTAATGTGTGGAAGATCAGCCACCACGGGTGCACAGTGCTCAAGCTTTAATGTGTGGAAGATCAGCCACAGTGGTGTCAGTACTCAGCCCTGTGTGGAAGTCAACAACCAGGGAGTGCACGTTGCTCAGCCATTGTGTGAAAGATCAGTCAACGTGGTGCACAGTGCTCAGACTGTGTGCAAAGATCAGCCAACTAAGGGTGCACAGTGCCCTGCCCTAATGTGTGGAAGATCAGCCACCTGCGTCCCAAAGTGCTCAGACCTTAATATGTGGATGATCAGTCAACGACAGCGGGTTGCACAGTGCTCAGCCCTAATATGTGGAAGATCAGCTACCAGAGGTGCACAGTACTCAACCCTGAGTGGAAGATCATCAACCAGTGGTGCACAGTGCTCAGTTCTAATGTGTGGAATATCAGCCACCAGAGGTGCACAGTGCTCTGCCGCGTGGTTGGAAGATCAGCCACCTGGGGTGCACAGTACTTAGCCCGTTTGGAAGATCAATCACCAGAGGTGCACAGTGCTCGGCTCTGAAGTGGGGAAAATAAGCCAACATGGGTGCACAGTGCTCAGTCCTAATGTGTGGAAAATCAGAGTCAACGGGTGCACAGCGCTCAGCTCTAATTTACGGAAGATCAGCCATCAAGGGTTAAACAGTACTCAGCCTGTGTGGAAGATCAAACCAACCAGGGTGCCACAGTGTCCAGCCTTATGGTGGATGATCAGCACCAGGGGTCAGCCAACATGGGTGCACAGTGCTCAGCCCTAATGTGTGGAAGATCAGCCACCAAGGGTGCATAGTGCTCAGCACTAATGTGTGAAAGGTCAACCGACAGTGGTGCACAGTACTCAGTCCTAATGTTTGGAAGATCAGCCACCAGGGGTGCACAGTGCACAGTTTTAATGTGTGGAAGATCAGCCATCAGGGGTGCACAGTACTCAGCCCTGTGTGGAAGATCAACAACCAGGGGTGCACAGTGCTTAGCCATAATGTGTGGAAGATCAGGCACCAGGGATGCAAAATGCTCAGCCATAATGTGGGAAAGGTCAGCCAACAGAGGTGCTCAGTGCTCAGCCCTAATGTGTGGAAGATCAGGCATCAGGGGTGCACAGTACTCAGCCCTGTGTGGAAGATCAACCACCAGGGGTGCACAATGCTCAGCCCTAATGCTTGGAAGATCAACCACCATTGGAGCACAGTGCTCAGTCCTAATGTGTGAAAGGTCAGCCACCAGGGGTGCACAGTGCCCTGCCCTAATGTGTGGAAGATCAGCCACCATTTGTCCACAGTGCTCAACCCTAATGTGTGGAAGATCAGTCATCAGGGGTGCACAGTGCTCAGCCGTAATATGTGGAAGATCAGCTTCCAGGGGTGCACAGTTCTCAGCCCTGAGTAGTAGATCAACAACCAGTGGTGCACAGTGCTCAGTTCTAATGTGTGGAAGATCAGCCACCAGGGGTGCACAGTGCTCAGCCCTGTGTGGAAGATCAGCCACCAGGGGTGCACAGTACTTAGCCCTGTTTGGAAGATCAATCACCAGGGGTGCACAGTGCTCAGCCCTAATGTGGGGAAGATCAGCCAACATGGGTGCACAGTGCTCAGCCCTATTGTGTGGAAGATCAGCCACCACGGGTGCACAGCGCTCAGCTCTATTGTGTGGAAGATCAGCCATCAGGGGTGAACAATACTCAGCCCTGTGTGGAAGATCAACAACCAGGGGTGCACAGTGCTCAGCCCTAATGTGTGGAAGATCAGCCACCATGGGTGCATAGTGCTCAGTCCTAATGTGTGAAAGGTCAACCAAGAGGAGTGCACAGTACTCAGCCCTAATGTGGGGTAGGTCAGCCAACAGGGGTGCACAGTGCTCAGCCCTAATGTGTGGAAGATCAGCCACCATGGGTGCACAGTGCTCAGCCCTCATGTGTGGAAGATCAGCTACCAGGGGTGCACAGTTCTCAGCTCTAATGAGTGGAATATGAACCATCAAGTGATCATAGTACTCAGCGCTGTGTGGAAGATCAACCACCAGGGGTGCACAGTGCTCAGCCCTAATGTGTGCAAGATCAGCCATCAGGGGTGCACAGTACTCAGCCCTGTGTGGAAGATCAACAACCAGGGGTGCACAGTGCTCAGGCCTAATGTGTGGAAGACCAGCCACCAGGGGTGGACAGTGCTCACCCCTAATGTGAGAAAGTTCAACCAACAGGGGTGCACAGTACTCAGCCCTAATGTTTGGAAGATCAGCCACCATGGGTGCACAGTGCTCAGCCCTAATGTGTGGAAGATCAGCCACCAGGTATGCACAATGCTCAGCCCTAATGTGGGGAAGGCAGCCAACAGGGGTGCTCAGTGTTCAGCCCTAATGTGTGGAAGATCAGATACCTGGCTTCACAGTGTCAGTTATTATGTGTGGAAGACAGCACCAGGGTGCACAGGGGTTTCACCTGTGGGGAAGATAACCACCAGGGGTGCACATGGTCAGCCCTAATGTGTGGAAGATAAGCCACTGTTGTGCACAGTGCTCAGCCCTGTGTGGAAGATCGTCACCATGGTGCACAGTACTCTGCCCTGTGAAGAAAATCAGGCACCATGGTTACCGGGTACTCAGCCCTGTGGGGATGATCAACCACAAGGGCTGCGCAGTCTCGCCCTAAGTGTGGAAGATCAACCACCATTGGTGCCCAGTGCTCAGCCCAATGTGTGAAAGGTCAGCCACCTACGGGTGCACAGTGCTCATCCCTAATGTGGGGCAAGATCACCACTATGGGTGCACAATGCTCACCCTGTGGATATCAGCCACCGGGGGTGCACATGTAGCCATAATTGTGGAAGATAACCACCATTGTGCCATGCTCAGCTTTATGTGTGGAAGATCCCCACCAGGGGTGAACAGTGCTCAGCCACTAATAGGGTGGAAATCAACCACCAGGTCCACAGGGCTCAGCCCTAATGTGTGGAAGATAAACCACCAGGGTTGAACATTTGCTCAGCCAAATTTGGTAAAAGATCACCAGCAGGGGTGCAGAGTGACTCTGCCCTGTGTGGAAGATCAACCACCGGGGGTGCCCAGTGCTCAGCCATGTGGGAAGATTAGCCACAGGGGCACAGTGCTCAGCCCCTTGTGTGGAAGATAAAGCCACAAGGGGTGCGCAGTGCTCAGCCCTAATTTTTTGGGAAGGTCAGCCACCAGGGGTGCACAGTGCTCTGGCCCTGTGTGGAGTCAGCCACCAGTTGTACATATCAGCCCTGTGGTGACAACCCACCAGGATGCACGTCTCAGCCCTAATGTGTGGAAGATCACCACCATTGGTGCACAGTTCTCAGCCCTAATGTGGGAAACAGCAACAGGGGGCACAGTGTCAGCCTTAATGTGTGGAAGATCAACCTGGGGTGCACGTGCTCAGTCCAAATGTGTGGAAGATCACCATCAGGGGTGCACAGTAACTCAGCCCTGTGTGGCAAGATAAACCACCAGGGGTGCACAGTGCTCAGCGCAAATGTGTGAAAGTAAAGCCACCAGGGGCACAGTACTCAGCCTCATGTGTGGAAGATCAGCAACCGGGGGTGCACAGTGCTCGGGCCTAATGTGTGGAAGATAAAGCCACCATGGGTGCAAAATACTCACCCCAAAAGTGTGGAAGATCAGCCCCCAAAGAGTGCAAAATGCTCAGCCTAATTTGTGAAGATTAACCTCCAGTTGTGCACAATGCTCAGCCCTAATGTGTGGAAGATAAACCCACTGGGGGTGAACAGTGCTCACAATAATATGTGGAAGATCAACCACCATGTTTGCACAGTGCTCAGCCCTAATGTGTGGAAGATCAATCACCAGGGTTGCACAGTGCTCAGCCCTAATGTGTGGAAGATCAACCCCAGGGTTGCACAGTGCTCAGCCCTAACTTTGTGGAAGATCAACCACCAGGGATGCACAGTGCTCGCAATAATGGGGTGAAAGATGGCCAGCAGGGTGCAAAGTATTCACCCCAAAATGTGTGGAAGATCAGCAACAAGGGGTGCACATTGTTTACCCTAATGTGTGGAAGGTCAACCACCAGGGGTGCGTGTTCTCTGCCCTGTGTGGAAGATCAACCACTAGGGGTGCACAGTGCTCGCCTAATGTGTGGAAGATCAACCACCGGGGGTTTGCACAGTGCTCACCTTTGTGGAAAGATCAGCCACCATGGGTGCACAGTGCCTGCCTACGTGTGGAAGATCACCACCCATGTGTCCACAGTGCTCAGCCCTAAAGTGTGGAAGATCAGTCCACCGGGGTGCACATTGCTCAGCCGTAAAATGTGGAAGATCAGCTACAAGGGGTGCACAGTTCTCAGCCCTGATAGTAAATCAACAACCAGTGGTGCACAGTGCTCAGTTCTAATGTGGGGAAAGATCATCCACCAGGGGTGCAAGTGCTCAAGCCCTGTGTGAAGATAGCCACCGGGGTGCACAGTACTAGCCCGTTGGAGATCATCCCCAGGGTCACAGTGCTGACCCCTATTGTGGGGAAGATCAGCCACCACGGGTGCACAGCGCACAGCTCTATTGTGTGGAAGATCAGCCATCAGGATGAACAATACTCAGCCCTGTGTGGAAGATAAACAACCCAGGGGTGCCAGTGCTAGCCCTAAGGGGAAGATCAGCCCCCAGGGTGCATAGTGCTCAGTCTAATGTGTGAACGGTCACCAAAAGGAGTGCACAGTATTCAGCCCTAATGTTTGAAACATCACCCACCATTGGTGCACAGTGCTCGGGCCCTAATGTGTGGAAGATCAGCTACCATGGTGCACAGTGCTCAGCCCTAATGTGGGGTAGGTCAGCCAACATGGGTGCACAGCGCTCAGCTTTAATGTGTGGAAGATCGCACCATGGGTGCACAGTGCTCAGCCAATGTGGGGAAAGATCAGCTACCAGGGTGCACAGTGCTCAGCCCTAATGGTGGAAGATCACCACCATGGTGCACAGTTCTCAGCCCAAATGTGGGGAAATTCACCCAAACGGGGGTTGCACAGTGCTCAGCCTTAATAGTGGAAATCTGATACCTGGGTGCACAGTGCTCAATCCTAATGTGGGAAGATCAGCCATCAGGGTGCACAGTACTCAGCCCTGTGTGGAAGATCAACCCCCCAGGTGCACAGTGCTCACCCCTAATGTGTGGAAGATCAACCACCAGGGTTGCACAGTGCTCAGACTGTGTGAAAAACAGCCACAGGGTGCACAGTGCCCTGCCTAATTGTGGAAGAATCAGCCACCATGTGTCCACAGTGCTCAGCCCTAATGTGTGGAAGATCAGTCACCAGGGGTGCACAGTCTCAGCCGTAATATGTTTAAGATCAGCACAAGTGGTGCCAGTTCCAGACCTGAGTGGAAAGATCAACAACACTGTTGCACAGTGCTCAGTTCCCTAATATGTGGAAGATCAGCCACCAGGGGTGCACAGTGCTCAGCCCTGTGTGGAAGATCAGCCACCAGGGGGGCACAGTACTTTCCCATGTTTGGAAGATCAATCACCAGGGGTGCACAGTGCTCAGCCCTAATGTGGGGAAGATCAGCCAACATGGGTGCACAGTGCTCACCCTATTGTGTGGAAGATCAGCCCCAAACGGGTGCACAGTGCCAGCTCTATTGTGTGGAAGATCAGCCATCGGGGGTGAAAGTACTCAGCCCTAAGTGTAGAAGATCAGCCACCAGGGGTGCAAGTTCCAGTCCTAATTTTGTGAAAGGTCAACCAACAGGAGTGCACAGTATTCAGCCCTAATGTGTGAAAGATCAGCCAGCAGGGGTGCAGAGTACTCTGCCCTGTGTGGAAGATAAAACCCAGGGGGGGCACAGTGCTCAGCCCTAATGTGTGGAAATCAACGAGGGTTGAACATGCTCAGCCATGGTGAAAGATCAGCCAGCAGGGGTCAGAGACTTCCCTGTGTGGAAGATCAACCACCAGGGGTGCCAGTGCTCAGCCATGTTTGGAAATCAGCCACCAGGGGTGCACAGTGCTCAGCCCTATGTGTGGAAGATCAGCCCCCAAGGGTGCGCAGTGCTCAGCCCTTGTTTGGAAGGTGAGCACCACCAGGGTGCACATTTGCTCAGCCCTGTGTGGGAAGATCAGCCACCATTTGTGCACATTTACTCAGCCCTGTGTGGATGATCAAACCACCAGGGTGCACAGTGCTCAGCCCTAATGTGTGGAAGATCAGCACCATTTGTGCACAGTTCTCAGCCCTAATGTGGGGAAGATCAGCCAACAGGGGTGCAAAAAGTGCCCCTCAGCCTTAATGTGAGGAAGATCTGATACCAGGGTGCACATTTCTCAGCCCAATTGTGGGGAAAAGATCACCACAGGGGTGCACAGTACTCAGCCCTGTGTGAAAGATCAACCACCAGGGGTGCACAGTGCCACCCTATGTGGGGAAGATAAGCTACCGGGGTGCACAGTGCTCACCCCAAATGTGTGAAAGGCCCAACCAACGGGGGTGCACAGTGCTCAGCCCTAATGTTTGGAAATCAGCCACCAGGGTGGCACAGTGCTCAGCCCTAATGTGTGGAAGATCAGCCACCAGGGGTGCACAGTGCTCAGCCCTAATGTGTGGAAGATCAGCCACCAGGGGTGCACAGTACTCAGCCCTAATGTGTGGAAGATAAGCATCAGGGTGCACAGTACTCAGCCCTGTGTGGAAGATCAAACCACCAGGGGGGGCACAGTGCTCAGCCCATAATGTGTAGAAGATCACCACCACGGGTGCACAGTGCACAGCTCTTGTGGAATATCGGCCCCCAATTGGTGCACAGTACTCAGCCCTAGTGGAAATCAACCACAAGGGGTGCACAGTGCTCGCCATATGTGTGGAAGATCAACCACCATTGTTGCACAGTGCTCAGCCCTAATGCGTGAAAGGTCAGCCACCAGGGTCCCACAGTACTCAGCCCAAGGGGGAAAGGGGCCAGCCACAGGGGTGCACATGCTCAGCCCTAATTTGTGAAGATCAGCCACCAGGGGTGCACAATGCTCAGCCCTAATTTGGGAAGATCAGCCACCAGGGGTGCCCAGTTCTCCCCTAATGTGGGAAGATCAGCCCCAGGGGTGCAAAATCTCAGCCCTATTTGTGGAAGATCAGCCACCAGGGGTGCGGAAAACCCTCCCCTTTTGGGAAGACAACCACCAGGGGTGCACAGTGATCAGCCCTAATGCGTGAAAGGTCAGCCACCAGTTGTGCACAATGCTCAGCCCTAATGTCTGGAAGATCAGCCAACAGGGGTGCCCAGTACTCACCCCTAATGTGTGGAAGATCAGCCACCAGGGGGCACATGCTCAGCCCTAATTTGTGGAAGATCACCACCAGGGGTGCGGAGACTCTGCCCTGTGTGGAAGATCAACCACCAGGGGTGCACAGTGATCAGCCCTAATGTGTGGAAGATCAACCACCAGGGGTGCACAGTGATCAGCCCTAATGTGTGGAAGATCAACCACCAGGGATGCACTGTGCTCAGCCTTGTGTGAAAGATCAGCCACCAGGGGTCCAGAGTGCTCAGCCCAAATGTGTGGAAAACGCCACCACGGGAGCACAGTGCTCAGCCCAAAAGTGTGGAAGATCAGCCACCAGGGGTGCACAGTACTCAGCCCTGTGTGGAAGATCAACCTCCAGGGCTGCACTGTGCTCAGCCCTAATGTGGGGAAGATCAGCCATCAGGGGTGCACAGTACTCAGCCCTGTTTGGAAGATCAACAACCGGGGTGCACAATGCTCAGCCCTAATGTGGGAAGAACCAGCCACCGGGGGTGCATAGTGCTCAGCCCTAATGTGTGAAAGGTTACAAAGAGGGGTGAACATACTCACCCCTAATGTTTGGAAGATCAGCCACCATGGGTACACAGTGCTCAGCTCTAATGTGTGGAAGATCAGCCACCAGGTATGCACAATGCTCAGCCCTAATGTGGGGAAGGTCAGCCAACAGGGGTGCTCAGCGCTCAGCCCTAATGTTTGGAAGATCAGCTAACCATGGCTGCACAGTGCTCGCCCTAATGTGTGGAAGATCAGCTACCAGGGGTGCAAAGTGCTCAGCCCTAATGTGTGGAAAATCAGCCATCAGGTGTGCACAGTACTCAGCCGGGTGTGGAAGATAAAACCACCAGGAGAGCACAGTGCTCAGCCCTTTGTGAAAGGTCAGCCACCAGTGGTGCTCAGTACTCAGCCCTAATGTGTGGAAGATCAACCACCAGGGGTGCACAGTGCTCCGCCTTGTGTGAATGATCAGCCACCAGGGGTGCACAGGGGCCCTGCCCTAATGTGTGGAAGTTCAGCTACCGGGGGTGCACAGTGTTCAGCCCCTAATGTGTGGAGGATCAGCCATCAGGGGTGCACAGTACTCACCCCTGTGTGGAAGATCAACCACCAGGGGTGCACATGCTCAGCACTAATATGGGGAAGATCAACCCACCATGTTTGCAGAGTGCTCAGCCCTAATGTGTGGAAGATCAGCCACCAGGAGTGCACAATGCTCAGCCCTAATTTGTGGAAGATTAACCACCAGTGGTTGCACAATGCTCGCCCTAATGTGTGGAAGATCAACCACTAGGGTGAACAGTGCCCCGAAACTAATATGTGGAAGATCAACCACCTTGTTTGCACAGTGCTCAGCCCTAATGTGTGGAAAATCAACCACCAGGGTTCCCACAGTGCTCGGGCCCTAATGTGTGGAAGATCAACCACCAGGATTGCACAGTGCTCAGCCCTAATGTGTGAAAGATCGGCCAGAAGGGGTGCACAGTATTCACCCCTAATGTGTGGAAGGTCAACCACCAGGGGTGCAGTGTTCTCTGCACTGTGTGGAAGATCAACCACTAGGGGTGCACAGTGCTCAGCCTTGTGTGACAGATCAGCCACCATGGGTGCACAGTGCCCTGCCCTAATGTGTGGAAGATCAGCCACCATTTGTCCACAGTGCTCAACCCTAATGTGTGGAAGATCAACCACCAGGGTTGCACAGTGCTCAGCCTTGTGTGAAAGATCAGCCACCATGGGTGCACAGTGCCCTGCCCTAATGTGTGGAAGATCAGCCACCATTTGTCCCAGGGGCTCAACCCTAATGTGTGGAAGATCAGTCATCAGGGGTGTACAGTGCTCAGCCGTAATATGTGGAAGATCAGCTTCCAGGGGTGCACAGTTCTCAGCCCTGAGTAGTAGATCAACAACCAGTGGTGCACAGTGCTCAGTTCTAATGTGTGGAAGATCAGCCACCAGGGGTGCACAGTGCTCAGCCCTGTGTGGAAGATCAGCCACCAGGGGTGCAGAGTACTTAGCCCTGTTTGGAAGATCAATCACCAGGGGTGCACAGTGCTCAGCCCTAATGTGGGGAAGATCAGCCAACATGGGTGCACAGTGCTCAGCCCTATTGTGTGGAAGATCAGCCACCACGGGTGCACAGCGCTCAGCTCTATTGTGTGGAAGATCAGCCATCAGGGGTGAACAATACTCAGCCCTGTGGGGAAGATCAACAACCAGGGTGCACGTGCTCGGGCCCTAATGTGGGGAAAGGGATCAGCCACCATGGGTGCATAGTGCTCAGTCCTAATGTGTGAAAGGTCAACCAAGAGGAGTGCACAGTACTCAGCCCTAATGTGGGGTAGGTCAGCCAACAGGGGTGCACAGTGCTCAGCCCTAATGTGTGGAAGATCAGCCACCATGGGTGCACAGTGCTCACCCCTCATGTGTGGAAGACCCAGCTACCAGGGTGCACAGTTCTCAGCTCTAATGAGTGGAATATGAACCATCAAGTGATCATAGTACTCAGCGCTGTGTGGAAGATCAACCACCAGGGGTGCACAGTGCTCAGCCCTAATGTGTGCAAGATCAGCCATCAGGGGTGCACAGTACTCAGCCCTGTGTGGAAGATCAACAACCAGGGGTGCACAGTACTCAGCGCTGTGTGGAAGATCAACCACCAAAGGTGCACAGTGCTCAGCCCTAATGTGTGCAAGATCAGCCATCAGGGGTGCACAGTACTCAGCCCTGTGTGGAAGATCAACAACCAGGGGTGCACAGTGCTCAGCCCTAATGTGTGGAAGACCAGCCACCAGGGGTGGACAGTGCTCACCCCTAATGTGAGAAAGTTCAACCAACAGGGGTGCACAGTACTCAGCCCTAATGTTTGGAAGATCAGACACCATGGGTGCACAGTGCTCAGCCCTAATGTGTGGAAGATCAGCCACCAGGTATGCACAATGCTCAGCCCTAATGTGGGGAAGGTCAGCCAACAGGGGTGCTCAGTGTTCAGCCCTAATTTGTGGAAGATCAGATACCATGGCTTCACAGTGCTCAGTTATTATGTGTGGAAGATCAGCTACCAGGGGTGCACAGTGGTCAGCCCTGTGAGGAAGATCAACCACCAGGGGTGCACAGTGGTCAGCCCTAATGTGTGGAAGATCAGCCACCTGTTGTGCACAGTGCTCAGCCCTGTGTGGAAGATCGGTCACCATGGGTGCACAGTACTCTGCCCTGTGAAGAAAATCAGGCACCATGGTTACACAGTACTCAGCCCTGTGTGGATGATCAACCACAAGGGCTGCGCAGTGCTCAGCCCTAATGTGTGGAAGATCAACCACCATTGGTGCACAGTGCTCAGCCCTAATGTGTGAAAGGTCAGCCACTACGGGTGCACAGTGCTCATCCCTAATGTGTGCAAGATCAGCCACTATGGGTGCACAATGCTCACCCCTGTGTGGAATATCAGCCACCAGGGGTGCACTATGCTTAGCCATAATTTGTGGAAGATTAACCACCAGTTGTGCACAATGCTCAGCTTTAATGTGTGGAAGATCAACCACCAGGGGTGAACAGTGCTCAGCACTAATATGTGGAAGATCAACCACCAGGTTCGCACAGGGCTCAGCCCTAATGTGTGGAAGATCAACCACCAGGGTTGAACAGTGCTCAGCCCTAATGTGTGAAAGATCAGCCAGCAGGGTTGCAGATTACTCTGCCCTGTGTGGAAGATCAACCACCAGGGGTGCCCAGTGCTCAGCCATGTGTGGAAGATTAGCCACCAGGGGTGCACAGTGCTCAGCCCTAATGTGTGGAAGATCAGCCACAAGGGGTGCGCAGTGCTCAGCCCTAATGTTTGGAAGGTCAGCCACCAGGGGTGCACAGTGCTCTGCCCTGTGTGGAAGATCAGCCACCAGTTGTGCACAGTACTCAGCCCTGTGTGGATGATCAACCACCAGGGATGCACAGTGCTCAGCCCTAATGTGTGGAAGATCAGCCACCATTGGTGCACAGTTCTCAGCCCTAATGTGGGGAAGATCAGCCAACAGGGGTGCACAGTGCTCAGCCTTAATGTGTGGAAGATCTGACACCTAGGGTGCACAGTGCTCAGTCCTAATGTGTGGAAGATCAGCCATCAGGGGTGCACAGTACTCAGCCCTGTGTGGCAGATCAACCACCAGGGGTGCACAGTGCTCAGCGCTAATGTGTGAAAGGTCAGCCACCAGGGGTGCACAGTACTCAGCTCTCATGTGTGGAAGATCAGCAACCAGGGGTGCACAGTGCACAGCCCTAATGTGTGGAAGATCAGCCACCATGGGTGCAAAATACTCACCCCTAATGTGTGGAAGATCAGCCACCAGGAGTGCACAATGCTCAGCCCTAATTTGTGGAAGATTAACCACCAGTTGTGCACAATGCGCAGCCCTAATGTGTGGAAGATCAACCACTAGGGGTGAACAGTGCTCAGCAATAATATGTGGAAGATCAACCACCATGTTTGCACAGTGCTCAGCCATAATGTGTGGAAGATCAATCACCAGGGTTGCACAGTGCTCAGCCCTAATGTGTGGAAGATCAACCACCAGGGTTGCACAGTGCTCAGCCCTAACGTGTGGAAGATCAACCACCAGGGTTGCACAGTGCTCAGCAATAATGTGTGAAAGATCGGCCAGCAGGGGTGCAAAGTATTCACCCCTAATGTGTGGAAGATCAGCCACAAGGGGTGCACAGTGCTTACCCCTAATGTGTGGAAGGTCAACCACCAGGGGTGCAGTGTTCTCTGCCCTGTGTGGAAGATCAACCACTAGGGGTGCACAGTGCTCAGCCCTAATGTGTGGAAGATCAACCACCAGGGTTGCACAGTGCTCACCATTGTGTGAAAGATCAGCCACCATGGGTGCACAGTGCCCTGCCCTAACGTGTGGAAGATCAGCCACCATGTGTCCACAGTGCTCAGCCCTAATGTGTGGAAGATCAGTCACCAGGGGTGCACATTGCTCAGCCGTAAAATGTGGAAGATCAGCTACAAGGGGTGCACAGTTCTCAGCCCTGAGTAGTAGATCAACAACCAGTGGTGCACAGTGCTCAGTTCTAACGTGTGGAAGATCAGCCACCAGGGGTGCACAGTGCTCAGCCCTGTGTGGAAGATCAGCCACCAGGGGTGCACAGTACTTAGCCCTGTTTGGAAGATCAATCACCAGGGGTGCACAGTGCTGACCCCTATTGTGTGGAAGATCAGCCACCACGGGTGCACAGCGCTCAGCTCTATTGTGTGGAAGATCAGCCATCAGGAGTGAACAATACTCAGCCCTGTGTGGAAGATCAACAACCAGGGGTGCACAGTGTTCAGCCCTAATGTGTGGAAGATCAGCCACCAGGGGTGCATAGTGCTCAGTCCTAATGTGTGAACGGTCAACCAAAAGGAGTGCACAGTATTCAGCCCTAATGTTTGAAAGATCAGCCACCATTGGTGCACAGTGCTCAGCCCTAATGTGTGGAAGATCAGCTACCAGTGGTGCACAGTGCTCAGCAATAATGTGGGGTAGGTCAGCCAACATGGGTGCACAGCGCTCAGCCCTAATGTGTGGAAGATCAGCCACCATGGGTGCACAGTGCTCAGCCCTAATGTGTGGAAGATCAGCTACCAGTGGTGCACAGTGCTCAGCCCTAATGTGTGGAAGATCAGCCACCATTGGTGCACAGTTCTCAGCCCTAATGTGGGGAAGATCAGCCAACAGGGGTGCACAGTGCTCAGCCTTAATGTGTGGAAGATCTGATACCTAGGGTGCACAGTGCTCAGTCCTAATGTGTGGAAGATCAGCCATCAGGGGTGCACAGTACTCAGCCCTGTGTGGAAGATCAACCACCAGGGGTGCACAGTGCTCAGCCCTAATGTGTGGAAGATCAACCTCCAGGGTTGCACAGTGTTCAGCCTTGTGTGAAAAATCAGCCACCATGGGTGCACAGTGCCCTGCCCTAATGTGTGGAAGATCAGCCACCATGTGTCCGCAGTGCTCAGCCCTAATGTGTGGAAGATCAGTCACCAGGGGTGCACAGTGCTCAGCCGTAATATGTTTAAGATCAGCTACAAGTGGTGCACAGTTCTCAGACCTGAGTGGTAGATCAACAACCACTGTTGCACAGTGCTCAGTTCTAATATGTGGAAGATCAGCCACCAGGGGTGCACAGTGCTCAGCCCTGTGTGGAAGATCAGCCACCAGGGGTGCACAGTACTTTGCCATGTTTGGAAGATCAATCACCAGGGGTGCACAGTGCTCAGCCCTAATGTGGGGAAGATCAGCCAACATGGGTGCACAGTGCTCACCCCTTTTGTGTGGAAGATCAGCGACCACGGGTGCACAGTGCTCAGCTCTATTGTGTGGAAGATCAGCCATCAGGGGTGAACAGTACTCAGCCCTAATGTGTGGAAGATCAGCCACCAGGGGTGCATAGTGCTCAGTCCTAATGTGTGAAAGGTCAACCAACAGGAGTGCACAGTATTCAGCCCTAATGTGTGAAAGATCGGCCAGCAGGGGTGCAGAGTACTCTGCCCTGTGTGGAAGATCAACCACCAGGGGTGCACAGTGCTCAGCCCTAATGTGTGGAAGATCAACCACGAGGGTTGAACAGTGCTCAGCCCTAATGTGTGAAAGATCAGCCAGCAGGGGTGCAGAGTACTCTGCCCTGTGTGGAAGATCAACCACCAGGGGTGCACAGTGCTCAGCCATGTGTGGAAGATCAGCCACCAGGGGTGCACAGTGCTCAGCCCTAATGTGTGGAAGATCAGCCACAAGGGGTGCGCAGTGCTCAGCCCTAATGTTTGGAAGGTCAGCCACCAGGGGTGCACAGTGCTCAGCCCTGTGTGGAAGATCAGCCACCAGTTGTGCACAGTACTCAGCCCTGTGTGGATGATCAACCACCAGGGATGCACAGTGCTCAGCCCTAATGTGTGGAAGATCAGCCACCATTGGTGCACAGTTCTCAGCCCTAATGTGGGGAAGATCAGCCAACAGGGGTGCACAGTGCTCAGCCTTAATGTGAGGAAGATCTGATACCTAGGGTGCACAGTGCTCAGTCCTATTGTGTGGAAGATCAGCCATCAGGGGTGCACAGTACTCAGCCCTGTGTGGAAGATCAACCACCAGGGGTGCACAGTGCTCAGCCCTAATGTGTGGAAGATAAGCCACCAGGGGTGCACAGTGCTCAGCCCAAATGTGTGAAAGGTCAACCAACAGGGGTGCACAGTGCTCAGCCCTAATGTTTGGAAAATCAGCCACCATGGGTGCACAGTGCTCAGCCCTATTGTGTGGAAGATCAGCCACCAGGGGTGCACAGTGCTCAGCTCTAATGTGTGGAAGATCAGCTACCAGGGGTGCACAGTACTCAGCCCTAATGTGTGGAAGATAAGCCATCAGGGGTGCACAGTACTCAGCCCTGTGTGGAAGATCAACCACCAGGGATGCACAGTGCTCAGTCCTAATGTGTAGAAGATCAGCCACCACGGGTGCACAGTGCTCAGCTCTGTGTGGAATATCGGCCACAATTGGTGCACAGTACTCAGCCCTGAGTGGATGATCAACCACAAGGGGTGCACAGTGCTCGACCATAATGTGTGGAAGATCAACCACCATTGTTGCACAGTGCTCAGCCCTAATGCGTGAAAGGTCAGCCACCAGAGGTGCACAGTACTCAGCCCTAATTTGTGGAAGATCAGCCACCAGGGGTGCACAATGCTCAGCCCTAATTTGTGGAAGATCAGCCACCAGTTGTGCACAATGCTCAGCCCTAATGTGTGGAAGATCAGCCAACAGGGGTGCCCAGTACTCAGCCCTAATGTGTGGAAGATCAGCCACCAGGGGTGCACAATGCTCAGCCCTAATTTGTGGAAGATCAGCCACCAGGGGTGCGGAGTACTCTGCCCTGTGTGGAAGATCAACCTCCAGGGGTGCACAGTGATCAGCCCTAATGTGTGGAAGATCAACCACCAGGGGTGCACAGTGATCAGCCCTAATGTGTGGAAGATCAACCACCAGGGGTGCACTGTGCTCAGCCTTGTGTGAAAGATCAGCCACCAGGGGTCCAGAGTGCTCAGCCCTAATGTGTGGAAGATCAGCCACCACGGGAGCACAGTGCTCAGCCCTAATGTGTGGAAGATCAGCCACCAGGGGTGCACAGTACTCAGCCCTGTGTGGAAGATCAACAACCAGGGGTGCACAATGCTCAGCCCTAATGTGTGGAAGACCAGCCACCAGGGGTGCATAGTGCTCAGCCCTAATGTGTGAAAGGTCTACAAAGAGGGGTGCACAGTACTCAGCCCTAATGTTTGGAAGATCAGCCACCATGGGTACACAGTGCTCAGCTCTAATGTGTGGAAGATCAGCCACCAGGTATGCACAATGCTCAGCCCTAATGTGGGGAAGGTCAGCCAACAGGGGTGCTCAGCGCTCAGCCCTAATGTTTGGAAGATCAGCTACCATGGCTGCACAGTGCTCAGCCCTAATGTGTGGAAGATCAGCTACCAGGGGTGCAAAGTGCTCAGCCCTAATGTGTGGAAGATCAGCCATCAGGTGTGCACAGTACTCAGCCCTGTGTGGAAGATCAACCACCAGGAGAGCACAGTGCTCAGCCCTTTGTGAAAGGTCAGCCACCAGTGGTGCTCAGTACTCAGCCGTCATGTGTGGAAGATCAACCTCCCGGGGTGCACAGTGCTCATCCCTAATGTGTGGAAGATCAGCCACCATGGGTGCACAATGCTCAGCCCTAATGTGTGGAAGATCAGCCACGAGGGGTGCACAATGCTCAGCCCTAATTTGTGGAACATTAACCACCAGTTGTGCACAACGCTCAGCCCTAATGTGTGGAAGATCAGCCAACAGGGGTGCACGGTACTCAGCCCTAATGTGTGGAAGATCATCCACCAGGGGTGAACAGTGCTCAGCACTAATATGTGGAAGATCAACCACCAGGTTTGCACAGTGCTCAGCCCTAATGTGTGGAAGATCAACCACCAGGGTTGCACAGTGCTCAGCCCTAATGTGTGAAAGATCAGCCAGCAGGGGTGCAGAGTACTCTGCCTTGTGTGAAATATCAGCCACCAGGGGTGCACAGTGCTCAGCCCTAATGTGTAGAAGATGAGTTACCATGTGTCCACAGTGCTCAGCCCTAATGTTTGGAAGATCAGTCACCAGGGGTGCACAGTGCTCAGCCCTTATGCGTGGAAGATCAACCACCAGGGTTGCACAGTGCTCAGCCCTAATGTGTGAAAGATCAGCCAGCAGGGGTGCACAGTGCTCAGCCTTGTGTGAAATATCAGCCACCAGGGGTGCACAGTGCTCAGCCCTAATGTGTAGAAGATGAGTTACCATGTGTCCACAGTGCTCAGCCCTAATGTTTGGAAGATCAGTCACCAGGGGTGCACTGTGCTCAGCCCTTATGCGTGGAAGATCAGCCACCAGGGGTGCACAGTACTCAGCCTTGTGTGGAAGATCAACCACCAGGGCTGCACAGTGCTCAGCCCTAATGTGTTGAAGATCAGCCACCAGAGGTGCGCAGTGCTCAGCCCTAATGTGTGGAAGATCAGCCACCAGGGGTGCACAGTGCTCAGCCCTAATGTGTGGAAGATCAGCCACCAGGGGTGCACAGTGCTCAGGCCTGTGTAGAAGATCAGCCACCAGGGTGCACAGTGCTCAGCCCTAATGTGTGGAAGATCAGCCACCAGGGGTGCACAGTGCTCAGGCCTGTGTAGAAGATCAGCCACCAGGGTGCACAGTGCTCAGCCCTAATTTGGGGAAGATAAGAACAGTCGAATTAATTGGAATTCCTTGAATGGGAATCTAGAGTCCAACGACTTCATAAAGGTGGTTCAGGATTGTTTTTTAAAGTTGTTTGTATCAGAACCAACACGGAGAAATAACCTGCTTGACTTGGTTCTGGCAAACAAGGAAACCCTTGTTAAGAATTTAGAAATTGCAGATTAACTTGATGCAAGCGAACACAAATCAGTTACCTTTGTCATAGACTGGAAGTGTGATAGTAGCAATAATTTAATAAGGTTTCAAAATTTAGCTTAGCAGATTACCATGGGCTTAGAGAACACTTATCTGTGGACTGGACTTAACAAAAAAGAATAATTATTATAAAGGTTTCTAAATACTATACATACTGTCCCAACAACGTTTATTCCTTATATAGAAATAAGATCGAATAGAAATGACTGAAATGGATGAATAATAGCCTCAAATATCTTAGGGCAGAAGAAAAGGATTTATAGGTGTATCAGAGGAGGTGAGGGTCATCATATGAATCACATTAACATAGAGGTTAAAAGAGGGGATAAGAAAAACAAAACGGGACTATGAAATTAAGGTTTCTAGGGATACAAAAATTAATCTGGTATATAGAACAAAGGTTAGAGGTACATTAGGTCCACTTAAAACTATCTCCGGACAGCTTACTGATAAATAGAATGAAATGTGTTCGATTTTTAATTTCCATTCTGACTCACGAAATCGTAATGACACGATTGCAAACAAACCATACCACTAGGGATTAGAACCCGTTATCAGAGTCTCAAAACTCCAGACCGTCGCGTTAGCCACTGGGCCAGCGAGCTTCAATAAGACTCGTCCAACTGGGTATATTTATACACAATAAGAAAGCTAGCATATGCACCACTGTGACAACAAATGCAAGTTTTTACAGAGGAATCTTATTGAAGCTCGCTGGCCCAGTGGCTCACGCGACGGTCTGGAGTTTTGAGACACACTGATCGCGGGTTCAAACCCCACCCGTGGTATGGTTTGTTTAAAATCGTGTCATTACGATAACCTGAGTCAGTTATTTCCACTGTTTTCATGCATCACTCCACAGGTTCTTTGAGCTGGACCAGAGAAGCTGTGTGTACCACTAACAACAATTTTTAACACATCTATTGAAACTGCAAAGTCAAGGAGAAGATTATCAGGAGGAGAGTGGTGCAGCAACTAGAAAGGAACAGGCAGATAAAATTCAATTAGCAAGGATTCAGGGAAGGGAAATCCTGTGTGACAGACCTACTCGAGTTTTATGACAAGGTAACAGAGGTAAGATACGAAAAAGTGGTGGGTAGAGTGCATTTTCTTGGACTGCAAGAAGTCCTTCGACACTGTTCCTCGAAAGAGGTTAGTGCAAAAGCTATAGGATCAGGCATTTATAACAGGAAAGGCACTGCAATGGATCACAGAATATCTGAATGGGAAGCAAAAACAAGTCATGGCACGTGACGAGGTGTCAGATTGGGCGCTTTTGACAAGCGGGTTTCCAATGGTGTCAGTCCTATGACCGGTGCTGTTTTTAGCATATGTGAATGATATGACGGAAAGGACAGACTCAGAAGTGTCCCTGTTTGCAGATGATGCGAAGTTAATGAGGAAAATTAAATCAGATTAGGATCAGGCAGGACTACAAATTGACTTGCACACGCTGCAAGCCTGGTCCAGCAGCTGCCTCCTCGAATTTAACCCCGCTAAATGCAGTCATGAAGATTGGGGAAGGCCAAAGAAGACCGCAGACAGCGTATAGGCTAGGTGGCCAAAAGCTGCAAACCTAACTCAAGAAAAAGGATCTTGAGGTGAGTATAATGCCGAGCACATATCCTGAGGGGCACATCAACCATATAACTCTTGCAGTATACGGGCTCCTGGCAAACCTAAGAATAGTGTTCCGATTCCTCAGTAAGTAGCCGTTCAAGACTGTACACCAAGTACGTCAGGCTGATATTGGAGTATGCAGCACCACTTTGGAACCCACACCTGGTCAAGTACTACAAAAACTAGATAAAGTGCAAAGGCTTAAAACAAGACAAGTCCCAGATCTAAGGGGAATGTCCTACGAGGAAAGGTTAAGGGAAATCGGCCTGGCGACACTGGAAGACAGGAGGGTCAGAAGAGACATGATAATGACATACAAAATACTTCAAATTGACAAGATGGACAGAGGCAGGATGTTCCAAAGATGGGTCACAAACAAGTGGTCACAATTGGAAGCTGATAACTCAGATGAGTCAGAGAGATGTTGGGAAGATTTTCTTCAGTCATAGAGTTGTCAGGAAGTGGAATACTCTGGAAAGCGATGTAGTGGAGGCAGGAACCATACATAGTTTTAAGACAGCTTGATAAAGCTCATGGAGCGGTGAGAGAAAGAACGTAGTAGCGATCAGTGAAGATGCAGGGCCAGGAGCTATGACTCGACACCTGCAACCACAATTAGGTGAGTACACACACACTAACACACACACACTTATGCAGGGCATTGTAGAAAGTGTGTAAAACAACGCCCTTTAACAATGTCAGTGATGGGATTTGTTCTGCAACTGGACGCTTATTATTCCTGGTGAGTCACAGCTGCCAGGACAGGACAGGAGAGGGGAGGTGTGTAGTCAGTACTGGAAGAGCGGCGGCTGAAGCAAAACGTCATAAGACGTCATGGCTTGGATATTTTGTGTAAGTTTTTGCCATAGGTTGTTTTAATAATTTTTGTATATACTCTGATAGTTGGTTGAAGGCCCTAGTGTGTGCAGGTGGCTGTGAAGTAGAGTACAGATAATAATATTTGGCCTGCAGGCTAAGAGGCAGGTAGAAGGAGGGTGTCAGAGCCACACTGTTTATATATGTGTTAACTCGTAACACTGTGCTAGTGAGTTGTGTAATATGCAGAGAGAAGGTTGTGTGTTGTATAATTAAGGTTACTTACTATTAATATATTATATATTTTTTGTATATGTTAGTTTTTTGTGCTTCCTGCTAGTTAATATAAATATTGACCATTTACTTATTTGATCATGTGGTTTAAGCTTGGAATACACAGTAGAGTTACAAGTGTAGGGAGACGCAGGAAGGGCCGGGCGAATGAAGCCAAACTACAAGAAAGGGGACTACACGGGAATGAGGAACTTCCTGAACGGGGATCAGTGGGACAGAAAACTGGCAGGGAAGTCAGTAAACGAGATGATGGAATATGTAACAACAATATGCAAGAAAGCTGAGGAGAGATTTGTACCCAAGGGTAACAGGAATAATGAAAAAGCCAGGATGAGCTCGTGGTTCACCCAAAAGGTGCAGGGAGGCAAAAACCAAGTGTGCTAGGGAATGGAAGAAGTATAGAAGGCAAAGGACCCAGGAGAATAAGGAGAGCAGTCGTAGAGCTAGAAATGAATATGCACAGATAAGAAGGAAGGACCAACGACAATATGAAAGCGACATAGCAGCGAAAGCCAAATCTGACCCGAAGCTGTTATACAGCCACATCAGGAGGAAAACAACAGTCAGGGACCAGGTAATCAGGCTAAGGAAGGAAGGAGGAGAGGTCACAAGAAACGACCGTGAAGTATGTGAGGAACTCAACATGAGATTCAAAGAAGTGTTCACAGAGGAGACAGAAGAAACTCCAGGAAGGCGGAGAGGTGGGGTACACCGTCAAGTGTTGGACACAATACACACAAACGAGGAAGAAGTGAAAAGGCTGCTGAGTGAGCTAGATACCTTGAAGGCGATGGGGCCGAATAACATCTCTCCATGAGTCCTGAGACAGGGTGCAGAGGCGCTATGTGTACCCTTAACAACAATATTCAACACATCTATCGAAACAGGGAGATTACCTGAGGTATGAGGAACAGCAAATGTAGTCCCAATTTTTAAAAAAGGAGACAGACATGAAGCACTAAACTACAGACCAGTGTCAGTGACATGTATAGTATGCAAAGTCAAGGAGAAGATTATCAGGAGAAGAGTGGTGGAACACCTAGAAAGGAATGATCTCATCAACAACAGCCAACACGGTTTCAGGGACGGGAAATCCTGTGTCACAAACCTACTGGAATTCTATGACATGGTGACAGCAGTAAGACAAGAGAGAGAGAAGGGTGGGTAGATGTTCATGTCACAGTGGGTTAAAAATCTACTCAGGCTTCTAACTGCATTCCTATAACATTGTTTCATTATTTACTTCTCTCCTAATATTATTCCTAATGTTAGACACAGATTCTCTAAAGTTATATTACACTTTCTCCTTCTTGGTTAACGTATCAAGTTTATCATGAAGGAGTAATCCAATGTGTGATGGAATCCATAACAATTTTATATTAATTCCTTTTTCCCGGATTTCTCAGCATGTATGTCTGGCTTCTGTACTGAGCATGTTGTCAGAGTCATTATGTGAGTCAAGAGCCTTCATTGATGACATAGAATCAATAATAATCATTAAGTCAAGATCACTGTCATAAGTTAGCTTTAGCATCATTAGGATGGCAAACAATTCAGTTTGCAGTGTAGACGCCAAGTTGTTAATTGGGTCGTTAGGCATACTTCACAGATATTCTTATTTTATAATGAATAATCAATGAAATACTTAGGTACAAATATTTTACTGTGCCTCAGTAAAATATTCATTACTATATATTAAACTTTGTATTGGAATATACATGTCATGAGAGTCTGCCACACAGCAGAACATACAACATAGATCCTTGACCACTCTGTGCTGGAATTTGCTACTTACCGTTCTGTTGCCAATTTTGTTGACCCTGCAGTTGAGTTTGGCTGGTTGATTGACCAGCGCGGTGACGTTGCCAGAGCGCTCGATGTCAAAGAAGGGTCCAGGTGGCAGGACGTCAACAAAGGGTGGCAAGGAGTTGTGCTGGTGACCGCCAGACTCCTCATCCAGGATAGTGCACCACGCTGCCAGAGGTACACCAGTTCGTTACTACGGTATGAGAAATAATGTCATACACAACTGTCATTAGAAAGGTAAGCAGTAAGACTTGTAGTAAACCCCCAGTTTAAACACAGGAAACGACTATCAAATCTCTCTTCACTCCAGCTTTGTCACCATATTTGATATAGCTTCCATTAATAAAAGCTTGCTCAGTTTATGTGTCTATAATTTCTAACTGCTTGAGGTCCCAGGAGCCAGGACCCAGGACCTAGGACCAAGGACCCAGGACCCAGGACCCAGGACCCAGGACCCAGGAAACAGGACCCAGGACCCAGGACCCAGGACCCAGGACCCAGGACCCAGGACCCAGGACCCAGGACCTAGGACCCAGGACCCAGGGTTGAGTCTTGTAAACTGGGACCCAGGGAAGAAACTTATCAGAGACCCCTGGGTGAAGAATATCACCAGGTAGGGATCCTTGGGACCCCTGGGAGTAACATATCACCTGGAAGTAAGATATCACCTGGGACCCCTGGGAGTAAGATATCACTTGGAAATAAGATATCACCTGGATACCTGGGAGTACGATATCACCTGGGAGAAAAGATATCACCTGGACACCTGGGAGTAAGTTATCACCTGGGACCCCTGGGAGTAAGATATCACCTGGACACCTGGGAGTAAGATATCACCTGGGAGTAAGATATCACATGGACACCTGGGAGTAAGATATCACCTGGACACCTGGGAGTAAGATATCACTTGGAAGTAAGATATCACCTGGATACCTGGGAGTAAGATATCACCTGGATACCTGGGAGTAAGATATCACCTGGGAGTAAGATATCACATGGACACCTGGGAGTAAGATACCACCTGGTCACCTGGGAGCAAGATGTCACCTGGCCACCTGGGAGTAATATATCACCTAGACACATGGGCGTAAGATATCACCTGGTCACCTGGGAGTAACATATCACCTAGACACCTCGGAGTAACATATCACCTGAACACCTGGGAGCAAGACATCACCTGGGTACCTGGGAGTAACATATCACCTAGACAACTGGGAGCAACATATCACCTAGGCACCTGTGAGCAACATATCACCTAGACACCCGGAAGTAAGATATCATCTGGTCACCTGGGAGCAACATATCACCTAGACACCTGGGAGCAACATATCACCTAGACACCTGGGAGTAACATCTCACCTGGACACCCGGAAGTAAGATATCATCTGGTCACCTGGGAGTAAGATATCACCTGGACACCTGAGAGCAACGTATCACCTAGACACCTGGGAGCAACATATCACCTAGACACCTGGGAGCAACATATCACCTAGACACCCGGAAGTAAGATATCATCTGGTCACCTGGGAGCAACATATCACCTGGTCACCTGGGAGCAAGATATCACCTGAACACCTGGGAGCAAGACATCACCTGGATACCTGGGAGTAAGATATCGCCTGGACACCTGGGAGTAACATATCACCTAGACACCTGGAAGTAAGATATCACCTGGTTATCTGGGAGCAACGTATCACCTAGACACCTGGGAGCAACATATCACCTAGACATCTGGGAGCAACATATCACCTAGACACCTGGGAGCAACATATCACCTAGACACCAGGGAGCAACATCTCACCTGGACACCCGGAAGTAAGATATCATCTGGTCACCTGGGAGTAAGATATCACCTGGACACCTGGGAGCAACATATCAAATAGACACCTGGGAGCAACATATCACCTAGACACCCGGAAGTAAGATATCATCTGGTCACCTGGGAGCAACATATCACCTGGTCACCTGGGAGCAAGATATCACCTGAACACCTGGGAGCAAGACATCACCTGGATACCTGGGAGTAAGATATCACCTGGACACCTGGGAGTAACATATCACCTAGACACCTGGAAGTAAGATATCAACTGGTCATTTGGGAGCAACGTATCACCTAGACACCAGGGAGCAACATATCAAATAGACACCTGTGAGCAACATATCACCTAGACACCCGAAAGTAAGATATCATCTGGTCACCTGGGAGCAACATATCACCTGAACACCTGGGAGCAAGACATCACCTGGATACCTGGGAGTAAGATATCACCTAGACACCTGGGAGCAACATATCACCTAGACACCTAGGAGCAACATATCACCTAGACACCTGGGAGCAACATATCACCTAGACACCTTAGAGCAGCATATCACCTAGACACCTGGGAGCAACATATCACCTAGACACCTTGGAGCAACATATCACCTAGACACCTGGGAGCACCATATCACCTAGACACCTGGGAGCAACATACTACCTAGACACCTGGGAGCAACATATCACCTAGTCACCTGGGAGCAACATATCACCTAGACACCCGGAAGTAAGATATCATCTGGTCACCTGGGAGCAACATATCACCTGGTCACTTGGGAGCAAGATATCACCTGAACACCTGGGAGCAAGACATCACCTGGATACCTGGGAGTAAGATATCACCTGGACACCTGGGAGTAACATATCACCTAGACACCTGGAAGTAAGATATCAACTGATCACCTGGGAGCAACGTATCACCTAGACACCAGGGAGCAACATATCAAATAGACACCTGGGAGCAACATATCACCTAGACACCCGGAAGTAAGATATCATCTGGTCACCTGGGAGCAACATATCACCTGGTCACCTGGGAGCAAGATATCACCTGAACACCTGGGAGCAAGACATCACCTGGATACCTGGGAGTAAGATATCGCCTGGACACCTGGGAGTAACATATCACCTAGACACCTGGAAGTAAGATATCACCTGGTTATCTGGGAGCAACGTATCACCTAGACACCTGGGAGCAACATATCACCTAGACATCTGGGAGCAACATATCACCTAGACACCTGGGAGCAACATATCACCTAGACACCAGGGAGCAACATCTCACCTGGACACCCGGAAGTAAGATATCATCTGGTCACCTGGGAGTAAGATATCACCTGGACACCTGGGAGCAACATATCAAATAGACACCTGGGAGCAACATATCACCTAGACACCCGGAAGTAAGATATCATCTGGTCACCTGGGAGCAACATATCACCTGGTCACCTGGGAGCAAGATATCACCTGAACACCTGGGAGCAAGACATCACCTGGATACCTGGGAGTAAGATATCACCTGGACACCTGGGAGTAACATATCACCTAGACACCTGGAAGTAAGATATCAACTGATCACCTGGGAGCAACGTATCACCTAGACACCAGGGAGCAACATATCAAATAGACACCTGGGAGCAACATATCACCTAGACACCCGGAAGTAAGATATCATCTGGTCACCTGGGAGCAACATATCACCTGAACACCTGGGAGCAAGACATCACCTGGATACCTGGGAGTAAGATATCACCTAGACACCTGGGAGCAACATATCACCTAGACACCTAGGAGCAACATATCACCTAGACACCTGGGAGCAACATATCACCTAGACACCTTGGAGCAACATATCACCTAGACACCTGGGAGCAACATATCACCTAGACCCCTGGGAGCAACATATTACCTAGACACCTGGGAGCAACATATCACCTAGACACCTGGGAGCAACATATCACCTAGACACCTGGGAGCAACATATCACCTAGACACCTGGGAGCAACATATCACCTAGACACCTGGGAGCAACATATCACCTAGACACCCGGAAGTAAGAAATCATCTGGTCACCTGGGAGCAACATATCACCTGGACACCTGGGAGCAAGATATCACCTGGACACCTGGTAAGAGTAATTATGCAGGAGCACTGGGATAAAGCTGGGACTCGTGGGCAGAAAAGTTCAGAAAAGGTGAGTCGTGATCGAGGCGACGGTGGAAGTTACTATCGTCTTTCTCTAACTTTTGGCAATAACTGGAAGACTCGGGGATATATCTCTCGTGTGATGAGAACAGTTTTATTTTTCACGATTTGTATATACTTTTTTCTAACATTCCGGCCGCCTCTTGCCGAGATAGGTTGATCAGCAAAGGAGACAAAACTTTCACTGTCACTTATTAAATCACTGTCTTGCCACAAGGGCGTCGGTATCACAGTTCAGATGTTTGGAAAAACCGCAACATCGCCACAACTCCTCAGACTGCAGGAACTGTTCTTTCTACCTCCCAGACGGAGATTGGTTTCTCTGAAATCCTTTATAAATGATGCTTAGGTCACACCTCCAACAGCACGTCAAATCATAAAAGCCACTTGCCTCTATTCACTCCTAACATCCTCACACAAACTTGTTGGATAACTAAACCACTACACTTAAAAACCTCATTCATCCTTTTTCTCCAATATTTCTTAAAATTATCCTAACCCCTTATTCCTTCAACCTCTGAATTATACGTTCTTTCACTAATCCAATGTTCCTTCATTCTCTCTATTATATGTAAACACCATCTCAACTTCTCTTCAGCCATTTAAATAATACTTTTTGTAATTCCACATCTCCGAATTCCCTGCATGATATTCACACTGTGCATCTCCCTCAAACACCTCTCTTCTGCCTCCAGCACAGTTCTCAATGCAACATTCTAAACCAATGAATCAAACTCGTTTAACATTATTGGTACATTCTACTTTGGTATATTCCTCTCTTTGCCTATATGGATAAATCTCTTACTCCATGGATAAAGGTTTCCACAGATACCTCAATGTACCTTTTTACTCTTAAACAGCAGGTTGGTAGACAGATACCACACATGGAGGTACTACTGTCCTACCAGACGAATGTGTAAAGCAAAACATTTTTTTAAACAATAGTTATAATGCTGGTGTCTTTTCTATGTGTCAAACACGTAAGTTGACAGGTACATTATCCTACCTCTTCTTACGTCTACTTCTTAATACTTCGAATTCTTATAAAGCTTTATTCATCTCTATGGGGAACAAGGTGAGAATTATTCCTTTCTAACTCATATATATCGTAAAAAACGACTAAAATGTGGGTATAAGTGCTGTATAAATAATTTAAAATACGAAGGAAAAATCTAGAAGGCATTAAACATTGTCAGCCATGACTGTTAAACATTATAAAGAGTGGACGTAAATATCTTCGATGTCATGGCATATTAGCCTGGTCACAAGTACCTTACTTATGGTTGCTACCATCTTACTCCTACTCACTACCACCTACATACCAGATCACCGTCATCACATGTACAAATGTCAACCACCGTCACATGAACACACGCCAACTGCCATCATAGGTGCGCATGTCCACTGAAAGTACGTATGTCTGCTGGCTGCCATCACATGTACACTGGAGTGCATGCATTTATCACTACCACAAGTGTTAGTAATAGTTGTGTCTACACTTGTGTATTGCGAGTATATCCTCAAGCTTAACCAATATTTAGAAACAACTAGAAATAGAACCAGAGCAGAATCACATGTAAAAAAAAATATTGACGGAGTGGGTGGCGCTCAAAGTCATGGCAATCAAGCACTATGTACGACAGACAAGCGAACTATTGATCTGCTCTTGCCATGAGTTCGAATCTCACCCGTTCTGTGATTTATTTGCAATAATAATAATAATAATGTGTATGCACCTGGAGAAGAGAGGAATGTAGAGGAGAAAGAGAGAGAGATTTTGGGAGATGTTAAGTGAATGTATAGGAACCTTTGAACCAAGTGAGAGAGTAATTGTGGTAGGGGACCTGAATGCTAAAGTAGGAGAAACTTTTAGAGAGGGTGTGGTAGGTAAGTTTGGGGTGCCAGGTGTAAATGATAATGGGAGCCCTTTGATTGAACTTTGTATAGAAAGGGGTTTAGTTATAGGTAATACTTATTTTAAGAAAAAGAGGATAAATAAGTATACAAGATATGATGTAGGGCGAAATGACAGTAGTTTTTGGATTATGTATTGGTAGATAAAAGACTGTTGAGTAGACTTCAGGATGTACATGTTTATAGATTTTTATTATTATTATAATCAAGGGGGAAGCGCTAAACCCGGAGGTTTATACAGCGCCGGGGGGGGAATGTGAAGGCATTCAGGCTTAAATTTTCGGGGAACTGGAGCACAGACCCAAATTTTCCCTAAAATCAAGAGCCCCTCACCAACATTTTTATAGAGAGGCCACAGATATATCAGATCACTTTCTAGTTGTAGCTAAAACTGAGAGAAAAAGGTAGATGGGATACAAGGAGAATAGAAGCATCAGGGAAGAGAGAGGTGAAGGTTTTAAAACTAAAAGAAGGAGGCAGTTAGGGTAAGATATAAACAGCTATTGGAGGATAGATGGGCTAATGAGAGCATAGGCACTGGGGTCGAAGAGGTATGGGGTATTTTTAAAAATGGAGTGTTAGAGTGTTCAGCAGAAGTTTGTGGTTACAGGAAAGTGGGTCAGGAGAAGAGGAGCGATTGGTGGAATAAATGATGTAAAGAGAGTAGTAAGGGAGAAAAAGTTAGCATATGAGAAGTTTTACAAAGTAGAAGTGATGCAAGGAGGGAAGAGTATAAGAGAAAAGAGAGAGGTTAAAGAGTGGTTGAAGCAATGTAAAAAGAGAGCAAATGAGAGAGTGGGTGAGATGTTATCAACAAATTTTGTTGAAAATAAAAAAAAGTTTTTGGGAGTGAGATTAACAAATTAAGGAAGCCTAGAGAACAAATGGATTTGTCTTTTAAAAATAGGAAGGAATTTTATTAAATGGAAGTTAGAGGTATTGGGAATGGATGGGAGTATTTTTGAGGAATTGTTAAAATGTTGATGAAGAGAGGGAAGCTGTGATTTCGTGTATAGGGGAAGGAGGGAAAAACATCTTGTAGGAGTGAGGAAGAGCCAGTTGTGAGTGTGGGGGGGAAATTTTGTGAGGCAGTAGGTAAAAATTAAAAAGGGGGAAGGCAGCCGGGATTGAATGGGATAAAGATAGAAATGTTAAAAGCAGGTGGGGATATAGTTTTTTGGGGTTGTTGGTGCAATTAATTTTAAAAAATTATGGAAGAGGGTAAAGTACCTAGGGATTGGCAGAGAGCATGCATAGTTTTCCTTTGTAAAAGGCAAAGGGGACAAAAGAGAGTGCAAAAAAATTTTAGGGGGAAAGTCTGTTGAGTATACCTGGTAAAGTGTATGGTAGAGTTTTTTTATTTAAAGAATTAAGAGTAAGACGGAAAATAGGATAGCAGATGAACAAGGAGGCTTTAGGAAAGGTAGGGGTGTGAGGACCAGTGTTTACAGTGAGACATATAAGTGAACAGTATTTAGATAAGCTAAAGAGGTCTTTGTGGCATTTATGGATTTGGAAAAGGCGTATGACAGGGTGGATAGGAGGGAAAAAGGGGGCAGATGTTGCAGGTGTATGGTGTAGGAGGTAGGTTACTGAAAGCAGTGAAGAGTTTTTATGAGGATAGTGAGGCTCAAGTTAGAGTAAAGTAGGAAAAAGGGAAATTATTTCCCAGTAAAAGTAGGGCCTTAGACAAGGGATGTTGATGTCACCGTGATTGTTTAATATATTTATAGATGGGTTGTAAGGAAGTAAATGCGAGGGTCTTGGCAAGAGGCGTGGAATTAAAAGATAAATAATCACACATAAAGTGGAGTTGTCACAGTTGCTCTTTGCTGATGACACTGTGCTCTTGGGATATTCTGAAGAGAAATTGCTTGAGATTGGTTGAAGAATTTTGGGAGGGTGTACAAAAGAAGAAAATTTAAAAATGAATACAGGGAAAAAGGGAAGGTTTTGAAAGGGTAACAAAAAGATTAGGTGATGAAAGATTGGGTATCAGATTGGAGGGAGAGAGTATGGAGGAGGTGAATGTATTCAGAATTTGGGAGTGGACGTGTCAGCGGACGGGTCTATGAAAGATGAGGTGAATCATAGAAATGATGAGGGGAAAAGGTGATGTGGTGCACTTAGGAGTCTGTGGAGACAAAGAACTTTGTCCTTGGAGGCAAAGAGGGGAATGTATGAGAGTATAGTTTTACCAACGCTCTTAATGGGTGTGAAGCATGGGTGATGAATGTTTGCAGCGAGGAGAAGGCTGGAGGCATGGAGATGTCATGTCCCGAGGGGAAGTGTGGTGTGAATAGAATGCAGAGAATTCGTAGTTTGGAGGTTAGGAGGAGGTGCGGGGTTACCAAAACTGTTGTCCAGAGGGCTGAGGAAGGGTTGTTTAGGTGGTTCGGACATGTAGAGAGAATGGAGCGAAAAAGAGTGACTTCAAAAGTGTATCAGTCTGTAGTGGAAGGAAGGCGGGGTAGGGGTCGGCCTAGGAAAGGTTGGAGGGAGGGGGTAAAGGAGGTTTTGTGTGCGAGGAGCTTGGACTTCCAGCAGGCATGCGTGAGCGTGTTTGATAGGAGTGAAAAGGAGACAAATGGTTTTAATACTTGGACGTGCTGTTGGAGTGTGAGCAAAGTAACATTATGAAGGGGTTTTAGGGGAAACCGGCAGGCCGGACTTGAGTCTGGAGATGGGAAGTACAGTGTCTGCACTCTGAAGGAGGGGTGTTAATGTTCAGTTTAAAAAAATGTATGTAAAGCACCCTTCTGGCAAGACAGTGATGGAGTGAATGATTTAAAAGTTTTTCTTTTTCGGGCCCCCCTCCCGGGGTGGGAACCCGGGGGGGTTTGTAAATAATAAAAAAAATTTTAATAAAAATTTAATAATAATAATAATAATAAAAATTTAAAAATTTAAAAAAATAAAAATAATTAATAATAAATAAAATAATAATCTATTTCACAAATACATGTATAAGGTAAAAAACGGGCCCTCGTTAACGCCCAATAAAATTTAAAAAGGCTTTTTTAAAACAAAAAGAAAAATAAGAACATAAAAAAGGAAGGAACACTGCAACGGGCCTACTGACCCATGGGGAGCAGGTTATTCCCCCCGGGTTTTAGACCAATAAACCACCCAGTCGATCATCTCCACTAAAGGGATGGAGCCCCCGCACCAGCCCCAGCAGACAAGTAGTCGGGGCCCCAACTCACACCCCCCCCACCCCCCAACTCTTGTACTTATCAAAACCTTTTTTTTAAAAGTAAACAACGTTTTCCCCTCAGCAACTGCCCTCGGGAGTTTTTTTTCCACTAATCCCCCAACTCTTTTACCAAACCAGTTTTTTCCTATACCCTTCCTGAATTTTAAATTTTTTTCCAACTTGAAACTTTGCGCGGTCCTGTTTTGGGCTGGAAATTTTCGCACGTTTATTTACCCCTTTATTTATTTTTTTTTCCCATTTATACCCTCAAACATTATTATTTTTATTTTTTTTTTTTTTATCAACCGGCCAAATTCCCCCCAAAGGGCAGGGGGCCCGAAAAAAAAAAAATTTTCCACATCATTCACCCCCTTTCACTGTCTTGCCAGAAGGGTGCTTTACACTAGATTTTTAAACTGCAAATTAAAACCCCTTTCCTTCAGATTTGGGCACTGAAACTTCCCTCTCCAGGACTCAATCCGGCCGGGCCGGTTTTCCCTAAATCCCTTCATAAATTTTAAATTTGCTCACCTCCAACAGAAAGTCAAGTTTTAAAAAAACCATTTTTTCCCCTTTTCATTTAAAACACGCTAAAGCATGCCTGCGGAAAGGGCCCAACCCCTCGCAAAAAAACCCCTTCCTTTCCCCTCACCCAAAAACCCCTTTCCCTAGGCCGCCCCAAACCCCGTTTTTCCCTTCCACAACAGATGTTTACACTCTTAAATTCATTCTTTTTCCCCCATTCTCTCTACATGTCCGAACCACCCAACAACCCTTCCTCAGCCCTCGGGGAAACATTTTTGGTAATCCCGCACCTCCCCCCTAATTTCCCAAACAAACGTTTCTCTGCATTATATTCACACCACCCATTCCCCTCAGACATGACACCCTCCCACTGCCTCCGCCTTCTCCTCGCGAAAATTTCTTTCACCCCGCTTCAACCCATATAAGAGCTTTGGGTAAAACTTAACTCTCATACTTTTCCCCTCTTTGCCTAAAAGGAAAAAAGTTTTTTTGTCTCCCCCAGATTTTCCTAAGTGCCCCAAATAACTCTTTTTCCCCTCTCAATTCTATGTTTCCCAACCTCATCTTTCATGACCCACCCCGCGGGACACGTCCACCCCCAAAAATATCGAATACGTTAAACCCTCCTCCATACTCTCCCCCTCCAATCTGATTTTTCCAATTTTTCCAATCCCCTTTAACCCTTTTTGTTATCCTCAAAACCCTTTTACCCCCTTTCCCTGTTTCCCCTTTTAAAATTTTTTTTTTTTCCCTTTTTGCAAAACCCTCCCCAAATTCTCCCCCAATCTCTGCAACTTTTTCTTCAGAATCCCCCAAGACCACGGTCATCAGAAAGGGCCCGCTGTGACAACTCCCACTTTGTGTGTGATTTTTTTATCTTTTAACTCCACGCCTCTTGCCAAAAACCCCCCGCTTTTTTTCTCTTACAACCCCCATTAAATATATTAAACAACCCCGGTGACATCACCATCCTTGTCTAAGGCCTACTTTTTTGGGAAAAAAAATTTTCCCCCTTCCTACAAAACTCTAACTTAGCCCCACTTTCCTCGTAAAAAATTTTCATGCTTTCATAACCCCACCTCCTACACCATAACTTGCCCAAAATCTGCCCCATTGCCCCCAAACCACCCCCGTCATACCCCCTTTTCCAAATCCCCTAAATGCCACAAAGGCCTTTTTTAGGGTTTTAAATACTGTTAAATTATAGGGTTTTACTGTAAAAAACCCGGTCCCACACACCCCCTACCTTTTCCAAAAACCCCTTGGTTTTGCTATCCCATTCTCCTCCCTTTTCTTTAAATTTTTTCAATTAAACTCTACCATTTAAAATTTAACCCGGTAAAACTCAACAGACTTTTCCCCCCAT
Organism: Cherax quadricarinatus; assembly: GCF_026875155.1. Taxonomy (NCBI): domain Eukaryota; kingdom Metazoa; phylum Arthropoda; class Malacostraca; order Decapoda; family Parastacidae; genus Cherax; species Cherax quadricarinatus. The sequence goes on from NC_069439.1 coordinate 33,986,386, forward strand.
AATTTTTTCATTTCTTTTACCCCTTTGCCTTTATACAAGGAAAATAGCATGCTCTCTGCCAATTTCCCCAGGTTTTAATTTCCCCTTTAAAACATTTTTTTAAACAATTGCACCAACCACTCCCAAAAATATTCCCCACCTGCTTTTAACTTTCTATCTTTATCCCCTCATTCCCGGCTGCCTTAAACCCCCTTTTATTTTTAACCCAAATGGCCTCACGAACTTCCCCCACACCCAAATGGCCTTCCCCACTCCAAAAAGTTTTTATTCCCCCTTGCCCTTTAAACGAAAAACCAAAAGCTTCCCTATCTTTATCAAAATTTAAAATTTCCTCAAAATATTTTTTTCCCTTTCCAATCCTCTAACTCTCCAAATTTTTTAAAATCTCCTCTCCTATTTTTAAATGACAAATCCAAATTTTTTTCTCAGGGGGTTTTCTTTTAAATTTTTTTAATCCACCCAAAACTTTTTTCTATTTTTCACTTAAAAATTTGTTGAAACATCTCCCCCCCCTCTCAATTTGGGTCTTTTTTTTACATTTCTCAACCCCCTTTTTAAACCCCTCTTTTTTTCTTCCAAAACTCCCCCACCCCCCCTTTCCAAAACCACTTCTACTTTGGTTTTTAAAAACTTTCCCCCTTGCTTTCCTTTTTTCTCCCTTACCCCACTTCTCTAACCTCATCATTTTAAACCCTTTGCTTCCCCTTCCCCCCCTGCCCCCCACTTCCGGGAACCACCCAAAATTCTGCCCGAAACTCTAAAACTACATTTTTTTTAAAACCCACCCCTACCTCTTCGACCCCATTTCCAATTTCTTCATTAAACCCATCTTCCTCCAATTTTTTGTTTAAATTTTTACCCTAACTGCCCCCTCTTTTAGTTTAATTAAAACCTTTACCTCTTTTCTTCCCTGATGCTTCTATTCTCCTTTATCCCATCTACCTTTTTTTCTCTCAGTTAGCAAAAACTAGAAAGTGATCCCGATTTATCTGTGGCCCCCCCTATAACATGTACATCCTGAAGTCTACTCAACATACTCGATCATATCCCCCCTAATTCATTCTGTAATACGGTGACCAGAACTGAGCAGCATAGTCTAAATGAGCCTAACCAAGGATACAATAGAGTTGAAGAACAACCTGAGGACTTCTATTATTTATACTTCTAGATATGAACCCAAGAATTCTGTTAGCTTTATGCGAACACTAATGCACTGTTGTCTTGGTTTTAAATTACTGCTAACCAGAACTCCTAAATTCTTTTCGCAATCAGTAGTATTAAGATCTACATTATTTAGTTTATATGTGGCATGGTTATTTAACTGTCCAACATTTAGAACTTTGCATTTGTCAATATTAAACTGCATCTGCCACTTCTCCGACCATTGCATCAGTCTATTCAAATCATCCTGGAGGGGCTCTAGTGTCCTCATTAGAATGAATTGGACGGCCTATTTTGGTGTCATCAGCAAATTTGCTTATGTTGCTTTTATTCCCTCATCTATGTCGTTTTTAAATTGTGAACAACAACGGGCCCAACTCTGACCCCTGAGGAACACCGCTTGTGACGTGCCCCCATTCTGATTTCTCCCCATTTATGCAGACTCTCTGCTGTCTATTTGTCAGCCATGCCTCTACCCAGGAAAAAATTTCTCCTCCTATTCCGTGTGCCTTAAGTTTCCCCAATAGCCTCTGGTGTGGAACTCTATCGAAAGCCTTAGTGAAGTCCATATACACAATATCATATTCATTACCATGATCTACCTCCTCAAACACCTTAGTGAAAAAAGTTAATAAATTCGTAAGACAGGAATGCCACTTTGTAAAACCGTGTTGAGATTCATTAATCAATCTGTGCCTGTCAAGATGACTACGAATTGCTTCGGCAATTATTGATTCCATAAATTTTCCCACTATGAAGGTTAGGCTTATTGGTCTATAGTTCGAAGCCAAGGACCTGTCACCTGCCTTGTAAATAGGTATTACATTTACCATTTTCCACTTATCAGGCACTATGCCAGTTTGTAGTGATATGTTAAAAAGACTAGCCAAAGGTATGCTAAGTTCCTCTTTAAATTCCTTTAACACCCTTGCAAACAGTTCATCAGGTCCTGGGGATTTGTTAAGCAAAGTATTTCCGTCAAATTAGGTCAATTTTGTCCCAGGATGCGACCCCACACCATTCGACAAACACCCAGGTACATGTTTTACAGAGACAGCAGGAGTCTTAAGGAAAAAAGTCATAATAATTCAACCTGTACCGGGGATCGAACGACAGACCTCACTGTGTGAGTTGCCAACCGAGCTACGAGTCACATGCAGAAATCAAAGGTAAGAGTGTCAATATGTAACTAGGAAATAATAGTCAGCAATTTTTAGTCACTGGACCAACGTGGTAATGTGAAGCTAAATTATTTTAATTTTTGTACTAAATTACCAAAAAATTTACCTTAAGTTTGACCAAAACATTTAACCACGTGCAACATTTAACCACGTGCAACATTTAACCACGTGTAGCATTTAACAAAGTTTAACATTTAACCACGTTTAACATTTAACCACGAGTGACATTTAACCACGTGCAACATTTAACCACGTGTAACATTTAGCCAGATGCAAAATTTAACCACGTGCAACATTTAACCACGTGTAACATTTAACCACGTGTAACATTTAACCACATGTAACATTTAACCACGTGTAACATTTAACCACGTGTAACATTTAACCACGTGTAACATTTAACCACGTGTAACATTTAACCACGTGTAACATTTAACCACGTGTAACATTTAACCACGTGTAACATTTAACCAAGTGTAACATTTAACCACGTGTAACATTTAGCCACGTGCAACATTTAACCACGTGCAACATTTAACCACGTGCAACATTTAACCAAGTGTAATATTTAACCACGTGCAACATTTAACCACGTGTAAATTTATTCCGGAAATTTTTTAAACCAACGTGAAAAAATTTTAAACCCTAGGTGTAACTTTTAAACACGTGTAAAAATTTAACCACTTTGTAACATTTTTTTCCCAAGGTGTAACTTTTTAACCCTTTGAAAATTTTAAAACCACGTGTAACTTTTAAAACCACGTGTAACATTTTAACACGTGAAAAATTTATTCTCGTTTTAACTTTTAAACCACGTGCAACATTTAAAAAAGGAAAAATTTTAAAACCACGTGTAAAATTTTAAACCCAAAGGGGTAACAAAAAAACCACTTTGAAAACTTTTAAAACCAAAGTGTAACATTTAACCACGTGAAAACATTTATCCACGTGCAATTTTTAAACCACGTGAAAACCTTTTAAACCCAAAGGAAAACATTTAACCACGGCAACTTTTAACCCACGTGCAACATTTATCCACGTGCTTTTTTAAAACCACGTGAAAACTTTTTAACCCAAGTGTAACATTTAACCACTTTGAAAAATTTTAACCAGGGTTGAAAAAACTTAACCCGTGAAATTTTTTAAAACCCACGTGAAAAAATTTAACCACGTGAAAATTTACCCCAGTGAAAATTTTTTAACCCACGTGAAACTTTTTAACCAGGGTGAAACTTTTAACCACGTGTAACTTTTTAACCCACGTGAAAACTTAACCCAGGGTGTAACTTTTAAACCCCAAAACCGGGGAAAACTTTTAAACCCCGTTTTAAAATTTAACCACGGCAACTTTTAACCTGAAACAACATTTAACCACTTCCCAAATTTTTAAAACCACGTTTTAAAAATTTTAAACCACGTTTAACATTTAACCACGTTTTTAAACATTTAACCACGTGAAAACTTTAAACCGTGTAAAAATTTAAACCCAAGTGTAAATTTTGCCACGTTTTAACTTTTTACCAGGGACAAATTTAACCACGTGAAAATTTTAAAACCACGTGTAACTTTTAAACCACGTTTGAAACTTTTTAACCCAAGTTTAAAAAATTTAAACCACTTTGTAACTTTTAACCACGTGTAAAATTTAACCCGTTTTTAACTTTTAAACCACGTGAAACATTTAACCAGTGAAAACTTTTAAACCCACGGAAACTTTTAAACCCAAAAGTGTAACTTTTTTCCCGTGTAACATTTACCCCAGTGCAACTTTTAAACCCCACGGCAACTTTTAAACCCCGTGAAAACTTTTAAACCCAAGGTAATTTTTAAAACCCGTGCAACTTTTAACCCACGGGTAACATTTATTCAGTGTAACATTTCCCCACGTCCCAAACATTTAACCCCCGTGTAACATTTAACCACGTGAAACTTTTTAACCACTTTGAAAATTTAAAAACCCAAACGTGAAAACATTTAACCGTGTAAAATTTTACCCAGATAAAATTTTAAACCCGTGAAACTTTTTAACCCAAAGGGTTTAACTTTTAACCACGGAAAACTTTTAAAACCAAGTGTAACTTTTAACAAGTGTAATAAAAACCACGTGTAACTTTTAAATCCACGTTTTTTCTTTTTTTAACCACGTGCAACATTTAAAAAGTGAAAAACATTTAACCTCGTGCAACATTTAACCATGTAACATTTAACCACGTGAACTAAAACCCAGGTGAAAACTTTTAAACCACGTGAAAACTTTTAAACCCGTGAAAACATTTACCCACGTGCAACTTTTAAACCACAAGCAATATTTTAACCCGGGGCAACTTTTAATCTGTGTAACTTTTAAACCCAACGGGGTAACTTTTAAAAACCACGTGCAACATTTAAAACCAGTGAAAACTTTTAAACCCGGGGAACTTTTAACCACTTTGTAAAATTTAACCCCCCGTGCAAACTTTAAAAACCCAGTACACTTTAACCACGTGCAAAAATTTAACCACGTGAAACATTTCCCCAAACGTGAACTTTTTAAAACCCACGTGCAACTTTTAAACCCACGTGAAACATTTAACCTTTGTAACATTTAGCCACGTTTTAAAAAATTTAAACCACGTAAACTTTTAAACCCACGTGTAACTTTTTAACCACTGTAACTTTTAAACCCCGGTGTAACTTTTAAACCAACGTGCAAATTTAACACGTGAAAACTTTTAAACCCAAGTGCAATTTTAACCCACTTGTAATATTTAACCCGAGCAACTTTTAAACCCCACGTGAAAATTTTAACCCACGTGTAACATTAAACCAGTTTTAACTTTTAAACCCAAAAGTGTAACTTTTAACCACGTGTAACTTTTAAACCCCAATTTGGTAAATTTTTTCCCGTGTAACTTTTAAACCACGTACAACTTTTAACCCACGTGTAAAATTTAACCCGTGCAACTTTTAAAACACGTGAAACTTTTAAACCCAAGTGAAAAACATTTAACCACTTTTTAATTTTTAAAACAACGAGCAACTTTTAAACCCAAGTTTTTAAAAATTTAACACGTGTAACTTTTAAACCCAACGTGCAACATTTAACCCCCGTGTAATATTTAACCACTTTGAAAACATTTAACCGTGAAAAATTTAAAACCACTTTGTAACTTTTAAAACCACTTTGCAACTTTTAAAACCACGTGAAAATTTTTAAACCCCACTTTGCAATTTTTAAACCCACGGGGCAACATTTAATAAAGTGAAACATTTAAACCACTTTGAAAATTTTTAAAACCCGTTTTTAACATTTAACCCGTGCAACTTTTAAACCCCGTGAACTTTTAAACCCACTTTGTAATTTTTAAACCCAAAGTGAACATTTAACCACGGGAACTTTTAAACCAATTTTTAAAATTTTAACCAGGGGTGTAAATTTAACCACGTTTTAACTTTTAAAAACGTGAAACTTTTAAAACAGTGAAAACATTTAAACCACGGAAACTTTTAAACCCAACGTTTTTAACATTTAACCACGTGAACTTTTAAAACCCGGTAACGTTTAAACCACGTTTTAAATTTTTAAACCACGGGGGAACTTTTAAACCACGTGAAACTTTTAAACCCACGTGTAACTTTTAAACCACGTGTAACCTTTAACCACGTGTAACTTTTAAACCCACTGTAACATTTAACCACTTTTGAAACCCTTTTTAAACCCGTGAAACTTTTAACCCGTGCACATTTAAAAAGTGCAAGATTTAAAAAACGTGAAATTTTAAACCACGTCCCAACATGTAACCGGGGGTTAACTTTTAAAACCACGTGTAACTTTTTAACCATTTTTAACATTTAAAAAACTTTAAAAAATTTAAGGGACGTTTTAACATTTAAAAAACGTGTAACTTTTTTAAAAACCCAGGGTTTTAACATTTAACCAGGCAACATTTAACCGTGCAACATTTAACACGTCCCAAACTTTAAAAAACCACGTTTTAACTTTTAAACCCATTTGAAATTTTTAAACCCAACGTGTAACTTTTAAACCACGTTTTTAACTTTTAAACCCAAGAAAAAACTTTTTAACCCCACGGTAACTTTTTAAACCACGTGTAACTTTTAACCACGTGAAACCCTTTTAAACCCAAAGTGTAACTTTTTCCCCGGGGTTTTAAATTTAACCACGAGTAAATTTAACCCGTGCAACTTTTTAACCCACGTGTCCCAAAAAAACCATTTGAAAACTTTAACCCCGTGTAACTTTTAAACCCACGTGTAATTTTAAACCCCGTGAAATTTTTAAACCACGTGCAAACTTTTTAACAGGGGTTTTAACTTTTAAACCCAAGGGGTTAAAATTTTTTAACCAGTTTTAACATTTAACCATTTGTAAATTTCCCCCACTTTGTAACTTTTAAACCCACGTGAAAACATTTAACCACGTTTTTAACATTTAACCAGGTGTAACTTTTTAAACCACGTGAAAATTTTAAACCCACGTTTTAACATTTAACCACGAGTAACATTTAAGCACGAGTAACTTTTAAAACCACGTGAAAAATTTTAAAACCAGTGTAAATTTTAACCACGTGCAACTTTTAACCCACGTGAAACTTTTTAAACCGTGAAAACATTTAAAAAACGTGAAAACTTTTTAACCACGTCCCCAACTTTTTAACCACGGGGCCAAACATTTTACCCACGTGAAACTTTTTAAAAACGTGAAAAACTTTTTAACCAAAACCTTTTGTAACATTTAAAACCAGTGAAATTTTTTCCCCCAAAGGTGTAACTTTTAAAACCACGTTTTTTAACTTTAAAACCCAGTGTAACTTTTTAACCAGTGTAACATTTAACCACTTTGTAACATTTAACCACGTCCCAACTTTTTAAAAACGTGTAACATTTATCCATTTTGAAACCCAATTTAACCACGTGTAACATTTAACCACTTTTTAACATTTAACCACGGGGAACATTTACCACGGAAAAATTTTAACCCAAGTGAAAATTTAAACCCACATGTAACATTTAACCACGTGTTTAAAAATTTAACCCAGCAAAAATTAACCACTTTGTAACTTTTTAACAACGTGAAACTTTTAACCCGTGTAACTTTTAAAACTACGTAAAACTTTTAACCAGTGTTAACTTTTAAACCCAGGGTGAACTTTTAAACCACGTGAAACTTTTAACCACGTCCCCCAACTTTTAACCCGTTTTAACATTTAACCCGTGTAACATTTAACCACGTTGCAAAATTTAAAACCCAGGGTGAACTTTAACCCGTCCCAACATTTAACCGTGAAACATTTAATACGTGTATCTTTTTAAACCTCTTTTTAACTTTTAACTACGTGAAACATTTAAAACCACGTGAAAACATTTAACCACTTTGTAACTTTTAAACCCAAAGTGAAACCCTTTAAAACCCAACGTGTAACTTTTAAACCAGTGTAAAAATTTAACCAGGGTGCAACATTTAACCACTTTCCCAACTTTTAAACCCAAAGTGAAACATTTAACCCGTTTGTAACTTTTTAAAAACCCAGGGTTTGTAACATTTAATACGGGGTAACATTTAAACCCACGTTGAAAACATTTAAGAACTTTAAAAATTTTTTATCCACGGGGAAACCTTTTTAAAAACGTGAAAACTTTTTTAAACCCACGTGAAAACATTTAAACCCGTGCCAACTTTTTAAATACGTGCCCCTTTTTTAACCCACGTGTAACATTTAAACCAGTGCAACTTTTTAACCACGTTTAACATTTAACTCCCGTGTTAACATTTAACCAGTTTTAACTTTTAACTAGTTTTAAAAATTTAAACCCAAGTGAAATTTTTTAAACCAAACGGGGAAAATTTTTTAACCACGTGAAATTTTTTTAAAACCACGTGAAAATTTTAACCAGGGAAAATTTTTAACCCCCGTGTAAAAAATTTTTTAACCCACTTTGTAACATTTAACCACGTGTAACATCCTTAAATTTTACAATTTAGGGCCCAAAAATTTTAAATTATGTATGAAAAAAAAAAATTTACTTTTTTTGATAAGGGTTCATTTTTTAATTTCTTTGTTACATGTTTCCCATGAAAATTACTACCGGGTACCCACCTTTTGCAATCCCCTATATGTATAAACCTCCCCAATGCAAATCATGTATCCCCATCCCCTTTGCTATCATGTTTCCCCTTGAAAATATACCATGTACCCACCATCCCAACCCTATAAGGTATCACCATCCCAATACTCCATGTATCCCCTTGAAAATTTGTATCATGCTATCCCATGAATCCCTCCCATTTTTCACCATCCCAAGGGCCTATCATTTTTATCACTATCCCAATGCTATCATGTATCACCATGCTAATTACTACCATGTATCACGATCCCAATGTATCATGTTTCCCCCTCCCCCAATACTACCATGTTTACCATCCCAATTTTTCATGTATCCCAGGAAATTTATCCCAAGGTTTCATCCTTGCAATGTATCATGTATCACCATCCCCAATACTACCATTTTAACCATGCTTTTGCTATCATTTTTTCCCCAATGAAAATCCCTATCATGTATCACCATCCCAATCCCCTTTCTTTTTTCCCACCATGCAAAAATCCCCAATTATCACCACCCCAATGCAAAACATTTTCCCCCTTCCCCAAATCCCTCCATGTTTCACCATGCAGTGCTTTTCTTTGTATCACCATGCAATGCTATCATGTATAATGCAATGCTTCATGTATCACCTTCCCAATCCCTTTTTTGGTATCCCAGCAAGGGCCTATCACGTTTCCCCTTTCCCCAATATTTACCCATGTATCCCCTGCGTGTTATAAGTACCCACCATCCCAATGCTACCCATGTTTCCCCACCTTCCCCTTTTAATGGTTAATACCATGAAATTTGCTATCTTGTATCCCATCCCAATTCCCTATAAAATTTTATCACCATGAAATACTCCCTTGTATCACCATGCCAAGTGCAAATCATGTACCCCACCATGAATTTAACTCCCATGTATCACCATGAAAGGGTACCATTAAATTCACCTGCAATACTACCTGTATCCCCAATCCCTTTGGAATCATGTTCCCATGCAATACTACCAGGTATCACCATCAGTCCCTATTGTTTCCCCATGAAATTCCCTTCAGTATCACCATGCCCAATTTCCTTTTCATGTATCACCATCCCAAAAATCCCTTGTATCACCATGAAATGTTTTCTTGTTCAAAAGCAATATACCATGTACCCACCATCCCCAGTGCTATCATGTATCACCATCCCATGCTTTCATGTATCACCATGCCAATGCTATCTTGTATCCCCCATGAAATTTGCTATCATGTATCCCCATGCAATGCTTTCACGAAATAAACCATGCAATACTACATGTATCACCACCCAGTCCCTATCATGTATCACCATGCAATCCCCTACTTTTGTATCACCTCCCAATGCTATCATGTATCCCCATCCCCAATGCTATCATGTATCACCATGCAGGGGCTATAAAGTATAAACCTTTGTTTTTTTTTTATATGTATCACCTTTTGCAATCCCTTTCATGTATTCCCATGCAATGCTATCATGTATAAACCTTGCAATCCCAAATATGTATCAAAGGAAATTCTCCCAGGGTTCACCTTCCCCCTTTGCTTTGATTCCCCAAAATGCAATACTCCCATGTATCCCCTTTGCAATGTATCATGTACCCACCGGGGCAATATTTCCTTGTTTCTCCATCCCAATGCTATTTGTTACCTTGCAATACTACCATGTATCCCCATGCCAATGTTTCATGTATCACCATGAATATACCATGTTCATTTATGAAATGCATCATGTATCTCCATGCTTTTGTTTATCATGTATCCCCATCCCCTTTTTGCTAAAAATTGTTTCCCCAATGCAACGCTATAATGTATCACCATGCAATATACCATGTTTATCCTCCCAATCCCAATTCATGTATAAACCATGAAATTCCCTATCAGGCATCCCTTCCCAATCCCGATCATTTTATAAACCATGCTTAATACTAAAATGTATCCCTGAAATTGTTTCTTGTTTTCCCCATGTAATATTTAAAATGTATCCCCCACCCCAATGTTTAATGAAATTCCCATCCCAATACTAAAATGTTTTCCCCCATGTTTTTTCCCATGTTTTTACCATGCAATCCCATCATGTTACCACCATTTTAATGTATCGTAAAAAACCTTGAAATTGCATCATGTATAAACCATCCCAAGGGTTTTTCATGTTCACCTTGAAATTTCGATCTTGTTTCACCATCCCATTTTTTACTAGGGTTTCACTATGCAATGCCAATCATGTTCCCCATGCAATACTCCCTGTATCCCCAATGCTCCGCTATATGTATACCTTGGAATGCTTTCATGTATCACCATGCCAATGCTATCTTTATCCCCCATCCCAAATGCCTATCATGATCCCCTTCCCCAATAACACCATGTATCACCATGCAATGTATCTTTTTAATCACCATGCAAAAACTACCAGAAAAAATGCGTGCTATCAGGGTTAAACCATGAAAATGTTTTTCTTGAAATCACCATCCCTTTCCCTATCATGTTTCACCATCCCAATGCTTTTGTATCCCCCATGCCAATACTCCCATGAAATCCCCATGAAATTGCTATCATGTATCCCCAATCCCAATACTCCCAAGGGTATCACCATGCGTCCCTATGATGTTTCACCGGGAAATGCAAAAAAGGGATCACCATGCAATCCCTATCATGTATCACCATCCCAATGCTTTCAGGGTATCATCAGGGCAATATTTCCATGTATAACCATCCCAGGGTTTTATCATGTATCCCCATGCAACCCTATCATGTATCACCACCCAATGCTATCATTTTATCACCATGCAATCCCTTTCATGTAAACCAATGCAGTGCAAAATCATGTACCCCAATGCAATGTTATCATGAAATCCCCATGCAATGCAATCTTGTATCCCCATCCCAATTTCCTATAATGTATCACCATGCAATGTTTATCATGTATTACCTTTGCAAGGGCTTTTGTATCACCATGAAATCCCTTCTTTGTTTCCCCCTTTCCCAATATACCATGTATCCCCATCCCAAATTGCTATCATGAATAACCATGCCAATATACCATGAAACCCCATCCCTTTTGCTATCATGTATACCATGAAAAATAATATGTATCCCCATGCAAGGGCTTTCATGTATACCTTGCAATACAAACCATGTATCACTATGCAATGCTATCATGTTTCCCATGCAATGCTTTCATGTTTAAACCATCCCAATCCCCAAAAACATGTACCCACCATGAAACCCGCTTTTCATGAAAAAAACCAGGGCAATATACCATGTATCCCCAAAGAATGAAAATCTTTTGTTTTCCCCATGCAATCCCCTTTCTTGTATCACCATGCAATACAAAATGAAATCCCCATCCCAATGCTTCTTTTGTTTCCCTTTAAATACAAAAATTTTGTATCACCATCCCAATGCTATAATGTATCCCAGCAATATAAAAGGGTATCCCCAATGCAATATTAACATGAAATCACCATGCAATCCCGTTAAAGTTTTCACCATGAAAATGTATCATGTATCACCATCCCAATGCTATCAGTATCACCATGAAATGGTATATTTTATCCCCTTTTCCCCAATGCGAATTAAATGATCCCCAAAGAAAATTTAATACTATGTATCACCACCCCAATACTACATGTATCACCTTGCAAATTACTCTAATGTATCACCATCCCAATACTACCATGTTTCCCCATGCCAATACTATTTTTTCACCATCCCATTACTCCCGATGTATCACCATGCAAACTATAATGTATCCCCAATGCCAATTTACCATGTTTTCCCCTTTCCCCTCCCTATCATTTTATCTCATGAAATACTACCTTGAATCAATTTGCATTACTGCATGTTTACCTTGCAATACTCCCAAAAGTACCCAAATGCAATGTTCAGGGAAATCACCTTCCCAATGCTATCAGTACCCACCATCCCAATTTTACCATGTATCCCCATCCCAATGTATCTGTATCCCATGCCAATGCTATCATGTTTCACCATGAAATGTTTCCCATGTTCACCATGCAATGCTAACATTTTTTCCCCATCCCAAGGGCCTTCCAAATGTATCACCTTGCCAATATTTGCCATGTATCCCCATCAATCCCTTATAATGTACCCACCAAAATCCCCAATACTACCATGTATCACCATGCAATACTCCCCATGTATCACCATCCCAAAATGCCCTTTTGTATCCCTGAAATGCTATCTTGTATCCCCATCCCAATTGCTATCGGGATACCATGAATCCCTATTTGTATCCCCTATCCCAATGCTTTTATGTATCCCCAAACCCCAATGCCTATCATGTTCCCCCCCATGCAATCCCCTATTTTTTTCCCACCATCCCAATTCAAAAATGTTTCCCATGCAATGCTTTCATGTTTCCCCTTGCAAAAACTACCATGTTTCAACTTTGAAAAGTGAAATTTTTTGTATTCCAGGAAATTCCCTTTTTCATGTTTCACCATGAATCCCCCTATCATTATCCCCATGAAAATCCCTATAAAGTTCACCATGCTTTATTTACCTGAAATCACCATGCAAATGCTATCATGTTTCACCATCCCAATACAAACCATGTTTCACAATGCAGTGCTATCATAAAATCCCCTGCAATGATCATGTATCACCATGCAATCCCTATCATGTATCACCATGCAATGCTTCATGTATCCCCATGCAATACTTTCAGTATCCCCATGCAAAAATTCCATGTATCCCCAATCCCAGTGTATTCAAGTATCACCATGAAAATGCATATGTACCACCTTTGCAATGCTATCAGGTATCACCATAAAAATGCCTATCATGTATCACCATGCAGTGTATAAATGTATCACCATTGAAACCCTATCATGTATCACCATGAAAGGGCATTTGTATTACCATGAAATTGCTACTTGTTTTACCTTGCTTTCCCCTATCATGTTCCCCATCCCCTTTTATTTCCCATGAAACCCACCTTCCCAATGTTATCATGAATCACCATCCCCAAAATACTTACCTTGTATAACTTTCCCATTACAAATATGTTTCACATGAAATTCTATCATGTATCCCCATGCAATACCTACCAGGGCTTCACCTTTGAAAATCCCCTATCCTGTATCACCCATGAAATCCCTTTTGGGTATCCCCATGCATCCCCTTTTCGGGTTCCCCTTTGGCAATGCTATCATGTACCCACTATGCAATGCTTCATGTTTAAACCATCCCAATGTATCATGTGTCCCCATGCCCAATGCTATCATTATCACCATCCCTTTTTCTTCCTTTTATCCCCATGAAAAATTGTATGGGGGAATCACCTTTGCAATATCCCATGTATCACCATGCAGTGTATCTGTATCCCCCATGAAAATCCCTATCATGTATCACCACCCCCAATGCTATCATGTATCACCATGCAATCCCTATCATGTTTCACCACCCAATACTCCCATGTATCACCATGAAATGCTTTCTTTGTATCCCCCCTGAAATACACCTTGTATCCCCAGGGCAGGGGCCCTTTTTCCATGAATCCCCATGCAATGCTAAAAGAAACCCCCAAATCCCAATGCAATCAGGTTTCCCCAAGGGGGCCCCAAAATGTTCATGTTTCACCATGCATCCCCTATCATTTTTCCCCATGCAATACTCCCATGTTTCCCCATCCCAGTGTTTCAATTTATCCCCCATCCCAATGCTATCATGTATCCCAAAAAATTGCTATCTGAAATCCCCATCCCAATCCCCTATCATGTATAAACCATGCGGGTATCTTTATCACCTTTCCCCAATCCCTATTTGTATCCCATGCAATGCTATCATGTTTTCCCTCCCAATCCCCTATAATTTTTCCCACCATGAAAATGCTATCATGTATCACCAGGGAAATCTACCAGGTATCACCTTGCCAATGTTATCATGAAATCACCACCCCCAAAAATACCATGTTTCACCATGTTTTACTACTAGGGTTTCACCATGCTAAAACTTTGTTTCCCCAAATCCCCAATTACTACCTGATCCCCCATGAAATGCTACCCCCTTATCACCTTTCCCAATCCCTTTTCATGTATCCCCATGCAATCCCTATCATGTATCACCATGCAAGGCTATCATGTACCACTATGCAATGCTATCTTGTTTTCCCCATCCCAATGATATCATGTGTCACCTTTGCAAGCTATCATGTATCACCATGCAATACTCCATGTTTCCCATCCCAATGCTATCATGTATCCCCAATGCAATACTCCCTTTGTATCCCCATCCCCAGTGTTTTAATGTATCACCATGCAATGCTATCATGTTTCATTGCAATACTACTATGAAACACCTGCAAGTTATCATAAACCCCATGCAATATACCTGTATCACCATGAATGCATCATGTATACCCATGCAATCTCCCAATGTTCCCATGCATGCTTCATGTATCACCTGCATACTACCATGTATCCCATGAATGCTACATGTATCACCATGCAATCTCCCATGTATCACTATGCAATGAACATGATCCCCATGAAATGCTATATGTATCACCTGCAATGCTAACGTATCACAAGAAAACGCTATCTGTTCACCTGCAATATTACTATGTTTCACCAGAATGCTTATGTATCACCAGCTGCAATTTATGTTTTCACCATGCAATACTAAAATGTATCACCATGCAATGCTTATGTACCCTGTAATACTAAATGTATCCCATGCAAGTTTAAAATGTTTTCACCATGCAATATAAAAGTAATCCCCATGCAATACTCCCATGTTCACCTGAAAATGTATTGTATACCATGTTTTGCTTCATGTATCCCATGCAATGCTTCATGTTCACCATGCAATGGTACAGTAT
The DNA here is from genome assembly GCF_026875155.1 of Cherax quadricarinatus. Taxonomy (NCBI): domain Eukaryota; kingdom Metazoa; phylum Arthropoda; class Malacostraca; order Decapoda; family Parastacidae; genus Cherax; species Cherax quadricarinatus. The sequence continues at coordinate 34,001,673 of NC_069439.1, forward strand.
CCCCTTGCAATGCGATCATTTTTACCATGCAAAATATTGTTCCCCTGCAATTCTATCATGTATACCTGCAAATATCTCATTTTTCACCATGCAATACTACCGTTCCCCTTTGAAATACTCATTTTCACCTGTTTTACTCATGTGTCACCAGTACTAAATGTTTCACCATGAAATACTCCCATGAAAACACCATGAAAATCTATCATTTTTTCATCATGCAATATCCCATAAATCAATATGCTTTCTGCCTGTATCACCTGCAATATTTCCTGTATCAATGCATGCTATCATGTACACCATGAATATTACCATGTATCCCATGCAATGCTATCATGTATCCCTGCAATGATTCATGTATCACCATGAAATGCTTCTGTATCACCATGAAAGCTTCATGTACACCATGCATGCTATCAAGTATCAAAATGCAATACTACCAGTACCCTGCGTGCTTTATGTATCCCAGCAATCTATTTGTATCCCTGCAATGCTGCCCATGTATCCCCATGAAATGCTAACATGTTTCACCTTGCTTTGCTTCCATGTATCACCATGCAATACTGCCATGTTCCCCATGCAATTGCATATGTATCCCCGCAATATACCATGTTCACCTGCATTATACTATGTTCACCATGCTACTATCATGTATCACCATGAATATCCCTGATCACCATGCATGCTACTGTATCCCCTTTGCAATGCTATCAGTATCACATGCAAGCTATTTTGTTCCCCATGCAATGCTTCATGTTCCCATGCAATGATCATGTTCAAAATGCATGCTTCATGTTTCAACATGCAATGTATCATGTACCCCATGAAAATATTTCCATGTATAAATATGCATTCGGCCGTCACCATGAAATACACCATTTTTTCCCCATGCTGTATCTGTTTTTTTGCAATGCTTCAGTTCCCATGCAAAACTACCTGTTACCATGCAATGCTTCATGTATCCAGCATACTCCAGTTCCCCTGCAATGCTATATGTATCACCTGAAATCTCCTGTTCCCCATGAAAATGCTATATGTATCCCCAGCATTGCTTAGTATCCCCATGAAATACTCCCCATGTATCCCCTGCAATGCTTCATGTTACCTGCATACTACCGTTCACCATGCAATGCTATCATGTATCCCCATGAAATACTACCATGATCACTATGCATGATATCACGTATCCCCTGAAGCAATATGAATCCCCCTGCATGCTATATGTTCCTATGCAATGATCATGTTCACCAGGGATTGCTACATGTTCCCCATGCTTCTGCCATGTATACATGCAATGCTTTGTTTCACCATCAATGATCATGTATCCCTGCAATACACCACGTATCACCATGCAATGCATCTTTTCACCTGAAATGTATCTGTTCACCATGCAATGCTATCAGTATCCCCATGCTTGCTATCATGTTCACCATGCTTTTCTACATGTTTCACCGCATTGCTTCATTATCACCATGCTTTAAATTATCTTTCACCATGAAGGGTGTCAGCATCATAATTCAAATATTTCCTGTATCCCCAGAAATGCTTCATGTATCCCCCATGCAATGTTCAGTATCTCCATGCTTTTATACCTTTGTATCACCATGTTTACTACTTTATCACCTGAAATCTTAGTTTTCCCCCTGCAATCTACCATGCATGACCTGCAATGTACCATGTATCACCATGAATGCTATCTGTATCCCTGAAATGCTTCATGTTCACCTGCAATGCTATATGTATCCCATGCAATGTATCATGTATCCCATGCAATTATAAGTATCCCCATGCAATGCTATCTGTATCACCATGAAATGCTATCAGTATCACCTGCAGTGCTATCATGTTCCCCATGCATTATCTATGTTTCACTATGCTACTATCTGTTCACCAGAATGCTTCATGTATCCCCTTTGCAATGCAATTGTTCACCAGCAATATACCATGTATCCATGCAATGCTTCATTTCACCATGCAATGCATATGTATCCCATGAAATCTACCATAAATCAATATGCAAAACAGTTACGGTTTCTGTTTAACAGTATCTGGCGGGGACGGTTAGTATTTTTCCTGGGGGATGCGGGTTAAAAAACCAAAACTAGAATTGCCCTCTTCGTTTTCCCGGGCTGAGGGGCCCCACTCCCGCAAACAGTTTCCTGCTTTCTCTGGTGCGCAATTTCCTGTTTTCACCAAGATGGCTGCCAGCTACCCCCAGGGGAGCAAACACCGTGTGTGTTTGCCTTGTTTAAAGGGGCTTAATTTACCCAAGAATCCCCCTTTGTTTTATTACCAACGATTATTGGGGGCACTTTTGGGGGCATTGAATTTTTGGGGGAATTGCAGGGGTGTAGCACTTAATGGATCTCACAAATTTCTTCAAAAAGTTCTGCACGTGGAGGTTATGAAAGGACGGTGACTCAGTCCCAGGAAAAGAACATCCCCGTATTTTTTCTGGTCTGGATGTCGCCGCGAGGATGCCTCAAAATTACACCGGGGGGAGGATCCGAAAACGTTCCTTTCGAGGCGGGGACGTGGGGTTTTCCCGAGGAATTTCAAAGATATGGTGAGGTGCAGGGTTTTAATTTTGGGTTCGATGGACGAGGGAATCTATGAAGGGTTCCCGGCCCTGGATCTTACACCGTCAAGATGTTTTTAAGGGAAGACCTTTTTCCATCGTAGTTTTTCCTGGGGGATTTTTGGGCCCACAGCTGTACGTGACCTACGGGGGGACAAGGGAAAGACGTGTCGCCTGTGGGGCCCCCCGCTTTTGCCCAAATGGGGGGCCGGGGGGGTTTTAAAGCAGCGGGGCCGGGGCCTTGGGAACGGCAATTTGACAAAGAGTCTCGGGCCCCGGGAAACCCTCTGCCGAAGTTTTGGTGCGGCAGGAAAAAAGGTTTAATTGGGCGGTGAAGTGGAGGGCGAGTTGGGGGAATTTGGGTTGTGACACTCCAGTGGCTTCGGGTGCTCCCCCGCAAGCGGGCCCGGGGGTTGGCGGGACCCTGTGGGGGTGGGGAGACCGGTGACCCAACGGAGTTATCACCCCCCTACAGGAGATGTTTTTTAAGTCTTTCCTGGACGTCCCTGCGGAGGAAAAACCCAAAAAAAAAACAGGGAATTCTGATGGTTGAAAAGGCTTGATTGAGCGGGTTTTCCAGAGCCTCTGGGGTCAGAGCCGGGGCCAGTTGCATTTTGCTAAAGGTGGAAGCTGGGTTTGCACAAGGGCAATGGAAATACTGATAGGGAAAATTGAGGGGCAATTTTTGAAAGGGGGGGCTGGGGGCCCTCGTCAGTTTGAGGATGTTATAACCCCGCTCGCTTTAACGGGGAAGGGAAGGGGGGCGGAGTGATTAAAAAGGGGGGCAGGGTGGGTGCACAGGGGGGGGGGGGGGGGTACAGGGGGGGAAAGAGTGCAGGGAAAAGAAGAAGCAGCAAAGAGGGGAAAAACGACAGGACACAGGACATAGGGGAAAAAGGCCCCCCTTTCTGAATTTTAAAAGTGTCTAACGTGTAAGGGGGCCTTAGAGGGAGGGAAAAAAAGAGTAGGGTTTTGGAGGTTTTTGGGGTTTTTTTTTACGGGGTTTTACATTTTATGGGGGGGGGTTTTATTCAAGACCACAATTTCAATTTTTTATCCCCCTATTTTACCCCTGAACGGTTTTAGGATGTTGGGTTTTTCGGGGAAAATTTTAAAGGGTGGGGTGGCAGTGGCAGTGAGGGAACCCAGCCCTTTTCCCGTGCTAAAGGGGGAAAGGGGGAGGGGAGGGGAGGGTGGTGAGGGGGGAAAGGGAAATGGGGTGAGTTTAGAGTATGTTTTCTGGGGTTTAATATGCCGGCAGATGGGTAAATTCCGGGGTAAAGGTGCATTTTGTAAGGGAGGTTTTGCTTTTCTACATGCGGGGTTTCCCAATGGTTTTATTTTTGGTGGGGTTTGGGAAATTTGTGTAATCAGGAAAAAGGGGATGTGGGCCGAGGGGGGCGGGGGTGTATTTGGGAAAGTTTTGGGTTTTGTTGAGGGATGCAGGGGGTTTATGACATAGTAAGGGGGGGTGGGGGGAAAAGTAGAGCCCCCCGTTTTGCGGGGGGGGTTATGCTGCCAGGTTGGTTTCGTATTATAAAACTCGAGATATAACAGTAGAAACGTGAAAACGACGTTGATTGGGTTTTTTTGGGGCCATCGTCCCGGTTTTGGCAGGATGGCATGGGGAAGGGGGGGGGTTTTCGAAAGGTATGTGGGTTTTTGGGAAAAATAAAGTGAGGTTTACTTCGGGGAAAGGAGGGGGAGGGGTTTTTTTTTTGGGGAAAAGGGTTTGGAAAGGGCAATTTAGGGAGGCTCGAAAACAAAGGGGAAAGGATGTTTTGGGAAAATGGGGGAGAAGCACCCCTAAATTGGATTGGGGGAGTATTACCGCATAGAGGAAGGGAGAGGCGAGGTGGGGGTTTAGGGGGTTACAAAAAATATTTAGAGGGGCAGTTTAAAAATGTTTGGTTTAAAGGGGGGAGGGGGGGTTTTGACATGGAGAAATAGAGGTTTTAAGGGGGAAGTTTTGAGGGATATAAAAAATTCTCTTTTTTGTTTGCGATACGTGTGAGGGAAAGGATTTAGAGGGGGGTTCTATGGGGTGAAAAAACCTTTCAGGATGGGGTTTTGAGGAGAATTTTGAAATAGGAAAAACAGTTTTGACACGATTATGGGTTTAAAGAGGTGGGGTAAAGGGGTGGGGGGTTTTATGGGGTGGGGCCCAAGGTATTAGTTCCCCACGGAGGGAAATTGAGAAATTTATGTGATTTTTGGGTTTAGGGGAATTTTAAGCAGAGGGGGGGGAGGAGAGGGGGAGGGGGAGATTCTGGGAGAAGGAATTGATTTTTTTTAGGGGGGAGGAGGAGAGTGGGGTTTTAATAGAGGGGTAGGATCAGTGAGGGGAGGGGGGGAGGCGATAATGGGCTTGGGGTAGGGGAAAGGGAAAAGTCCCGGGGGGCATTGGGGAAATTTCCCTAATGATTTCTATATTCCCACTTTGGGGATTGTATAAAGGGAAAATGTCTGGTCCGGTTGTTTAACTGTTAAAGGAAAGGGGGGGGGTTGGGGAATCGCGGGGCAGGGGGGGGTAGTAGTTTTGGCCCTATAAGGGGGGGGGGGGGGGAAGCCCTTGGGGCTTATAGGGCGATTTTTTCCCTATGTGCGCAGATTATAAAGTTTTTGCAAAGGTTTTAGGTAACTATGAAAAAGGTGTTTGCCCGAGTCCTCCCTAGGGACGTGTGGGATTCCAGGTCGAAGTATCGTGAGGGGCATGGAAAAATTTAAAGGTTTTTTGTGGAGGGTAGAAAAAGGGGGGGGGGGATCTTGGGGTTTTGATTGGGAGCAGGTTTTTATGACAGTGTAGTTTAGAACCATATGTTGTGGTTTGATTTTAAAAAAAACAGGGTTTTGGGGGAATGAGATTGTGCGCTGGGGGGACTACTTTGTATAGCCTGCAACGGTTCGGGGTTTCGGGTTAATGGAAAGTTTGGGGATTGCCGGTGCGGGATGGGGATGGGTTTGCGGACGGGGTTTTGCCCCTTGTCTAAATCCTCTTTGCTTGTTTGCGGGAAATTTTTTTAAATGGGGTTTATGGGGGAAAGGGAGTGGGGGAAAACAGGGAGAGGTGGGTCCTGGGAGTTGGGGTTTTTTGTGGGGTTTTTGTGGTTAAACCCACAGTTTTGGTGGGAGGGGAAATAAAATTGGGGGAAAATGGGGGGACGTAAAATAGAGTTTTTTTGGTTTGGTCAAACAGGGATGAGGGTTAATGGAGCAAAAAGTCAAAAGTTATTAGAAGTTGGGGCACGTGGGTGGGGGGGGGGTTTGGGGGGAACAGGGGGGGGTGGAAGTAGTGGATGGAATTTAAAGATATTTTGGGGGTTGTTTTTATGGCGGACGCTGGGGAGGCACAGAAAAATAAATTCCAGGAAGTAGTGAGTAGGGGCGTTGGGTAGGATGCGCGGGTTGGGGGGCCCGGGGATGTAAATTGCAGCAGAGGGGTGGGGGTAGTAAAAACACTTGTGTACAGGTTTAAAAGGGGGGGCGTGGCAGAAATATATCCCCTGAGGTCGTGTGTATTTAGGAACTGGAGAGAGTGGTTTTGAGGTATGTGTGGGGGTTATGGGAAACCCTGGCTACGGAAGGGGGGGTGGTGATGATGGGGTTTCGGCAGGGTGGGGTGGGTCTTAACCTTTGGACACACGAGGGGGAAGGGGAGTGTATGTGAAAACAGCGATACTTGGGGTGGGGGGGGGAGAGGGGTTTGAAGGGTGGGGGGAGGTCATGAAGGAAAGTGCAAAAATTTGGTTTGGGGGGAAAGGCACTACTGGAGTGTGAAGATTTGGGGCGAAAAATTTTTTGGCAGTAGGGAAAGGCCCAAAAAAAAGTAAGGGGAAGGGAGGCTTGGGAGGCAGGTTGGGGAGGGGACCCGTGATTTCAGGGAGTAGCTACATACCCAAAGTATGATTGGAGGGGGATTTGGGAAGACTTTCGGAAAATCGATTAAAGCCAAGGGGGTTGTTGAAGTTTGGTTTTTTTAGATTCTTTTTTGGGAAATTTTTGCTACAAAAGGGCAGTGCTATATAGAATGGGGTTTTGTGGTTTCTGGGGACTTTTTTTGCATTGTGAGGAAGAGGGACGGCTTTTCATGCCATATATTTTTGTGAAAAATTGGGGTTTTGTTTAAAGGGGTTTTGGGTTTTTGAGAGTTCTGGGTATGTGGCAGGAGGGGGGAGAAAATTTTCGACTTTGAGGGCTTTTCATTTTATGTGGGAGGGGTTTCAAGGACATTCGGGGGGGCAGTGATTTTTTGTTGTGGCAGATTTTTTGTATGTGTCTTTTGGGGCATGCGGGGGGGTTGGGGGGGGAAAGTAGGGTGAGGGCGCTTGCGGCGAGTGTTGTATCGTACAGTATGCAGAAATAGGCTACTATATGGGAGGTTTTTTGGGTTTAAAAAAGTTTTCCCTTTTTGGGTTTTAGTTTAACTGCCCGGTTTGGTGTAAAAGTTGGGTTGGGTTTTAAAGTAGGGTTTTGAATGGATTGGGTGGTTCTCCCCCAAACTGGATTCCCTTTTTTTTTTTTTTTGAGGGCTAGTGGAGGATGGAAGGGGAAAAAAAAAGTGTGGGTTAGGGGCATATGGGTGTAAAAATTTGTTTGGAATAAGGGGGGGGGCGTAGGGGGGGGTGAAAATGGGGGGACTTTTGGGTTTTTAGCAGGGGTTTTATGACTTCGAGTCAGGTACGGCTTGAGCATGGAAAGGGAAAAGTGGAAATTTGGGGTTTTTTTTTTTAAAACGGGTAGCATGGGGGGCAGGGGGATGGCAGCAGGAGGGGGGGTTTCTGAAGTGTTTTTGCCAGGTTGGTTTTGTTATTGGGTTGAGGGAGTAATGCCCGGTCCCTGTTTTATTGGAGCCATAAGTTAAATTGGGTAAAAATTAGTGCGTGACAGAGTAAGTTTGAAATTGCTCTGGAAAATTGTTAATAAATATATTTATCTTGTTGAAATTTTCCCACTAAAAAAATGGAAAATGTATTAAATGACAAAATAAAAAAAATATCTGGAGTTTTAAGGAGGGGGTAGAAGTTATTTTTTAGTGTAGATGGGAAATTTTTTATTGGGCTCAGGACTTGAATATGTTTAAATTTTTTTTTGTCAATGTAAAAAGTGAAAAATTTATTATTAAAAATAATATTGATGGTCAGAATGGGGAAAATGTCTAATAAGCTCAGACGGTGAAGATGGGGTTTCCTTTTGATACTAAATGTGTATTTTTTCGTTGAAATGTAATTTATAAGAGGTTCAAATTTTCTTAGTACGTCCCTTTTTGTTATTCGTAATAGAAAAGTTTTGGGGTGTTTATGTAATTTTTTGGGTTTTTTCTTTTATGTATCCTTTGCTGGCCCGAAAAAGTGGCATCGGTCAGTCCAGCCCAAAAGGGGGTGGGGGGAGGGATTTTTTTTTAAAAAAAATTAAAATTATAATAGGATGGAAAAAGAAAAAACTGTTAAAAAAAAAGTGAAGGTAATGTTCTTGGGAAAAGTAAAACTTTTTTGTTTTTTGTCCATTGTCTTTTTTTTTGGTTTTAAATAACTTTAAGTACAAAATTTTTAAAGGGGTTATGTTTAAACCCTTTATTTAAAAATCTAAGTTAAGGGACTGTAGTTCTGGTATACTTACCGTTTTTATTAATGTAATGTACGTCGTAAGGGGCAATTTTTATGGTTTTTGGAAAGGAACTCGAGTGTTTAAAGGGATTTTTGGGGATGGTCAAGGTTTGGGGTTTAGTGGTTTCATGTATATAACAGGGAAAATGTAAAGTAGGTTGGTTTTTGGGGTTTGAAGGTTTTACTGGGAAACCCCGTGTATTTCATGATGTCAGAGTTACCATTTTTTGGGGAAAAGTTTTGTTTGGGGTTAAAAGGGTGCATTTTTTCATGGGAAATTTTATGGGGGTTTCTGATTTGAATTTTATTTTTTGGGTAATGTTTGTTTAAGGGATTGTGGTCTTTTATATATTTATTTTTTATGTTGTAATACAAAAGTTTTAAATTTAAAAAAAAAAAAAACTACCATATATCTATTTTTTTTATATATATTTTTATATTTATATATATATATTTTATAATTTTATATATATATATATTTTTTATATTTATAAAATATATATTATAATTTTTATATATTTTATATATATATATATATATATTGGTAGTTGGTTTGGTTTGACAAACTTCCCCCCCCAGGAAAAATACTACCCTTCCCGCCCGTGACTGTTAAACAGAAAACCTTTTTAACTGTTTTTTCATAAATTTATTTATGGTAGTTTTTGCATGGTGTTTCATGATTGCTTTTCATGGTGATACATGATTTAATTTTCATGGTGATACATGGTAGTTTTGCATGGTGATTAAAGAAAAATTTTTGGGATGGTGATACATTGTTTGTAATGCATTGGGTTTATAATGGTAGTATTGCATGGTGATACATGGTAGTATTGCATGGGGGATACTTTGGGGTATTGCATGGGGGTACATTGGGTAGTATTTCCCGGGGATACATGATTTGTATTGCATAGTGAATTTTTAGTAATTTCATGGTGGGTACATGATGCCTGCATGGTGGGTACATATTGCATTGCTGGTGAACATGATAGCATTGCATGGTGATAATTTATTGCATTGCTTTGGGGATACATGATAGCATTTCATTTGGGGATTTCATGATTTGCTTTTATGGTGATACATGATAGCATTGCATGGTTTATACCCTGTTTGATTGCATGGTGAAAATGGTTGCTTTTCGGTGATGCTGGTAGTATTGCATGGTGATACATGATAGTATTGCATGGTGATAATAGTAGTAATGCTTGGTGATACCCTTTGGGTTGTAAATTTCATGGAGATACATGGGTATCATTGGAAAGGTGATACATGGGTAGCCCTTGCATGGTGTACATGGTTTGGGATTGGGAAATTTTGATTTCATTTACACCATTGGGCCTTTGGGGATTTGATGATAGTAATGCTGGTGTTTCATGATAGCATTGATGGGGATACTGGTAGTATTGATGGTGATACATGATAGCATTGCATGGTGATACATGATAGCATTGCATGGTGATACATGGTAGTATTGCATGGTGATACATGATAGCATTGTATGGTGATACATGATAGCATTGCATGGTGATACATGGCAGTATTGCATGGTGATACATGGTAGCATTGCATGGTGATACATGATAGCATTGCATAGTGATACATGATAGCATTGCATGGTGATTCATGATTGCATTGCATGGTGATACGTGATATCATTGCATAGTGATACATGGTAGTATTGCATGGTGATACCTAGGTAGTAGGTTGGTAGACAGCAACCGCCCAGGGAGGTACTACCGTCCTGCCAAGTGAGTGTAATACGAAAGTCTGTAATTGTTTTACATGATGGTAAGATTGCTGGTGTGTTTTGTCTGTCTCCAACATGCAAGATTTCAGGTATGTCTTGTTACTTCTACTTACACTGAGGTCACACTACACATACATGTATGTACAAGGATATATACACACCTCTCTGGGTTTTCTTCTATTTTCTAAATAGTTCTTGTTTTTATTTCCTGTTACCTCCATGGGAAAGTGGAACAGATTTCTTCCTCCGTAATCATGCGTGTCGTAAGTCTACTTAAATGCCGGGAGCAAGGGGGTAGTAACCCCTTCTCCTGTATACATTACTAAAGTTAAAAAAAGAAACTTCCGTTTTTCTTTCTGGGCCACCCTGCCTCGGTGGGATACGGCCAGTTTGTTGAAGGTAGTATGTAAGTGTGACTGTTTTCTCGTATGTATGTATGTATGTATGTAGTTATGTTGCAACCCCTGAATGGGTTGCAATGATTATTATGTATATATATAATGTATATTACCTTTTCATATAATTTTATATTGCTTATATTTGCGATAATAGCTAAATCGTAAATGTATTGCTTTATATTATTATTTGACTTAGTTATGTTGTTAGGTAGGATGTAACATATTATGTGCTCAGTTCAAGTCTTGATTGTCTAACTACTGTAATTATCGCTTGTGGCTCGTTAGACTGCCGGCTTCTGTTTCTGAGCTGCAGCTGTCCACGGAGCTATCACGTGATCGAGGGGGGGGGGGCTGAGAAAAGTTTGGACAGAACCTGCGATAATATTCTGCCATACCCAGAAATCTCTGTACTCCCTTCCTATCCTGTGGCACTGGAAATTCAGAAATTGCACGAACCTTAGCCTCAATAGGAGTAGAAGCCTACCTTGACGACTTAGTAGTGTACAGTGGCGAGTGGGAACAGCACTTGAAGTGTCTCAGAGCATTGTTTGAGAGACTGGCGCACTACAACTTCACTGTTAACTTAGGTAAATGTAGTTTTGGTCAAGCCAAGATTACCTATCTAGGCTTTTGTATCGGCCAAGGTGAGGTTGCTCCTATTGAGGCTAAGGTTCGTGCAATTTCTGAATTTCCAGTGCCACAGGATAGGAAAGGAGTACTGAGATTCCTGGGTATGGCAGGATATTATCGCAGGTTCTGTCCAAACTTTTCTCAGATTGCAGCTCCTCTTACTGAGCTTACTAGTAGCAAAGTTCAGTTCACCTGCACTCGAGATTGTTCAGACTCGTTCAAAAGGTTGAAGCGCTTGCTATCCTCTGCTCATGTGTTGAAAAGTCCTAATTTCAATCTTCCCCTCTTTTTACATATAGATGCGAGTGGTTATGCAGTGGGCGCTGTGCTGCTCCAACAGTCAACTTCCACTGACATTCTCCATCCTATATGTTACTATTCACCTAAACTTAAACGACACCAGAAAAATTATGCCACTATTGAGAAAGAGGCTCTAGCTCTTGTGGTGTCCTTGGAACATTTTGACGTGTATTTGGGCACTTCCCCATTTAAAATTAACGTTTTTTCAGACCACAATCCACTCACTTATATAAATACTTTGAAGAGTAAAAATGCTAGGATCATGAGGTGGGCTCTCAGAATCCAACTTATTCTATTAGTATAAAAAACACATAAGTGGTCATTGTATGTAATTGCCGACGCTCTGTCACGTCCTTAATAATTATCAGTTACATTAAATTAACGTAATTTTTTGTCCAAATACGTTTTGTTACTTGCTATGTCAAATTCAGTAAAGTAACTTAATCCCTCCAGCCCATATTAACTATGTATACTCATGTCATGTCTAATTATTATATTTATATATTCACAGTAGAATGTGTATGAGAAGGAGACAGAAGCTGAGTGATGAGTGGGTAGTGTTTTTGTGGGCGATGTTACTGCTTGGCAGAACACTGTCCTGTCGCAGACCCCCCTCACTACACACCTTAATTTAAGCTGTTTCATACTCAGATGTCCATACTGCATAGCATTCCACATTTATTATTATTATAATCAAGGGGGGAAGCGCTAAACCCGGAGGATTATACAGCTCCTGGGGGGGGGGGGGGATGTGGAAGGCATTCAGGCTTAATTTCGGGGAAACTGGAGCACAGATCCAATTCCCTAAATCAAGAGCCCCTCACCAACATTCAAGGAACCTTCCTTGAGGGGATAGCATTCCACAACCACTACTTAAGAGTGGAATGCAGTTTCCTCTACTATGTTCGAGCCTAAAAACGTGCCCTATTTGTATACGCTATCCTGTCTCTACACTGATGTACATAACCACGAGTATGCAGAGATACGATACTGTGTTACTGCCCTAGTACTAGGGGCATATCTTAGTGTATAGACGCTGTGAAATTATAGAAGTGCTTGGCACAAGAGTAATCAGTAATAATGTGAAAGACATTAGTGCAACTCCTAGTGCGACCGTTTGTCGTGTTGATTATTATGTATATATATAATGTATATTACCTTTTCATATAATTTTATATTGCTTATATTTGCGATAATAGCTAAATCGTAAATGTATTGCTTTATATTGTTATTTGACTATGTTGTTAGGTAGGATGTAACATATTATGTGCTCAGTTCAAGTCTTGATTGTCTAACTACTGTAATTATCGCTTGTGGCTCGTTAGACTGCCGGCTTCTGTTTCTGAGCTGCAGCTGTCCACTGAGCTATCACGTGATTGAGGGGGGGGGTGTCCTCACCTCGCCTGAAGTATTCAGTCTGGTCTAGACTCTCTTGGTGGTTGGACAGATTGTCTGTCTCATTATTCTTGTCAGTTCTGTAGAACTCTGTTCACAGAACATTGGATAGACTTAGTGATTTTCGACGTTGTACTGAGGTTGTGTGTCGCATAGACACTCTGAGCAACTCAGGTCCTGAGCTGTAGCTTCTGACCTAACTTGTATTGGTATCTGTGTACTGTCACAGTTGGGATTTTCTTATGCTGAACTTAGATTCAGTATTATGGGAGTTTGGTGACTTTTGTGGAGGATCTGCAGATGGTCCCTACTTAGTGTCGTTATATTATCTCCTTGTTCCTGATTCTGTGTCGCAGTTGCTTGTTATATTGCTGTTCGGCTTATCAGTCGTTTTATTGTTCAAGCAGACTGTTCTGACTGCCAGTTGGTCAAGAAGTTAGTTTATTTGAGGACTTTGTCAGTCACTTGTTTAAGTCTAGTGGAGTCTTGAGAGATAGTGATCTACTTAGAGCACTTACACATACATATGCACACAAATTTATTTGTACATATTTGTAATATCTTATTAAATGTTAATGTACCAGACGGTACTTAAGAATTATAAATGTGATATGTGCTTTCAGCACAATACTATTGTACTCGAGAGAAGTGATATTATTTTGATTACGATGATTAATTTAATTTAATTTAATTTGATAATATACCTCTAGACTTAATAAATTTATTAAATTTTAGTTTCTCTAGTTAGTAGCCTACCAGTTGTAATCCTAAAGCACTAATAATTCGTACTGAATTCTAATGGATAATTGGACAAGGATACTGACTACTTGTTACGAAAACCCAGTAACGGGCTGGATGCTAGAAGGGCAGTACTTTCTAGTATTCACTGGAGATCTCTAAGCTTTTAGAAACGCGTTTTTTGTAACAAGTTATATACATATATAAGAAAGGTTTAATCTTACCAGACGGCAGTAGAAAGTAGGAGAGTAATAGGAACATGATGCAGTGGTCCAGCAGAGGTGTCACTAGGGCCCACCACTCATCAGTGGTCCAGCAGTGGTGTCACTCGGACCCACCACTCATCAGTGGTCCAGCAGAGGTGTCAATATTGTCCACCAATCATCTGCAACACAATCAAAACTTCATAATGAAAATGATGCCAGGAAGAAAAAGAAAAATATTCACTATACCAAAAATATGGTACATGGACTTCAGTAAGGCTTTCGATAGAGTTCCACATCAGAGGCTGTTGAGGAAACTTTAAGACACACGGAATAGAAATTTTTTCCTGGGCAGATGCATGGCTGACTAACAGGCAGCAGAAAGTTTGCAAAAATGGGGAGAAATCAAAATGGGGGCACATCACAAGCGGTATTTCTCAGGGGTCAGAGTTGGGCCCGTTGTTGTTCACAATTTACATAAACGACATAGATGAGGGAATAAATAGCGACATAAGCAAATTTGCTGATGACACCAAAATAGGCCGTCCAATTCATTCTAATGAGGACACTAGAGCACTCCAGGATGATTTGAATAGACTGATGCAATGGTCGGAGAAGTGGCAGATGCAGTTTAATATTGAAAAATGCAAAGTTCTAAATGTTGGACAGTTAAATAACCATGCCACATATAAACTAAATAATGTAGATCTTAATACTACTGATTGTGAAAAGGATTTAGGAGTTCTGGTTAGCAGTAATTTAAAACCAAGACAACAGTGCATTAGTGTTCGCAATAAAGCTAACAGAAGTTGTTCTTCAACTCTATACATCCTTGGTTAGGCCTCATTTAGACTATGCTGCTCAGTTCTGGTCACCGTATTACAGAATGGATATAAATGCTCTGGAAAACGTACAAAGGAGGATGACAAAGATGATCCCATGTATCAGAAATCTTCCCTATGAGGATAGACTGAGGACCCTGAATCTGCACTCTCTCGAAAGGCGTAGAATTAGGGGGATATGATCGAGGTGTATAAATGGAAAACAGGAATAAATAAAAGGGATGTAAATAGCGTGCTGAAAATTTCCAGCCAAGACAGGACTCGCAGTAATGGTTTCAAGTTGGAAAAATTCAGATTCAGGAAGGATATAGGAAAGCACTGGTTTGGTAATAGAGTTGTGGATGAGTGGAACAAACTCCCGAGTACAGTTATAGAGGCCAGAACGTTGTGTAGTTTTAAAAATAGGTTAGATAAATACATGAGTGGGTGTGGGTGGGTGTGAGTTGAACCTGACTAGCTTGTGCTGCTGGATCTGGTGCAGTGCTCCTTACTTGAGTGGAGGTGAGCAGACTGGGTGGGTCATTGGTCTAATCCGGGGGGGGGGGACATGAACCTGCTCCTCATGGGTCAGTAGGCATGTTGCAGTGTTCCTTCTTATGTTCTTATATGAAAATGACTGTAAAAAGTGCGTAGTAAAATATGAAGATTTCTAAAATAGTGTATGATGAAGAGAAAATAGTGTATGATGAAGAGAAAATAGTGTATGATGAAGAGAAAAAATTTGTGTATGATGAAGAGAAAATAGTGTATGTGAAGAGAAAATAGTGAATGATGAAGAGAAAATAGTGAATGATGAAGAGAAAATAGTGTATGATGAAGAGAAAATAGTGTATGATGAAGAGAAAATAGTGTATGATGAAGAGAAAATAGTGTATGATGAAGAGAAAATAGTGTTTTGATGAAGAGAAAATAGTGCATGATGAAGAGAAAAATAGTGTATGATGAAAAGAAAATAGTGTATGATGAAGAGAAATAGTGTATGAGAAGAGAAAATAGTGTTGATGAAGAGAAAATAGTGAATGATGAAGAGAAAATAGTGTATGATGAAGAGAAAATAGTGTTTGAGAAGAGAAAATAGTGAATGATGAAAAGAAAATAGTGAATGATGATGAGAAAATAGTGTATGATGAAGAGAAAAAAAGTGTATGATGAAGAGAAAATAGTGTATGATGAAGAGAAAATAGTGTATGATGAAGAGAAAATAGTGAATGATGAAGAGAAATAGTGTATGATGAAGAGAAAATAGTGAATGATGAAGAGAAAATAGTGAATGATGAAGAGAAAATTGTGTATGATGAAGAGAAAATAGTGTATGATGAAGAGAAAATAGTGAATGATGAAGAGAAAATTTGTGTATGATGAAGAGAAAATAGTGTATGATGAAGAGAAAAATAGTGAATGATGAAGAGAAAATAGTGTATAATGAAGAGAAAATAGTGTATGATGAAGAGAAATAGTGTATGATGAAGAGAAAATAGTGTATGATGAAAAGAAAATAGTTTAATGATGAAGAGAAAATAGTGTATGATGAAGAGAAAATAGTGAATGATGAAGAGAAAATAGTGTATGATGAAGAGAAAATAGTGAATGATGAAGAGAAAATAGTGAATGATGAAGAGAAAATAGTGTATGATGAAGAGAAAATAGTGTATGATGAAGAGAAAATAGTGTATGATGAAGAGAAAAAAAGTGTATAATGAAGAGAAAATAGTGTATGATGAAGAGAAATAGTGTATAATGAAGAGAAAAAAGTGTATGATGAAGAGAAAATAGTGTATGATGGAAAAGGGAAAAAAGTGAATGATGAAGAGAAAATAGTGTATAATGAAGAGAAAATAGTGTATGATGAAGAGAAAATAGTGTATGATGAAGAGAAAAATAGTGTTTGATGAAGAGGAAAATAGTGAATGATGAAGAGAAAATAGTGTATGATGAAGAGGAAAATAGTGAATGATGAAGAGAAAATAGTGTATGATGAAGAGAAAATAGTGAATGATGAAGAGAAAATAGTGAATGATGAAGAGAAAATAGTGTATGATGAAGAGAAAATAGTGTATGATGAAGAGAAAATAGTGTATGATGAAGAGAAAATAGTGTATGATGAAGAGAAAATAGTGTATGATGAAGAGAAAATAGTGTATAATGAAGAGAAAATAGTGTATGATGAAGAGAAAATAGTGTATGATGAAGAGAAAATAGTGTATGATGAAGAGAAAATAGTGTATGATGAAGGTGTAATTAATAGGTCAACCAAAGTAACAAAAATAAAATTTTCTATAAAAATAATTAAACATTTCGAAAAAAAATTTTTGACATTATCAGACGAATATAAAATTTATTGATATTATGTCAGTTTACTAAGGAAAGAACAACTGTCAAAAATTCTCTAATGTAACCTGAAAAAAAACTTTGTCATACTATAGTGAGAAAATTGCAATAGCACATTAATATCTGGGTTAATAATAATTATTTTTCTACTATTATTGTGAGAAAGTATTAAATTTTAGAGGCAGTGTCTTGAATTAACATTTCTGAACCTAACTGTGAAGAAACTGTGATACATCAAACTGTTTATAGTTATTGATGTTGATGTACCTCAGTCAAGTGAGACTTTAAGGTCACCAGGTCACAATGTCCCTCCTTAGTGCTCACCAGGTCACAATAATCCCACCTTCGTGCCCACCAGGTCACAATAATCCCACCTTCGTGCCCACCAGGTCACAATAATCCCACGTTCGTGCCCACCAGGTCACAACAATCCCACCTTCGTGCCCACCAGGTCACAATAATCCCACCTTCGTGCCCAACTTCTCAGTTTATTAAGTCTCACATGTCTGGACTTCAAATTATTACAAACATAATTCCTAAATATTTTTCAAAATTTCAGGCAGTAACACTGACAAATAAGAGGCGGACTGTAATTTGTTTGGGTAAGTTTATATAAATATAAATCAATTACATGATTAGAAAAAGGTGTAAAGGACATAAAAGATTACTCACTAAATTAAAATTTTGTTGTTGTATTCTAATTCCTCCTTTTTTGTAGCCAATACAAACTGGGTAGGAAAAATTAATACACTTGGAGGTGTACATTACATGTGGTGTGAACTTCATCAGTTTCTGACAACACCGCTTACATTACACATTAATTAATTTCATCTGAAGTTTCCGCCTGTTTCAAAAAACGCGATTCTAAAAGCTTAGAAATCTCCAGTGAATACTAGAAAGGACTGCCCTTCTAGCATCCAGCCTGTTACTGGGTTTTCGTAACAAGTAGTCAGTATCCTGGTCCAATTATCCATTAGAATTCATTAAGAATTATTAGTGCTTCAGGATTACAACTGGTAGGCTACTAACTAGAGAAATTAAAATTTAATAAATTTATTAAGTCTAGAGGTATATTATCAAATTAAATTAAATTAAATTAATCACAGTAATCAAAATAATATCACTTCTCTCAAGTACAATATTATTGTGCTGAAAGCACATATCACATTTATAATTCTTAAGTACCGTCTGGTACATTAACATTTAATAAGATATTACAAATATGTACAAGTAAGTTTGTGTGTATGCGTGTAAGTGCTCTAAGTAGTTGACTATGTCTCAAGACTCGACTAGACTTAAACCAGAGACTGACAAAGTCTTCACATAAACTAACTTCTTGACCAACTAGCAATCAGAACAGTCTGCTTGAACAACAAAAAGAATGCTAAGCCCAATAGCAATATAACAAGCAACTGCGACACAGAATCAGGAACAAGGAGATAATATAACGACACTAAGTAGGGACCATCAGCAGATCCTCCACAAAAGTCACAAAACTCCCATACTACTGAATCTAAGTTCAGCATAAGAAAATCCCCGACTGTGATAATACACAGATACCAGTACAAATTAGGTCAGAAGCTACAGCTCAGGACCTGAATTACTCAGAGTGTCTATGAGACACACAACCTCAGTACAACGTCGAAAATGACTAAGTCTATACAATGTTCTGTGAACAGAGTTCTACAGAACCAACAAGAATAATGAGACAGACAATCTGTCCAACCACAAAGAGAGTCTAGACCAGACTGAATACTTCAGGCGAGGTGAGGACACCCCCCCTCGATCACGTGATAGCTCCGTGGGTTGCTGCCCAGCAACAACGAGAAGCCGGCAGTCTAACGAACCTCAGTCGATAATTACAGTAGTTAGACAATCAAGACTTGAACTGAGCACATAATATGTTACATCCTACCTAACAACATAACTAAGTCAAGTAATAATATAAAGCAATACATTTACGATTTAGCTATTATCGCAAATATAAGCAATATAAAATTAAATGAAAAGGTAATATACATTACATTCATAAACATAATATACATTATATATATTGCAACCCATTCAGGGGTTGCAACACCGCCGATTTCAAAATTCCAGGAAGGAGTTAACACGACCTCTCAAGATAGTTACCACGACCTCTCAAGATGGTTACCACGACCTCTCAAGATGGTTACCACGACCTCCTAAGATGGTTAACACGACCTCTCAAGATGGTTACCACGACCTCTCAAGATGGTTACCACGACCTCTCAAGATGGTTACCAGGGACCTCTCCCTGGGGTCAACAACGAGCCGAGACGACTAGCAGTCAACCCCCAAAACCTGTGTCATAAACACTGCTCCTGTGTCATCAACACTGCTCCTGTGTCATCAGCATGCTCCTGTGTCATCAACACTGTCCTGTGTCATCAACACTGCTCCTGTGTCATCAACACTGCTCCTGTGTCATAAACCCACTGCTCCTGTGTCATCAACACGGGCTCATGTGTCATCAACGCTGCTCCTGTGTCATCAACACTGCTCCTGTGTCATCAACACTGCTCCTGTGTCATCAACGCGGGCTCATGTGTCTCAACACTGCTCATGTGTCATCAACGCTGCTTCGGGTGTCATCAACACTGCTCCTGTGTCATCAACACTGCTCTGTGTCATCAACGCTGCTCTTGTGTCATAAAACACGGGCTCCTGTGTTATCAACACTGCTCCTGTGTCATCAACACTGCTCCTGTGTCATCAACACTGCCCCTGTGTCATCAACACTGCCCCTGTGTCATCAACATGCTCCTGTGTCATCAACACTGCCCCTGTGTCATAAACCCACTGCTCCTGTGTCATAAACACTGTTCCTGTGTCATCAATACTGCTCCTGTGTCATCAACACTGATCATGTGTCATCAAACTTCTCCTGTGTCATCAACACTGCTCCTGTGTCATCAACACTGCTCCTGTGTCATCAACACTGCTCATGTGTCATAACTGCTCCTGTGTCATCAACACTGCTCCTTTTGTCATCAACACTGCCCCTGTGTCATCAACGCTGCTCCTGTGTCATAAAACGCTGCTCCTGTGTCATCAACACTGCTCCTGTGTCATCAACACTGCCCCTGTGTCATCAAACACTGGCTCATGTGTCATCAACGCTGCTCCTGTGTCATCAACATTGCTCCTGTGTCATCAACACTGCTCCTGTGTCATCAAACGCGCTCCTGTGTCATCAACACTGCTCCTGTGTCATCAACGCTGCTTCTGTGTCACCCAACACTGCTCCTGTGTCATCAACGCTGCTCCTGTGTCATAACAACTGCTCCTGTGTCATCAACGCTGCTCCTGTGTCATCAACGCTGCTCCTTTGTCACCCAACGCTGCTCCTGTGTCATCAACACTGCTCCTGTGTCATCAACACTGCTCTGTGTCATCAACACTGCTCCTGTGTCATCGAACGCTGCTCCTGTGTCATCAACACTATTCCTGTGTCTTTCAACACTGCTCCT
The DNA here is from genome assembly GCF_026875155.1 of Cherax quadricarinatus. Classification (NCBI taxonomy): domain Eukaryota; kingdom Metazoa; phylum Arthropoda; class Malacostraca; order Decapoda; family Parastacidae; genus Cherax; species Cherax quadricarinatus. The sequence goes on from NC_069439.1 coordinate 34,021,923, forward strand.
GTGTCATCAACACTGCTCCTGTGTCATCAAACGCTGCTCTTGTGTCATCAACACTGCTCCTGTGTCATCAACACTGCTCCTGTGTCATCAACGCTGCTCTTGTGTCATCAACACTGCTCCTGTGTCATCAACACTGCTCCTGTGTCATCAACACTGCTCCTGTGTCATCAACACTTCTCCTGTGTCATCAACACTGCTCCTGTGTCATAAACACTGCTCCTGTGTCATCAACACTGTTCCTGTGTCATCAATACTGCTCCTGTGTCATCAACACTGATCATGTGTCATCAACACTTCTCCTGTGTCATCAACACTGCTCCTGTGTCATCAACACTGCTCCTGTGTCATCAACACTGCTCATGTGTCATCAACACGGGCTCCTGTGTCATCAACACTGCTCCTGTGTCATCAACACTGCCCCTGTGTCATCAACGCTGCTCCTGTGTCATCAACGCTGCTCATGTGTCATCAACACTGCTCCTGTATCATCAACACTGCTCCTGTGTCATCAACACTGCTCCTGTGTCATCAACACTGCTCCTGTGTCATCAACACTGCTCCTGTGTCATCAACACTGACCCTGTGTCATCAACGCTGCTCCTGTGTCATCAACACGGGCTCCTGTGTCATCAACACTGCTTCTGTGTCATAAACACTGCTCCTGTGTCATCAACGCTGCTCCTGTTCATCAATATGTCCTGTGTCATCAACGCTGCTCTGTGTCATCAACGCTGCTCTTTGTCATCAACGCTGCTCCAGTGTCATAAAACACTGCCCCTTGTGTCTTCAACACTGCATCTGTGTCATCAACATGCTCCTGAGTCATCAACGCTGCTCCTGTGTCATCAACACTGCTCCTGTGTCATCAACGCTGCTCCTGTGTCATCAACGCTGCCTGTGTCATCAACATGCTCCTGTGTCATCAACACTGCTCCTGTGTCATCAACACTGCTCCTGTGTCATCAACATGCCCCTGTGTCATCAACACTGCTCCTGTGTCACCAACACTGCTCCTGTGTCATCAACGCTGCTCCTGTGTCATCAACGCTGCTCCTGTGTCATCAACGCTGCTCCTGTGTCATCAACGCTGCTCCTGTGTCATCAACGCTGCCCCTGTGTCATCAATGCTGCCCCTGTGTCATAAAACGTGCTCCTGTGTCATCAACGCTGCTCCTGTGTCATGAACGCTGCTCCTGTGTCATCAACGCTGCTCTTGTGTCATCAACGCTGCTCCTGTGTCATCAACGCTGCTCCTGTGTCATCAACGATGCTCCTGTGTCATCAACGCTGCTCCTGTGTCATCAACGCTGCTCCTGTGTCATCAACACTGCTCCTGTGTCATCAACGCTGTCTGTGTCATAAAACGCTGCTCCTGTGTCATCAACGTGCTCTGTGTCATCAACGCTACTCCTGTGTCATCAATACTGCTCCCGTGTCATCAACGCTGCTCCTGTGTCATCAACGCTGCTCCTGTGTCATCAACGCTGCTCCTGTGTCATCAACGCTGCTCCTGTGTCATCAACGCTACTCCTGTGTCATCAACACTGCTCTGTGTCATAAACGCTGCCTGTGTCATCAAACGTTTGCTCCTGTGTATCAACGCTGCTCCTGTGTCATCAACGATGCCCCCGTGTCATCAACGCTGCTCCTGTGTCATCAACGCTGCTCCTGTGTCATCAACACTGCTCCTGTGTCATCAACACTGCTCCTGTGTCATCAACACTGCTCCTGTGTCATCAACACTGCTCCTGTGTCATTAACGCTGCTCCTGTGTCATCAACGCTGCTCCTGTGTCATCAACGCTGCTCCTGTGTCATCAACGATGCTCCTGTGTCATCAACGCTGCTCCTGTGTCATCAACACTGCTCCTGTGTCATCAACACTGCTCCTGTGTCATCAACACTGCTCCTGTGTCATCAACGCTGCTCCTGTGTCATCAACGCTGCTCCTGTGTCATCAACGCTGCTCCTGTGTCATCAACAATGCTCCTGTGTCATCAACGCTGCTCCTGTGTCATCAACACTGCTCCTGAGTCATCAACACTGCTCCTGAGTCATCAACGCTGCTCCTGTGTCATCAACACTGCTCCTGTGTCATCAACGCTGCTCCTGTGTCATCAACGCTGCTCCTGTGTCATCAACACTGCTCCTGTGTCATCAACGCTGCTCCTGTGTCATCAACGCTAGTTTGACTACCATTAATACGCCTTATTTACATTGCCACTTAAGTTAACATCTATATTATATTAACAATTATAAGAAAATTATTAAAAAATACACAATATTATTATTATTTTTATTTTTTATTATTATTATTATTATTTTATTATTATTATTATTATTATTATTATTATTATTATTATTAAAAATATCTGAAGGGGATAAGATATTTTTCAGTGTGAGAAAAAAGTAGGAAGAGACTGGACTGGACATACTTGAGAGAATTAAAGTTAAAATTTAAATTAGGAATATAGTGGAAGGATCTGGTAAGAAAAAGAACAAATATAAATGTTTACCTTCAAGGAAAATGTAGATTAACATTATGCGAGAAGTGAGTTATGTTAAGTGTTGATGCACTTGGAGAGGAGAAAAGTGTAGAAGACAAAGAAAGTTTTCAGGAGATGATAAGAAAGTGTTTAAAAGTTTTGAACCTTTTGAGAAAGTAATTGTTGTGGGGACTTAAATACTAAAGTTGGAGAAACTGTTGTAAAGGACACAGTACGTAAAGCTGGGGATGCCGGGGACACAGTACGTAAAGCTGGGGAGGCCGGGGACACAGTACGTAAAGCTGGGGAGGCCGGGGACACAGTAGTAAAGCTGGGGGAGGCCGGGGACACAGTACGTAAAGCTGGGGAGGCCGGGGACACAGTACGTAAAGCTGGGGAGGCCGGGGACACAGTACGTAAAGCTGGGGAGGCCGGGGACACAGTACGTAAAGCTGGGGAGGGCCGGGGACCCCAGTTCGTAAAGCTGGAGAGGCCGGGGACACAGTACGTAAAGCTGGGGAGGCCGGGGACACAGTACGTAAAGCTGGGGAGGCCGGGGACACAGTACGTAAAGCTGGGGAGGCCGGGGACACAGTACGTAAAGCTGGGGATGCCGGGGACACAGTACGTAAAGCTGGGATGCCCGGGGACACAGTACGTAAAGCTGGGGGGGCCGGGGACACAGTACGTAAAGCTGGGGATGCCGGGGACACAGTACGTAAAGCTGGGGGGGCGGGGACCAGTACGGTAAAGCTGGGGAGGCCCGGGGGCACAGTACGTAAAGCTGGGGATGCCCGGGGACACAGTACGTAAAGTGGGGAGGCCGGGGAACAGTACGTAAAGTGGGGATGCCGGGGACACAGTACGTAAAGCTGGGGAGGCCGGGGACACAGTACGTAAAGCTGGGGGGTGCCGGGGGGCACGTACGTAAAGCTGGGGAGGCGGGGACACAGTACGTAAAGCTGGGGATGCCGGGGACACAGTACGTAAAGCTGGGGAGGCCGGGGACACAGTAGTAAAGCTTGGGGAGGCCGGGGACACAGTACGTAAAGCTGGGGATGCCGGGGACACAGTACGTAAAGCTGGGGAGGCCGGGGACACAGTACGTAAAGCTGGGGATGCCGGGGACACAGTACGTAAAGCTGGGGATGCCGGGGACACAGTACGTAAAGCTGGGGAGGCCGGGGACACAGTACGTAAAGCTGGGGATGCCGGGGACACAGTACGTTTAAAACTGGGGGGGCCGGGGACACAGTACGTAAAGCTGGGGAGGCCGGGGACACATTACGTAAAGCTGGGGAGGCCGGGGACACAGTCGTAAAATGGGGAGGCCGGGGGGGAAAATACGTAAAACTGGGGGGGGCCGGGGTAACTTATATATAG